>JAJTTW010000013.1:0-600000 GCA_036971245.1 Arthrobotrys sphaeroides | reverse complement strand
TCGAAACCCAGCAAGTTTTCGGAAATCGAGATTCAGGATATTAAACGTCAGGTAATAATAATTTATAAAAGAAGACCTCGACCCGGAAACGTTTCACGGATTCATCCGGTAGAATTGGACTATTACCTAAGGTCTTCCAGTTTTTTTGGTGTTTGCGCCTCGACTTTAGCCCACGGAATGGGACCATGCGCCATGTTTTGCAGCCACGAGACCACACTTTGGGATGTGTGAACCGGGCCGACCAGACGGGGATCAGAGGTGATTTGGACCAGGATGCAGGATGCTACGATGTCGAGCAGTGGTGCTGGCACCCGATTTCTCCGCTGATTGTCACCGCGATGGCTTCGTTTGTCAGGTTTGCATTTTGATTGGCACGTATTTCCTGTTTCTTGGGAGAACCTCGGTGGTAGCACCGAATGGGCAGGCACATGGCTGTCGTAATCTTCAATGCAAAGGCGATCTTGAAGCTATTGGAGGGGTAGGGATTGCAGGAGATCTTGCTTTCCGATAGCTTCACGACAGACTTGCGCCATATCGCCAGCCCTAATACGCAGGAGGTGGGAAGGGTTTTATCGATTCGAAGCAAAGTAGAGTTCGAACGGTCGTTTTGAAGTCCACAGCTTCAAGAAGGTTAGATGCGAGACCCCTGCTTCTGATTTGCCCACTCGGGAAGGAAGCACTGCAGTCGATAACTTGCGTATGCATGGCCCGCCGGATGGCTTGCCTTGGACCCTACGGAAATTCATAATTTAACAGTGGTAACACGGCTTCGATCCTTTGGATGCCTTTGATTGCATGGTCAAAATTGAAGGGTAGAGGGTTTATGGGGGGACTTCGTATCGGTTCCGTCCGGTACGCAGCAAAAATCAGAACTACTTCTAGGCTTTCCGTCGACCTCGGTCAGACATCGCCCGCGAATTACATGGCCACCTACCTGTTTGTCTCTTCGCCTTGTATCAGGTACTTGGTGATTTTCAACCAGTCCTATGTATGGGAAACGTTATTCTGAGTCGGTTTTGTAATGCCAAGTGAGGTACCGGTACTTACACCGAGTCTCGGTTCGGTCAGCCACTCTTCGTGGATGGCTAATAAAACCGCAAGGTTATGGTTATGGTTTCTTGCCCGGATACCTGGAATAATCTTTAATTGCCTGGTGGTGGGGGAGGAAGCTCATCACAGCGCATGGATGTAGTAGGAGCGAAAGGGCGAGATAGGTCGCAACCGACAGGAATAACTCTTCATTTCAACCGAAAAGAGCGAGTGCAACGAACCAGGGTGGGCTGCCCATCTGCCCGCCTAGCCTGTCAGCTGAACATGATGGATCGTAGAGGTCTCCGGGGCGGTCTCACCCCGCTTATGTACCCGGACCACCGCGCATTTTCGTACGCCTGTTATAATATAATTGAACAGTCGACCGAAATTCCGGCCTGGCCAATTTCTCGTAATATCCTGTGAACTTTGTTTTCCTTCTTTTGCGAGCTGGCATTTTCCGATCGAATCTCATTTATCATTTTTTCTTTCTCAATCAATTTTTTCTTGCTCTCCCTTCCTCTTCCATGATTCTTCTTGCTCGACGGGAATCGACGTTTTCAGATGCTCGGATCACGACCTTCGACTCAACTTGTGCGACGATAACACATGATGGAAATAAGCCGGATACGAGGCCTGGCCAGATTTGATGGACCGAGAGCTCCAAATATACCCAACAACCAAATCGATCAAAGCGATAGCAATTTCAACAGAAAGGACGGATTCGGCGTATTAATAAGGATCACAAGGATACCCGAAGGGTCTCTGTGATACACGCAGAACGAGATTGAGACGAGGAATTTCGGTGGTACGGTCTTTTTTTTCACCTCTCTTTTTGTCTCCTTCGAGGCTGTATTTTTGGTGGGAAAACGGGCTCGAGCTGTGGTTTCGGCCTGGTCGCTGGGCGGATATAAATTAATTACTGGGACATCCGCGCGAAAATTGCGTACGGCATCTGCATTGACGAGGACGGGAAGTGGCAGCGAAGGCAGAACGAAAGGAAAAGAACAAGGGAAAGGGCATAATGCAGCTGATGCGGCGAAACTAACAAAATATCATCTGCTTCTTTCCAGGTCGCAGGAACCTCGTATTTCCAACTTGTCTGCCCAGCATCGTGCCACAACGGTGCGACGCAGCAGCGCAATCCGGCTAGTTCTGCTGCCTGGGCGATTGGAAAGGCTGTCGCACCGAAACTAGCTCGTGGGTTCACCTTGGTTTGTGTCACCATCAAGTCCAACACGATCAACGCATGCCACAGTCCGGACGACTTCTGGACGGGCCTGTCTCCTTGGCTGCCGCAGTTTTTCTTGACGGAAAGGGTCCCGGATATATAGATAAAGGGTCCTGGGACGGTGCGAGAATAAGTAAGTTGAAGAAGTAATTTTTTTTGTTCTATAGAAAAAGGTGTTTGGTTGTTTGCATTGCTTGTCGATACGTACCAGTCCCACGATGTTCTCTCTGCGGTGCATAGTTTGTTATCTGTTGTTTTCCAGCACTGCCCCGACGAAGGATTCAGCATCACGATAAAGGGTAAGCCTTATATTCGGACTCTTGGAGTCGATGGAGTGTCGTTCGTTGTTGTCCTTCTAGCTCCTTGGGCATGTAAGCTGCTGTGGAGACACTTGTGGCTTGAATACATAATGTTGGAGCAGAGGCGGAATATTATTGGGCGGAGAAGCTTGCTGTGGCTGTGGATCTTCATGTTGAATTGCCTAATGTGGGCAACAACACATTTTCCTGCGCCGTTTTGCAACGTCTACAACACATTTTGCAACGTCTACAACACATTTGTGTCCTTCAATGTACCGAGCCTCAATGGAGGTAGACGCTCTGCCAAAAAAGAGGGAACCCTCGGCCATAGACAACCCGTTGCAAGAGGACCTCAAAAAAATTTTTTGTCCTCTTCTTCCTCTTCTCCCTTTCCTCTTCACCTCACCTTCATCACATCTACATCAACCTCCCTTTCCATCCTCATCCCCCATCACCTCTGCATCGCGATATCATCCCATCTATTCAGTGACTTTCGGATTAGTCCATCCTTCGCGATGGACGAACCAGACGAAAGATCATCGATCCAAAAGTGTACGTGTTTTGCTGTTTCCTGTCTGTTTCCTGTTGCTTGTTAGCCGTTGCTAGAAACCGTTGCACCTTCAATCTTGACGCGTCGCAAGCATCGACATTTGCTAACAGTTTATCACAGACTACGACGACGAAGCTCTCTTTCGAGAGATCAATAGAAGAAAATATCTAGGTCCCTACGCAACGAGCGATTTGGACACAGGCCCTGCTTCGCCTTCGCAGTTGTCTGGAGACGCCAACCTGTCCATCAAAGCTCACTCTAACTCAAGCAAGGCATCTCTTTTTCCACGTACTGGTGATGACTCCCTTGACAAGCTGGAGTTCCTTCCCAGTCCTTGTGATAATCTTCTAGAGCGTCTTCGCAACGGTGAGGATCATTTTTCACCGCGTAAGAGAAGGTCGTCTCCTCCCAAGTCATCTTCCCAACGTCAATCAACCTCTTCAAACCAATCAGCCCCTTCTCCGAGATCATCCCCCAGACTTAGTCCACAGATGGCAAACATTGACAGCCCCAAGACAATGTATCGTGGAGTCTCCAGTGACCCGAACAGGAATGACGTGGAGGATCTTCCTGATTGGCTTGTCGAATCGCGTCTCGATAGGCAAGCTAAGGGGCTACACGAGCCTGGCCACTATTTGGATGGCTTTAAGTTCTACGCCAAAGGTCCCGATGGCACGCTCGCAAAGGAGCCATACCTCGGACAATCTGCAGGTTCTACTACTCCCAAGGACCCTCTTACACAGCAATCTGCCGCTTATCAAATGCCGGTTGCTCCCCTTAATCATCCTGCCGTGGACAGCCGTCCCCCCGCTGTTCCATCTTCCAATCTTCGCCGCTTCCGTATCGAGGATATGGGATCCGCTAATACCCAGAACATTGACGAAGTGATCGAAAGGATCAAGAACTACGAAGTGGCTGCTCAGCAAGGCAAGACGCCTCCTACTTCAGGGAGTTCCTATGTTGATCAACTTAGAAAGTCGGTCAGATATGGTTCTCCTTCAAAGAGGTATCCTGCCGATCTGCTCGCAATGTATGACGAAGAGCCACAGCTAGCTCCTGCTACTCAAGAGGAGAACTCGGATGTCCCTGAAATCCGCATTCAAGAATCGGAGCCATCGATCACTTCCGCAGAGGAGACGAAGTCTTCCTCATCTCTTGTCCAGGAACAAAACATGCTTACTGTTCCCGCTCACGAGGAAATCCCTGATACTTCCGATTTGCCTCCTATTATTTTGCAATCTGACGCAGACGCGAGATCTGTTGATGAAAAGTCTGACGGGCATGCTAATGGCTATGCCGACGTTTTTGTAAGTGAACCCAATGCATGAATTCAATGATACTCTTAGCTGACTCGAAGCTTTTAGGACTACTACTCGCGAACAAGCAATGCAAGCGTCACGTATGAGGAAGAAATAGTGGATCTTTCTCATACTTTCGTCCCTGATACGGCAGATGGACACAGAATTGCTTCTCCATCGCTCGGTCTTCCCCCCAAGGATCAAGATCGTTATGTTCCAGTTTTGGCTCCTCTGATGGAAGAACCACGCCTCTCCCAGGTTCAGATTTCTGTTCTTGTTCCTTCTGAGAAAGCAGAGCCATCCCAACCTCTTCAAGCTCCAGAAGAGAAAGCCGACGTTATCGATGTTCCCGACATCCCAGAGGACATTCCCATGAGCAGCACTAGGATCAAGCCGAGACCTGCTTATGTCGAACACGCACCAGAGGTTCCTAATACAAAGCGTCATTCGGCTTATGATGACAATTTCTGGTATGGTCCACCACCCGAGGACATGACGAAACGCGTTATCATCGAGAAGCCCGTAAAGGTTGAGAAGTCCACTGCTCCACCACCCATTCCTCCTAAGATTCAGATCGAGGGCCCTCCCTCGGTTGTCGGGTCAGACAGCCCCCCTCATGAGATCAAAGAGTCCAACACGCGTCGCCTCCCAACCGTTGTTGAGACCGAACCAACAAGTTCGATCCCACCACCCGTCCCACCAAAGAGGCCCTTGACTCCTGATGTTGGTCCTACACCTCCTCCAAAGGACGCTCAGAATGGAGGTCATCAATCTCCACCTGCTCCTTCGATGGCCGACATAGGACGTGGCCTACACGTTGCAGACGAAGATATCGATCCCAAACCCGTTCGCATTGGTCCTCCATCCAAAGCGATGAAAGTTCTCGGTGTGGGAATGAACGACATCCAACAAACCGGAAGTTACGAGGGTAGAGCCTTTGTTCCGTTCACACCGTTCGCCGGCAGCGAGTTGGAGAAGGAAATAAATCACGCCACAAATCGTAGGAAGAAGCTTGATCAGGATCCCTCCAAGTCCCCCCGTGGAATCCTCGGTTTCCGCGGAGGTGTTAGCAGCCTCTTCCGCAAGCGCGATAAGAACGCCAAACCAACCCCCATCAATACCGACGTTTCTAATGGTGATAAACGTTCCTCGGTTGGTGCTACTACATCTACACCTGACTCTCCACGTCCTGGTCTATTCAAGCGTATTTTCAACAAACGTCAGAGCGACGCCCCTTCGACTACTCCTAGTATCGAGTCGTACGGCGAATCTCACAAGAATCACGAAAGTTGGGACTCCGGTCGTGCTAGTGGTGAGACGGGCCTTACGAGTAATGATGACGCGTTTAATTCATTCGCTTCTCCCCATGTTGTTCCCGATGGTGATAAGGGTACAGCTGGTGAAAAACCTCCTCCAGTCAGTTTCGACGACATTATCGGACCAGACGTTCCTGATAAGTCGGAAGAACGGACCCTCAAGCATAAAAGGTCCCTGTTTTTCGGCCGTGGCAAAACTGAAGAGCCACTGATAATTCCTGGTACTGATGTCGTTGTTCCTCCCCTTGAAAAGAAAGGAGGTGCATTCGGTTTCTTCAAGAAGGACAAAGAACCTGATCTGACAGAGTACGAAGATCTGGTTGACAAACTCAAGGAAGCAGTCGTCAGGCAAGCCGAGTACGAAAGAAGCGACAAATGCCGTATGGACGAAGCAAAGAAGTTTGCGGACGAGCAGAAAGCGAAGATTATCCCAGGACGAAAGGGATACTTCACCAGAAAGGGCGAGTACCGACGGGCTAAGAATCCACTCGAACTCGAACTTTGCGACTCCGATAACTCCGAGCCAACGTCTTTCTCTGAGGTCAAGGAAAAGTACGACAAGGAGAAACCTGAGCATGTTCCCCGTCCCGGTAACTGGGGCGCGAAATTGAATTACATGCCTCCTCGAGATCCTAATGTAGTACGGCCTGTCGACGACTTCCTTCTCCCGCCTGATCCATTCAATGTTCCTGTTGTTTATGAATGGAAGAGGTATGATGAGCCTGAACTCGACGGAAATCCATTCCAGACAGGCCATGCGTACAAGAAGATGTACGAACGGCAGGAAGCCTTCTATGAAGAAGAGAGAATCAGGATCGCTAAGGAAGAAGAGGAAGCGCGATTGGCCGCGGAAAAGGAAGCTGGGCCAGAGAACAAAGAAGGCGAGGCCCCCATCGTCGAGAATCAAGAACCAGTCAACGAGGGTCAAGAGCAGGTTAACGAAGAGACGACGAACACTGGCAATGAAAATCCAGAGGTCAAGTCTCCTGTTCAACCAGGGTTTTCTCCGGAAAACGAACCCCCAAGTCACTGGTCAGACGATTCAGATGATGAGGACGGCGAGGCTCAACCCACACGCCCACAACCATCTCCCTCTGTAAAGACCCACAAACGCACTGGATCAGGGTCTAGCAATCTCGGAACCGGCCCAATGTTCATGAAGAAGGCAGTTCGGAAGTTCAAGGCAAATAGAAAGTCCGCTGAAGTTCGCGCCTCCCCTTCGAAGCCATCAAAGGGAAATAGAGATTCTGTGATGAGCCAGACATCCACCGGGTCGAATCAGAATGCTCCTACATCGGCCCCGGCTCCACCAGGCCCGGCGCCTCCAATCCCAGCGCCCCCAACATCCGCGCCTCCAGTTCCCGAACGTCCTCCAGCCGATGCCGAGGTCAAATCTGAAGCTAGAGCCTCCAAGATCCCAGTTCCAACGGTATCTGTTACTGCGCCATCGAACAACATCACTACTGGTACGTATCATGATCAAAAGGACAACGTCGTTCACCAATTCGGCGGCACCATCCCAGAACGTAGCGGGAGCAGCCTTGGGAACCGCGGAGACCGCGATAGCGTTGGTAACACCGTTCCGGAGAGGGCCAAAAGCAGCCTGGGCCAGAATCTCCCGAGCGATGGCAAAGTACGCGAGGGAATCGTAAGTAAAGATGATGTCACACCTCAGGACCTTTTTCACTACATGAGAGTTGAAGCTGCGAGGAATGATGCAGCTCGCAAGGAGGAGGAACGCAAGCAGAGGTTGGAACAGATCAGATTGAAAGAAGTCGAAGCGAAGATCAAGAGGGACCAGAAGGCAGCTCGGTCAGATACTCTCCTCGACAAGGAAAGGAGAAAGCAGGAGGGCGCTGTTCAGAGGTCGAAGTTCATAGTCGGTCTGGCCACCAAGTTTGCCGAAAAGGTGATCCAGCGAGAGGCCAAGCATTTGAAGGACAAAGGAGTCGATGTTCCGAATGAGCAAATCGACGATTGGATTTAGGGAACCGATCAGTCAGATTCTCAGGAACAGAAGCCCTTTTTCCAAAGGCCGCAACCTGCACCCAAACCAACGGAATCGGAAGCACCAAAGCCCGGAGAGATTCCCGAGGAGTCCAAAACGAAGTTTGCGGATCCAAATCAGTATTTCTCGAATCCATGGGTTCCCCCACCCCCGCCGCCGCCACAAGAACAACCACCAAATTGCTTCCCACCACCGAAGGAATGGCAAGATCAGCAGGAAAATGAAAAGAGGGCACGTGAACGTCGCGAAGCAAGAGCCGCGAAGAAGAAGGCCGCAGATGAAGCTAAGGCTAAGGCTAAGATTCCAACCGAAGCCCCAAATGCTGGAATTGGGACTCAAGATATTGCGACCGAAGCTCCAGGTGCCGCGACCAAATCCGAGAATGTTCCGGTCGAAGATCTCGCGGCGACGGTAGATTTGGCTAAGAAGATGAGAGCAGATCTTGAAAAGTTGGAAGCACTTTTGGAGGTCCAAGAAGGAAAGGCTCGAGAGGATCGTCAGAAGCCCGAAGAGGTCACCAAGAAGACTCAGCATGAATCTCCAAAGATGGAAAACGAGTCTCCGTCCAAAGCAAAAGATACCTCGAAAGTCAAGAAAGAGTCTTCGAAGCCTGAAGGGCCCTTGGAACCTAACGCAGAATCCCCGGAAATTGAGAAGCCCTCGGAAGACAAGGCGACCTCCCCAAAGGTTGAAGGATCTCCAGAAACCAAAGAAGGTCCCAAGCAAGCTCAAGATGATGATCGTTTCAAGAGCGAGGAGCGCAAGAAATTCGAAAAGGAGTGCGAAGAAATCCGAGATCGCTTACACAAAGCGCGGGAAGAGGCGTTCGATGAGAAAGGGATTCCAAAGGATTGCCCCCGACGCCGGCCATTCGTGAACCCAGAACCGGTGCCCCTATGGGAGCTCATAGATGAGGACAAGGTAACCTTTGGCTGCGGACCAGATGACCCACCTCTGAAGAAGAAATTCCCACTACCCGCTGGACCAGTCATGCTGTGGAAAGTCCCCGATTGGGTCATGAAGTCAAAGGGACCAGAATGGGTTTATCAATGGCAAAACCAAGGAACCTACCCCGAGAACCCCTGGTCTCCATCCGTCGTTAAGCGCATGTCAGACGGTCTATACGATAACCCACTCTACAACAAACTCAGAGAAGACAACGATCGTCACGGTTTGGCATACTTCACCGCTCGCCAAGTTATGTACGAGCTCAACATCACCAAGTTTGAGAGTCACGACCACTGGCTTCAAGCTACTCTATTTTCCTCTGACAGAATGGATTTCATGAGACTATTCGTCAAGTCAGTCATGGCAATGCACCGTCGTATCGAAGTTGCCCGTGAGCTCGCTTTGAGGGCTAAGCAACCTGATTTCGACATGTTCGAAGGTTTGACCCATGATGAGATTCTTGCGGAGGACGATTATGCGAACTGGCGCATTGCGGATCGCAAGAAGAGGCTTCAAAAGATTCTCGGGTTCAGAGTCATACCAGAAATTCTAATGGACGACACGGTTGTTTATCGCAATATCATCCTCCAAAGACGATTCGAGAGAATGCTTGAACAAGAAAAGATGGCGGAGTTCGCTTATGAGATCGAGTTGTTCAGGAGATTCGATGAATGGGAAGTCCACTACGAAGAAGAGGAAAAGATTAGACAGGAGTCCCGAGATAAGAGATGTCACAAGGATAACATCATCATCGCATACCGAGATCACCTTGGATTGGTCCTCCCCCCTCAATGGCTCGCGTACGACGATATAGACAGCGAAGTTGAGGCAGAGGAAGTTCTTGCACTCGGAATGGGAATGGCTGAGCTACGGGCCAGGAAGCGTAAGCTTCTTAGGGACCCGGCAGCCGCGGCGCACGATCTGGACGAAGTCGACGCGGAAAACCCAGCTCACAATTTTTGGTTTGAAGTCGAGTCTCTCTACCGCCATATGATGGGCAAACACATGGGGGCCCCACCTGATGAACTAGACGACCAAATTATCTTGATGAAGGACGAAAGAAATAAGCACATCAAGAAGAAAATCGGTTCCACCGTCGGCAATCCTCTGTACGTCCCCGCTGGCCCCGAATGGGCCAAAGCAGATCCTAGTTTCCATACTTTCAACGTCCACCACGCCGAAAAGCACGTTATGAAATGCAAGGAACACCATTGTAAGATCCAAGAGGTGGAGGAGAAAGGGGCCGAGGCCATGGGTGTCCCGGGTTTATCGCAAGCCTCCCGCGACTTTGTAGCGGCGGCCGTTGTCAGTCAGACAAAGGCCCTGCGAAGGGAGTGGGCAAAGGAACAGAATGAATTTTTCGAGACAGTTATCCTCGCTGAAAAGGAGGAGGAAGGCGAAATCGAGGAACTCGACGAGGCTCCTACCAAGACCGGTGAGAAGTTGGGAGAGGAAACCAAGCAACCCGACGAGAGTCCTACCAAAGTCCCAGGGCAAACAGAAGGAGAACGCAAGAAATCTGACGAGAGTCCTACCAAAATCCAAGGACAAACGGAAGAAGAACGCGAGAAACCCGAAAAGAGTCCTATCAAGACCCAGAGACAACTGAGAAAGGCAAAACGTTACGACAGTCCTCTCAAGCGAAGCAGGCCCCATCGACAAGAAAGCCAACCTCGCAATCAGTACGCTGGCAAGCAAAAGCAGAACAGCAGGCCAAGGCAAAATAGCAGACAGCAGAGCAAGCAGCAGAATAAGCAGGAGCCAATCCAGGGAAACTTTGAAGAAATCCCGTTGGATCTCCAATTCGAGGAGAATTTCGAAAAAGCGCCTGCGGGAGAAACGATTCATGAGCCAACGGAACAGCAACAAGAGCAGCGAGACCAGGAGCAAGGCCAGGAAAAGAAGTCTAAGGGACAACAAAGGATTCGCCAAGTCATGCGTGAGCATATTCAGCGGTACAGAGAATCGAAGCTCGAGGAGTACAGCGGGGACGAACCTGAATCCGCCGTCAAAGACTTTGAAAACGCTTTGCTTATGGTTGAGAGAAAACGTCTTGCCAGAAGAAAAGCCAAAAGGGCTGAAGCTGCCAGGGCCGCCCAGGGAACAGGCGATGCCGAACAAAAATCCGTTCCGGCTGTCGATAAAGAGGCGCTTGAGAAAGAACAAAAGCCTAAGGAGCAAGCGAACCCCGTCTCGGAGGAGCCGATCAATACAGAGCAACCAGTCCGCCGTCGTCCTAGGCCAGCCGCCTACCAGCCTCCTCCGATGCCCGAACTTTAGTTACGGAAGAATGTTCAATCGAACCGGTTAATATCCACGCTTCATTGCCAGTTCTTTCGACAGTCGTCCACGTTTATGAATACAGAGGGGATAAGTTATAGATATTCATTTTGCTGGTTTCTCTTTTTTTTCCTGTGCAGGGATACACAAGCTATAGAAGGTCCCTGGCACTGGGAAATGCGCAGTTGATTTTTTTTAGAATGCTTTCGTTTAATAGGTATGTTTCACGAATTCCCCAACTTCTCCGTTGAACTATAGCTAACGTGGGGAATAGATGAGTTTTTATTGCTTTTCCGCTATCAAGACAAAAGCCAAAAAAAAACCAAAAAAAAAAAATAATCCTTTTTGGGGGTATCTCTTCGGAGGTATCCTCGAAAAGGATATAAAAAAAAATACTGTCCCTGTCCCGTTTCTACACTATCCTTCGCGTTTGCTTTTAAGTCCCCTTTCTCCCATAATGCTCCCTCCAAACCCCCTCCACCGTGCCTTCATCTTCAACATAATCTGACTCTTTTCTAAAAGCTCCCGTATGTTTTCTTCCTTGCTTCGATGGTTGCTTCCTACGGAGTCGGTGTTCTCGACGATATATATGCTGTTCATTGTACATATTAACCCCTTCAAGTTCTCGCGACCTATATCTTTCATTTCTTCCGGCGTTAACTATCAATTCTTCCCCATCCTTCTCTTCTCTGTCTATATTTTTGCCTGTGTCTTAGCTTATTCGCTGATTTTGTCGTTCTGCTTTATGTCTTTGTTTTTTGACTTAGCCGTATAAACATGATACCCAATCTTTAGCTTATAGCGCTCATTTTTTCTATCGTTTACGGTATATTCAAGAATTGCTTTCTTCTTTTTTCAATTTTTTTGCACATACACTCCTTTGACCTCGGAATCACAGGACGGAGACATCAGGGTGTATACTTCTCTGGGGCGTGGGTGGTCCGTTTTGAAAAACGCATGATATATATGCTTGCCTGTACATACATAGCTAGCCTCTGAAGATATTTTAAGAAATTTTGATCTAGGAACATGGTATGGAGTAATGGTATGAGTGTAGCGTGATTTTGTCTTACTCGGGTTTGGTGACATGCGATAATGAGCGAAGAGGTTCCGAGATGATAGTATAATCGATCGATGGGGGTTTGAGAGTGGGGTTCTTCTCAAGGAAGTGTATTGGACGGGGGTTAGAGTCCCTATTGGGGTTCCGCCTTTTTCGTGCTGGGTTCATGGGGCAATAGATGAGCTAGGTTTCCCCTGATTACATATCCGTATCGCCGAACTGGTATCTAACGTCTAGAGAAGGTATCTACAACGCATAATTATCACAAAATGCAACAGGTCGACATTGTGAATTCGATGTTTGAGTGAGCGGTGATAAAACAATTATCGTAGCCTGGAAGCGAGATGCCTAGAATGAGGACTCCTAAAACTATTTAGGAGAATCTCATATCCTCTTTTTGAAACCGTTCCCTAGTTCCCATACAAACATATTTTTCGCCCGATGTGATTACTTCAAGTGCATCAATATCCCCTTGAGGAGTTACCTCTCCTACTGGACTATACTGCCACCTTCTTGACATCTTATCCATAAACCCCAGATACGTAGCCGTTCCCCAACCCTAAATCCCCATCCACACTCAAAAAGCATCCCCAAAAAATGCCCGTAACCCTCCTCCTCAAACTCCTCAAACTCCTCTTCCTCTTCCGCCAGCACGGCTTCAAACTCCACCGCTACCGCAAATACTACCCCAGATACCTAAACATCGGCTTCCTAACAGGTCCCCAAAACACCTACAAACACATCTCCCTCCCCTTAACCCCCTCCACAACCGCCCTCTCAGTCTCCCACGCCGTAGCATCATCCCTCCATCTACCTGAAGAATTCGACCATAAACTCCAGGTATCATTGTTACCCTACGGATTCAACTTAAACGACCACAGACTACTATCCTTCATTTCGTTATTTCCCAAGAATTTGGTGAATAGGGAGAAATACATCAACCTCCTCGCTCCACGGCGACCTCCTTTTCCATCGTTTCCCGCGAAGCGGTATAGAGGCCGCACATTAAATTGTGAAGATAAGATCCAACCGTTACTAAAACCCTGGAAACAAGACGCATTACATCTATGGGTCGGACTAAACACCCACGATGAAAGAGTACTACGGTTTCAACACGCAGTCGATAACTGCCAGTTAATGATCCAGGAGAAAGAACGGACTAACGCGAAGTGTCAGAAGGTATTGAAGGCTGAGGTGATAAGAGCTTACGCGTTACGGTATCGATCGCGGATGTCGACGACTTTTCATAGTAATCCCTCTGGTGGTGGTGGTGGTGGTATGTGCGAGATATTACCGACGGTTGTGATCGAGCCTCCGAGGGCGAAGACTTATCGGTGTCAAATAACCGATGAGTACTTCACGCTTAACAAGTTGACTGCTACAACGATATACCCGCATACGTTGATGCTTGAACTCAAGGAACTAAATGAGGGGATAGTAGATCTGCTAACGGGACCTTCGAACGCTTTATTAATGTCCACCCCCGTGGCAAGAATGTTCGACGAAGGTCTCATCACGATCGAAAAGCGGGAAATAAACGTCGGCGAAGAATTCCTATCCGTGACCGGCAACGACGGATCAAACATCGAAGCAGAAACAGAAACAGAATCCGCCTACTTCCTAAAAGTAAACTACAACAGACTCCTCGACTCCCGCGTTTTCGCACGCGAAGACTGGGACGGCCGCGAACACCGCGAAAGAATGAGATGGAGGGATATAGATGGTAAAAAAGTAGTCTTCTCGGATGTGAACGATATGGTTCCCTACAAGGATTTCCTGGAGTTTCACGCTGAGTTATCGAATATGATATTTGGCGGGATAGAGTTGCAGGAGACGGAGGATATGGTGCTGCAGAGGTTGATTGATATATTCAGTGTTACTTGGCCGGATTTTGATTTGGATTGGGAGTCTGGACCGTCTTCGCGTGCGTCGACGATTTTTTCGAGTGAGGGGAGTCGGCCGGGGAGTCGACCAGAGAGTCGGCCTGGGTCGCCGGTGCTGTCGACTGGGGTTACACTGCCTTTAGATTCAACTGCTGGCTTGACAGTTAACCGTTGAGGGTATCACAGAACTCAATTCCAAGACTATAATCGAGCTAAGCCGTAACCATGATCATGATGTATCTTCAAAATGCATTAATAGTAATTCTCGTAACATATTCCAATCTGCCATTACAACCATCTACCCCGTCTTGATTCTAGACTACCATCTACCTATCCCCCTTCCCAAAAACCTCAAACCCCATCCCTAATAGGCGCCATCTCACTCCTCCCCTTTCTCAACCACAAAGCCCAAACCAAATCCACCACCACAATAATCCCAAAACTCACCACCAACGACCCGCCAAATATCCACCTATGATACAACCACGCATTCTCCGCCGTCATATCAATCTTAGTCACCGCTATACACCACGGTAACACGTAGAGTATGTTCGAACACAGTGATTGGTAGAGATACCAGCGGGGTTGGGTTGCTAGGAGGATGGTGGCTAGTTGGGTGCTGAGGGCGTAGAATATGTAGCACCATTCGATGCTCTGTGTATGGTGGATATATTAGTATTTGTAGGAAGGTTATTGGGAGAGAGGGGGGGTGTATTAGATATAACATACCTTCCACATCATCTCCGTAACGCCGGCTACCGTGTGGCTGTTGGAGAGATAGTACGCAAAGGACCTGATGCCGCCCGTATACGCCAGTATAATGAACAGCAATATCTCAATCCAAAACACTATAACCAGCGACTTAACCGCCGGTTTAATAATCCCTACCAATCAATCACCATAAAATCATTAGCCAAAGCCCCCCTCAAACCTCATCATTTGAAAATACAAAAGAACCCACTTACTCCAAATCTCCCCCCATCCCGCCTTCGCCCTCCTAACCTCCCTCCCAACCTTCCCCCTCCACTCCCCCCACATATGCCCCACAAACGTCACCGCCGAAGCCTCAAGCGCCTGGACAGGGACCATAATCAACCCCCACCGAATAGTATTAAACACCCCCCAAGCAGTCGCATAAGTATTCCCCATGCTCACAATATTCGAAATCAACCAAAGATACAACGCGTTCCTCACCGCCGACTCCGCGAAGGTGAATACACCTGCTCTAACCAGCTGCTTCAACGCCACGTAGTTAGGTGTTATAACCACCTCCATCGAAACATGCGGAGCCGCTGCCGTATTAGGGGTATCCCGCAAAACCTTCCTACTCACAAACACAAAATACAAAACCCCAGCTAACGCACCACACCCATCACACGCAAGTCTAATCCCCGCCTGCGTATTAACCGTCGGATTCACCCCAGGCGCTCTCACAGTAGATATCAACGCCAAATCCAGCACAATATTAACCGCCACAGCCACAGAATTAATCCCCAACGGAATATCCGGTCTATCTAGCGCTCTAGTCGCCGCCCCAACAGCGGCATTGATAGCAGAGAATAGGGTAGAAAACGATGAAATACGGATGTAAGTCAACGACGCGTCTCTTGTTTCTGGTGGTACGAATGTAGATGCGAATGATCCCGCCGCGGAGCAGAAGATTACGGAGAGGAGGAGGCCGAGGAGGGTTTGTGTGTATAGAAGCGTATAGGTGAGGTTTATACGTGAGTGAAGGCTGCGGGAGGAGCGGTCGCCGATGACGGTGAAGACGCCGCGGGGGAGACCTTCGTTTATGACTTCGGCGAAGACTCCGATGTAGCTGGTGGTATAATAACGTCAGCACGGATAAATTTAGTAGAAAAGGGGGTGGAATTCAGATCCGTACGTATAAGCATCGGTAGTAGCCACCATCGACCCATCTATCTGAGCCACCCATAGCTTCGACAAAGTCCCGTACAGCGCTGGGAGCAAAAATGTGCAGATGTTGAATAATACCGAACCGGGATATCTAAATACCCACAGCGTAAGTAATATACCAATCTCAACCCCAAAACCCGGTCTAAAAAGGATAATACCCACCTATCGCGACTCCACCACGAAGCCTTCGAATCCCCATGTCTATTTTCATCTCTCACCTCCTCATCCCTCTCATCCGTCGCCTGTGTACTCGCACGCACTTTAGAATCATCCATACCTCAAGCTTCTCGATCAAAAATCTAAAAAATCGCGTTGTTTCTCAAAAAATACAACAATCCCGGGCATCGACAGCACCTCCGAAATATCAAGGATGAGAACGACCAAACCAGGTCCTAAACGACCCACCACCCATATATAACCCCTTCAAACCCCTTCACAAACTCACCTTCAACTTCCTATACCCCCATCTCGAAAACATAGCGATTTCTCAACCCGTCGACCCCGCATTCAAAAGTTGCCTGAAGTTTTTGTCGAGCTTTTGTGTGTAGTTATGCAATAGAATGATGGAATATGCATGCCCCGGAAATGGTTCATACACTACCATCCACCGCTGTCTCGAACCAACCCAAATGATAGGTCAGACCAAGGTGGCGGAGAACACCTGACACCACCGACGTAGATAGTTTAGCTCTTCTCCTTCTTCAAGAAGAATGTCACAATGTATAGTCTGTCACAATTGAAAGTATTTTTCCATCGAATCATTCTATTAAAATGTGCAAGGTACATGCGAAAATGCAGGGAGGACATTTTAAACAAACCACAGCAGTAGCAGGAAAGGCACTAACAGGCACACAGACGATGGAAGAAAAACCAGACGACGACATAAAAGATATCGTGCAGAATCAAGGAAAAAGGGAAAAAGAAAAGAAATGTAAGCAGTCCTCCTTACTTTTATTCCAAACCTCTAGAAATCGAATCGACTTTTCCCTCCTCAGCAGCAGTGCAAAATTTAGCGACAACAAGCAAGGAGAAAAAAAGGGAAGACGCGAGATTTAGAGCACAGGTTGAAGAGAAGTCGCGCACTCGGATTACACCGAGAGAGAAGCAGTAGTAGTAATAGTAGTGGTTGTTATGGGATAAATAGTAGTAGGAGCGTACACAGAGTTCTGGGGGATACGTGAGAACGGAGAATTGTTTTCGTTTGGCAGAGAATCGTTTTATTGGTGGTTGGGCTCGTTGGATAGTTGGGCAAAGTTTAAAGCGTGTTTGTGGACAGTAGCGTTATTTGGTGGACATGTGACAGAGTAGACAAAAACCGTTTAGATGAGGTCGGCAACGTTCCTGTTAGGTATAAAGTCAGCCAATTCCTTGCATAGCAGAGATATGTGGGGATGGTGGGACGGCATACATTGGCATTTCTTCGATTTGGGTGGAGTAGAAGGTTTCGATGTCGCGCATCATGCGGACGTCATCAGCAGTAACGAAGTTAATGGCAACACCCTTACGACCGAAACGACCACCACGACCAATACGATGAATGTAGTTCTCGCGGTTGGCAGGGAGATCGTAGTTAATAACAAGAGAAACCTGCTGGACGTCGATACCGCGGGCCAAGAGATCGGTGGTGATGAGGACACGGGAGGATCCGGATCGGAACTCCTTCATGATAAGCTCACGCTGGCCTTGCTCCATGTCTCCGTGCATGGCGGAGACGGTGAAGTCACGCTTGGTGAGCTGCTCGGTGAGCCAGTCGACCTTCTTGCGGGTGTTGCAGAAGATGACGGCCTGGGTGATGGTGACGGTCTCGTACAAGTCGGAGAGGGTGTCAAGCTTCCAATCTTCCTTTTCGACGGCGATGTAGAATTGCTTGATACCTTCGAGGGTGAGCTCGTCCTTCTTGACCAAAATGCGGACGGGATCACGCATGAACTTGGTGGTAACCTCCAAGACATCCTGGGGCATGGTGGCGGAGAGGAGGACGACCTGGGTGGATTGTGGGAGCAACTGGAAGATGTCATAGATCTGTTCTGTGAAACCACGCTGTACGAAGAAAAATCGTTAGGGTCCGGTTTAGAATTCACATCTTGGGTTATCAGAAAACTTACCGACAACATTTCGTCGGCCTCATCGAGAATGAACTGCTTGATGGTGTCAGTCTTCAAAGCCCTGCGCTGGATCATGTCATGAACACGGCCGGGAGTTCCGACGACGATTTGCTGTCCCTCTCCCAAGTTCTTCATGTCGTCACGGACAGCGGTACCACCGATGCAAGCATAGGAAGTGAGGTTCATGAAGTCACCCAAGGCGACGACGACCTTCTGGATTTGCTGGGCCAATTCACGGGTAGGAGCCAAGATGAGGGCCTGGGTTTGTTTGACATTTGGGTCGATCTTCTGAAGAGCGGAGATCGAGAAGGTGGCGGTCTTGCCAGTACCAGATTGGGCCTGAGCAATGACATCGTGGCCTGGGAGCAGGGAATTAGAATGGATTCTCGAGGGAGTAGGGTGTTAAAGAAGCTTACCCTTGACAACTGGCAAGATAGCACGCTGCTGGATGGCGGAAGGACGCTCAAAACTGGAAGAGGGGTTTCAATTAGCGGGGAATCCCTCAGTGGGGTTAATGTGAGGTGCTGAGAGTGGATTCATACCCATAGGCGTAGATACCTGGAGAAGCGAGAGATTGCTGGTTAGCTGCTGTTCCTTCGATATCGGGGCAATAGAGACTACGTACCTCGGAGAAGCTCAGGCTTCAAGTCCATGTCATCGAAAGATTCGGTGGTTTGATCCCAGTTGGACTCGATCTGGGAGTCTGGGGGGTTCTCAATGCCTTCGGAAGCCATGATTGCGGGAAGAGAGTTGGGATTTCAGAAAGCTAAGCTGCCTTCTGAAATTGATGGAGGAGAGTAGGATCGGAGGGAGGAAAAAGTCTTTCAAGGAAAGCTCTTTCCGTGGAGGATCGGTGACGGGTTGACTGTGAAAGTCTGCGTGGCGGACCTTTCTCGATTGCTCAAGAGAGAGGACAAGGCCTGTGACAGATTCTGACGAGAGATTCTCTTCTTCTGGCTGAAGCAGAAAAAGAGGATGACCTGTTCAGGAATCTGCAGCTGCTGGGAGCTGTTAGAAGGTAACAAGGGCGGTTTGGATAACTACTGGAGTCCCAAACGGCTGATACGAAAAGAACTGGAGAGGTCTATCTACTCGAGAGAAGTAGGATAGACTGATTCCTTCGTTGGATAGGGATGAAATCAATTCGTCCCTGGTGTGAGTGAGTATCGGTGGTTGTATTCTGGTTGATTGTGGTTGATGGTGAGAGGAGAGAAGAGGAGGGGAGAGGGAGAGAGGGCGAGGAAAATTCTTTTTTTAATATCGTTTGGTTGGCCTCGGAGGAGGGGCACTGCGAAAAATTATTTTTGGTGGTCGCCCACTCAGAAAAAAATAATTAAAAAAAAACACTTTTCTTTTTCTCCATACAAAGAACTCCCACCGGCACTCCGCAGGTCACCGTCGAGGATTGTCTGTCACCGCAAGCTAACTACCACGCTAAGGACCAAAGCCAACCCGACCAAGCGCAGGCCGGCTGTTTGTCACAGAGGAGTCGACATATCTGAGCTGTCCGTCGACGAGGGGGACTCGAGGTTTGCTGAGCTAGAGACCCGTGGGAGTGGGGTTCCGCCTGCCCCAAACGGTGTCACAGCGAAATACAGCTTGTCGGGTGGCCCCACTAGCCCCATTCGGACGTCAGGGAAGTTTCCCCCATTCGATAAGATTAGAAACAGAAGAAAAATTTTCGTACCCTAGCAGGAGTCATCCTGCATCAGGGTGCGGTCGAACTGGCGGCGCTAGAAGGTCTTTGGCCGTTTATGCGAGAGCTTCTTTGCCCCCTGTACCTCAATTAATCTTCTATATCAAACGGATACAATGCTTATTCAAAACACACAGCAGAGAAGTGAGTTTAAAGGGGGAGAGTGCCCGGGAGACCGGTGAATCCTCGGCTTACGATTGCGCTTTTGACATGGCGAGAAGGAGTCACTCGCTGGCACACGATCACCGAGCTAGTTTTGATATATCCAAAGTTAGCCACCACGCGGAAGTTCATTCATTATTCCATTTTAGCAGCACATGTTAAAGTCACCCACAACTATATCCAAAAAACTAGAGTAAACTGGAATGTCAACAGCGAAGAAATGTGGACTGTCTAAAGCATAAACTTCCGTATAAACCGTGCATATCTGACTCCTCACCAAGCCCCTTGGCGTTCTTTATCTTATCAAGATCCCAGCCCAAATCTGCGGCTCCACAAATTCACCCTTCCCGTTTCAAAATGCAACAATATCAACACGATCCTCTCCAGATTCCGGGTTGAACCTCTGCGAACCTTGGTAACACAGTGCCCCATACCAACGCTACTCTCTGCCAATTCCCCCCTTCACATTCCAACCTTAACCCCCAGAAACCATCCCGTCCTGCTGCAATGGGCACCAAGGCCTTCAGAGCTTGACACCAGTATGACCTTTCCTACCAGTGGCCTGACCCGACCGTGTGATAAAACCCATTATTACCGATACATTCCTCAACCCGATTAGGCCTCTACATTTATTTCTTGTCCCATTCGGACTCCACTTCCCCCTTAGGCCTAGTCCCCCATCTACTTCCTCCCCAAAGGCAGATTCCCTCTCAGCGCCCGAACACAGTACTCACACCCCCTGCACCCCTGCCACCCTTCCACTTCCATCTCACTATCACCCTCACACCCAAACCCTTCCAAATCACACGGACAAACCCAGCACTCGCATCCAAGGCACATACCCTCCACCTCATTCATCCAAGTCTTCCCGCCTCTAACGATCCCCAGGGAGATTAATATCTCCTCGCGTGGGTTTCGGTAGTTCTCGATTTTGACTACGTACGGTTGGGGTTTAATTTCCGGGTAGTAGTAGTAAGCTCGTTCGGCGGCGTGAGTCACGTAATCGGGTCTTCCGAGGTCACGGAGGAGTTGGCGTTCGCCGTGCTCCCGGGCGAAGTAGGTGTGGTCGTAGTCTTTTTCTGTTTCTCTTGCCATCTTTTTCTTTTTTTTTTTTTTCCTGTTAGAAGCGGTAGGTGGGTGGCAAAGTAGCACCAATAAAGTATCAATGTTATGAGAGAGAGTCAGAAGGCTTAAACGGAACCTATGCCGCTTTCTTGGTATTTAGGCTTTTTGCTGGAAAACTATGGTACCGACCGAACATCCTCGACAACAGCCATTCAATTTATAGGGCTATCTGAGAAAGAAATATTCATATTCTGTAGACTTGTATCAGGCCTGCATCCCACAAATCTAAACTGAGGCGTTTGAACCATGCATGGCCAGACCAAGTATACGTTCTCAGGTACATGTTCTCTCACGCATATTCTGTTACTGTGATTAGTCCTGTATCATTCCTGGAAGAATTAATGGTAGCCAAACTACTAGACTTGACCATCTTATCCTACCTTGTGACACTCCACGTTAATAGTATCGCCCTCAATCTTTGTGAGAGTCTGAGGTGCGAACACTGTATTTTGAAACGGGTTTCTATTTTCTCTTTGTATGGTTGTGGCACAGGTGCGGCACACGGCGTATCGTCATGATGTCACCGCAAGAAGATATGATACTGGTAAAAGGCGACGATATATCGATACCCACGATAGACCAAAATATTAAGATAGTTTATGTTTGGAACGTATGCCTACGTACCTCTCAAACAAAGGGGACATGCTGAAATTGATATATATAATGATTCTAGTGACTCACGATCTCAAGATACTGACATAGAGAAGTGTGTGATATCCGGACCTCAGGTATTGTGACCGTAGGACGCGGCTAGTAGCGCCTCATCATCGACATCAGTAATATAATGTGGCGTCCATAGTAACGGTCTAAGTAATCCGCCAACCCCTCCCCGCCCTACAAGTCCTCCCGCCTACCCAAATTCGGCACACCCCGCACCCCATAAACTCCACTCTTCTCATACCCCTCCCTCCACCAGGCCTCCTCCCTCCTCCCCCTCTTCCAAATCTCCTCGATCCTGTCCCTCCCATAACTAACCACCTCCTCATACCTCCCCGCGGCCTCCCTAACCTCCTTCATCCTCCCCTCCATCCTCTCCCCCACAATCCCAATCCACTTCCCAACATCCTCAAGATCTCTATACAACCTCATCCCCCCCACTTCATCCTCCAAATTCACCTTCATAATCTCACAGTTCTCCCCCAAACTCTTTAGTTTAACCCCAAGTTTCTGAGTACCTAACTGTACGGTTCTAATCCTTATCAATATCTTCTGTGGATCTTCCCATTCTTGTGCTGTTAATTCTGGTTCTGGAGCGAAGATTTTGGTTTCGAGGGATGTGGAGAGGGGGGTTGAGTGGGGGAGGGGAAGACTGGTGTGGGGTTTTCGAGTGCCGAGTTTGGCTTCGATGGCGTCGTAGTTGAGGTTTTTGAAGCCTAGGTCTTCGAGCATCTCAAATTTTATATACGGTTCGAATGGCTATTATGTATATTATGGTAAGTCGGTGCTTTTGGTCTTGATTCGTTGGTATACAGAACCCCCTGAAGCTGGATTCGAGGCTACCCTTGAAGGTGATTCTTAACTACAGCTAGGAAATTGTCACAGAATCAGATATTACGATTCCCTACGTCGATTGATCCATACTTTGGAAACCATTTTCCTATCCCAAGTACCATAAACCCCCATAAACCCCCCATAACACCCTCACCAACCCAAATATCAAATATAACATAGGTACACGGTAACCCATTACCCCCTCCCTCATCCTCTAACCTACCCTTACCAACCATGTACAAAATACCACACCCTCCACAAAAACCATTCAATCAGGAACCTCAAACAACGGCTCCCCAGTCTCAGGATCCCACTGTAACCCTTTCTCCTGCCTCAACAAAGCCTTTCTAATCCACTCCTCCTGAATCTTCTCATACACGCCCATCTTCCTCGATTGCAATTGAAACCTTCTGACGCGGGAGAAGTAGGGGCCGTTGTAGAGGGGGTATTGGATTGGCGAGGGGGTTTGACTGGATATATATAATATTATATATTAGTTTTGGTTAGAATGGACTTTATATAACAGAGAATTGGGGTTGTTAGGATCGGTAGTGGGCTTACATAGCGGCTTTTCTTCGTTTGATAATCGGGGTTTTGGGACTTTCGTCTTCCTTTACGGGTGAAAACATGTCGACGGGTGAGGAATCGGCGTTTGTGACGAAGCGTAGACGGCTCGGGGAGAGGAGTTTTAGTGGGTGAGGTTTTTTTCTAGGGGTTTGGGGGAGGGATTTGGGGATTATTCCTCCTCCTCCTACTCCTCTTCCTAGTACTCCTACTTCTAACCCATTATTGGTTTGTAATATGGCGGTGGTGGGGGATTTGGAAGTAGACTCCGGTGTCATAGTGATTTCGAGAAAGAGGGGGGTTGTGGTGGAAGATTCTGGGGTGCAGGTGATTGAGGTTTTAGG
Source organism: Arthrobotrys sphaeroides (assembly GCA_036971245.1). Classification (NCBI taxonomy): domain Eukaryota; kingdom Fungi; phylum Ascomycota; class Orbiliomycetes; order Orbiliales; family Orbiliaceae; genus Arthrobotrys; species Arthrobotrys sphaeroides. The sequence goes on along the minus strand of JAJTTW010000013.1, from coordinate 576,694 downwards.
GGTTGATGGATGGGGGTGGAGATCATTTTGGAGCTTTTACTTGGTGGTTCTAGGAGATGGGGGTTATACGGAGGTTTACGTTGATGGTCACTCTTGGGAGATTTTACGATATGGTGGGTTTGGGGTGGTGATTTGGTTGTATTGCGAACTTGAGGGTTTAGATACACAGCTGCTTGAGATGCAGGGTGTAAAACACTCAAGGTGATTGGAGTAGATACATGATGTCGACGAGTATGAATTCATATGAATCCATGAAGTATCAGAAAAACATCGTGAGAGGTATACAAAGACAGGATAATGATAACAAAAGAAGAAGAAGAAGAACGAAGTCATGAAACCCCAGAGCCCAGAGTGCTACCACTCACCCTCCAAGATCCCACGCACAAGAACCCAGCAAGAAAAAGAATCCAACAGGAGAGAACACTCAAAGGGCCAAACCAGGAATAGCCTCTACAGGAACCAATGGATCTTTCTCTCGAGCAACAATTTGTTCTCCATCGAAAGACTCTTTCTCTCCGTCGTAATATCCCTTCTCTTTACCAGATCCTCCTCCTCCTCCTTCCTCCTCCTCTTCATCTCCACCATCCTCATGAATATCCTCACGCTTCATGTGAACCATCTGAAGAATCTCTGCTTCTCCATCACGTCCACCGAGTTGAACACGTTTAACATCCTCTTCAGCGATACGTTTGAATCGCTCTTGAGAACCACGGTCAGGGCCGGGGGTAATCATAACCGCCTTGGAACCCGGAAGCTTAACGCGGAGCACTGGAACTGCCATCCCTTCTCCGTAGTAAACAGGTCCGGACTCACTAATTCCAACCGCCTCACCAAACTTCTTGACGAGTTCATCAACGCCGACGGTAACAGGCGTACCAGCAGCAGTCGACCCAACGGTTTCAACATTAGGATCAACTTGCTCTTTATCCTGTTTTTTCTTGTGGAGTTTCTGAAGTGTAGCATCGATCGCCTTCATTTTTCCAAAGACCTTTTGAAGTTCGACTTTGGTCTCCATTTCGTCGAGACTTTCGTAGCGGTATTTGATTCTGACGTGCTCTCCGTACGAGAGTTTGGCGTTTCGATCGAGTGCTTTGTCACCGCGGAAGGCGGTCATGCGGGAGGGTTCGAGAAACGGGGAGCTTTGGCAGATTTGGAGGAGTAGAGACTGTTATATTATAACCGGTAATATGTAAGTCATGAGAACTCCATAAACCGAGACGAACGCGTAGAGGAAGTCAAAACAAACCTTGACATCATCAAGCTTATGAAAAAGCCTAACACCACCGCTCAAATTCGGCATATCGACAAAAACCGTGATAGTTCCTCCGGAAGACGACATCTTGATAGGTTTGTTAACGGGATTGGGAAGTTGTTTGACGAGTAGATTGATAGGAGGCGGTGTAGGTGAGTTTGAAGGGATGGGATCGAATCCGATATCGAAGTCGGGATCAATGCTGATGAGAGACATTTTTGAATGGAAAATTTTATGAACAGGAAATTTTTTTTTTGCGACGGGATCCGGGTTATGATCTGGAGGGTTCCGGTGGTTCTTTATGAATGGGACGTTATGGTAAAAGATCGTGAAGTTGCGATGTGTAGATGGGGTTGCGAGGGTGAGGGCTCGAGGGGGTGTAGCTTAGAGCTTATTCTGCACGCTTGGAGGTGTTCAGATCATACACAAATCGATCTCAGCCCTTACTACATACATCAATCGTGACACCGTAGGCTTCATCTAGTCTATCTTCTAGTGGCCAGACTAAAAGGTATATGTCCCTTACTTCGGTATTGCGACTTGACTAAGAATTGCAACAAGCTACGGAAGGAATTTCAAGATTTTAATGGTATCGTATTTTCACCGACCCGTGCCAGCTCATGACTAACAGTGGCAATCTACCTAGACCGCCCTATGTGATACATGCGTTCTCGGGAAGGATAAAATGATCAGAGAAAGGTAAATGAAATATGTCCTACGAAGACCACAGCTTTCTTGGGTGACCAGGACTTTAAGGATTTAATGAAGCTACCCTGCGTTCAAGTTCTCCTTGCAAAAGTCTCCCAGTCATTAAAGACTTCTTGAAACTTTTGCTAAAAATTCGAGCAGAAAAGTAGTTCATGCATGTATCAGAGTCCTGTCACTTAGATAGACCGGTCATTAGGGATAGTTGTGAGTTTTTCATGGGACTCCCAGCATTAAATATCGCCGGAGAGAGAGAGTTGTCAGTTTTCTCCTATGACGACATCAGTCATCTCGACGACTTCTCCGCTAAAGTTAGCTAGGAAGACCTTAATCTTAACCTCAGCTGGACGGTCTGGGAAGAGATACGCCATCTTATCTTCCAAACCGATCTTTTGATCGGGATCAGGACCTTGGAAGATGAGACTCTCCGGGGAAAGCCCAACTTTTCCATCCTTCAGCATCGAAATCAAATGCTTGACGATGTCACCGATACGGTTCTCTGGATGGAGCTGAAGAGAGACTTCTTGGCCGGTCCAGAATTCGAAGTTGAGACGGATGAGTGGGTTGACCTTGACCTTTTGGTAGCTTGGGGTGAAGAGGGAGGAGCCTTTCTTGTTCTTGACGGGGCCAGCGGAGGAGACGGACCAGCTGGGTTGGTATCTTGAAGCGATGGCGGTTGGACGAGGCTTCATTGGGAAGGCGTTTGTATTTCCAAAGCTCTGCTGCTTAACGGAGCCCTAGTTCTCCCATACCATTAGCTCACAGGAATAACGCAGGATCAGCCATGTCTACGAAGGCAAGAAGTTTCGTCTACGAACCTGGAAGCCATACGAAGCGTTTTCCCAATGATGAACCCCACGAGAGGCGCCCATAATGGAGGACTCCGAAGCCGGTCCACCAGTAAGGTGACCAATAACCGGAGCTCTATGGAACGGCAAAGGAAGAGCGGGAGGTGGAAGCTCAACAAGAGACCCCGAGAAACCCTGACCCTTGCTGAATGAACCAAACCCCTCAGCTGGAGCTTTAATCGGAAGCGCAGCCTTTGGTCTTGGGACAAAGATATTCCCTTTCTCACCGGTCGTTTCCTTTGAATTGAGTTCCTTGGAAGCGAATTCCTTCAGGTCATTCGGAAGCTTCTCGTAAGGGTATTCGATGTAAACGATATCACCTTCAGCGAGATGATACCACTCCGGACAAAACTTCCCTCCACGATGAGCCCTCATTAACCCGTATTCAAGCTGAAGCATACCGGTGACCCTGTTCAAGACATCCTAGGAAAATACCATAGGTTAATACACCAACCAACCGAGCCCTTATAGATTCTAAAGTCGCTTACTTTGATAACTTCGACCTGTCGGATCTCCGTCAACTTTGGAGAGATGCTGGGGATGATAACACCGACGGTTACCTTGGCCCCGTTCATGGTGTTGGTCATCTTTTTGGATGATATCGAGGGTAACGACCATCACAGGTGCTCGTGCGAGTGAACGAAGCGTGATTGGGGAAGGTGGGAGGAGTGAATGGGGGATGAACGTGGTAAGGTGATGGTTTCTGAGAGCGGACGTAGCTGGCTAGCTTCAAGTGACGTCTCAGGTATTGCTACAGTGCGCAGTCCACCACAACGTACTTGGTGAGCCTTTGTAAGAGCGTTGGCTCAATACGCACTACTACGGCTGACAGCTCACCCAAGCACCTGAGCTACTGTTGAATTGAAGAGCCCCTGGGCCATCGAAACTCGCAAACATCCAGCTTCATCTCATGGCATTGAGTCGCATATGAGATGAATATGGATATCAGTTACTGGAATTTGCAGCCTAACTAGTTGTCACCATGGTTTGTGCCCGAGGACATCACTTACTCGCCCTGGTCCTAACTAGCTGATATTCGGATCCTTCAATTCATACAGCATATGTTTGCAATAGTGACCTTCAATTGATCCCTAGCCTTAGCTAGGATGTAATTCAATATGTTATAGAGACATTAAAACGCAGAGGGCCTCCTATAGTAAGCAGCAGATAGAGTATCGCAAAACAGAGATCGATCTATACCTCAAGAACTTGGAGATCTGGGAGGTATACCAACCCAATGAGCTGAAACCATAGATATTGGCAGATTGGATAGAATATACAACGAGTCCGAGAATGCGCCTAGAGGGAGCCTTCGCACGCTAGCATCAGCTATGGCAACAGGCTTTCTAAGTGCGTGTACCGAGTTATTGAGACAGCTTCGATAATTTGGCAGCCGTCGCTTCTATTCGACTCAGCCCTTCCATTTTCCTCCTTCTCACCACATCCCTCTCGAAACCGACCTCACCCATCAAAAAGCATTCTCACCATCCAATCATCCATCCACACCGTTCTCTGATCTATCCGTTCGCAAACCTGATTACCACGAAATGCAAAAAGCCAGCTCTCTCAACTATACGACCAAGCGGTCTCCTCGCACCGCGAAATCTGAACCTTCTTTGGAAGGTAAAGTCGTCGGGGTTTTGGTGCCATTGCTCAATTCCCATGTCCAGTGGTTTCAGAATATCAAAACCATCAAGGTGAGCATTGTCTTTGACGGAAATCTATAATTCTCTTTTGCGAACTTGTTGGAAGCTTCTTTGGTCAGTTCATAGCAGCCCTGTATATTTCCTTGTTGCATTTTGTCGACCTACAAGAGACACGAATATAAATCCTATTGAAGCAGCAACCACCGATCCATCCGACCAAACTAACACCCTTCGTTATTCAGGACCTACGTGATGCCCTTTGCGAGCAAAATCCCGTCCTAGATACCAGAAGACTCTCCATCCTAATCGACGGAAAAAGAGCTTCATTCCTGCAAAAGATCCCACCCGGCTCAGTCCTCGAAGCAGATTATTTCGCCCCTCATGATATGCAAATCAAAAGACTTTTCTTCAAGCCAAGTTCAAAGTTTGCAAAGAAGCAACCGGAGGCGAAGAAAGACGCCTCTGCTGGTTACCCAAAAACCGATATCGGGAACGGCTGGGACGAAGCCGGATGGGACAACCCCGACACCAAATCCAACAATCCAAACCCCGTGGTCAAGCCAACCGTCTCCCACGACAAAGGGCCTGTAGCCCCAAATTCCACCCCGGCTCCTTCAAACGACGAATTGGAGTCAGTGAAAGATATCAATGATCACGCAGTTAAATCAACCAGTGAAACTCTATCCAACGGGGTCAAGATCATTTCTCAATACCAAGAAGTTAGAATCAACAAGGTAGTTGAGACGATCGTCCCATCTTCATCAATAATGTTATCCGGTGGCGTCCCGCAAACCGGTTCGGTTGAAGAGATTCCAATCCAACCGGATCGGATAAGGGTTTTCCCGGCCGAAGCAATCAGACGCAAGTACGGGGTCATCACAATCAGGCCTACAGAAGAACATACAGAGGAAGCTACAGAAGAAGTTACGGAGGAAGATACAGAGGAAGTTACCAAGGAAGCTACACCGGAATCTACACCGGAACCGAAATCGATGGTAACAAAGATAGGCCTTGTTCAAAGCCTGCTTGATGATCATGTAGACCTCATGGCAGGTCTGCCCCAGCCGCTGCAGCCACAATATCCCGACTACGATTTAATCTTGTTCGATGAGTGAATTGGTAGCGGGATCAATGAATGTTAATTGGCCTTCGAGCGTTTAAACGGGTTTATATCAAAATGCCCAAATCGATCGAATATAGCTAGGGTTACCAATATATGTCTTTGTATTTACCTTTTAACCGTCCGTCGTTTCTCTTACCCGCTTCCTCACATACATACGTAGACCAGGAAGCTCTTTGATCCCACCCCTCAGAATTCACAAGGATAGGGACCCTGTATAACGCGTCTTATTACTTGCGCAGTATGTATCGTAGAAGGGAAATAGACTCTCTTATCTTCGTAATTAGAGATTCCTGATAAATTAATAGCCTCGAATCCGTGATATACTTCACGACTTCCTCTGAAACGATACGAACATGCCGTTCGCACGATGTAGAGCCCCTCAGACCTAGACGGCAGTGACCTGACCGCGACTCCTTCCCCAAGGTGAACGATCGAAACAGGAAATCATAGGAACACCGTAACCAGAGGTCCAACCCGATCTCATAGGCGATGCCTAACCGAAGCCAAACTCAGAAGCGTCGACACACTGGTCGACAGAATCCCTCGACGCTCACGTGCTGGCTCCCCCCGTTTTCTATAAATTAGATTCTTTTTCACGCTTTCTCTCCCTCACCAGTCACGAACCTCATCACAGTCACGCATTAGTTCACATTCACGAACTAAATTCATCATCATCATCCCAAAACATCGAGAAGTCAATTGACTATCCTGATATTATCATATCTATTCCTTCGATTGGTGAATCCGAATTCACTTGATCGATTGATCACAGTAAGTCTGATGCTCTTGGTTCTGAATGCAGAATCATACGCGTTAAACGTGCTCTGACAGATCGAGTATCCTCCATATCTAGCATATAGAGTCTGTGAATTCTTCCCATCCATTCAACTTCTCCAGAAGTTCCTAGCATCCATCATCACGATGCAAGCCGTCCCAAGATCTCGGTTATCACTTAACCCCCCACCCGGAAGAACAGGAATAATCCTGCCCGGGTTCTCGAATGAGATTTATTGGTACCCGGATATACTCCAGATCCAGGTATTCCATCAAACCACCATTGTATCAATCCATTCACAAGCACATAGTAACCATATATATTGTAAAACAGGACGCCATCAACGTTGTTACCTCGGAGAACAAATTCCTCGACCCAGAGCGAATCTCCGTTCGTTTGAACGGAGACCCGGTCGAGGGACATCGACTTGTTCGACCGGGGGATATTATCCAAATCGAGGGTACGCCCCTTCCGGAGGCCGACAGAACCATGTTGGCACATATGATAGAGACGATTAGTCTCAACGACGAGACCAAAGAGTGGAGACGTAATCCTCCACCGTATCTACCACCTGAGCCGCAACCCGAAGTCGGAAGGGTAGCTGGTCCAGGACCGGAGCTACCGAGTCAAAGACTTGTTGACCACGTCAGCCCCAAACTTGCCGAGATGGCAAAGAAGCGTCAGAGCCGCATCAAACTTACTCCAAAGGCCCTCGCGAAGAAAGTAAAGATCCGCTTTTACTTCGTCGGCTTTGGGGAAGAAGATGAGGAGTATATCCAAATATACGCCTCCAATTTCGACGCCCTCCAGGTCTACTACGATAAAATCCACGAGCGACTCGTTCAGAAGGGCTGCATCGCAGAGGCAGACAGTTTGGATTTCGATTGGCCGAATCTGCGCTGGCCCGCTAGTGGGGATACCAAAGTCCACACTCTTCGGAACAGACGGACTGCGGGGAATAAAAAGCGGTATGATTGTTTCGTCAGCAGGACGTATATCGTCTGCGACTCGACCAACACTCGGGACCAAAGATGCGGTGACTATCAACAAGAGCATTCAGAGGAAATCGATCAGGAACAGTCTGAAGACAGGATGGAAGAAATCGAACACACCGTTTCGATCCTCATCCAGAGCTCAGAAAACACCAACGGACAATCCACAATCTCCGGCCTGGACGATAACCAGGACAACGGCAACGAGTCCGATGACTCCATAGACTACAGTCTCTCCGGCTGCGCCAGCCAAATCGGATCTGACTCCGACTTTTCTCTCATCGATACCAAAGATGAGGAGATGCTTAACGGGGACGGTCCTGCCTTTTGGGGAGACCTGTTGGATACCGAGCACAGCGACAGCGCGGATGACCCGAGCGTGGCATCCAGTCCGCCCGAATCTGCCCACGGTGCTGGTAATGATGATTAGGAGTCCAACTATCAGAGCTTGACTTGACTCACGCTCCTCCTTTTCCCAAATATTTTATAGTTCTAGGAGGAGTTCGGGGGCTTCTATATTTCTCAATCCCCTTTTTTATCCCACTCATTGACTTCACTACATGTTGCTTGGCATTATATATCAATCAATATCATGATATCAAGGGAGTGTCTTGGTGTATATATTTCCTAGCCTATAATATTTTCATCGAGGGTGATCATGCATTCCCAACAGACTTCAATAGCAGTTATTTACAAAGATACCCTTTCTGAGGATACAGGTTAAGCTAGCTATAACAGCCAGATCTGATGAAGCAAAGCAATAAAGATTTCACAAATTATCACGATTCCCCAAGACTTGAGTAGGATACTAACCAGATAGCCCTCACACGAATTTCCTAGACACCTCGACATATAATAATAACTTTGGCTTGATTCAAAGCTCTTAAGAGCTATGACCGGATTCAATGGAAAAGACCCCCCGTATCACCCTCTTCAATGATCTCCAGATCTCCATTAATGAGCGATGATTGTCCCGTCCCACGAACTCCGGAATATAACCTGCGTTGATATGCTAAAGCTCACATAAATCGCATCCATCAATTCCCACACCCACATCACCAACATCCACATACCCACCCCCTCCCTCCACAATCCCAACTTCACCAACCCCACAGCCTCCTTATAAATACCATATACACTCTCACAACCCCAAAATGTCTCCACCAAAATCCCCAGCACCCTCCCCACCTAAATCCCCACCCCCCATAGACCCTCACCCACCCATCAACCCACCCGACGACCAACCCAAAGACTCCAAACCATCCCTAACAATAATGGCCCACAAAATCTCCCTTCAAATCTCAAACTTCTCCCAACAGATGTCCACATTCATGGACGGTATGGTGCAGTCACAGGGCAAAATGGGTGTTCTAACCGATGATGTTAAATCATTATTTGAGAACCAACGGACTACGGGGACGGAGTTGATGACTGTGGCTAGGCAGATGGATGAGGGTGGTGAGTTTCATTTCTTATGTACTACTTACTTGTATCCGGGAGTACGATCTAATATGGCTTCTTGAATATATCCAGTTAAAAAACAAACCCACGACGCATTCACCGCCCTCGCAGGCATCGATTCCCTCAAAAACTCCGCCTCAAGAATCGAATCAACCCACAAAGACCTCCAAAAGAAACTAGACACCGTACAAACCCAAACCTCCGAGCTATCACAGCTTCAAAAGTCCTCATCGGAAACTCTAGCAGAACTTAACAAAAAACTAGACCACCTCCTCACCCTCGTCACAACTCTACAACCCCCAAAACAGCAAAGAATCCGTAAACCAAAATTCCAGAAACAATCCTCACAGATGACGGATAATATCTCCTCTCAACCAAATGACCCCGCTGAGCCACCAGCAATCTCTGAGACGGAGAGTACCACCCACGGCAGTAACAACGAAGCAGAGGATACCCCAGCACCCACGAAAAATAAAACTAGAACTAAAGGGTGGAAATCAAGGAAACGACAAGACCAAAGGACCACGGAACCGAGTCAGGCTACTATAATCGAAGATACCACGCAACCCTCCCAAAGCGTTCAGAAGACACCCACAACCAGACGATCAAAGCGGCAGAGAAGCGTTAGCTTGGGCGCGATTATAGAACCTACCACCAGGCTCAGCATAGGCAATCAGAACGAATACATCGTCGAAGAAACCCCGGAGCAGGTTCAGCAGCAAGCAGCGACTCAAGAGCAGTCAGAAAGAGCACCAGAGACTCGTCCTGCTTCGAAGAAATCTGGACCGAATACGCCTAAGAGACAGACGAAAAAGCGAATGTTGGCTGGGCCTGCTACTCAGGAGGCATGGGAGATGGATAGCCCGGCGCCTGCGCCTGCTAATTGATATTGTTCTTTTCTGGGCGCCATGGGCTTCGATTACTCTATCAGCTGATTTCTTCACATTGACAACTTTGTCAGATATCCTTCTTTGAAGTCAGGCTGATGAAGTACATTGATGATCCGCATGATACCACCGTATACGTATGTGATCCCTGTGCCACCAACTTCCATCCCTTCCATGTATACGCAGACCTTCGGCTCGTATATTATACCATACATTCAAACAATGCGCCTGCTTCCTCCTCGCTTGTATACCACGCGTCTCACCCCATCTATTCCTTTTACAAGCTAATCGGCTCTTTCAAGACATTAGCAGTATAACAAAATCAAAAGCAAGAACAAAGAGGAAAAATGCAACATATTATAAACCTCTTTCGATTTCGACGTCTACCCACACCAAAAAACAACACACATTCTACCACACACTACATCATTCCTTCTTATCTTTCTCGTTAAAGAGCTGGGCCGGAGGAACTAGAATGCGGCGAGAAGGAATTCCGCTTTTGAAAAATAACAAGCGGGGAGAAATGTTGTAGACGAATTTCTTTCCTTTTCCTTTTCTTTTTTTATTCCGTGTACCTGGCCGGATTCTTTTCACACACACCTCTTTTTTTAGGGAATGCAGGAACAACTACCCAGTTTTGTTATACATGTCCACGTGCACAGCGCATTTGCATTGCATATTTATCGCGTAGGCAACCCTTGATCCCCCTCTCCTCCCCCTTTTGTGGTTAGGAATGTAAGGGGTCACCCTTCGACAGCCCCTTTCTTTGATAGGTGGGCGTGAGATATGCAGGAACAAAGATATCGGATGAAACGTATGTGAGGATAATTAACCCCGCTGTGGTATGGACGAGTTTTTGGGATGGTTCTGGAAGGGTCTAGGGTACTGGTGGGGGGTGGGGAGGGAGGTATGTGTGAGGAGAGGATGGGTATATAGGGAGGGTTTGGGACGGTTGGTTTGGGGGTTTCTTTGATGGTATTTGAAGTTGGAAGGAACGGACTGACATGACGGTTGCGATTGATAAAGACCTACGAGAACGATATCTAGAATTCCACGACTGAAGTTTTGAAAGAAAATTCATAACCAGATATCCCACACCCCCCATAAGGGAATAACAACAATGCAGACAGAACCGATAACCCCCTCCACCCACTCAATCCGCAACTTCATATCCAGAACATCGATACCATCATCCAAACTTGCCAGTTCATATCGTAGGAACTCGCGGTGTCCTAGGTTTCCTTCTTCTTCTCCTAATTATTCGCTGAGTATGGACGATACTTTTGCTACCACGTCAACACTAGACGGGGAGGAATCATTCTGGTCACCATCATACCACCACCAAAACGATACCTCAATAACCGACATCGCAATCCATTTAGAAGGTTGTGATAGCACTCCTTCAAAACCTAGGACTATAAACTTCCTCCCGGTTACCGCCGGTGTCAAAACTACGCCTTTGAGTTTAAAGACAGCGGTGGAGAAGGAGTTGGATACATTCACGCCTATACAACTACCGTCATCGGTCACAATCAATAGAAAGAAAAGGAGTAGTAACTCACGATACTCCCGCAATCAATCTGTATCGCCTATTAATGCGAGGAGAAGTTTGGGAGGTTATAAAGAGGTCTTTCCGAGGTTGTGTGAGGATATGAAGGAGTTGGCTGGACATCCTGCGTATGATGTTTCCGGGTATCGGACTATAGATGGAGACGAAGATGGAAGGGAAGGGTGGAAGAGGGTTAAACGTTCCCCCCAGGAAGAAAAAGAAGAGGAAATAACGGGGGATGAACAGGAGGCTATGGATATCGACCTGAATACCACATCATCACCGGGTATAAACAAAGAAAACATCGATCCGTCACCCTTTTTCACGGCATCATCCCATCCCATCGACACAGTACCCGGGGAAAATTATACCACAACCCCCAGGTCAATAACCCCCATAAAAGAGGTTTTATCACGAAAGAAGTTTGGGAACGCGGGAAGACGAAGGGTGGGTGATTCTTTTAGCATTTCTCCGTTTGGTATTGAATACTCCACGGAATTGGAAGATGAACCTATGGCGTATTCTACACCTGAGGAAAAGGCTCAACATCATGAAGAAGAAGAAGATATAATCTTCCCGACCTCTTACCATAGAATCACCAGCCCCACCATCCCCCCTCAAAAAAAGATCCCACAACCACCACAATCAACAGGAGGATTAGTCTCCAAACTCGGCCTCCTCTCCAAAAAGAAGAACGTCAACATCGTCTTCGACTCCTCGAGCTCCTCCTCAAATACTTCATACACCTACCACCCCCAAATCCCACCAACCCCAACCCCCCAAAAACTCCTCCACAAATCCGCAAAAGAAAAATCCCTCCTCCACCAACTTCACCTCCAAACCCCACTCCTCCAAAAACCGCCACCACCTCCACAACTCCGCACCATAAAAAAACTAGAATCCCTCAAATCACGGTTTCCGAGGAATATGTACTCCCCTTCCAGTGGTAAAAAACGTAGGGATCTTGTTAACCTTGCTACTATAAAAGGTGGTGGTGGTGGGGATTATGATGACGAAGGATTTGGAAGTATGGAGGATGAGAATGAGTGGACTGAGGGGGATGTTAGGGGGTTTCATGATACTAGTTTTGGTGGTGGGGTTGGGGTTTGGTGGGGGGTTTTGTGATATATTCGGAGTATATATACGGGTCTAGGTTATATAAAGGAATATATGCAGGGCATATCAAAGGTCACAGCGTTTAACAGCATCAATTCATATCCAGCATGCATGCTCAACATCAATCATCTAGTACTTAGCTAAGTAGTTAGTCTATCACACCAAATAAAAAACAATCACTTCCCATCCACACTCCCAAACCTCCCCCCCCTAAAAAACCTTCCAAAGTTCTTCATACTCTCATTCAACCCCGCAACTCCATCTTTCGCCACATCCGCCACATTCCCTTGTCCTCCAATCCCTCCAATCCCCGTAATACCCGGTAACGCAGGACTATTCGCCCCAGTACCCCCCTGCGCACTCCCAATCCCCGGTGTACCCAGCCTATCAACCCCTTCCTTAACACCGGCCATAATCGCACTCCCCAACATCGCTGGATCAAACTTGCCCCCTAAAGACGGAGAAATCATCAACCCCCCCGCCGCTCCGGTCATGATATTAATACCCGCTTGCGTAGCAACCGTATTAACGTTCCCAACTGTTAAAAGGTTCATAACCACATTCCCTTCTACCAAGTTATCATAAGCAGCCTTATGAGCGTGAAATAATTCAACTCTTTCGCCGAGTTCTCGTCCTTTGATACCTTTTATATCCAATATCTTTCGAAAGTTTGGTTCGGATTTGTCGGCGATGTGGATTAGGTAGGCTTGGACTAGTCCCTCCGGTGGGGAAGAGCGGACTTGTAGGACTTTGAGGATTATGTCGATGCGGGAGATGGCGCGGGTGACGTGTTTTATAAAGCTGTTTTTTGTTAGATTGGGATATATATATGGGAGGGGAGGGGAGGGGGGACATACGTAGGCGGGGCAGTAGCACCCTCATCCGCCGTCAACGTCATAAGTTCCTCCAAACACTTCTTGATGGAGTAAACATCCAATAACATCTACCCAAAGTTAGCACCCCCTCTAACCAGTACCAAGCAAATATATAAAAGGACATACCTGCTCAGCCCCCACCTCCGAAATCGGCTTACACCCCATCAAATTCGCCAAAACGCTATTCGCAACCCCTTCAACCAACCTATCACAGAAGGCCCTCTTATACTGTTCCTTCGCAATAACCCCCAACACCCCCTTCGCCTGTTCCTTAATAACCCTAACCAGCTCACCGACATACCCACTAGTATCCCCGACAGTATCGAGTTTACTCCAGGGAGTATTCCGCATTTCCCGCCATACGGGGTCTAATTCAACCTCCACCTTTTTAGTAAGAGATCGAATAGCGATGGATATGACGGCCATGAATGTGTCCTGTTGTTTTTCCATGTTAACCTTTGGTTTGAAATCCTCGTCGATGCGGTGTTTTATCTTCTCTTCGAGTTGGGAGGTTAGAGCGTGACAGTAATCCGCGGTGTTCAGTACCGTTATGATAGTCTCGACCGGTGGCGTACTATTATTCCCCGCAGGCTTCTCAGGTAAATGATGAAGCAAAACCATCTCCGAGTAGTTATCAAGATACCTCGCAAATATGGCGTACAAATCAAATAACTTCCCGCCAGCGGATAACTTTGCACACTGCGCAAAAGTCACCTTATAAAACTGGAAGAGTTCAATCGAAGACCCCAGCACTGAAGAAGTATTAAACTCCTCATCAGGCAGTCTAACAGGTTGATTCCTAAACACCGGCATCAACCCCGCCAACGTCTTTTCCTGAGAATCAACCCAAAGACTTAAGTACGGCTCAAAAGCCTCCGAAATAGCCTTCCCAAATATCAACGGTTTCTCCTCCCTAGAACTGACGGTATCGATCGATACCCTACTATCCACCGCAAACCTTTTCTCCAAATACCCTTCAAACTCCAACGTCTCCTGCAAACAAGCCAGCAGCAGGTTAACATCCAACCCTTTCCCGCCATCAACCCTCATACTCTTCACCAATATGCCCCTAAAATCCTCCCGCGTGTTATCGCAAAACGTCCGCGCAAGGATCTCGTTCACCTTCCAACTCGCAGGGAATATAAACGCATGCTCCTCATCGTAACTCTTTAATATCCTTTTCACCCAGGAATACCTCCGTGAGATATTATCGAGCGAACCGGCTTCATCGCTTCCCCGGAATATCTGTCTATACTCCCTAAGCTGCGTATTACAGAACCAATTAATCAACCTGGTTCTAGCGCTATCACCCACCGCATCCATAACCTCGCATCCCTCGGATAACATATTACGACGAACCGAAACTTCGTCTTTAGTAAACGTAATCTCAAAGTCCTCGCACACTTGCTCCAACAACTGTGACTGTAACTCCGCTATCGACCGAGATAAAGCCGCGATCTGATCAATCGATCTATAAGACTTAAAATGCGCCATAAGCTGTAACACAGCCTGCAGTAACTGCGCGCAATCCCTGTACTGTCTAAGCTTCGTCTGCGCCTTAAGTTGTTCAAACGCCGTAGTCAACATCTGTAACCTCTTCAACGCCGTCATAGAGATCGTTAAATTCTTTTTCGTGTTATCCAGCCGTTTGATATCGGATGTCATGCTGGTTATCCCCCGTTCCGTATCCATCGCTCTACCGCGGACGGTTTCGATGTTTTTGAATAATTCATCTAGATCGGCTTTTGCGTGCGCCACGCGGGTGACGGTTGAGGCGTCGGAGATGGCTTGTTTGGAGACTAGGGTTCTTATTGTTTCTGAGAGGGTGAGGACGTGGGTGGTTAATGAGGTTGAGATGGATGGGAGGGAGGAGAGCGAGCCGGGGGTGGCGAAGATGGTGTTTAGGTGGGTTGTTGGGTCGTAGTCGGCTGTTAAATCTTAAGCGTTAGCTATACATTCCCCTTTTGAAGTTGTGTAGAGGGGAAGGGGAATACCGGAATCCAATGGGTCGACCGGGGCGACTCCATTCATGGCGGCCACGGGTATTGCGGCATCAGACGAGGAGCCGGGAATCGCCAGCTCGCTCTTTCGCCGGTGAAGTTGGGTGGTGTAACGGTTTGTGGTGGGAGTTGACGCGAACAAACGTCGGATTTGCGAGGTTGGGAGGGCTGGAGATGTGGTCTTTTGGAATCCGCGCGGGTTGGAAGGTAACTACTCGAGGTAGATAGATGTCGGCTTGGGAGTATGAGACCGGTTTATGAGGATGCAATGGATAAGCTTATAAGATTCCGAGGAGTAGAGCTTGGACGGGGTATCACGGCGGGTTTAAGCTTAACCCGAGAACTAACTAGCGTCCGCGTCCGCGACGCCGGGCAATTTACCGGCTCAGGCCGCGCAAGCCAAGTCCGCAAAGCGCAAAGCGAGCGAGCGAGAAGCAGTCTAATATATTCTATCCCACCGTTCATCAATTCATTAACTATCCTGGATATTCTGAAGCCTATCGGAGAAAAGAAAAGAAAAGAAAAAAAGAAATAAAAAATTCCCTGCTTTGCACTGCCATCCTCTCCAATAAGAAGCCAAAGATATCCAAGTCATCATTATTTTCACCCTCCCCGAATACAAATATTATCTCAATCCGAAAAAAAAGAGGGTTTAAGCAGTTTTCTCGGCGGGAACAACATCCCCGAGCTCGTGGTCCACAACCGGGAACGCGGTCCCGATGACGTTCGAAATATCCCCCCACCACGACTCCCCAAAGTTCCGATACCACTCGACCGTCAACTTGAGCCCGTCCTCGAACTTGGTCTTCTGATCCCACCCGAGATTCCTGAGCTTCGTCCCGTCGACCGCGTAACGTCTGTCGTTGAACGGTCTGTCGATGACGTGCTCGACGATCTCGTCGTACTTCTCCTCCGCGTGGCCGAATTCCTTGATCAGGCGCTTGCAGAGCTCGATGTTGGAGATCTCGTCGTAGGAGCCGACGTTATAGATCTGGCCGATCTGGCCCTTGTGCAGGATGGTGTCGAAGGCGTCGGCCGCGTCGCCGGCGAAGAGGTAGCGGCGCGTGTGCTTGCCGTCGCCGTGCAGGAGGAGCTTCCCGCCGCGGTTCAGCAGGCAGGAAAACTTCGGAATGACCTCTGTATATATATTAGTTATCAATTTTGACTCATTTTTTTAAACTGTAAATGGAGGGAAATACGCACTCTCTGGGAATTGATGAGGTCCGTAGACGTTGTTACTCCTGACAATGATAACCGGAAGCTTGAAGCTCTTGTAGTAGGCGTTCACCAACATCTCAGCCGCAGCCTTGGAGGCAGCGTAAGGGTTAGTCGGGGCGAGGATGCTCGTCTCGAGCAGGTCATCACCATCCTCCTCGACTTCTCCGTAGACCTCATCGGTGGAGATGTGCACGAACTTCTTGATGCCGAGCTCCTTGGCACACTCCAAGAGGACGTGGGTGCCGTAGACGTTGGTGTCGGTGAACTGGTAGGAGTTACCGAAGGAGAGATCGACGTGGGATTGGGCGGCGAAGTGGAAGATGGTATCGATCTCGTACTTCTTGATGCAGCCGCGGACGTCGCCCGGGTAGGTGATGTCGCCGTGGTAGAACTCGAAGTTTGGACGGTCATTGAGCATGCGGGTGTTGTTGAGGGAGGCGCAGTAGTCGAGTTTATCGAAGGATACGATCCTGTAGGCGCCGGGGTAGGTGACGGTCAGGTGACGGACCAGCCAGCAGGCGCTGCATTAAAAAAATATCAATACGGTCAGTATATCCTGATAAGCTCCGCCAACGGAGGGAAAAGAGAGAGAAAGAGAGAGAGATGAAGAGTACTCACATGAATCCGGCACCGCCAGTGATCATGATGTTGTGGACATCGGGGAGAGGCTCGAACTTGGTGGCGCCGGCGAGCAGAGGGGCCTCTCTCCATTCACCGCCATCCTTGAGACGGTTCTGGACGGACGGCTTCGGGGCGGACGCTTTGGCGGATGTTAGCCTCGCGTGGACACCGTTGCGTATTTCGCCCGACATGTTTATATTATTTTTTGAGGATTATATATAGGTTGTATCAAAGATAGCAGGCCCGCGGAGCGAGATATGGATAGATAGAGATAGAGATAGAGATAGAGAGATAGAAAAAGAGAGAGAACCCGAGCGAGAAAACTTACAGATGGAATACTGATGACGGGACGCCATGGTTCTGAGCAGAGCAGGGGGAGCTGGAAGGGTGGGAACTTTAAATAAGAAAAAAGTCGAGGTCTTTAATTAGCTTTCCAGCTCATAGCAAGTAGGAGGAACACGCCGGATATCGCCAATTTTGGAGCTCGAAGAACCCTTACCTTGTATTGATACCGATGGAAGGATATCAGGGATTGTGATTGGGGGGTGATGACGGTGGGTCTGGCGAGGTCAGATTACGCAAGGAAGAGTCGATGGGGAGAGGAAGAAGGGAGAAGAAGAGGTCGAGGGTGTGGTGGTGGTGTGGTGGTCAGGAGAATTCAATTGAGAGAATTCAAAGTGGGGTGGCGGTACTTCCAACGTTGCAACATCAGGACGCCATTCCACATACACACTCCCATATCACGCAGCACTCACCGGATACTGTCAATTGATTCTGTTCAAGCTGCTGGATAGCTGTCATTCAATCAAGAGTCGGCGGTTCTCATTCAAAATCTGTTTTTCACGCGTACGATCAGTGCAGAGCATCGATACAAATACATCGCGGTGGCGAGCTCAACGGCCCTGTCGACATGTATGTACTGCACACTGCAGGGGCCCCAAACCTCCAACCTGTTATCACCACCCCCATCCATTCACCCATTTAACCTCACAGAGAGGAGAAAGAAAGAGAAAAAAAAGAAATAAAAAAAAAAAAAAAAAAAAGTGGAGCCGGTGTAACTGTGCGAGGGTCAAGCTCAATTAACCTTATCGAAGGGGCGAAGCACACGCCACCGCAAATGCATGCAGGCGCTCGCCCGTCGCCGACAGTTTCGGGCAACCAATCCCGACCGACACACTCTCTCTACTCTCACTCTCACTCTCTGAGATCATAGTAATCTGCCCGACCGAACTAATTCTCACGGCCGACATCATCAGAGACAGTCTACCGGTAGGGCTGACGGTGGTTGAGACCGTCTACTCAGCATTAGTAACCCCAATGAAAATAAGAAGAGCTCAAGCTCAGCTGTGGGTCCGGACTAGTACTAGTCCTCCCTGCAGGTCACATGACCGGACACATCCACAGGAACTGTCCGTCGACGGCCATAAAATCCACCGGGATGGCCTTATAATTAATACTGCCCTTGCATTTCATATTATACTTGATATTAACTAACGAGCTTCGGCTGTGCATGCGGCCCAAAAGCTTGTCTACGGCCTGTGCGACCTCGCCGGACCAGGAAACCCGGAAAGGACTTCGTGGTCCGCGAAGACAGCCTGAACATGCAAACCCTACCACTACTCTATTTTATCTATACTTACCAAGTAAGTACTTACTTGAGTACTGTGCCGGAAGAGGGGGTGTTGTTACGGTATCACCGCGATATCAAGATAGCTGGCCGTGGTAATATCGGATTAATTCCGTATTCTAACGGCCAATACGCAGTGAAATGGTATATACCGGTATCCAGGCGATAACTTTCTATCGCTGATGATATTGGATTGGGATTTAAAATACACCCTTGGCAGAGTACCTGGTATACTGTGTTAGAAAACGGTGGCATATTGCTACGGTACCAATACGATCCTGGGCCCCAATACCGTATACGCATTGTAACGGCTCTCTTCCGGCTCGGGATAGAACGTACTTATATATAAAGTAATAAACAAATCGTAGATATTGCTAAGATATATCAATAGCTACCGACCAACGCCTCCAAATCCATTCTAAATAACCCGCATATAAATCCCACTAAATAAATAAAAAATAGTATTAGAGCGTAATAGTCGTCGCACTGACCCACTCCGTATACACATCCGTCGCCGTCGGATCCAACGTCGTGATCGTAGATTTCACCGTCGAATACACCGTAAACGTATGATGATGCGTATGCGGCGGCAGATACTCCGTCGGACCCCCCTTATGCGGATGCGTCCTCGTGTGTTCAGTCCAAGCTCCATCATCGATAGTAGTAACCGGATCAAAATGTAAATCCGTCGTGGTAACGGTAGAAACCTGGTACCGCGTGGTCCCACCTTCGACTCTGGTGCGCGTCAAGGTTTCGATTTCGACTTCTTCAAAGTCGGTGCTGGTGTAGACTTCGACCTCGGTGTAGGTTACCCCGTGGCCGTCGACGAGGAGTTCGGTGGTGGTGCCGATGTGGATGTCTTCTTCTTCGATTATGGTGGTGGTTATCACGTCGCGGTAGGTGTGTCCGCCGTGGATGATGGTGTTGGTGGTTTCGTAGGTTAGGGTGACGTCGTGCGCCCAGCTGAGGGTGTTATCGCCGCCGCCGTGGTGGGTCGTGTGGTGGATTTGTTCGTCGATGTCTGAGGAGTGGTTCTCGTAGTCGAATGAGCAGGGTGGGCGGGTGTGATGACCCCCTCCGTGGTTGCCGTGTCCATTGTTGTCCCCATCATCGTCTCCATCTCCATCATCATCATCTCCGTCTCCATCATTATCTCCATCATCATCATCTCCATCGTCCCAATCCCCGTCATCATCCCCATCCCCATCCCCATCATCATCCCCCCCATCGTAAAGCCCCTCCGGCGGCCCATGCCCGTCCCCATCCCTATCCCACTCCGAATCCGGATCCCCCGGCCAATGCCCATCCCCATCATCATCCCTCGGATCCTCCCCCGTCCCCGTCCCCGGCCCATCCGGCGGTCCATGTCCATCCCCATCAGCATCCCACTTAATATCCGGATCCCCCGGCCAATGTCCATCTCCATCCTCATCCTCCGGATTCGTCCCGGGTCCCCCAGGCGGCCCATGTCCATCCCCATCCTTATCCCACTCCGAATCCGGATCCCCAGCCCAATGTCCATCCCCATCATCATCCCCCTCGTACTCTCCATTCCCAGACCCAGGTCCATCCGGCGGCCCGTGTCCATCTCCATCTTTATCCCACTGCCCATCCGGATCCCCAGGCCAATGATCATCTCCATCCCCATCTTTTCCTATGTCTGTAACCCCACTCCCCGGCGGCCCAGTAACAGTATGCCGATGCGTCCAAGATGCCGTATGACCCTCCTCATTCGGCAGATGCTTATGATACCAAGTCCCCGTATGCGTCAATATCCTCGTCTCATACCCCTCTTCCTCCCCACCACCACCTCCTCCCCCCCCTCCACTATCAACAGGCTCCAAATCAGAAACAGTAACAGTAACAACATCAGTCTCCACCACCAAATCCGTCACAAAATCCGTAGTCTCAGGCTCAACAACCACACTGACATGATTATGCACCGTCCCATCATGCGAACTCGGATAAACCGTCGTATGCGTCCCCTCTCCTCCCCCACCATCATGCCCCCCCTGCTGCACAACAGGAACCTCAGTACTCCCATCCCCATTAATCTGATAATAAGTAAACGTCCCATCCCCCTCACCATGCACAGTCTCAGTCTCAATCTCCGTTTCAGTCTCCGTCTTCGTAGACCTCTCTCCACCACCATCATCCCGTCTAATAACCCCGCCATAAACCCCGGGTACCATCTGCAGCAGTAACAAAACCCCAACCACAACAGTAACCATAAAAAGCACCCTATTAGGCCCCCCTCCAGCCATCATCGCAGCAGCCGAGGAGTGTAACTTATGATGCGTCTCATTGGACCCGGTATCACCCGTTACATCGTAATCGTGCGGGTTGGGCACGTGCATCATCTTTCCTCCCTCGACGTATTCCGCCGCCGTAGAAGATGCTGAAGAGGAGGAGGAGGAATCTGGGGGGGATAGATATCCAACCGCGGATTTTAAGACTTTTCCGGCTAAGGAGACGACGTCGGTGATAACGTTAATACCGGTTTGGAGTATATCCGTCATATAAAAGGAAAGATTAGCCCGGGAAGGGGTTATGAATAGAATTTGGACTAAATGAGGGTGGCCCGGGTGGAGGGTGAGGGCCCCGGAGGGGATGGGAACGGATGGAGGTATATATAGCATCGGATGTGCCTTGATCGTAGGGTGATAATCCGAGGATCTGTTGGTGATCGTATACATCGACAGCGTATATTAGACGAAGAGTATGCGCGGCCTGAAAAGGCTGAGATTGAACGAGCACGATACAAATGAGGTTGTTATCGCGCCCTATAAGGTGTATACGCATCTAAGGCTGAATTATCAAATTAACTACACATCTTCATCTTCCAAGGGTATCGTATGCACACAAACCAGTCATATCGCAAATAAACGCCAATTCCACATCTCCCCCCCTCCGGATGCTGAAACTTCCTCCTCCCCTTAACCCCCATATCATCATCCGTCACATCCCTCTCATTATACCTCTTCCTCTCCCCCTCCCCCTTCACAACCGGCTCCTCAACCTCTCTACTCCACTTCGGATGCGCACCTTCCCTACACTCCCTCCCATCGGGACAAAACCCGGCAAAATAAAACCTACAAATATTCTTCCTGACATGTTTCTTCGCGCAATTGGGTCCTAGAGGACAAAATCCGTTTTCGTAGGATGGGCAGAGGGGGATACGGTTTTCTGGGTCAGGGTGGAAGTATAGACAGTCATCGCCGTTTTGACAGTACCCGTATCGGATTAGGAAGGAGCATTCGGGCATGCGGCGGAGGTTGTATTCGTGGAGGAAGTCGCAGGCGTCGCCTTTTTTGCAGAGGCCGCGGAGCCAGTGTTTGCAGACTAAACTAAAACACCACATTTATTAGTATCCACCGTAGAAATAGAGGGTATAGAATCGATGGAATGGGAGCGGGGATGGATAGTAAACGTACTTATTCAACCCAGCAGTCCCAACCGTATGCCTATCCGGACAGGCATTCCCATTCGGACAATGACCCGCAAGGAATAACCGGCACACATCGCGGTTAGGATCTAATCCGAACCGGTATTCCTTTTTTAAAAACGGCAGGAAACTGAATTTTGCGGCTTTGTTGAGGGAGTAGGGTTTTAGGATCGCATCGGCTACTGGGGTTGAGCGGGGTTCTAATACCTCCGAAGGAGGGGGTATGGTGGTTGTGGTTGTTGTCATGATGGTGATGTGTGATGGATGAGGTTTGGAGCTGGGGAAGGAAGCTTGGTAATTATATTGTGATGGAGGTCGCGTTTGGATGGCGGTAAGACGGGTTTGGAATACCACGGCAACGCGGTTTGCTGGTCCGCCCGAGTACCTAATCGGCCTCGGAACATGCTAGAAGAAAACTCAACGTCCCCAACTTCGTCAAATCAAAAGTATTAACCAATACGAAAAAAAAAAAAAAAAAAAAAAAAAAAAAAAAAAAAAAAAAAAAAAAAAAAAAAAAAAAAAAAAAAAAGATAAACGAGCGAATGGTAGTTAGTAATTAAAGATTACAGGTTGTGTGTACCAAGTATGGCGTCCAAAAATCCAAAGAAAAGGGAACAACAACGGGGCATAAAAATATATCCTCCACAGTCCACAGCCTCATATGCATGGCCTAGCCTCCAAACGGTACGTAAAAAGACAGAATACAAAACCGGCTCCAAGATATGAAAAACAAACAGGTCCAAAGTAAACGAGTGGCCATGAATCAAAACCAAACAGAAAGACACTAGGAACCTCGACCTCCTCACTCATTGCCGGCCAGAAAAGTACGCATGTACTACTTAAACAAATAAACAATCTCCCCCGGCATCCCACTCTCCCGCAAAGCCTCAGCCATACCCGCAGCACTCCTCGCAGTCTGCATAATCGATATCATAGTCATGATCTGAGCCCTCGAAAGCCATCGTCTAGTCAAAGCGAACCAAACAATTGCAATACCAACGCCGATTATGTACCAGGGGATATCACTCTTTGAATTAATATTGTCAGTATATAAGTATATATATTTATAAAATCAGGGTTGTCGGTTAGAAAACGAAAAGGGGGACTTACCCTGCTCCTACCGACTTCGCAGAGAGTATCGATGGCTGAATGCATAAACCTGTGCCATAGATGGGGAACCCTTGAGAGATTTGACAGAAAGTAGTCTGTGAGGACGGATACGATGAATTTCCTAACATCTGAGTCCTGACTATTCGGGGCAACAGCTTCAATGGACTCCGAGTCAGGTGGCGACGATGACAGCTCGGCCGGAAGACAGAACGCCACATCCGTACCAGCAATTTCTCCTAGCCCGCCTGTAGCCAGACCCAAAAGAGTGGCCTCCGGCAGGTACTCCGGAAGATTTGAATCCTGGACCAACCGTTCGATCTCAGTATTCTCAAGTTCCGCGATCGCTAAGCCATCCAATTCCGCGATAGGCCCGTCGAGGTAGTTATCCATGATATCCGGTCCCGAAGGCGCTTCGGTAGATTTGATACCCTGGATATCAACCGGCTCAGATCCAGTACTTGCAAGACTTTCAACTTGGTCTGCTAATTGCGTTGGATTTTGAATCGCTCCAAAGGAGCTGGGTCCATTAACGTGCAATCCAAGAGTATTGAGATCTTGTCGGCGAGATTTGATGGATGGGATAAGGAGTACGCACGAAGTTCTGAAGCGCGGGCCTGAGATTACAGCATTGATTCTGGACATTTGTGAATCGGCCGTAGGCACAGATGGTCCGGCGGAGCTACCGGTATACGTACTCTCATCCTGTGAGCGGGATTCATCTCCTGATCCTGATGTTATAAGAAAGAATATAGGTGGTTAGCGTACGCACCATACACTGAAGGCTAGAAAAACGTTAATCAATTGCTAAAATACCTTGAGCCTCCAGAACAGCGTTCCCAGTTATCTCAATACCGCTCACAGAGTCACCTTCCTGGGATACATTCCCTCCATTAGCCCGACATTGAAGATACTGCACCCTCAGCTGATCAAGAGGGAATGCTACGAGATACTTTGGACTGTTGCCGACAGAAGAAGATTCGGGATTCCCAAAGGGAGAACCAACGAAGAAATCCTCAAGAGTCTGCAAAAACATAGCTTGTCCAGCCGGTATGGCCAAAGTACCGCCCTCGGGGTCCGGGGCTTGGTGGGTGGGGGTGGTGTCGGGTGGAGCGGTGGCCTCCATTGCTCCCTCTCCCTTCCTGTCCTTTTTTTTGTTTCGTTTTTATGATACTGAATGTGCTTTCGAAAATGATAGATCGTTTGTATTTGAAGACTGGAATGATACGACAACGGTGGTAAATGATGCTAATTAATGATGGCACTCGAGGTTACGGCTCTTCCCCAGCTTGAACTTATAGCATACCAAATCCTCATTCACAACGACATATGACATGTGAGTCAAAACCGTTGGCCCAGATAGTCAAATGAGCCTCGTCGCCTCGGATTGCATTGTCCATAGCCCGAATCTAGATCTTCCTTTGCTAGGCAGGCCGTATCTCAGTTTCCCCAGCTATAAGGTCTACCAGAATGTACATAAATCCTCTAAATCAACAAACCAGATTTGCAGATATCGCGGAAAGACCGAAACCATGAACTCCTTGAAACAAACCAGAATCGGCGTTCTCAAGTTTATGCACGATGACTTGTTCTGGCTAGAGCCAGCTGAGAACTTTACACTTTGACTGATATACCTTGATCCCATCGGTCGAAGAACCGGCTGCCCTAGTCTTGATCAGTGTGGGTACCGACCCCATGGATCCAGCAAGCTTTCGCGAGGACTCGCGTTTGAGCGAGCCGCAAAAACCAAGCAGAGTGCGGAGGCTATACGGAACACTATTCAACGGGATTTCAATATATTTTCAAAAATATATTCCAAATCAAAAGCCTTTGCCTCTATCTCTGGTTATGACACTGGTCCTCTCACCGACCGGAGAGACCGATAAAAACACGGAACAGAGACTCCTCTCCGCAAGGCACACAGTTTGAAACGGGACCACACATACTACAGGCAACAATTCTTCTCAAAACGGCACAATCCGCGGGTTATCGATCCTGTAGGAGTGTGGATCGGTTAGGTACCGTATGTTTCAATCTTGATGATTGCCTTTTGATTCCCCAAAGGATTCGATAAAATTGTCGATGCACGTCGCTTGTAATGCATTTCCGCTTTCTGGGAAATAGAGAACTTGGTTAAGTTCCTGCGAGCTAGTTATGAACCATACAGATTCATATTGTTTCACATTTCGATAGCTACCGGTTGGCTATTGATACCAGACCATGAAGGAGTCAAAGCTTCCGTGATATCGACATCCTGACAGTCACTCAGTAACCCCACACCTTAGAAAAGTATCCAGACCCCAGCTACGTTCAGTTCCAACCGTACCTACATCCGTACTTTTACTCATCCTCTTACTCACCTATCCCCAAATATATCCCCACAAACCCCAAACACCCCGCTAGCCACCACAAGGCAAATCTGCACGCATCCGAAATCCTGTTATCCAGGCAGACAATGAACTTCCCATCCCCACCAAACAATAGGCCCGTTTGTTTTGCTCAGGTAGAAATGTTACCCGCGCCACGCAGCTGCCGTTAATGCGAAAATAATGTCAGCCTCGGCTGGCCAACGTTGGTGTATGTTTAAGCGCCCGGGTTCGTTTGCTTAAGATCGTTGTGTGACACCACCGGTCCAGAGTCTTGGAAATGCATGCATGAAAAGTAATGCAGAATATGACGGGGAGATGGTAAATGCACACTCAAGTTTGCATTTTGAGTCAATTTATCAGGTATCCGGGTACATCACAAAACACTCGAAACGGGTGACCTTAAGGCCTTTTGAGTCTGCTCAAGCTTCGTGAATTCCTCTGTGCCTCTCGAGTGCTTCCAAAAAAATACCACATAGTAAAAGTGTTGAATCCAGACCATGTCGACGCCCAGCCGCGCCGCAGGCGTTTTGAACCCGTGTTAGTTCGTGACGAAGCATGGCGGCAATCACAATATCCCGGGCCAAATCTCGATCTCGGGATCTCACATGGCACAATATATGAATGAATATTAATGTTGATCGGTTGATCGATGTCCTATATCAATTTTAATGACAAAACTGCTGTAGCTGTTAAACTATCTACTCCCCGGCTTCAAAATCATGAGATTTCATCGATTTGGGTGATTCCACTCATAGACAAGCAAGCTAGGCAGGCAGGCAGGCGAAGTGGGCAGCGATGGTTATGGCCTATAGCTGTAGTGGTGGTGGTGGTGGTGGTGGCGGTGGTGGCGATCGGCACAACGTTACGGCAGAAAGTGTCGTATGTTATATATGGAAGGGTATGGCAGATCTGTCCTACAATTTTATATATACTTCTACCACCTCACCCAAGAAGTATTATATTATAGGTCATCGCACAAATCAAAGTCAAGTTTTGGAAACCAAACCACCGCTGCGTCTGTACCATATACAACTCTCCTATCGGTACTTTATATCCCGAAAACGAGGAAATGGATACAGAAATAGGTCTAATGATACCCGTACGGGGTAACAACCGAGAAAACGCCGACTGCGATGGACTAACAGTACCATCTATTATCATCACCCCACCCACGGCACCGACAGATACAGACACCCTTTGCATTCCACCGCCGTGGCCTTTTATGCCGAAGGATAACACAGGGTTATTAGATGCTTATCAACAATTCGTTGACCGGTTGACTGTTACTCTCAGTGTAGGTACGGCTTCGACGTAACTATGAGTTCTTACTATATAATTGTGAAATTTAAGCAAAAAAGCTAACTTAGTGGTTATGAAATAGCTTGTGGAACTCTCGGAAAGACATCCAGCTACTATTGTGGATGATACGACACCAGTCCGGAGCCGTCCCGTTTAGATACACTGTATCACCATCAATATCTATGCCGAAGATGTTTGGATTGAATTCGGCGAATAGACCTGGATTAGAATCACCATCCAAAAGCTCAAAGCGTCCCGCGAAAGTACCGAATTATTATTATTATTATATTATTCTCAGGCAATACTTTACAGCTTTTTCTTCTTCAACTCCACACTGCCAGCCATTTCATAGATCTATCCCATCAAAGAACCTTTTCTAGCCCCTCGACCATCTCCTTGGCCTGCACCTCCAATTCCTTCGTGTAGTCTCTCAACATCAGCGCCTGTTCCTGTAAATAGATAAAATAGTCTTCCGACACATTGACAGTTAAACTTGGCGTTTCATCTTCAGCGTATATACCCGCTCTGTTCTCCCTCACGAGCTTCCAAGATGCTTTATGGAACGCTGTGTCGAACTCGTATTTACCACTGGGTTGGGGTTTAGTGAACCAGAGGAATGCGTAGACCTCCGTTGTTAAGAACCAGAGTTTTCGTAGAAGTGTGGTAGCTGAAGGAAGAGTTACCGTGTATTGTTAGACGGATAAGTATCTGGAATAGGATCGCTGAAGATTGACTTACACTTCCGTTGGAACTCAGCCGCCGCATCCTTTTTCTTTTGCTCTGCCATACTTCTTCCCGCCTTTAGCACACCCGCCGCAGCCATAGCCGCCGGATTAGGTCCCATGAATCCTAATACGGTCTCCACACCGTCCAAACCCGAGGACATTAACGACCCCTTCGAAGGATCAGCTTCGACGCCTGTTACATATCTAATCATGTTTTCGCTACATATGTAAGTGATGGCGATTCGGTGAGTCGCGATCAGGAATTTGTTTAGTATGTAACGGCCCGCGATGGATGTTACGTCGAATGGGGTAGCGGTGGGCGGTGAGTGGACTTCAATGATTCTGGAGAGCACTGCTTCGGCTGATGTGAGCGAGGGGAGACAGTCGTCGATTGAGCGGGTGAATTTTAGTTGGAAGTCTTTGTCTGGGGGGTAGTCGAATGGACAGGGGAACTGGAGGTTTCGGTGTAAATAGATGAAATCTTGATATTTTGAAGCGGATATCTTACTTCGCTCTTGACTTTATCCCATCCGGTCAACTTTCCTCCACTTTCAGGGCCGTCCATGTAAAGGCTGTCATCTATCAAATCGACGCCAAAGGCTTCTCCGACTTTGTCGCCGTACTTCAACACGCTTCCGAATAGCGAGAACTTCGATTTGGCGAGTGCTATAGCGGATTTGACCAGCGAAGTCTTTGATTTCCCTAGATCCAGTGCGGATGATACCAGCGCGGCCTTGGATTCGATAACTTCTGCAGCAGCTTTTTTCGATTCTGCTAGCACTGCTTCGGTTTTACCTAGAGCTACTGCGGATTCTACTAGTGAAGTTTGGGTCTCTGCGAGGGCGACGGTGGATTCTACGAGTGCCGCTTCCGTTTTCTGGATCGCGGCTGTGGATTCCACTATACTCGCTTTCAAGTCCTCCGGTCCGTTCTCCACAACAGCTTCAACAACCGCCACAAACGCAGAAGTCGAGCTCGATGGACCTGCCTCTGCGGTATCCGCCGTCGTGGGGGTATTAGACCCGCTAGCGGTATCGGGAACTTCAGATACTTTAACCTCGACTTTAGCTTCTACTTTTGTCTCGACGCCGTTTTTACCCTTCCCCTCAATCTTGGCTTCGATTGTTGACTCCTTCTTCGTTTCATCACCTGATTTGACAATATTTGTGGCCATGCCGGTTATAGCTGATACGTCTGTGATCGCTGCTGCGGATTTTGCGACTGAGCTGAGAGGAAGTGCGCCGAGGAGGTTACCCGCGACCCTAGATCGGTTATAACGATGTTACTTCAAGCCCAACCTTAAACCCCTCGATATCTAACTTTAAGGACATTATTTGCATACCCAGCAACAGGTAAGCCCCCAGCATTGCCTTTAACCGTAGAGCCCTCAACGAAGGGTTCTCCGTCCCAAAGTAATGCGGCGCCTCTGTACCACTCTGCGAGAATCTCTCGGTCCCATATATCTTGAATACAAGTGTTTGGAACGGGAATTATCTCGGTGCCCGTGAATTCCGGGAATTTAGCGGTGGTTTCGGTGGACGGGTAGAGTGTGTTTCGCATAAGGTCTTGTACGTTTTCGACGGTTAGGGGGCCATTTGTGAGGTTGTCTAGACGGATCTTGGTTTTTTTATTAGCTTCTAACTGCAATGGTTCAAAATGGTGAAATTATTAGAGACGACTAACATAAACCTGGGAGCTCTCGGACTCTGTATCAGAAGCTGAGGCTTCCCGTACCCTGTGAACGAAGGTGTAATCCCCATAATCCTCGCCCTCATCTAGTTCTGTATCCTCCGTTTTAACAGCCTTACCCTTTAAAGCAACGTCGATAATACCGATTAAATTCTCATTAATCCAGGCTTTATATTTTTCACTAGTTTTAGTTTTCCTGAATCCAGGATGCGAAATTATCAAATGACATGATTCTTCCGACAGAGTTTCGTCGTAAACCTGAATTTTTGTAGGTTCGGTGTCCTCGGCGGTATCGTCGGCCGCTGATGTATCGTTGGTTTTTGTATCGGTGGTATTCGTTTGAGACGTAGGTGACCCGCTGGATCTGATATTCCATTTTATATGTTAGCTCAGGGCTAATTACCGAAGGGGGTTAGCAGGACGGGGATTGTTTATGTGGACTTACTCTCCCGCATCACTGCCGTCCCTAGCGTCCGGTATATCAACCGACGCTACTTTCGCTGCTCCACTTGTTCCGTCAACCGAAGCGGTTATTGTAGCCGGCCCCGCAACGGATCCATTCTCTACGCTAACACCACCACCTCGAAGCTGCCTCGGTCCGACAGTCTCAAGATGCCTAAGATAACCCTGACATAACCCCAACAACTTCGTAGCCAACAGCTCAAGATTCGCCTCCCACTCGAAATTTAGTAGTTTAAGAGCCAGATGAAGCTGTACCAGAAACCTCTCAGCCTCGATATCGAACGGTTCTTCCGAAGTATCCGACATGGTATATATACCCCGCCTACGAAGTCGATCAAAAAGCACCGGAGGAGAAAATCTAAAATGGAGAATGGTGTCTACGAATCCCGACTATTTATGAAATAGGCAGGAGCGGGGGGGACTCCTTTTATCTTATATCTTGTGGAACCAGACACAATGATCGATTTCGGAATAGAGCTCCATCCCTTGCGTGAGGTGGCGTCTAGATCGTCGGCCCTCCTCACTTCTCACTTAATCTCAGCTCTCTTGTTCTCTCAGCTTCGTACTATCTATGGAAGTATAGAAAAAATCCGACTAGTCCCCAATCGGAAAAGGACCCGTGTGCGTCTCGCACTTCTGAATGTGGAATTCCACACCCACGATTGGTCCAAGTTGCCCGCAGACCCAAGTTTGCATTGGCATGCATGATTGCATTGACCGATTTTCCGATTTTGGGAATGGATCTTTGGATCTTGGGGGAGAAAAACATCCGATTGCGAATGGGTATTGAGCTGATCGGAAGGGAACTTCCGAAGAAGTTGATTTTTATCCATTCATTCATCCATTGCAGTTGGAGACCGTTCACGCCGAAGAGGATGAAATTCACCCGCAAAGAATACCACACCACAAAATGTGTTGCAGCAGATGTCGGCAGCAATTAAGCGGATGGCTGGGGACCGGCAGGTCCCAGCGAGGCAGTCAATGTCGTCAGCGCACCATGCCAGCCCGCTCAATCGAAAAATCTGGGGAATCCAATCCCTTCCTTCTAATCAATCCCATCGAAGCCAGCGTAGTCCGCTGAAATGGTCATTGAAGTAGGCGGTACTTTTTTTATCTTGAGCAAGAAAAATGAAGTGGACTATTCTTTCCCTTCTGTCCTCCGCCGGGACGCTTTATGCATCCGTGTCAGGCCAGCAGCCTGTAGTGGGCTTTAAGTGAGTAGCGCACTGCCTTTCGATTCGTCTATATGCATGCCAACTGCTGTCGAATCCTCCCCACCTTCCCTCCCATCGGAGATCCACATGATATAATCCGGCTGGTCATCTTTAGCGTGGTTTTCCATGCCGGGAAGGATTGTTTGTCGACAGTCTATCGATCTGACCGTCTACGTTTTCCAATTCCTTTAAATTTATAGATTTCAACCGACCTTAACTCAAAGTATAACCCAATCCTAACCATGCCATTCAACGTTAGAGAACTCCTCGGGACCCCCCGACTATCCGGCGCCGTCCCAAACCCAGCAGGGGTACGTTATCACCAAATCCATAACCAATTGCCCATGCCTCTCAACCACTAACACAACCGAATACCCCAGACCCTCGCCCTCTTCACATCCTCAACATACAGCTTCGAAAAACACGACTCCGAAAAGAGCTCCCACGTCGTCGATATCACCGTTCCCAACGGTGTAGTCACAAAGCTATGGGATGACAAGTACGTCGCTGAAACGATGTGGCTCGGCATCGGTGATTACCTGGCGTACCTGAGGACCAACGGGACGAAATCGGAGCTTTGGGTCGCTAAGGCGAATAATATCGATTACGTGGAGGAAGTTCAGAAGGTGTATGAGTTCCCCGGGGTGGTGTCGAATCTTAAGACTAGAGCGGTGGAGGGGACCGTATACTTCGTTGTATCGGCACGAGCGTTCAAGGACGGATCGATTTACTCTGCTGATACGGCTCCGAAGAAACATTCGTCGGGGAGGGTTTATACTTCGCTTTTTGTCAGACATTGGGATGAATGGATTTCGGAGTACAAATCTAACCTCTTCTCCGGTGTTATCGCGCGGGCTACCACGGGCGACTTTGAGGTGGTTGGGGGTCTCACGAATCTCCTTCATGGTACCGAACTCGAGACACCAGTTGGTCCGTTCGGTGGAACCGGTGACTTTGATATCTCCCCGGATGGCAAGCATGTGATCTTCCTATCGAAGGCTCCTAAGTTGGATCTTGCACGGAATACCGCCACATACGTCTACGCCGTTCCGTTCACAGGTGGCTCCACACCTAAGGCTATAAACCCCCACAACGGCGCCACGATCTCCCCGAAGTTCTCACCGGATGGTAGCAAAATAGTCTACCTCCAAATGAGAGAAAACGGCTACGAGGCGGATAAGAACGAAGTTTTCATCACAGAGTTCACTCCAGACTACAAATTCGTCATCACCCAGGTCGCCACAAAGTGGGATCGTTCTCCGGGTTCGGTCACCTGGTCCGCTAATAACAACTACCTCTACCTGATCGCTGAAGACCACGGCAGAGAAAAAGTCTGGACGCTACCAATCATCTCCACCGCTGATAAGGAAGTAAACCGTGATCTCGACCCAACCCACATCACATCCGAGTTCTCGGCAGCAGAGCTATACGTCATCGGCGACTCCGAGAAGCTCCTGGTCTCAGCATCTTCCCTTACCAGCCCAGTTTTCTACCTCGTAATCTGCGCCACCAGCGGTAAGGTCCAAGACCTAACCTCCCCCCTCATGGAAGTCCACCGCGTTACCTCCGCCCCTGAGGAAATAGGAACCTGGCACGGCCTCTCCCGTAGTCAAGTCTCAGACTTTTATTACCCAGGCACAGACGGTTACAAGGTCCACGCGTGGATGGTCAAACCCTCTTTCTTCGATGCATCAAAGAAATACCCTCTCCTATTCCTCATCCACGGTGGTCCACAGGGTGCATGGGACGACGCATGGAGTTACCGCTGGAACCCGGCCGTGATGGCTGAACAAGGATACGTAGTTGTAGCCTTAAACCCCACGGGTAGCACGGGGTTCGGTCAAGAATTCACCGACAGAATCCAAGACCACTGGGGTGGTCGTCCCTTCAAGGATCTAGAGTTGGGATTTGATTATATTGAGAAGAAGTTTGGAGATTTTATTGATACTAATAACGCGATTGCTGCTGGTGCGAGTTATGGCGGGTATATGATCAATTGGATTGCGGGGCAGCCGTTCGCGAAGAAGTTTAGAACGTTGGTGTGTCATGATGGTATTTTTAATACCTTGAATATGTATGCTACAGAGGAGCTGTGGTTTATCGATCACGACGTGAGTAAACCCCCTTCCCTTGGTCCATGAATAAGAAAACTGACAATATAAACCAACCCACAGTTCAAAGGCCAAATATTCCACCACCGCGAACACTTCGAACGCTGGAACCCACTGGGCAACGTAAAGCACTGGTCCGTTCCAATGTTAATAATCCACAGCTCAAAGGACTATCGAATCCCCATCAGCGAGGCCTTGGCGGCGTTTAACGTGCTACAGATCCGGGGTATCAAGAGTAAATTCTTGACTTTCCCGGATGAAAACCATTGGGTTTTGAAGCCGGAGAATAGTCTGGTGTGGCATCGTGAGGTTTTTGGTTGGATGAGGGAGTTTTCTGGGGTTGCGGGTGGGGATGGTGCCGGTGAGGCGGAGGAAGGGGAGGCTGTTGGAGAGGCGAAGGGGGTTAAGTTGAGTGGGGAGGTAGGGCAGGATATTTTGAGAGATGATTGAGATGGTGGAATGGACGGTCTGATAACAAAAAGTTGGTTCGGTTTATGTAATTCTTGCGTGTACGATATCCCTTGTCATACGAGCGCATTAGCGTGTACCGCGGCGCTTTGGGTGACCAAGGCTAACTAGCATCAAATAATAAATTCCCACAAGCCTCCCTTACGGGAGCAAGGCGAACTGATGGCTGAGCCGTAAGTGTATTATGTGGCGATTCCATTGATGTATCATGGGTGTATATGTGCCCAGACATTCGACTATATATACAATCCCCATCCGGGAATATGATATCCGACATATCCCAAGCACGCCACCGCTTTAGATAAGCGTAGCAGGCACCGCCTCCTCCGCCTTCAAACTCCCCACCCTCTTAACCTCCTCCAAGAACCACCTCATATCCTCCGGATCCACAAAGGGCGTAATCCCATGTCCCAAATTAACAATATACTTCGACTTCCCACCTCCAAAGCCACCGATCATCCGTTCAACCTCCCGGGTTATAGCCTCCCGTGAACCGTATAACACCCCGGGATCCATATTCCCCTGCAGCGTTACCCTTCCATTCGCGATCTTGACGGCTTCGGCGGGGTCGTGAAGCCAGTCTAGGCCTACTACGTCGTATCCGGAGTCGCAGAGGTCGTCGAGGGCGTACCATGCGCCTTTTGCGAAGACGGTCATGGGGACTGGGGTATGGCCTTTGGATTTGATGACCTCCGGTAGACGGGCGGAAATCTGTCGGAGGTATGGGAGGGAGAATATTTTAAAATCCGAAGGGCTGAGTTCTCCGGCCCAAGAGTCGAAGATTTGGATAAGCTGCCCAAATTAGCCATAATACTCCACCTAAAAGGTAATTTATACGGAAGAGAATAGACATACCTGCGCCCCAGCCACAACCTGCTCAGCGCAATACTCCACCACCACATCCGTAATCATCTGTAACAACCTCTTACTCTCCTCAGGATACTTAAACACCCAAGTCTTCACATGAATAAACATCTTACTCCCCCCACCCTCAATCATATAACTCATCAAAGTCCACGGCGCCCCACTGAACCCGATCAACGGCACCATCCCACCCAACTCCCGTCTCGTCAGACTAATAGCCTCAAACACATACCCCAACTCCTTCTTAACATCAACCTCAGTCTTCAACTTCCCCAGATCCTCCGGTTTCCTCAGAGGTTCTG
The DNA here is from genome assembly GCA_036971245.1 of Arthrobotrys sphaeroides. Taxonomy (NCBI): domain Eukaryota; kingdom Fungi; phylum Ascomycota; class Orbiliomycetes; order Orbiliales; family Orbiliaceae; genus Arthrobotrys; species Arthrobotrys sphaeroides. The sequence goes on along the minus strand of JAJTTW010000013.1, from coordinate 541,944 downwards.
GAAACGAAGGTCCCTTGTGTTCGATCATTTCCACGGTCATACCCATCGCCTGCGGGATTACGAGGATATCGGAGAATATGATCGCAGCGTCTAGAAGGTTTTTGTAGCGTAGAACGGGTTGGAGGGTTATGGTGCACGCTAATTGTGGGTTTCGGCAGACGGCGAAGAAGTCGTTTTTGCCTTTGGCTTCGTGGTATTCGGGGAGGTATCTACCGGCTTGTAAGGAGGGGTGGTGGGTTAGAGTACTGTCGTTATCTTTGGATGGTTCATGAGGTGGGTACGGGGAAGCACTCACCTTGCCGCATTACCCACATTGGAGGGCGTTCGACGGGTTCGCCTGTGAGACGGGTGTTAGCGGGTTTGAGACGGTAAGTTCGGTCTGTACAGTATATGTATACCTCTAGCGGCGCGAAGGAGTAAATCATTCTGCATGGGTGGGAAGTCCGTCATTTTGTCTAACTTCAATTGTGGTGAGAGAGTGTGGAGTGGGTGTGTATAAATGTTGAAGACCGTCGGCGACTCGTGAAGATAAAGTTGGAGGGGTTTGACAAAACTTGCAGGGTTAAATGCGGCAGCCGAGGCAGCCCGCCGATGAGCTGAAAAGCACAACAGTGAGCTGTGTTGTAGACGCACAACCGGCCACGGAATTTATGGGACTGCCAATGGGTTATATTTAGAATGACAGGAAGGGCGTTATATTGCGGATATGTTTTAATACACTGAGGACGGATGGCGACCGGCCAAAATCTAAGCTTACCCGTGTAGAAAATTCAATCATACCCACATTCAGCGCTGTATCTAGCTCGACAGGATACATCATTCCTAACTAGTACTTAAGTGGGAACAAGACTAGTACTTAAGTAAGTAAGTATATGGCTCACAGATTTGAGTTCAAGTACGCAGCTGGTTTACGCTCGAGATAAGATTTGAGTATCATTTTGTTAAGTCGGTAAATTTTTTTGGTTTTATCGACCGCTTTTCTAGGTTAGAGATATCAAATTCCGCGATCTGTCGAAATTGCTACACCACTCCTATGGCTACAGCTAGACGGTGTCTGGCTATACCGACTTTAGACTATCAAAAGTCGCTAAGGTGGAGGTAACTCTATAAAAACTTCAAACTTTTAATAATTCGAGGCCGGCCTATGATGGAAAGTACTTTGGGGTATAAGACAATATTTCTCCCTTATTCAAATATGGGGGCCACGGCTAGATTCCATCGAGACTTCCCACGCGCGTAGTTGGATTTATAACTTCACAATATTACTTATGCTAATCAACTAATGAATTAGCAGATGTACTCCTTGATAACATTGAATCGCACCCGATGACCCCTGACAGTTATGAACAGAAATGGGAGAAGTAAGGTATCTACCATTCTCCCCGACTTCATGGCACAAACTATACGGTCAATGCGACTGGATAAAACCCGATCCCGGTGTCCATAAACTTACCCCAAAGAACCCACAGATCGGGGATATGCCGTCCATCCCAAATAATAGTTAGAACGAAAAGAATCGATCCAAAACCTGATTTTTACAAAGCACGAAATTGAACAAATGCATACTCCCAAGGCACGGCTGACAATCGCCAAGTACGGCTTGGTATTCGCGATACTCCCATCACGATCAAGATCTCCCAAAACAAACTTTGTGACGTCCCAAAAAAGATGCAAAAAAACAGGATTCACGATGCAGAAGTCCCAAAGGGGACCGATTGCAGCCCACCCGTCTTCCTGTTTTGTCTTTTGCTGAATAAAACAGGAAAACGATCTGATCATTTACGTAAGTCTACCGTCCAGTAAATATCCTTGGCGAACGAATCTAGATCCCTCCCCAGCCCTTTTTGAGCACCGAACTGCTCGGCTCCATTGTTCCGAGGAATTCGATCTAGTTAGCTAACGACGATCTTCCTTTTTTTCGATCTTGTCCAAGCCGCCTAGACGCGCTGACCGTGCGTGAGTTTGTACTTAAGCAGACATAAAGACATCTTCGTGTCCCATTCCGCTTCCCATGCAGCCTTGGCTTTACTCTTGGAGACGCAACAATACAACAACCTCCAACAATCCACGAAATGAGGCCTCCACGGAGTGCAGGATCTTTTGTCAAATTCGCGTTCCAAGAAGTTAGAAAGCCTTGGGGGTTGCATCGGCGTGAATATTGAGCATCATGAGTTAACGAATTCGGGTATACCAAGACTTCCCTTAGGCCAGAATGGGGCTGAGAATATGCAAGGAGGGAGTAAGTATCAATTTTACGGTGCAGGACATTTGATTACCGCTCGATCATCGAGAATTTCGATGTTAGGAAGGCTCGCCTGTTAGTTTGTCCAGCCCAGCCGTTGAACTAATATCGGTGTATTCAATCGGACCTTGCTTGCGTCATACCTATTAATTAGCAGAGAAGCAGAGGGCTCCAGTTTGTATAAATTCGCGGTAGATTCCCAAAGTTCCCTCCATTGATACCCAGAATCCAGCGCGTTCCTCTAAAGATACCTGGAGAGACACGTTGATACCTCTCACCTCTGAGATATATACTAGACCCATCTTATAAAACCCCTAGTTACTCGTCTATTATATATTATCGAACATGAAGTTCACAACCATCGCAACCATCCTCACCCTCCTAACCCCAACCCTCACCGCCGCCCTCCCAACCCGGTCCAAACCCTCCCCATCAAGCTTCCACCCCTCCCTCTTCTTCGACGCAACCTACGATGTAATCGCCACCCCAAACCAAGTAGTAACCAACACCTCCGCCCCAGCCCCAGGCGAACCAGGCTCCAAAGGCCGCTTCCGATACGCCATAAACATCGCCTCCGAAACCATTTGCTACCACATCGAACTCTGGGGGGTAACAGGACCCTACCAATCCCCCGCCAACACGGCAACCCACATCCACGAAGGCGTAAAAGGTCAGCCTGGGCCTCCGAGGTTGGCGTTTCCTAATCCTGTGGGGAATGATAAGTACAGAAAGAGCAGGGGTTGTCTTAAGGGACCGTTTAAGACTGGGATTTTGAGCAATGGGGTTGATACGGGTGATGGGTTTAGTTTGAAGAAGATTGTGGATAATCCGAGTGGGTTTTTTACGGATTCTCATACTGCGAAGTTTGTGCCGGGGGTTGTTAGGGGCCAGCTTAGTAAGAAGCGGTGTTAAGATGTTTCTATCTGCGTATTTGATAATGTTGGCTTGATGCTCGTTCATGCCTGTCATATGCCTGCATGCATGATCTATTCACGAGGTGGCTTTGTGTATTATATCCATAATAAACCCAACCAAAATATATCGAATGAGGTAGTAACTTACATCCCAGCACTGGGAACGCGACTAATCCCAGCCTACGATTCCATTAGTGGTATCAAAAATAATTGAGTGACCATGAATATAGCGTTTAGCCTTCGTGCGAATTGGTCCCGGGCACGTGCCGGCACCTAAAGGTACGGCGTCAAAATACCACAGCTCCTTTGTGTTGGCACCTGCTAGCCTGATGACTCGCACTTCGACCGCGACCCATTGCACCGCATGCCTTCGTAATGCCAATTGAAGAAATCAGAACTTTCTCCTTGAATCCTAGAATCCGTAGAATCTATATACCGCAGAAAATTAGAGTGAAGGAACAGTAGATATATTAGTTCTGGAAAGGCGCCGCTGTGTCAAGGTTTTTTGAGCACGTGGTCCTGCCCCGAACCCCCCAACTCACCGGTGATCTCCTAATATAATCCTCTCCCGCCACATCTCCGCAAAATAAAACCTAATCCACCGAGCACCCCACCACCAAACGTCATCATCGACAAAAACCACCATCAAACCAAAAGAAAATACCTACTTTCCTTCAACAACATCATCCCCATATATCATCCACACCATCCAACGATGCCTCGACACATCTTCACCCGAGCTTTTCGAACAATCACGCAAGGAGGAAGCATCCGCTACCTCCACCTCCCCCCTCGTATCCTCCCAGTCTCCAACTCAAAGATCAGACGAACAAGGATCACCCCCCTCACACCGGTCATCTTCAATTACAAGATCACCCGACGAAACTTCTGCGATGACCTCTCCGGGAACTCCACGTTCAGTGGGAACTGGGCCTTCGACTTGGAGTCTGAAATCTCGTCTTCTACCTCCTCCACATCCTCGGACTCACAGCCGTCGTCCTTCTGGAGTAAGCTTCCAGAGTACTCCAGCGCTTTTCGAAAAGAGATCAAGACTTCAGAAGACGGAAAGCAAACGAGCACTTTCTCAGACGCAGACCTCGAACTCATCAACCACACTGCCGCCGTTGCCGCTGCCGCCGTCACAGCGGCCGCCAGCTCCTCTTCAAGAAAGATCGTAGAGGACGGTCCTCGTATCACCCAAAAGACCGTTGGAGAGATCACAAAGGAAATCAACTTCCCAGACCCCGACGTCTGGGGTGATTCATCTCCATCTGCGGATGCTACAGCGGCCTATGCGACGGAATTTGCCGCTACCAGCAATTCGGCGAGTGCAGCGACAGCAAGGAAGATGAAAGAGATTCCCAGTCCAACTTAATGGACATCTGAAGTCTTCGATATCCATACCAAGATCGCCGAAAGAAACTCATTCCTATCTGCGAAGAAATGACACACTCCACAACGAAACCATCACCACTCTAAACGGAAGAACCCGATCAAGCGGCTTAAAGGCGGTTATCAGAGGAGACGAGCACGGACAACACGTCTACCTCAACAATGGAAAAGGTTTAAGCTAGGAACCGAAGGAATTGTCTCGCACCAGTTTTTATTTTTAAGGAATACCACTGGCCCCTCCCAACAATATCCCCACTCATGTCGTATAGCAGGAGGCGTCACACCGAGTTCTTGTATTCTAATCGAGTACTATGAAATGAATCAAAAGCTCTACCAGTTATAATATTCGTGACCTGCTCATAGATGCCGTAAAACTAATAGAATTGTGCTGTAGAGCCCAATCATTATCCATCCCGACATTTGAAACTGTCCAGTGACGTCCCCAAATCGTACAAGTTAAACGCAGACCTCCAGGCTAAACCGTATAGATACTTCTAACAGACATCCCTGCTACATAAAACCACCAATCGAGCAATCCTTGCCATATCACGTCACAAATACAAACTAACCCGGTTCAACATTAGCACGCATATCGTTCCCTACCAGTACTAGTATCGATCAAGTAACCTCAACCACAAACCTCCAATTGATAAAAAACGCAACGTTTGAGCTCCGTATCACACTTCTTTTTCTTTCTCATCTATATATAAAATTTAATTCATTTATTATCATTTAAGTAAGTAGGTACACGTAACTAAGAAATGATGAGCATCCTCATCTCCTCGAGTGTCCGGAGAGCCTTCCAGACGTTGAAGCAGACCGCATCTTCGATCGTGGACCTCCCATTTTTCCATTCCCCTCGCACCACCTTCAAATCGCTGACCTTCTCTCTAGGGCTCAATATCTCCCCTTTAACACCATGCGCTATTTTTGTGCCCTCAGTGATTATAGCGTACATTCCAAACACCGACCCTGATATAGACCAAAAAAATTAGTATCTAATCATTAAAAATAACATCAGTATTGGATAGGTAAAGCAGTACCACGACCATCAATTTCCACCGAACACGATCTTCCTACTCTAGATCAGGATCCTAACCAAACCAAAAGAATCAGTCAACCGTACAACATTTGAAGTTCGGCAAATTCACACCTACTACCAAAAAGAATCCGGAACGAGGACCGTCAAATGAGTAGTCCAGAAACGGGAACCCTATCGGGGGCGGGCAGCTGCAGACGGAGCCATGAGATCGCCCGGGGTGTGATACACTCAACGAGAGCGCTTTTAATATTTACGATAGTTAGTTTTCGATTGGACATGGGTCGTATCTAGAATTCGGTGCTCAGGACTTACCTAGGACATGATGTTTATGTTTATGTTCGTACTGAAGGTTGAAGGTTGTAGTGGTTGACGGTGATGGTTGGTGGTTGAGGATGGAAAGGCATCCTTAAAAGATACTACAACCTCTATCTTGGAAGAGAATTTTGGCTTGAAGCCTGGTAGCCTAGGAGTTACCTCGTAGCTTCTTTCGACACTGGTAGTAATCCCTTGTGACGTTGTCGCAACTCGTAGGAACCACCATGTAGGCAGGATGGCCGATGGTGGTGGAAGTGTGGTAAGAAAGAGGAAGAGAAGGATTTTTCCTTCTGCTCTTTCGGATTGACCTATCTAAGTACTTACCTACTTAGGTAGCTAAGCAACTATGATATAAACAACAAAATATCCGCCACTAAGTTACAGGGCTATGAACTGTGAACTAAACACCGACAAACGTGCGTACGTACCACGTACTGTGCTAGAAGAGGGGTGTTTTTGAATACCGTCCTGATCCAAATTCCATGGCAATTTTCGCACTCAATGCCGTTGTAATACCGTATCAATAAACACCCTTTTTTTGGCACAGTACTTAAGTACTTAAGTATTCCAGTCTAATTTTTACCAAGATTTCTTTGATTTTGATTTATCTATTCCCTCCTCGACGTTTGATTGACCTTTCGATATCATATTGAGCCAATCTGCAAGAGCATGCAACAAAGAAATAGATGGGAGATTGCCACAGGCGCTCAGCTACCCCAGCCTATGCAAGTCTCAATTGGCCTTGAGTCAAGGCTATACCGTTCTAATCAAGACTGATACTCAAGCTCCGGGCCGGCGTCTTTGCCTTGCAGCCGTGTGATTTTTTTCGCCGCAGCAGTGATTATCAAGGCCATTGACCAGTCCTGACACTTCTTTTGGTCAATCCCGATGCTCTGTGGGGTTACTTTGAAGAATTTTTATGTCCTAGGGATTCCCAGTCGACGGGCTGACAATGATATCAGTCGCGTGAGCGTAGATATCAAATAAAATTTCCTACCCTTGCATCCGGGAGGCTTAGGTCCCTGGCAAACAACGTCTTTCCTCATTTTTTTTGTTTTCCCTCGGTCATCTCTAGCGCAGCAGATGATGCATGAAGTATAGTATGGATTCTAGATCGGAACTTAAACCCCGCGTTATACATCATGCGAGATATAGATGCAGCACTCAGCTGGAAGGTACTACTAGCTATTATACAAGATCCCATGTCCGATATCTCTGGGTATGTGGATGGGCGAGGGAAGCATAATGCCGGATCGTACTGAGGCAAAAACGATCGAAGCTTCGAACAAAAATCTAGACCAGGGCTAAACTACCTAATTACGCAGGTACGCACGGCTTCATATAATCGTGCTCTTCTCTGAAAAGAAGTCCAGCGCCGCGCAGCCCGCCGCCTCGAAAAACGGCAAAAAAAATCGATTCAACCGAAACGAAGAAAATAAAATGATATCAAGCCAGCGAATTCGGGTTCCGAGGAAATCGAAGCAAGTCATTGTGCAATTGTGGTTTACACGCAAAGAGAGGTTGCCTCGTACCCAGATCAGACTCGGCCCTGCACACCGCAAGGGGGTAGCCAGGTCATGGCCAGGATATATACATACTGTTAGTCGAGCAAATGGCTGTCGGAAGCGCACTCAAAAAAGTTAACAAATTATCAAAACTAAAGAAGAAGAAGAAGAAATTAGTCAAGAAAGTCGAGACCAAATTGCAAAGCACTCATTCGCACGGGTTAAGTTAGCTGCCTAGGCTGCAAATCCAGTCCAGATCGCTTCAAAGCAGCGCAATGTACAAATCATGTTGCCACATCTGCATACCAGACCCACAAACACCGGTTACACAAGCACCGGTTACATATGAGTACTAGTAAGAACCGGCGTTCCACCTCACAACATGCAACAGGCCAACACGATGTCGAAGTTCGACCATTTCGCGCCGGAATACTCTGTAAATCCACTGCACGCTGACTTATAATTAATCTCGCAACCTCTGCCAGGTGAATTTAATCACAATCCTTTACATTTATTTTTATATTTTCATGAACAAATTCCATCGGAATTCCAGTCCAATGCCGCTGCAAATGCCGCTTCCCTTAAGATAGCCAATTCAAATCCTACTTTCCCCCCTGCTTTATATCTCTTCCTTTTCTTCTTCCTTATAATATGGTGATGTATCAAAAGTCACCTGGAAACCTAAAAATTCATCCCAAACTTTGAAGGCCTAGATAACATCCCGTGTGGGGAACTGAGACTAGCTCTTAAGAATGTTGTTGAGTGGGTAGCCTAATTGAACTGCGATTGGTCAATCCAATCCCAAATAGATCTCCTGGCATATAAGAAATTTAAAGCGCATCGACCAAAAACCCTATCCTAGCTCAGGTCCCGAGGCTCCGCAGGCACAGATCTAGGTACATAAGTCCCCGGATTGTCCACCATCACCGCAGTTTATGTTAACCTGCTAGGGTGCCCCTCGCAGCCCCAGAGATCTAACGTCAAGCATTATCTTCACTATAATAGCCTTCCATATTTAGTCACCCACGATGGTCTTCGCGGTGCTCATCCGCTCCCTTATACTTATTTTGGCACTACCACAGTTGGGCCAGTTTTTCACACTTGCAGCCGATACACAATTTTACGAACAAGCCATAGAAGCCCTGCCACTGAACAATGATGCTATAGCGGCCCTAAAGTTGTTAAAACTATAGCCGATTCAATTAGTTTAAAGGATTTGATAAGAAATTCGCGAAATTCGATCCGAACCCCACTTCTGTTGACCGACAGGCTTGCTCTTCAAATAAACTTCTCACAGCCTTCCTCGCTGATAGTTTCAGCTTTGTCTCGCTATTCGGTGTGCCTTCTGCATCCAGCCTCACTCTTATAAATCTCGAGCTAGATCTTGAGAAGTACAAGGGCGGATCCGATTGCAGTAGAAGAGATGCGGTATGAACTATATACAATTTAGTAAAATTCCCACCACTTTGATCGTATCGACGTCATTAACACCCTTTCCTCAACCGCTTAGCTGCTAGCCACGGTTTTAGATGATTCCACCACAGTCTTAAATAGCCTCTACACCTTCGACGACATTCAGAAACACCCAAAGAAAGAAAGAAAATGTCATCCGAAAGGGCTCCTTCAAAACCTTGTTGACAGCCTGGGTTCGTTTTTATCCGGCGACGGGTTCCAAACACTTCACTACACCTGTACAGAAAATATAAACGAGGCGCGTGCATCGGCGGAAAAATATGGAAAAGAACTGGAGAAGCTAAGAACATCCATATTGACGATTTATAACATCGTCGACGCCTGGGTTTGTAAACATAAGATGTCAGACAAGAGTATGACATACGATACGCTTTTCAGTCGTGAAAAGAGCGCCAGGTATGTCACGTTGATAGTCAAGGATCCGAAGGACGTTCAAACGCTCCACTTTCTAGAAGACTACCCGAAGGCGAGTACTCTGCTGCCTCCCTGCTACTGCATTTGATATAGAAGAAATCTAACCGCTCCGGCTTGAGCAGGTTCTCGAATCAAGACTGAAAAAATACAATAAGGATATTGGCGAAACCGCCACGATCCTAATAAGCGACCTAAAGCAGCGGGCGGTGTTTACCAAGAACTTGATGGTGACGCTTGGGAAGGAGGAACAGACGCAGGAAGAGAAGGACAAAATATCCGAGTACTGCGGCACACTGAAGGATGTTGTGTCTGACGATAAGCCCGAAATCGAGCCGGAGCCCGAACAGCCAGAAGATCTCGAACCCCCATCCGAAGAGGACCAAAAACTAATTGACAATTTCATAAAAATTATCACATCAAGAACTTCGCAAGAGCACGGAGCCCTCTTCAGACTTCTAGGACAGCCACTGTTTGTCGAATTATCAGCGCATAACAACCTTGATTATCAAGAAATTATTGGGGCTTTCCTTGGCAGCCCGGTAGATCCAGTAGCGGTCGGGGAGAATCTAAACAAATTTTTCAAAAAAATGGCCGGATAAAGAACTTGTTGGAAAAGTTCGAGAGTTTCTAGCAAACACTATCTGTTGCAAAGAAAAAGGGAAGAACTGAGAATAAGAAGATGAACAATAACAAGACGAACTTTTGAATGCATGAGGGCATCTACATTAAAACGCACAGCTACTGTATGAGGTTTTGAAGGTTTTTTAGAGTCGACGGCCGCTATTAAATTCAATTGTGTTATAATTTACATTGCCTTTAAAACGGCTTCATTTACTCGGTAACTGTTTTAAGGCGGATCCTTCGCCCCTAAAAACCTACGGTTTTCCTTACGGTAGTTACAGAAAGAAAGATTTGATCAAACCCAAAATGTCTCCTCGCGCATTTAACCGGGTTTAGTGATATGCTCTCGCCGTATATATGCGTAACCACCGAGATATACTCACCTGTCCTGCGACCTGAAACATCTCGAACAGCTCTATTTTACGTAGAAGGGCTTATATTCGTAGCCTCGAGTCCAGGCGGTGATGGCGAATCCAAACTGCACAAGGCAACCAAAAGTTCCAACATCCAGTTCGTACAACAGGGCTACACGAGACCTGCGATGTCCCCAAACGTTACGTAATATGATTCACCCCATTCATTCAGATGGCAAAGATCCAGAAGAGTTCACCAAATGATAGTTTGGAATTACCTGGGAACCCCGAAGTCAGAATAGAGAATAATTGTGTCCTAATGATATATACATCATCCCCCTACCATAAATAAAAGAGGGGGAAGAATCCGAAAACGACAGAAAAAAGTGACACTTTTTGGTATCTATGTAAATGAGCGTATGAATGATATGATCTGATCAGAATATGAAGAAAAAAAGGAGAGCCATAAAGCATCGCAAGTACGGTCCGGCAAAACACCATCCCGACCTCTTTTTTTTTGTTATTTTCTTCTCTTTTTTTTGTTTGCCCAATCATTGGTTTTCGCAAGGCTGCTGTATAAGTCCGCCGTTAAGGATGATGCATTTCGAAGAACGCCGTATTTGCTCCCCCTTTCCCAGGAAAAAAAGACAGAAGACGAAACATTAAGAAATTAAACACAAGCAATCCTGCGATAAAGGTAGAGGATAGAAAACGGAGCCTTGCACCCAAGTCAGGGCTCGTCATGTAAGGAAAAGAGAAAAAAAAACAGCGCAGAGTCGAATGATGATAGAAGAACGCCGGGCTGGTAATCCAGCAATCATTGAAAAACTTGGGGACCGGTAGGTACCAGAGAGCAGAATGGTGATGCAGTGCGGTAAAGGCAAAAAACACACAAAAAAAGGAAGTTTTAACGCCCTGAGAGTACAAACTCATGGATTCATTCAAATCCACCCTCCAACAGCGATTCCCTGTCCAGCAACAGGCTGCGGTGAAATCATATGGGGCATCGGAACGGCGCGTCGTTTATCCGGTACTGTGACGGCTGGTCTCCTCTTCTTCTCTGGAACGGTTGGAACGACCGAAGAGGTGACTGCCGGAGTATCTTCCTCCGCCCCAAAATCCATAGGGTAAAGAACAACATCCCTAATGACCATCAAGTAGTCCTTAGCAGAGAACTTGTGGAGCCCCTTTCGAACCATCACATCGTTGTCGACAAAGTCGAGTCCCATATCTTCGGCCAACTCTGAAACCTGTGCGAGTTCGTGAGCGAAGGGATTAGACTTGTTAACGCTGCGTTTCGGACCAAGCTTCATGTTCGGGTTCGATGCCGATCTCCTAGCGGCGGAGACTCTCGGTGGCGGTGGAGGCATCGTGGCTGGCGAGATAGTCGCGGGAGCTGACTGGGCGCCCACTGAGAGACCATTGTATGCAGGAGTGTTGGAAGGGCGGGAAGGAACAGAAGTGGGTCCCTTGTAGGATGATGGCGCCGTTCCAAAAGTCGAAGTGGTCCTCCTCGGGTCAGGCGACTGTCCAGTTTCATCGGTCTCAGCCCTGTAGCTGTCGTGACTCGATCCATTAGAAACAGACGAGGATAGAGACGAAGTGCTCCTGATCCTCTGCAGGCTACCGGATTGTCGGCTATTGATAGGCATTGCGGAAGTCTTTCCAACGCTGGACCTCGAATAGCGAGGGATATGATCTGGTGGTGGAGTAGCTGGTGGAGTAAGAACGTCCGATATCGCAAGTCCCAACTCTAGAGACAGTGGTCCCTTGACTGACTCTCCAGTCGAAGAAGCTGGAGAAGGTGGCTGGTAACGGTTAGGTCGTGGGCTAACTACGTCAACCTTTGGTTGAATCTTCTGCGATGCCCTTTGAGCGGCAGAGGTAAAGGTACTCTGTTGGAATTGCGAAGGAGAGTAGCCAATCGATGATGCCGTTTTACCAGTTGGACTGGGGCTCCTAAGGGCCTGTGATGTGTAAGAGAGCATATTGGTAGAGGAAATGAGCTCGACAGGCGCTGATATCTGAAATCTTATGCTGTCCTGACTGCCACCATGCGCACTTGCTCTCGATGATCGGCTGGATTGCCTCAGGCTGCCAAAGCGGCTACGATCCGGTGAGTCTGGAGGAGGGGAATCGCGCAAGTTCTTGGAGTTGCGATGAAACGCTTTGGAGGCCCGGGATGATATTCTTTCCATGTTTGCTTTGGCTTACTTGTGCCTGACTTTATATGCGAGGGCTGTCGAAGTCCTTGAAGCGGAAGAAGTTTAATTTGGGAGATTTGCGAAACGGGCGTGGGTCGGGATATAAATGGCAGCTGCCTTGTTGGGCGTCGAAGTGTTTATGCGTTGCGACGGTGTTGCGATGTGTTGGCCCGTTGTTGTATGGGGATGTTGGGATGTGTTGTTTCCACCTGTGAAACCGAAGAGCAGACCGAATCTCCCCGTCAACTCAATTGACCCACGTTCCAACACTTTTTCCTTCTCTCGTGCAAGCGTCTGTGCGTGCGCTTCGAATGCTTCCCGTCGGGACAAAGTCGATATATTGATTCCGACGATAATGTAACTTGATCGATTCAACCTCTCGAAGGCTATCAGGAGCACCTGCTACCTAAATCGATCTCCGCCTCCTAGAAAGAAAAGAAAAAAGAGCAAAAAATGTGGGGAGGAAAAGAGAGGCAAGAAGAGGAGAGAGCAGAGGAGGGGGCAGCAGCCTGGCTATAAAGGGCAGCCTACCGAAAAAGGGAACCCGTGCGGTGGTTGTTCTGGAAAGATGCTGAGGGTGTGCCGAAAAGCGACCAGGACCTCCCAGCTTATTGCCCGTCAGTTCCTTCTCTTTCCTGCAGGGTCCGATGTCTGTCTGCTGGCTAAAGAGGATGCGGCCCAACGTGACCAACGTTAGACCAGTCGAGCGAGAAATCCGGTGTTTGACAGGCTTCCTTCCGCACTTATTTAAGCCGGCTGCACAGTTGGTTCTTTTTCTCGTTTCCTGGTATGCAAACGACTGCACAGTGCAGTGTTATGTTCGAAGGTGTCAAATGCTGCAGGTCAGAAAATAGGTGATCAAGAAATAGAACAGAGCGCTTGTCGAGGAACGGCTGTCCGAAACAAGCGTGCGTTCGAATGTTATCCTGCTCGTGATAAAGGAATTGGTGCTTGAAGATCCGGGCTCTTGAAACAGCTATTCCAAGGGCGCGATTTCGATCAGGGGCTGCTCTCTATCGATTAAAGGACAGAGAGAACGGAAAATCGGTTTAGAAAATTGTTAGAAAAGAAGATGCTCGTGATAAAGACGCTTGTGAAAAATAGAAGCTGGTTATTTCCAGCCTTATCGATGGTCGTCGTCGACAGAAAAAAAACCTGGTCGTTCTTTCTCACAGCAGGTGCCTAGTTGAGGTTTGGCTATTCGTTCTTTGGTGTGTGTCGCTGAGGTTCACTGCAGTTTGGCCGAACTTGGAAGGAGAGTGAAGAACAAGAACTGGTGAAAACCACGATAAGAACCTTTCGAGGGAGGGAAAAGAAGATAAAATGGGTAAAATGCTCGATGAATCGAATATGCAAGCCCAGTATGCCTTTTTTAGCAATGCCGATGATTATAAAAATGACGAGTCGTATCAATGAACGGCGTCGTAATGGTGCAAACCGCAGGCAGCGAGATCTCGTATGCAGGCAAGATGTGATCAAATAGCCGCACACATGAACACACACAAACCACAATGAAATCTCTTCCACGAATGAGAGAATTTATTTGATCAAATCGTTCTGGCAATGCAAAATGCAAATGCAAACATGAATAAATGCGTCCAGCAACTATTCAACAGAAAGCAAAAACAATGAGAGACAACGAGGGAGTGACCGAGACACCAAAAAACGAAGGGAGAAGCCCGACTGAGGAGAGAGAAAGGAAGGCGGAGCAAGAAGGAGGGAGTTATCGCGAGAATATATCAGCCCACCATACGACGTATGTGCAACCGTCAATGCTTGCTCACAGCTGATTTGTAAAGGAAAGAAAAAAACTTTTTTTCTTTTCCTCTTTGTCCTTTGACTTTTCGGTCTCACATACTTTCCGGGCTCGTGCGGTGAGACGAGTCAGCCTTTTCTCGCCGCGAGAACGGGTGCTTCGTGCGACAGCTGTCTAAGAAACTCTCTTTCCTTTGCCTCCAAAGCATCTGTAGGAAGAAACCCTAATTATTGGCTCATCCGCCCGTCTTTAGACGTTGAAATTTATAATTTTTATCATTTATTTCACTCGCTCTTTGATGCGCTGTCCCGTTCCTGCATTGAGCATGCAAGAGAAGCCGAACCAAGACCATATCGAATCGTGCCAGATGTCGCGATAATACATGGGGGGATGTAAGACTCGGTACCGGTACCTTGCAGCTGAAAATGCGACTAGCTTCGGATCCAGTATCGCTCGACATCTACTTGTAACGCTACGGCGGAAAGGGGAGGAGCGACCCCCAGACAGGAAACGAAAGTCATACCATCAATGAACATCACGATATTTGAAGAAAATATATTAAACATCGTGTCGAGAAACCGAGCTCGTGCAATTTCCGAACCCCGTACCTGCATAGACGACCAGCTCATCGCGCAGTCGTACAAAACCTTCTAGCCCACACACATGCCGACGTGGTACCTCATGAAAGGTCAATCTTCTCTTGCTCCCATCCTCTGAGAGAAAAAAGCATCCCACCACTATTTTCTTTTGAACCTTCACCATCCCCAATGCATAACGATCCTATCCCTCCCGTTCGCTGACCCGTCAAACCCATGGATGGGTTCATTCCCAGTTCCCCCCGGTCTGGAATATCCCAACACTTGCAAGCTCGTAGCATGCACACACCCCAGTCAATACCACCGCCCAATAATATGCACAAACGTTGGTGTTCCCCTTGCAAGGTGATGCAAGCTTTCTGGTCGGATCCGTTCGTCTGTTGGTTGGGTTGCTAAAAACTATTATGTGGGTCCGCCATCTGAAACGGAAGAAGGGGTGGAGGAATCGGAGCAAGTCTCTCGATGGCGCCTAATCCCGAGTTCGTGGACGTGCAGTGCACCACCACCTTTTGAGAAAGAATTCAATGCTAGAGCTAGAGCTTAAACACCAGTAGCTTTTTCTGTTATTTGGCAAAAAGGCTAAAGACTCGATCGTCATCGTCAGGAGGCCACATTCATCCCAAGTGTGGCGAGTGATTATAGTTACATGAGATGAAAAACTCTCATGAAGTCACCTGGGACAAATGATTATCCGGCCGGAGCCAGCGGTGAATACCCGTGGTAATTCATAAACCACATGGTGTCCTTGATATCAAGGACCATCCAAAGCCAAGAGAATCAAGAAATAGAGATGGGGAGAGAGCGACTGAACATCTATGCACACCGGCACGTCGGTTCTCGGAGAACACATAAGGTCTAAGTAAAGGCCATCCTGAAACAACCCCCCGCAAAAACCGTATAAGAACGCGAAAAAAAAGATGTCACGACACTGTGGCTCCTTTCTCGCGATTCTCCGTCCCCACAAACCTGACGGTCTGTATCGGGACCTTTTCAGCCACCGGCCTTGGGTAAGATCACCGATATGAGAAGTATAAAAGTTGGATTTAGCTCCTCGTGCATGTATACATGCACGGTACATGTACGTCTATGCAGACAAAGGCTTTTTTTTGGGCTTTTGTCGCCTAACGCCACAGAAACTCTGAAACTGCTCGGGAACTTGCGGTTGCGTTTGACCCACTTAGGCTTTGGAACTCTGAAGTTGAGTTCCGGATAGTAATTATCGCAGCGGAACGGACGGATGACGCTGAGGAATCCTGATCGCAGCTGCGCCACGTACTGGCCCACACTCGAAGCAGATCGTGGCGGTCATGTGGCGCAGCAGTGTGGATTCATACTCCACGACGCCTAATGTCTCCACGCCGCCCGATCTGCGACCGCATCGCCCCAGAATATAAATACACTCGGTAGATCCGGATATAGAAATTCATGAATCCGAAGCCGACAGCGTCACGGATAGCAGATCGCTCACATACCTCTCCTCATACTTCCAATTCTGTAGAATACCCAGCAAATACACTCCCCCAAAAACTACACCCAGACACACCAAAAGAAGCCACCAAAGGTATGATAAACTTGTTAACAGATGTACCTTTGCCCCCATTCCAGAAACCTAGAACCCTCCAAACCAGGATACACCGACCCAAACCACCAACAATTCGGCAATTTTTGCGCCAGTATAATATAATAGTGCCATGTTGCAACCATCCCACACCAACCCTTCAACGGTCCAGGTCCAAACAACCCACCAACCGTATCACCACGCACCCAAGTATATCTACAAATACACGAAACATTTAAACATTATAACAATATACATTCATGCGCCCCCCAAAAATTCAACCATGATGCTTGACTTCCCGCGCGCATATGGTTATACACCCGCGCGCTCTCGGACAAACTCTATTTCATAGACTTACCTCATTACCGCCTAGGATGGAAGCTACCCGCCCGTTCTATAAAAATTGGATAGCAATGACCAACGAGAATTTTTCCATGGGATAACAGGAAAACGGTATCGATGCCGTTGATCCAACTCTGGATCAAATAGTTGTGGGTTCTAGAATTTCATTCCCTCCAACGAACGGATCATCTTCCCAACGCTTCTTAGAAGAAGTATAGAAAGTTATGACTACTATACCTCCCAAAACTATTCGGTATATCAAACATTCCTAAAATCATAAAGAGGGAATTGTAGGCGAAATCGGACGCATTGTCAGCACGAAAATGCATGCAAAGTAGCGAGCGGTGAAGCCTCCGATCTTAATACAAACACCATTCGGCGCTATACCAGAATAAATAAAGCACAGATATCTAGATATCACATCATTCAAGGGTTCCCATTCTCTTACTCGCAATTTTAGCAATATGCAAGCCATCGCAGTCGCAAACGGTGAGTCTCCCGGAAGAGTAGAAACCGTAAGATCACATACCATACCCTCAACGCAAAACCGACGACCGAACGTTGGATATCTTCAGCCGCTCATAGGGCTGAGAACAAGAAATTGCGAGCCCTAAACCCGATTCACAAAAGCTTATTTCCTCCAAGCTCCTGGCCCTGGAAGGCCATATGCAAGTATCAGGCGAGGAGCGCATAACCTGCAGCCTTATATAGGTACTTAATATTCCAGCATTGAAACTCGGGGTCTACGGGATCCACTAATGTTATAACGTCATAGATACAGCGCAACGGCTTTCCCGGCCGACAGGAGGACGTCTAACGCCCTCCCAACTGGGATAAGTGCATAAGATTCCATAGTTGATCTAACAACAGTCCGAGTTTTTACGTAACTACTCGAGTTAAACCGCCAATCCAAACACTCTATATCGTCGGGTATCATTGCAGAATTGCATTTCGAAAGGCCTTGGACCGATGCAGGCTGACGGTGAGAATACGGGCGATGGTGAGCCTTCAGCTTTTAAGATTCCAAGGATCATGGTATGATGTGACGGAGTAACAAGGGCTCACCGCTATGATGATGCCTAGCCCAACGAAGTCATCGATAATCGAAAAGCTTACCTCCTAGGCTGCCAATAGTGCTAAACTGTGGGACCATAGACAGAACTGCGATACCGGACGAGATATGCTAAGCTTCAACCTTGTATATGCTTTCATGATAATATTTTGTCTATAAATTGGACCTCTTCCTTCGAGGTTTGCATCCTTTTTATTCAATCCACATCGATAACAGAATCCAGCAATCAATACTCCAAAGCAATCTTCACCCCCTCAAGTGAGTTTACAAACCTCCCCTCACTTCAAGTTAACTCGCATCTTTAACATCTCATTCTTCCTACCAAGCTCCAATTCCTTCCCACAAGCTTCTCCAACCAAACCCTTAAATCCAAAACAACCTTTCCTCCACCACAAAAATGGGCTTCATCAGAATCGCCAACGCCGGCCAATCTCCAGTCCACATCTTCGTCTCCAAGTACAACGGCGGGGACGACAGCTGGTTCCGACTCGACCCAGGCGCGAGCGACCTCTGGACCCGCAAGGAAGGGGCCGGCGGTGGTTGGGAAGTCGTCGTCTTCAGGGACGGCGACGATACTCAACGGGTTGGAAAGTACGTGAAGGTCAACACTAGCATCATCTACCGGAGCTTTGATGACGTCGAGGTTATCGCGCCTTAATCATAGGCAATTCGCGACGGAGCCCCATAGAGTCTTTCTCAAGATGGCATCAAGCCAGCAGTTTGTTGCATGTTGGATGTTTATAGTTGATCACAGTCATTCCTTTTCATGGTTTTCCTCAAGCTCTGCCCCTCACACCCCCCAAAAAAACTATGAGTTACCCCCGAAGGTATCAATGTATATAGGATAGTTACCACGCAAGAAATACTACCATCGGGTTCTCATCCAAATCTTCCCCAGATCGTTATCGACATCAGTAAATTAACCCCAATATTAATAGCCCTCGCCAACCTCATCATCTCCTCAACACCGAAAAAAAAGCGTTGCCACCGTGGTAAAATGAATTTCCCGGACTTAATTTCCCCAAAGGACCTATTTCGTCTTAGAGCCTCAAGACCGCTGAGCCTTGGCGTCCCGATAATAACAGGAGTCGAAGCAATGCGGCTGGCAAATGATATTAAAGGGGATAAATTCCCCATCCTTAACGGTCAACCTCGATCTTGATCTCTGTCTTCCCCGGAATCACATCATTTTCGATTCATTCACTCGTTCAGCCTTACCGACTCGATTATTCCATTCTCTTTGTCTACTTTTGTATTAAGATTATCAGACTTTTGGTAGGCGGCCCGATCCGTGTGATTCTATCCCCGGATTATAGTCTAAGGACATATCAATACGACCACTGGACTAACATATAAATCAAACGCCGTTCTAGACAAAATGCAATTCTCAATACTCGCCCTCGCCGCCTCCCTCCTAATCAGCCTCTCGCAGGCATCTCCAGTAGCCGTCGACGAGACCCGACTAGGCAGCCGCAGCTGCTACACCGCCAAGGGCAACGGTGTTAGCAACCCATATATTCAATCGAAGCCCCCTGCCGCTGTTATCAGTGGCTGTGCTTGGTGCACTTCAACCTGCTTGCGTAAGTCATAATAAAGGATCCCTTAAGAGGGTCTCGAGGAACTAGAGGATTCTGGGAAACCCGAAGATTTAGGGTGATAGACGCTGATATTTTTGACCGGAATTATATAGTCTGTAACACGGGATCCGACGACGATGCATGCGCTCAGCTAGCTAAATACTGTACAAACTATTAGGTGCATGATGGCACCTAGATGGAGGGGTATTGGGTCACGAAGGGGTCGATATATCGAATATTATTATCACAGCATTGGAACGACAATTAATTAATTAATCACAACCACAGTCGACAGCGCCTAATTCCTTCGGATATATCTATATATGCATACACATACCATATCGCACTTACGTGTCGTCTTGTATTACTGCACCGATATCTTTAATCTCACATCGCCGTTCGGACTGGGTCGCACTCATAATTAACCGGGGCAGTAAACCCCGTCTCAATTCTATATCAGAGATTCAAATATCCTATCGTACAGACCACCTATATACACCACCACCACATGCAACTACTTCCCATCCTACTCCCCCTTTCGCCTCCTCTCCTTCTCCAATATCTCCTCCGCAGTCCTCAAAGCCAACCCAGGTAACCCCGCCATCCTCGCAACCTTAACCGCATGACTCTTCCTATTAACCCCCTTCCTCAACTTATGCACAAAACTCCATCCCCCGCCCTCCGCATCCTCCACCAAATCAGTACAATAAGCCCCCACCTTCTTCCTCCCCTTCAAACCCTCCTCTTCTTCCCATGCTGTAACCAGATCAACCAACCCATGAAAATGTGTAGCAAAAAGCACACGACACCCGCATACCTCCCATAGATACCTTAACACCCCACCAGCAATTGCGAACCCGTCCTCGACTGTTGTGCCCCTCCCGACTTCATCCATGATGACGAAGCTACGTTCAGTGGCGTTTTTGAGAATATATGCTGTTTCCATCATTTCTACCATAAATGTCGACTGTGAGCGGTATAAATCGTCTGCTGACCCCACGCGGCTGAAGATTTGGTCTATGATACCTATCTCCGCGTGGTCGGCTGGAACGTATGATCCCGTCTGCGCAAGGATCGATATCAAAGCGTTCTGCCGTAGGAATGTAGATTTGCCGGCCATATTCGGTCTTGATTCAATCCCAAAAGTCAGTAACCTGCAATCATACCCAAGGTATATAAAAAAAGCTCACCCAGTAATAATCCACATCCCCTCCTCCCCACCAACCCAACAATCATTCGCCACAAACGTTCTCCCCAGATCATCCAAACTCCTCTGAACAGTCGCATGCCTCCCGCCCACAATCTTATGCGCAGTACCCATATTCAATATCGGCCTAACCCAACCAGACTCTTTCGCCAACACTGCGAATCCAGCCGCGATATCAAATTCATCCAGCACCGCCGCATTTCTTCTTAGTGCATGGATATTGAGTATCACCTGCTTTCTTATATCCTGCAGCACCTTCTGCTCCTCGGCTCTGATCGCTAGACGCGCCATTTCTATCTTTGAACCGAGTTTAGTCCACTCCGGGAGATGGTATGAATGCGTGCTTTTCGAAGATCCGACGCTTATGGCGGTGGATAGTATTCCCTCCGTCATATCTGGTAACGTTCGAGATTTGATGTGTAAGATGTGACCTAATGATGGCGTCCACTTCAATGCGACGAGATGCTCGCTCAGCATTGATTCGTCGAGAAGTCGGGTTTCGAGCAGTTGTTTTTCGAACATGAGATCCTCGAGGGACTTGTGCAGCTTCGTGAGCGTCTTTGAGGCGGTGGAGTGCATTATCCACGGTTCGAGTTTTTCTCGATCTGCCTCCTTCAATATCCTTTGTACCCGGGGCTTTGCCGTTTTCTTCGTAGCCTTCGTAGTACTAGCAGTGGCCTTCGCTTTCCTCGTCCTTCTCTTAGGCTTCTCCTCCTCCTCTTCCACAGCTTCCTCGCCCTCCTCGATAGCCACCCCCTCCTTATCTTCCCCAGCCAAACCCCCAACAACCCCCCCCTCCTCCACCGCCTCCGCAAGCGCCGTCATCTCCGCCGCCTTCTGATCCTCAATACTATGCTGCAACATCAACCCATTCTCATCAATACTCTTCAAAATCCTCTCCGCCAGATCCTCCAACCTCTCAATCCTCTCCAACAGTCCCCGCACAACCTCCAAGCTCTCCGGTTTAACCGGCAACCTGGCAGAAACACTATCAACGATATCCTGCGTCGACAGAATCGTCCTAGCCAAAGCAACCAGATCATCCGCATCCCCCCTCCCCAACGACATCTTCTGAACCAAACGCTGGGAATCATGCGTAAGTTTCAATTTGTACCTAATATCCTCCAACAACCGCGGAGAATACATAAAATGCTCAACCAAATTCAACCGGTCATTAATAACCTTCACACTCGTCTCCGGTGACGCTACCCCAAAAAACCCCATAAATTAGCCCCTCCCAAGAACCCATATAAAAAAGAAGAAAAAGATACATACTCAACCACAACCCCAACCTCCTACTCCCCCCCCTCGTAACCGTCCTCCTAACAGTCTTTAACAACGTCCCAACCCCTCCCACAACCCCTTCTTTCAACGTACTCTTAATCTCCAGCGCCCTCATAGTAACCGCATCAATCAACATATTATTCCCCCTAGCCCGTCTAATCGGCGGCTGCAACTTCATCGATAACCCCTGAAGCTTCTCCTTAACGTAAGAGAGCAGCGTACTCCCCGCACTTATCTCCTCCCTTTCAAACCCCTGTTGAAGTATCATACCATCCCCAAACCCGCCCCCACCGGACCTAGTAGGCCCCACCTCGAGCAGTGAAACCCAGGATTTAGTATCCAACGGCGATATGGTAGAAGTATGAAACGTCATCAACCGCTTCTCCTCAGCCAGCAACCGTATCTCCTCGGTATCCCTACTCGATTCGTCGATAACAATCTCCCTGGGTCCGATCCTTGCCAGTTCAGCCGTTAACGCTCCACGGGTACTACTCTGCGTAAAAAAGTCGCCAGTGGATAAATCCAACCACGCAAGTCCCACCGGCTTCTGTAGTTCCATCTCCACTCCCCCTCCACCCTCACCCCCCTCACCCCCAGTAGTCGATCCCGAAGGCCAAACACAAAGCAAATAATTATTCTCATAAGGATCCATAAACTTCTCATCAATCAACGTCCCCGGCGTAATAATCCTCGTCACCCGCCGATCCCACAGTAGCCCATAACTCCCATGATCCTTATCATCCCGATTCGGATTCGGATACTCCTCAGCAATAGCCACATGCCTCGACAAATCCTGCACCAAAACCTTCAAAAACCTATCTAATTGAAAAAACGGGAACCCCGCCTACCAATTCCCCCCCTTCTATTAGCCATCCCCTCTCAAATAACCAAAAAAAGGGGAGGAAGAGAACAAAAAAATACCATATCCCCATCCCCCCTCCTCCCCCTCTTCCTCCCAACCTTCAACCCCAAAACCGGTCCAACCTCCTCCGCCTGCTCAAAATACAACTCATAAAACCCCCCAACCCTCGTCAAAACCACACACTCACTAAACCGATCAATATTCCCCCTCGCCTGCGCAAGCACATACGAATACTGCGGTTCCTGACTCCCACCTCCCAACTCGGGTAAAGGTTGTAACGACAAAGCTCCCTGCGGTAACGCTAGTAACGACACAGTGGTCTTCCGTTTCGCGAGATGAAAAGGTGGAGTTGTTGATATTTCTTTGCAAAATATTGGGTTTTGCGGTTGACGTTGTTGACGTTGTAATCTACCACCACCACCCCCACGCGTTGAAACGATACATGTTCGTATCCCGCGGCAATAGTACCTCCGCCATTGAATTAACGACCGATAAACTCCTGGTCCATCAGGTATTTTCAACCGTTTCATGGTCGGTTAAAAGAAAGCGTGGCGGGGGAAGCCTCACTCGTGTCCGTCGCGTGGATTCGAAAAGTGTGAAAGAAGAATATGGAAAATTGGGGAAAGGTTTTGCGTTGGAGGTTGTTGCAGATGTCGGGCGGTCAGGATTGGCCAGAAGTAAATGCAACAAAAACAACGCAAAGAACGTTAAACGTCGATATGGTATCCAGTCTCTTCACCAGTCTGCATGATATCCATTTCAAACACCTTTTGTTACCAAAGCCGCAGCAGTCGCAAGATCAACCTAAGGTGAAAATATAAACGGGTAGAGCTAGTCAAAAGCTTCCGTCCTAGAACACCAATCAGTGGCATCCATAATTACTATCGTTAAAGGAAAAAAAAACCACAGACACAACGCGAAAACGCCAGCATAACGATGGAATCCAGAATCAAGCCCTGCATATATGTCCGCAAACAATTCTTCATAGCTAGGGTTATCAGTATTATACGCCACGATAGTCTCTATAGGCACATACTCTCTATACAACACTAGACCAGATAAATAAACCAGTTATAGCGAAAGAATATCCTATCCAATTTACCTAATCTATATCTCTATCCCTACACTATATTATAAAAATGCACAAAAGAAGGTAATAACCAATACACTGAAAACAAGCATATACCTTTTGAAAAAACACAAAAACAACCACCAAATTAGAAAAAAAACAGACCACATCTTCAAAAAGGATATACTAATGCACGCCCTTAGTACAGCCCCCACAGCACGTTGACGTTGGTACCAGCCGTCACGCCATTGCAGGACATCACGCCTTTGGCACCAACCTGCCCGCTCCCACCGAACCGCGCAATCGCATCATTGATAATGTCGATAACATCCTGACCACCCACATTAAACTCAACGGTTCCACCGGTGCCACCGGTTCGCTCGATACCAAAAGCGCAAGTGCCATACTCTGCAATCTTGCGTTGGCCCGTAATATGGTGAGTCCACTCCGTAGACCCATCACCCTCGATATTCCTGATGATCTGTTGGCAGTCCGATACTAATGGTGAGGCACCGCTAGTTTGGTCCTCAAACGTGGAATCGCCGCACTTGTCCCTCCCTGGCGGGATATCGCAGGGGAAGTTGGCGCTACCACCCTTGGTGGCTGTATCCCAGGACTGGTAGGCGCGGTCGGGGCTACAAACGGGGATTCTGACGAACCCGGGGGTTCTAACGCCCAGTTCTAACATCCGGCCCGTGAACGAGGCGTCTGCGATCGGGTCGGCAGCTTCGACTCCGTTTTTTCTCCCGTTTTTAATCCATGTGTTAACAGACCCGAAGACTAGATCCTCTTTGGTCAGGTCGGCGAACCGTCCGAGTTCGCTCAGGCCTACAGGTGCGGAGAACTTCTTAGGAACACAAACGCTCTGGCAAGGGCCTTGGCCTGTCTGCTGGCACGTGCAAGACTTGGAATCGCCGTCCGGGTGGACTATATAGTACTGCCTTCCATCGACACAGACGCCGGTCGCGTCAGCAACGCTGTCATCGAGGTATTTGCTTACGGGCCTGCCGCCACAGCCAGCACCAGAGTCGATGATGAAAGCGTACGTCTTAGAAGCGCGCCAAAAGAGAGGGATGGAGAAGCCGTAGACGAGCTTGAGGATGTTTTGCTGCGCCTCGATAGCCGTTTGGCCAATCCCATCTGGGCGGGACCCAGTGAGCTTGCCGTCCGCCATGGTCTTCCCGAGTATCTCGATACTCTCCGGGGTACCCTTAAAAAGGTTTTCGACGGCTACTTCCGTGGAGTTCGCCCAGATGAGGATAGCCTTGGAGATGTAGTGGGAGAACTTGACTTGCGATTTCAAATCCCATGGATCCTGTTCAGGGCTGCCCAACGCGTCCTTTGCCAGCGTCGTAGACTGACCGATGAGGTTCAAAGTGATGTCCTTAGAGTTGTCAAACGCGGTGGGGTTATCAATCAAGCCTGGCAGCTTCTTGAAGATGTTGTTGAAAAACGGCGCGGCAACCGTGAGTGTTCCCATTGTGAGCAGATCGATTAAGATGTTGAGCCATTGGTTGGTCTTGGGCTCCGGGACCGGTGCGAACGTGAGCTCCATATCTCTGTCCGCTAGCAACGATGCTGCCACGATTAGGTTGTCATAGAATGCATGGTGCATCAAGTGGATCATGATTAATGATCTCCAGATAAGCTCGGCCGCCGGTCCAGAGTACTCCTCATCGAGGCCTTTCTCGCACTCCGTTTTACCGTCGCAGAGGTCGACACCCTTGTAGAACGTCGAGCAGCCCTCGCCACCGCCCATTTTGAGCGTTTGAGTCACCGAATCAAGGAAGCTAAAGTTCGGCCGCTTACTGTCGGTGTTGACCCACTTATAGACGACCTCCTTCCAAGCATTGTCGGCGTCCAGGTTCTTCCAGCGTTGCGCCTGTGTGTTTCCTTTTGGGTATACGACGTCGTAGTGCTTGCAGTTGAAGGTCTTCCATATGCCGAAGCTCGTCTGATCCTCCTTCGGGTTGGATCCGCTGGCTGCCAGTGCAATAAAGGAAGGCCAGTCCCTTGCCGGCCTGGGAACATCGTTGAATTTCTGCAAATCACTTGCCCAGTCTGTGGTACCTCCCATGCCTAAGTTCGCATAGAGCCTTGTGCGAGTCTGCTTTGTGGTCTCACTCATATATCCGACCCATTGGTTGTTGTCATAGACGAGAATGTCGCTGTGGCTGGCAGCGTCCAAGAAGGACGTTACCACACGGTTCTGGCGTTTACCACTAAGCCCACCACGTATAATCTCATTGATCTCAGCATCGGCAATATACCCACCGGTGCCAGTACACCTCCCGGGGGTTGCCGGAGACACCAGTCGGGTCCCAAGGAACTTGCAGTTAGGGCCCCAGCAACCAGCCCGTTCCATTGCAAAAGAGCGCCCGTAGCTGGTCACACCGACAATGATCTTGTTTCCGGGAACACCTGCCTTGGTGATCATGGCTAGCGCCTGCTTAGTTTCGGTGAGGTTGACCTGGCTGCGAAGGCAGTTGCCAGTGCTGCAACCTTCCTGAGACCACTGGTTGTGGGCGTCCCATTGTCCGTGGAGATCGTACGTCATATAGACGATATAGTCAACGACATTGCTGATGTCCTTGATAGGAAACTGCTTCAAGTACCAGTATGAGGCGGGGGCCGCGATGGCAACTGACTTTCCGGGGAGTAGGCGCTTGAGGGCGACAAGGAAGGCCAGATAGTTAGGGCCATCCTCAGCCTTACCGGGGTCAAATTCGGGGAGATCCGGTGCACCGGGGTATTCCCAGTCGATATCGACACCATCGAGATTATTCGCCTTGATAAAATTGGCGATGTTGGTGGCCATCGTCATGCGGTTGGCCAGTTTGACACCTTCGCGGAAGATTTTATAAGTGCTAGCTGCAGTCGAGAACTCCCAGCCACCGAAGGACAAGATTCTCTTAGGACCTTGAATCCGCTTAAACTCGCTGAATTGATACGAAGACAGCTTGTCGCCAACCTGGACCTGGTACGAAGGCGTCAATGTGCCGAATCCAAAGTGAATATGGGTGTACTTCGAAGTGTCAATCTGGAGCGCATCCTGGTATAGGCACTTGCGGCTCATCCCGTAACCTTGGAAGTAGGCGATCTTGATGGCGCCGGTTCCGGTCCCTTTGATTATGTCCATGCCGCAGTTAGAAATGCAGCCGTAGGTGCCAGGCGCAGCTGTCCCCGGCGGGCCGGTGTTGGTGTCAATGCAGAAGTCCTTAGTGAGACCGCATTGGCCCCAGATATTGCAACAGGCGTTCAGAGGGCAAGGGTTGAGGTTAGCAATGTTGGAACCGTCCGTCGGCTGCGTAGAGCCGGGCTTCTGAGGGCCGCACACGGCATTGGGGATAGCCGCAGGGAAGGGGGGCCTCCCAGTGCTCAGGCACATGACGGTCTCGGCATAGAGCATCTTACACCCAGACCAACCCCATGTCTTTTTGTTAAAGTTCTCGAGCTCAGTAAGAGTCAGCGAGTACTCAGCTCCCAGGTTAGCGCAGTTGTCGCCGCTTCGGATCTTATATGAGAAGCACGATCCATCCGCCTTGGGCTTGGGACGGAAATCCGGAAGAGTGCCACTGGAACAGCACACATGCTGCTTCGGCTTCAGCGTGCTACAGATACCAGGGTTGTACTTGGTAAAGTCGGCACCCGAGATCTTGCACTTGACAGCCAGTTCCGCACAGCCTTGACCGGCTTCGACTTGAACAGTCCTGCAGTCGGCTCGAGCTTGAAGAAACGCGGCACGGGTGCTTTGCGGAGCGCTGACTGTGGACCGGACCGTGGAATTGGTCGGCAGGGGAGGGGTTAGAAGAGGTGCAACGAAAGTAGCCTTGCCCGTGATATTTTTTGACCCAAGAAAGGATACACACGTCGCATTGGCCCAGGATTTGATGGCATTCTGGATGGGAGCAAACGTGGCATCGCTAGTAACAGCGACACCGAAGATGTGAGTGCTGTCATATTGTGGGCCACAGAGCTGCAGACCCAAGCTGGGCGTCGTGACGTCGAGGTTGTCCAAGCTGTTTTGAAAAGCCCGAAGGGCTGAGGTGCTGAGGCCTTGGTTCAGCAGGCCTTGGCCGATGTACACGCCAATGGTAGCCTGTCCAGACTGACCATACAGAATGAATGGCCGGTCTATGGCTCCGTAGCCGTTTTCGATGTACTCGCGAAGCTGTTCGACGAGGGAGCGGATAGCAGCCGTGGCAAAGCCAAAGCCCTCGTGCCACCACCCGAGCTCAAACTCGACGTCCACAAGGTCGGCGGAGTCGGCGAGCTTGGGGGCCACTGGCTTCGTTGGTAAGTTGTCGAAGTCCAGGCCGTAGGAAGAACAAGCCTGGATGCGATGATTGGTATTCGGGTCGTCGACGGGGTCATAGAAGGAGAAATCATAGAACATTGTCTGCTGACAACGGCTGATGATCTTGAAGTCAGGATAGGCAGACCAATTGCCAGTGTTCGGACCGGCAACGGAGCATCGTTCCGGACAGAAGTCGACAGCCCGTACTTCCGGGCCAACCGGAGGGACGAACGCAACGGCCCCTGGCACGAGGCTAACGGCCCCGAGTGCCATCGTGAGCCATGATGGGGTCACCATGGTGCTAGGTAGCTCAGTTCGTGATCTTGTACATGTATATTTGGTATGTTTCGCGGACGCTTGGGAAGCAAGACTGTTAGTATTCTTCGCTATCGCCATAAGTTAAGAGACTTGTAGCCCATACCTTTGGTATATATATCCCTACTAGGTAAGTGGTAATTAGCTAAGTATGTATAATCTCAGTTACCACTCGGACAGTGAGTCTAGATCAGATGCCGTCTGATGTCGATATCAGAATAGATCCGCCTCTCGATGGGGGAAGAACCAGCGCCTTAAGTAACCTCAATCTCCTTGAGCCTCCTATTGCGGCGAGGCTCTGAAGCATGTCTACCACAAAGCAAACATGACTTCCCAGTTCATCGGCCCATCGGAACTCAAGCCAATTGAAACAGGATCCTGTAAGGTCCGCAAGTGCAAAAAATGCAAGAACCTGTCTGGGATCCATGGAATACGAGAAGTTCACGAGTCCGTCTTGAGTAGGTGATGCAATTCGTCCTCGTATGGACCGACTGTGCCGCGCATGTGCGTAGTAAGCCTGCCGAGACTGGGAGGTGAAAGAAAGCCTAGTCTACGGAACCTCCATAAAGTAACCGCGATCCTAAAGGGGGGGTACACAATTTCAGACCAGATACACAAAACAAACCAAAGCAGCCATAAATGGCCACGCTTGAGCTTTTTCAGTTTATATTGAGGCTCGGTCAGTTTGTATGGTGATTTGCCTATTTCTGTACTACTCAATCAGTATCACGGTCACTTATGTTTAGAAGTTTCGTACGACGGAGAATTCTAGAAATAAAAATACGGGATATGCATGCATGATAACGGTCCGACCCTGCAAGCAAGATAATGTCCGACTGACTCTATTGCTTGCTTGCTCCACCGCCCCAGAATTAAACTACATAATAATGAACAGGAAGAAAAACAAAAAAAAAAAGTACATCGCGGAAAAGATGTGACCGGGGTAAGGTCACCCAATCAGGCAAGAAGGAAACCAATTGAGCCGAAAGCTGCTGCGATGACCACGATACCTGCAACGGCCAGCTGCGAACCAGTATTTTCTTTTGGACATTCGGCAGCTGGTTTCTCGCCTTTGATACACAACCAATCATCCAAATCAGCGGAAATTCTCGCTGCGGCGGCTGTGTCGATCTTGGCCCGGCAGGGGCTCGCGGCCACCGTCGGAGTGGAGGCCAACACCGCGCAAGTGCCAGTCGCTTCTATATTCCGAGGAGGAACCTCGCGGATTTCGTCGGTCACGTTGATGGCGACCCCTTGGGCGGTGCATGGCTCGTCTTCGGCCGTAGCAGCAACAAGGTCAACGTTTTGCGCACCTTTTTGGATGGCGAAGTTGACTCTGAAGTTGGTCCTATTGGAAAGGAAGCGGACTTTTTCGCCGCTCTCATCGCAGCTAATCCAGGAGATTTCAGAGGAAAGCAGATAAGATTTCTCGACGTCGAGTTTCACGAAGCGGTAAAGTAAGTAGGGGTCGCTGGTGAAGTTGACATCGGCCAGGTCCCTAAGGATGTAGCCAAACGTTGAGTTAAGGATGTCGGTGCCATTATGGACGGATGAGGAGACCCTAAGCTTAACGGGTCTGGCCATCTCGGGATTTTGAATTGCAAAGATGATGGGAAAGTAGTTTGACGGCGCATACGTCTGGTTGGGACGCGGGAAGACCAGGTCGACTTCTACCACACCGGCAGCACCGACGACAGCCGCAAGGCAGGCGAGGAAGAGGAGATGATAATGCATTGTCGTGTTATCCGAAGCGAAGTTATCGATGATGAAGACGGTGATCGGACGCGGCTGTTAGGAATAAGGGAGTGGATGAGGAGTAGGAGGAGAGACGATGAAGGATTCGATGCCCAGCTGCAGGTTGCATCGCAACACTATAACCACCGCCCCGTCCGTCCATATCGATTGATCCGAGCCCGTTGTTGCCCCTCGAGGATAGAATCAGGTAGGTGCCTACACGCTGTTTACGTGTGACAGGGTTGGAGGCGGTTTGGTGGTGGTGATTTAAAAGTACCCTGGCCGGCGCAATCAAACTTCACGCTCGGCGGGTCTTGGCACACCCTTCCACCTCCCTCATGACGGAACCACCTCGTATCGACGATGCGATACGGGCTATTATGTAATTCCCCGTTTTACAGGTGCGGCACAGCTAAGCTTTTTGAGATCTGCTTTAAATTTTGAGGCTCGGTTCGCCATTTCCGGATATCCACAATGCACAGGTGACGGAGTTGAGCGACCCTACTAGATTGTGGGTGAGGCTCCCCGGAGATTCCGGCTGTCCATGATTGGATGCACTAAAATACATCACTGAGCTCATATGATCATGATACATATCCAACAAAGTTGTGCTACAATGTTGCATGTTGGAACGTTTCAATCCAGGATCGATGGCTATGCCAGCACACAGTGGTACATACGTTCGTCAAGGCTTCACATGATATCGATATAACATCCGGTTTCTGTAGCCTGACAGGTACTCCGGGAACGGGATTATAAAACATTCGTATAGACACTATCAAACCCTCCTACGTCGCACCCAACCGACGGAAGCCCTATCTGCGGAAACCATATGGCTACAAAACTACCCAAAAGGATCTCAAGGGCTACATATGCCAGCCCTTACGTCGGGCCTGTACTGCGGACGCGTCGGCGCCCTTACGTCTCCCTGCCCTTTTCGCTGAGCCTCACATGTAAATACTCCTTTCAGTCCGACATAAAAGAAGCAACATCTAAGTACTACCAACTGCTCCTTCCAACCAAACAAGGCCCCCATACCCCTTCCCTTTCACTACCCCGTAATAGATCACTTTATCGCGCACTGGAAGCCTAAATTACCCGGAGAAAACCCTACAATCCCCTTTCTACACCCAATCACAAACCACAAGCGACCCGAGCAAAGCGCACAACCGCGGCACAGCTCAAATACAACCTCACAAAAAAAGACCATTGTATATATTAACCACCGACTGAACGAACATCGGCTAAAAACCCACATTATGCACAAAAAAAAGAACATGGGAACATCCCTATCTCGAACTTTATTTAAACTATGTTTTTGTTTTTGTATTCATCGTTCTGGTTTATTCCCTAGAAAACGCCAGGATGCAAAACGAAGCAAGCATGATTTGAATACGGACGTTGCGTGTTGTACAGGCGGGTGCGTGGTTTCGGATGGAAGAGCGGGTGTGAGGGTTCGGAAGGGAGAGCGATTGTAGGAGGAGCACCCGGATAAAAGCAAGGTTTGATAGTACAAAGCATTAATAACAACCCATAAACGCCGATTGCCGCAGTGAATAAAAGGGGTTTGCGAATGATGAAGATGGCGTGAGCAACAGCCGGACGGGAGCTCCCGAATATCGTAGGTGCGAGAACATCAGGGATAAAAGCAGCAAACAGGTCGGATTATAGAACCCCATCCTCCACGAGGACCGGGACCACGACAAAATCTTCAATACCCCCAGCAACAACAACTTCAACTGGAGCCGGTTCCGGAACCTAAACGGCCGACTGAGCCAAAGCATCTGGTGGGAGTGTCCCGCTCGCGCGAACCTATCAAACAATGTCAGTCCATCATTCTTACGAGTCACAAATCGTGTAAATATATACCTCATTAAAAGCCTGCATAGCCTGAGCCAAATCCCATCCCGTCTGTTCAAGACACATCTCCGCGTACTTAGGCGTGAGTCCTGTCTGACCCATCAACGTCTGAATCAACTGCTGTTTAAGCTCAATCGAGGCCTGTGGCTGTACTGGAACCTGTGGAACATCGGAGACCTGTGGCGGCGGCGGTTGTGGCGCCAGTGTCTCCGGTTGCCAAGCGGCGCTTCCACCGTAGGCTCTAACAACCAAGACGTCTCGACAGATGAGATACCCGTTTGATCCATTGGGGACGACTATGAAAGCCCGAGTGAAGCTCCTCTTGGACGCAACACCTTCTCTAGCGATATTCTCGGGTTCTTCGTACTCTCCATGGACGGACATGACCATAGCAACTGTATCATCGAATTTTACATTTCTGCTATCATAATTCCACTTCGACGGGTCAGTGACGTCGTGCTGGGTGCGAGGGAGCGTGTCCCATATCTTGAGGATATTCGCTGGGTTTCTAGCACAGCGATCCTTGATAGCGGTGGGATTACGCAATCGAACCATGTTGCGGGATTTCGGAATGTAGGAATCCCATTTCTGAATGTTGTGCTTACTGTCACCACTAAGACGAGGAGCAGAGACATTGACAGAAATGGAGAAAGACGAGGCCGGGCCGTAAAAGGTTTCGATGCACGCTTTACGATCCGAGTCGAAAAGGGGGAAAAATCTTCATAATATTAGCCTTTACACATCACCATAAAACCAACACGGAGTACTTACGTCGACAAAAAATTGTTGGTATGCACTTCATCATCAACGATACCAGAGGGCTGGATAGCAAGAGGCATCGGAGGGAAGGGGCCGGGGCCAGCAGATCTATCATTTCTTGCGGCCGGTGGAGGATCAGGGTAGACAACGTTGTCGAGCATGACCAGCGACTTCCACCACTTCCTACAGTCCTCGCGGTAGTTGGGCAGTTGTGTGATGGGGTTGCCCGTAAGGATCAGCTGCTCCAGCTGGCGGAATTTGAACCTCCAAGGCTCGAGCTGCTTAAACGTCGAGATGGCATTGTTCTCTAAGCTTAGGTTCTTGAGTTCGGGGAAAGTAGTGGCCAGGGAAACGACTATGTTGACGTCTGAGAGACTGTTGTTCGAGAGGTTGACGCTCATGACCTGTTCTCGCTTCTCGACTCGATTGGTGAATTGTTCGTCGGCGACCTTCATCATTGCGGGGAACATCTTTGCTCTGGTCGACTCCTGGCTGAAGAAGCCACTACCTTGCAACTGCGGATGTGTAATCAGAGCTGAGAGGTCAAGCATCTTGGCGTCTGCGACGTATCTTGAACCTAAAACTTCCTTGAGAAGAACGGCGAGTTGTTGGGCCTCCTCGGATCGGTCCACCGTGGGCTTGAGAGCCGCCTGGATACTAACGGGAAGCTCGTTCACGGGTTGGATTTTAAGGTTGCCACCGGCGAATTTGACATTATCCCATTCGAGAACGCTGGGAACCTTGACAAGGGGAATTTGAAACAGGATATTATCCCCAACAGGTCTCACCTATAAAACCAGTAAGTAGTGAATCATATTAAGGCCACAGAATACGTTTCTTACCCTTCGAAGCTTTTCCTTAAGCTTTTTTTCCAGGAATACGACGGTTTCCGTATTTGTGACTTTTAGTTCCTTCCAACCAGACACCTTCATCTCAATAAGACCTCCGGTAGGTTGTTGTCTGACTCCGTGGACGATTCCAGTAGGGTGACGGGCACCGTTGCGGACGGGTCGGAAGCCTTTCGCGGGGGCGGCGTCTAGTTTCTGGCCAGATATCGCGCTCGATCTTGTCGGCTTGGTTTTCGCACCGCTGACGGGACGAGCCCTAGGACCGGTAGGGACTTGACCTCCCATGTCCAGGTCTCCTTCCCTATCAATTCGGGCGGACGCTCGTCTTTTTTGGATACCTCCGGTATTGGTTCGGCGACCAAGATTGGCCGGGAGGGAGCTTCGACCGGTCATCGTCGAAGTTGAGGTAAAGACGGCGGATTGATGAGCGGGGTTTCTTGAGAGTTAACGAAAACAAGCTAGTTGTTTCCGGTTCCTTGAGTGCTATTCTGGGGATTAGAATCAACTTTTGTGCGATACGAAACAATATAGTGGAGGTTCTTTTGCTATCAACCTTCAGAAAGTAAACGAAGTCTTGAGAGGGGTTGTTTCTTATGCAGAAAAAACAAAGACGTGATTCTTTCACCCCGTGAAAGAAAGAATTCAAGCGTCCTGAGGTATACCGATCTCTCCGAATCGAGTCGCAGAGGGGGGTTTTTTTGGATTCGTCGAGATCGGGTTCTTTGGAAAAGCAGAGAATTTTGGGTTCTTTGGTTCCCGGGGGTTTTTTGTTCGTCGGAGTCTTGTTATGTGACTGGACTGAAGAAGAGAAATGGAGAAGTGAGAGCGGGAGACTCTTCGAAGCCAATTTACAGGCCCGCTCGCGTCTCTGCTACCCACTTTTGCCCTCCGAAAGAAAATCCGTTAGCCCTAAATCGTTACATATTCCCGAAAGAGACAGAAAAAGTGCGAAGGTCCTCCGAAGCATCCAGCAATCCGTCAAAAGACAGGTGCAGAGAAACCAGAAAAAAAAGCACTCCGGCCAGCCTGAAATCAAGACTTCGTCATTTCACAAGCCCCAAACCATCACGGAGAACCACTCCACCAGGCTGTGCCAAATAGTTCCCCGTTTTCCAATAAATCAATCGTAATCCGTACGGCCCCGGGAACATGTAGGAAAATCTGATGATGATGCCGATGGCCGGAGATCCCGGAGGATTCACCGACCAAAGACACGGTTAAACTTGATCGCATCAGACAACCCCATGCTGGCGTAATAGAGTATCGAGAAATGATTTTCGGGGAAAGTAGAAGAGAAGGTAAGAGGCCAGAAGAGGTGATTTGTGTACGTTTCCTTTGTTTCGAGTCTTCATCGTTCCCGATAATGTGGACGCCGAGAGGGTGACGAGTCTAGCGACATTGCTGGGACAGTCGTAGAAAAGAACATTCTTGACCAGACCTCCGGTGAAGTAAATCGGTATCCAAGAGGGGTTCGTTAGCAGGGTATAGCTCACCTATGAGGGGGATGATTTGCTTTGATGGGTTTGCAGAAGGCGATGGTTGTCGGAGCAAGGATCTGGGAGATGTGTTTCTTGGGGTTTCTTGTCTCGTCCAGACGCGTGCTTCGAGGCTCGAATTTGCCAGAAAATCGATGAGAAAGGATAGTGAGGATGAGGATTGATGGATTCGATGAGGTGGTGGATGTTCGGTGGAGGTTATAGGAGGGTGGTGGGATGTTCGTCGTGAGATTGGTGGTGTGATGAAGAGGAGAAGAAGAGATGCGGAAGAGGAGTCAACGGCAGGATCTTGAAATTCTGCGTCACTGCCAAGCCACGTTCCGCAGGAACCAAAACAGACACCACGACGACACCTCCGTGGCTATGCTAGCATCGCTCTTCAATTGCTGTCTACGAGGAGGAACTGTAGAACTGATCTTACTATAAGAGTACAGACTGGATTTACGTGGTCTATATATCTATGCATCTACATGTATGAAGAGCACATTACGTGAATTCTCAGTTGAGAAAAAAAACAGGCACAAGGAAATCGTAATATTTTGGACCTTCCATACAGAAAAAAAAGGGATAACGGTATACGTAGCAGAAGCGGCACAGCGGCACATAAGGCGAAGTACAACATGGAAGAAGGATAAAGGCAACCACAATCGAAGAACGTTGAGAAATCATCGACCATATAAACTCCGGCGTTGTGTGCGAGGTAGAGAATCTATCCAGAAAACGGTAGACAGAGGACACAAGGAAAAAGCAGGAAGCCGTAGGGGAGGAATTCGAGGGAAGAGGAGGGGGACGGAGGTAGAAAAGTAGTATTCGGATTAGGGCGGTGATAATGGGACGGAACAATGGAGTACAGCGTAAAAAAAAAAGTCTTTTCGTTCCTCATTTGAATCCCGTAAATGCTCAGATAAGGAATATGGAAAAACACGATAGGGCGAACAAGCGTGGGAGGAAGAGGGAATTCGGGTAAGGGTTGATCGGTTCGATACGTAGAGGGTTGGGGAAGGTGTTACATGGTTCCATTGACAGTTCCAGTTCTCCAAGGCAAAAAAAACGTAAATATTCTTATAGATGCTCGATCAGAACGAGATATTCTATTCTCTTACTGATACCAGCTGCCAAGACAGAAAGTCAGAGCGTGAGAATAAACGATCTTGTCGAGAACAGTGAGAGTACCAATATTCCGTTTACTGGGATGCACATTGGACGCGCTCGTGGCCGGCGTGCTCCTCGTCATCGTCGTCCATGGGTCCGTTGGCAGCCCGGGCTTGGGCTTGGGCGTCTAGCTCCTCAACGTCGACATCATCAACCATAGCGTCGGAAGGGATCTGTACTGCCGGGCGTGGCGGGAGGATATCGTTGAGTTTGGCGATGACGTCTTCATCGGCGAAGTGCTTTGGTGGGAATTTGATCTCAAACTGGATAAACAAGTCACCGTGGTCATGGTGCCTGTAGGAAGGCATACCTTGTCCGCGGATGATTTTAAGTTCGCCTGTAAAAAAAAAATTAAGTTAGAACCAGTATTTCAAAAGCCAATGGGCACCGATCGGGCTGAACATACCAGGGCTAATGACTTCTCCAGGTAAGATCCTGACTTGCAACCAGCGCTCGTCGAGGTGCTCAATCGCGATTGTGCCACCGGCCAAAGCCGTCAGCAGATCAATCTCAGCCTTGTAGAAAAGATTGTCATCCTTCCTCTGGAAACGGCCGTGCGGTTTCTGCTCGATGACGAAAATAACGTCACCGGGAATGATATCCGGGCCAGCATCACCCTCACCCTGGAAGGTGATTCTCTGACCATCCTTCATTCCCTTGTCGACGGGCACATGGATGACCTTTCGCTCAAAGACCGTCTTTTTGCCCTGACAGACCTTGCACTTGTCCTTCTCCTTGATGATTTCCTTCTCGCCGTTACAGTCCGGGCAGACAGTTTGGAAACGTTGGATCATGGGGCCCATCTGACGCATCATAGTCTTCATCCCCATGCCGTTGCAACCTTTACACTTGGTGACACTTCCTTCTTTACCGCCGATACCATTGCATTTTCCGCAAACGACGGTCTTCTGAAGAGCCAACTTTGATGTTTTGCCCTTGTACAGGTCTTCGAGTGAAACTTTGTGAACGTGGACGATATCACGGCTCTGGGAGACGTCGTTAGCCGAGCTCCAGCTTGAGAACCAGAGGAGCTGGGAGAGAGAGGGTGCCTTACTCGCTTGGGACCTGTCTGCTGCATATTTCCTCCGCTGCCAAACATCCCACCCATACCCCCCATGCCACCGAAGAACTGCGAGAACAGATCTTCAGCAGACATGCCCATGTCCGCTCCAGCTCCAGAGAGACCTTCTTCTCCATACTGGTCGTAGACCGAACGTTTTTGGGGTTCTGAGAGGATTTCGTACGCGTGTGACACTTCTGCAAAGCAGTAAAACGGACTTTGTTAGCTATCTCAGGACATAATTTCAGCTGCCCGAGGTGGAGGGAAGAGGTGGAAGCCTATCAGTGCGTACCCTTGAATTTTTCTGCGGCTTCAGGGCTGGGGTTCTTGTCCGGGTGATATTTTAAAGCATTGACCCTGGAATCAAGCGTGGTTAGTCAGAAGCTCTCGGATCTTCCAGCTTAACAGCTGCACAGGGTGCAGCTAGTCTACAAAAGCTTCAAAAAGAGGAGGAATAGGGTGAGAGCTGGCCAAAATACCTGTAAGCCTTCTTCAATTGCGCATCAGTGGCATCGGGGGTGACCTATCGATTCAAAAAAAAAAAAAAAAAAGAAGCAAGCGTTCGTTAGAGCCAAGCTACAAGATAACAAAGAAACCCGAGAACAGATGAGATGGAAGCTCCACGTACCCCTAGGAGATCGTAGTACTTTGTGTCCTTGACCATGATGGCTACTCGGTCGAGGTTGTGAGTCGGAAGAGGTGGTTAGAGACGAAGAGCGATGGAGACGGAAATAGGTCCGGCGATGGATATGCGGGAGGGAATCGAAGAGGTTTTGTCGGATGGAAATAAATAATTTTCGTTATCGGCTCTTTGTGTTTCACCCCACCAGAACTAAGATGGCGTATGAAAGGATGGCTGCGGGCTGAACAAAGGAATCTACCGAGTCGGAGGTTAGAGGGGAGCCTCTGATGATGGAGGTTATGGCGATGAGAAAGAAGGGAGAAGCAGAGAGGAAGAGGGTGAGGAAGAGAAAATCAGCGACGAGGGCTGAGTAATGTGATGGGAGATGATACGTTTTTAGTGGAGGGGACAATCGAAGGTGGTGGAACAGCCAAAACTTTTTTAGGCCTGGCAGATTTGCCTTAGACAAAAAGGCCAAACCACGAAAAAGAGATGGGAAGGAGGACAAGAAAAAGAAAGAAGTTGCAAGAGAATCAGGAATCAGGGAGTGTCGATGGATTGCTTTGGTTATAAACTTGTCACGGAGGAAAGTAGAAGCCCCTTACACGTATACACGGTTTGCGGACTGTGTGGGCTCTGTTATATGCAGGAAGTCGCAGAAGCAGCGGTAACAACGGTATATCTCGAAGCTTCTGCAGCTGGGGACAATATAGGACAGGATATGGCAGGGCCTGGTCAAGATAGATGATGGAGTATCAAGATGAAGGAGAGAAGACAAGGCTGTCCCTCATCGACGGAAGCTCGACATGCTGCGCCTTTAAGGATTCAGAGCTAAGCTTCCCTGCAGGCTGATATCCTGAGAATAGGCATCGCGGAGGTTTCTACTATTCCATGCAGGGTACACTTAGTCGAGTCTGCGATTGTACTTTGTTACGTACCTCTTTCGATAGTTTGTTCTTGCGCCGGACCGTCTGTGCAGGAATTCTAAAGTGCTGGAGATATAATCCTCTCAAACCACGAATATTGATACATCACGGCTCTCAATCTCGACCTGCCGAAACCATTTAAATTCTTTCATCCTAATTTACTTTTTTACTTTTTATTTGATATTTGCTACTCGCAATCGGCGGTTCATCTTGTTTCGACAAAAAAAAAAAAAAAAAAACTACAGAAAGGGAATCCGACAGAAAGATTCGGAGGATCCATGAGTTTCCATCGCTTTCCATAGCCTTGTCATCGGTCCCAGGCTGGTTAGTTGGCTTGCGCCGGTCCGAACTGCACCCCTGCTGGCCTGTCTGCGACCGAAACATGTGTGCACATACTCGCTCCCCTGTGGCACGAATGCCAACTTGGCTTCGCTCTTTCTTTTCCTTCATTTCTCTTTCGTTGGCCTATAAAGATGGCATTGCGACTTTGGCTCTTCTCCGTGCCGTGGTCGCCTGGGAGCACAGATATGCATGCATGGAGTCATTCCATCTGATCTGTGGGGCCCATTGACTCCAAGAAAGAATGGAATAACGGACTGGCCTGGACAGGCTCTGACAGGTGCGGGATAGCGGCCTCGGTGGGGCCAATCGGGAGCTCGGTAACGACACCGCTTGCTTCTTGCGTTGCGTGACACCGCGCCGCAACTCAGCCGGCAACTCATGAGCTGTCGCCGCCAACTGTCGCGGTTGGCGCCTGGATTCGAGGCTCGATATACAGAGACGGATAGGTATTGCTGGCAAGAACAACTGTCAAATATGCGTCTGAGCCCAACCTAAGCCTTGCAGAATAAAAACCAAGCCTTGGATCTGCCACAAATTAAATATCATTCTACTTCTTTGTCGTCGTGTCGTCGTACTACCGGATCAATCCCGTATTACAGAGTCTAATACTACATACAAGACTAATACTACATATCAAAACGGGATTGAAAATCGACGTTTGAATTGGAGTGGTATTCGCAATCAGTCTTCCTCTAGCACAACACCCGGTAGCAATTGTGCTCTGTCTTCACTCTCGCAACATCTCGGTCGACTATCCACCCAGTGTGTGCTGACCGTATTATACACCCACACACCTTACTAACCAATTCTCCCCTAAATCAACGCGACTGTGGGACCGTTACCGATCTGCCGGGCCCCGGGAGGGCTAACGTTCCGTTCTCGTACTTAAGCTTTTGGGACCCGGGTTCAATACCAGGTATCCTGCAGACCTCAAGACCTAGGAACCCGTGAGAGCTTAATCTATCGATATCATCACCGGTTAACCACTGCCACCTATCAGTCTAGCAACACTGAGATTACGAGTACCAATTGCCTTCGTCAAGCCACAGAAGCGGGTGTCGCTCGAGCCAGCCTCGTAAGCCTGCAGTCCTGTACCCGTAGAGCCACCGGGTGCAGGTTTACTGAGCACCAACAGGCTAAATAACTGTTGGAATATATGCCCTATAACTCCCCTAGCAACACTATAATAGGCACACCACCCAGCGACCACTTGGTGCTGCAGAGTATGTTAATATATTAATAATCCTTTATCCACTGGTAGCCCGTCGACCTCAATCACGACATAAACCATGTTGCATTTTACGTGTTGCCGCTACGTGCACTCTGGTATCACAAGAGCATCACTTCTTCATTGAGCCTGGGTCCTTAGCCAGTGCCATACTACTACCATGACGACACACCAATCTAAGCCTTGGAACGAGTTGATCCCTTCTGAGGCTGAAAACACCTGGTTGAGAAGAGCATACGGCATCCCCTGTATACCCATCCTAAGATCTTAAGAACTGGTACTCCTATGGATCTTACCATGTCCGATTGCATCGATTACTTAGCTAAAGAGCCGTAACTACCAGTGGTAACAGTCAGTATTGAATGGCTAGCTCTGGGGTACTAAAGCGATATATACGCTCCCGAAGTTAACCAGGGGGGAGCAGAAGGATTATCCTATTGTTCCGAAATCTTCCTAATATGCGTACCTGGTTATATTAACCATATGGATGATCCCAACATCACAAGCGGAGCACGCTTCACCCTTCCTCTCCTATAGCCTGTTATACTTAGACGAAGCATCTCAGATTTGTACGGTTCAATTAGCCATAGTACTCGATCTCGACTTCTCTCGGCCCTAGCACCTGTGGATATGATGCAAACGCCAATGTAGTCATTCTTGAGGTCCCTCTACCCCCTCCCGCACCCAGAAGAAGACTGAGAGGTCGCCAAAGTCCCACGGACTTGACCAAATACATTTTCTCCTGGGCGTTTGCATGGTACGGAAGTGTTAGATATTCAGGGATTTGAGCTCGATCGAACGGCCGGAAGAAGCCTCAAGGCCTGACCTCCTACGCTCCCTACCGGTCGACACTTGCTCCGTACCATTAACCATAGCCTTTATCCCTGCCAAAGGAATGGCGTCTTTTGGACCGTTCCGAGGAATAGAAGATGCAAGAGACGGCTGAAGATATCTCAAGATGATATGAAATAGTCTAATTAGGAGAACGTACTTAGTATATAGTGCGTACATAAGCTAGAATCGCACGCTCTATGACCACCATTATAAATATATGTATGTAAGCATGAATACGCACTCGGGACTAGACCCGCCCTATATACGATCATATAAACCGTAACTTTCTGCTATAAGCACAGCGTGATTGCAAAATGCTGCTATTTGTGCCCAAGCGAATATAAATCACAATCGAGATATTGGGATACTCATAAACCCAACCCCCAAAATGAGTACCCACTTCTCAAATGCCAAACTCTCCTGTAACCAAAACGCCTAGGATCTGGATTATTCGAGGTGGAGATGGCTCTTGACCAATATAGTGAAAAATCAACTCCAAGCAAGTATACCAGCCGAGGAAAGCTTCATAACGCTCTCAGCAGCGTCTCCCATGTAATCCAGTATATGCTGCGGCCGTGTCTACGGACGCACAGAAGCCCTAAACCCAGGCCCTTACGTTCATCCACCGGAGGAAGCAGCCACCCTCTTTCTTCCCTTTGTATAAAAAAAAGGAGGTAACACAAACACCTGAATACCCAAGTTTCTTCAAACCTCCATCCATCTCCTTCATCTGTGTCCTTCCTTTATCATCATCAACCTTCACTTGTCAGGCCCAAAGCCATCAGAACCTCAATCCCTGCCCCGAGATATCACAAGAACTGCCCCGAGAACCCCTCCAAACCTCTCATTTGCAAAGATGGATTCCTCTGATCTCCTCAGCAACGTCGACTGGTCTGGTGACTTCTTCTATGACCCGGATGAAGGTGCATCGTTGCTTATCAGACAATCCCCCAAGGATGACACCAAAACCATCCTCCGAGCCTCGATGACCAAAGGCGGGAAGATAACCCTGTGGTGTCATGGGGCCCTCTTGCCATCGACAGTCGCTGCTCTAGAAAAGAGATACATCCATCATCCCGTTCAAAAGTTTGTTCTCCCATACCTCCTCCTCCCAAACACCAAAGGACCTTCGGGCACTCAAGATAAGACCCGCGTCCACCAACGATCGATCCTTCACAAGATGCCCCTTGAGGTCTTCTTCGGCGTCTGCGAGTACCTCCCGGCCCG
This sequence comes from Arthrobotrys sphaeroides, assembly GCA_036971245.1. Lineage (NCBI taxonomy): Eukaryota > Fungi > Ascomycota > Orbiliomycetes > Orbiliales > Orbiliaceae > Arthrobotrys > Arthrobotrys sphaeroides. Next base: position 499,446 of record JAJTTW010000013.1, on the reverse strand, counting down.
CGACCTCCTGAACCTCTCGCAAAGTTGCACAGATTTTGCCGATATCATCTCCCTCGAGCAACGTCTTTGGCATTCTGCGTTCAAGGGAACAGGCCACCACATCATCCGTACCAAACCAGCCTTCGATGAGAAGAAGGACTATTTGAAAGCCGCAGTCGATCTCCTCCAACCTCCAGAGACGACCGGTATCATCAGCAAGAGGAAGACCATCAACTTCGATCTTGATGCCGCCCTTGAGGCCACGGCTACCGGTGTCACGGATCTTGGGGACGCGCTTGGCTTCGGCGCCACCGTCGCCGTCGGTCATGCTCGTGTGACCGGTTACATGAGCATGCTGGCGGGGCGGTTGGTGCGGACCAAGCGCGTCTCCGTCACGCCGCCGTACTGCCGCCACTGCTTGTGGACCGGGGAAGAGCTCTACCGTACGTTTGTCGGGGCCGTCGACTCGCTCCTGCTGTGCATGCCGTGTATCCTCTCCCGCTACAAAAAATGTAAGCAACCTCCTCAAGCATAGAATATAGAATAATAAAAACCCAAAACTAACCTTCCCCAGCCTCGCCCTTCTACCTCCCAATCCCCCTCACGTTCCAGATCCCAGATTGGACCAGCTACCTCACGGCCTGGTGCCACGCCGGGCGCCTCATGCCGGGTATGACGTTCCACGACAGGCTCTCCGAGGAACACATCGCCCTCCTCATCGAGGAGGGGATGTGGAAGCACGCCAACACCATCATCGGCGACAAGGAGATCATCAACACCGTCGTCGCGATGGGGAACGTCGAACCCCTCGGGAAGGAGGGGTTCGAGGGGGGGGACTACTTCGAGATGTTCGACCGACGCCGCAAGGCGTTGAGCGGGAGGGACTAGGGGGGAGGATTTTATACCTTTTTTTTGTCGGTCGGTCGGTGGTGTACCTAATACTAATGCACGCGCGGGGAGAAGTGTTCTCCCATGTTTCCCAATTACTACCACCCAGTCGTCTCCGTAGATCGTGACTAAGTAGCCTCGTCCCCATGTGACCGGCCGGTCGTGCCGTCGAGATGAGTAACAGGCAGCAAAGGGGTGTATCAACACCAACGCAACCCGCGTTGCCCACCCAAAAATCCAACACCCCGTCCCCCCACCGTCACGCACACCCCATCCACCCATCCCAAAACAGACCTCTGCCCCATCCAGCCACCCTAACCACTTCCACACCCCTCCACAAACCATTTCCATCCCAAGGCGTAGGTGAGCGACCCCCAGACTAATTTCCATCCCCTCAATCCCAATTGGTCAAGAAACCCAACCACATTGGTACAAACCCGTCGCTAACCGCCTCAGCCTCCAACAGCGCCGATATCGGCGTAACCACCATCGTGTGTGCTTCAACCTCCAGGTGATACAACAGGACTCATTGAGATCCCAGCGTATCTACCCGGACGGTCTGAGCGGGCTCTAATAGTTTAACGGAGAGTAAATGGAGTCATCGTAAGAAACGGAGATTTGTATAAAAGGAGCGGTATCTGTCGTAATATAGACCCTACTTCATCATAGCATCCAAATCACCATCTCATCGATATATTATATCAACCTCATAACCATCCCCCAGTACCCCCTCTACTACCTAGGTATCTACCTCATATATACATTCGCAATGTCAGAAACCAAACCAACCCTCTACACCCCGCAATCCTACAACCTCCACGCCTCCTTCGTCCCCCTCCTAACCACAAAAATAACCACCCTCCTCTCCCCCCTCCCTCACGAGAAAATCCTGGACCTAGGAGCCGGCGATCTAGTCCTAACCTCCACCCTCTCCCACCACTGCTCCCACATCCTAGCAGTAGACGCCTCCGCCTCCCTCCTCTCCTCCGGCCGAACAAACTACCCGGAATCCACCTTCCCAAACCTCCACACCAAAGTCCTCGACTGCCGTCATCTCGATCAAGATCCTGAAATCCTTTCGGGGAAATGGGATAAAATCTTCAGTAACGCCGCGTTACACTGGATCCTCCGTGACCCATCGACTCGTCAATCCACCCTAACAGCAATATATACCTCCCTCCGCCCCGGCGGCAAATTCATAGCAGAGATGGGCGGCTTCGGCAACATCTCCTCCATCCAAACCGCCATAACCTCCTCCCTCTTAGCCCGCGGAATCCCCCTCCCCCAAATCCAAGCCGCAAACCCCTGGTTCTTCCCCAGCAAACTCCACATGACCCAACTCCTCGAATCAACGGGTTTCGAAGTAGAATTGATAGAAACTGAGTACCGTCCCACTGAATTAAGTATTGAAGATTCAAACGGTGAAGGTGGGGTTAAAGCCTGGATTGAAATGTTTGGACAGAGGTTTTTGGAACTTGTTGAGGAAGGGGAACGCGGGAAAGTTGCGGGTGAGGCGAGGGATTTACTTGAGGGGGTTGATAGACGGGAGGATGGACGGTGGATTGCGGGGTATGTGAGGTTGAGGTGGGTTGCTGTTAAGAAGGAGTAGATGCTTGGAATATTGGTGGTAGGAAGTTGGTGTTTAGCTGCAGTGTTTTAAATGTATTCGTCATAGTCTCGTTCTCAGATGCTAGTTCATGAGTGTTATTAGTTACTTAGTATACCTACTTGACAAGCGCTTTCAGAATATGCCCTTCCTCTTGATAATTACAAAATAGCTTTTCTTCTCCTTCGACTCAGGATTGATCATATTGAGGAAATAAATCAAATGACCGTGCAGACACTAAATTTACCATCCCGAACCCACTAAAATAAACAAACACATCAAACAAACTAAACAAATATAAATCCTCACATCACCAAAAGGAAAACTTTCATACCCCCCCGTTATCAATATCGCGAACGCAAAACGTTAGAAACCCAAGTGTGGTCAAAACCGCGTTGCGCGTCGTCGGCGATACCACCGCTCGGAGATAAACCCCATAAAAGCCCGGGCTTGGCCGCCGTCATATCACTATCACAAGAACAATAGGAATTGTACCCGTCCCGTTTCTCGACTACCCGTACCGTACTATTGTATCCCCAGATTTCAAAGCCGAAAAACAATCACCATTGAAAAAAAAAAAAAATTGAATTGAATCGAAAAGAACAATAAAAACCAACTTTTTCCCTTTTTTGGCTCCAGAAAATAAAATATAAACCATCGTATGATTCAACGAAGAAGAGAAAGCAGCAGAACAAAAGAGCTATGAGAAAAACCCCCAGCCAAAAGAAAAACCATAAGAGAAAATCATATGTGTATCAAAAAGCTCGCCGTGACAAAGCATTCCGCCATAGAAATCAAAATATCTACCAATGCATCCAACTGTTACCTTTTATAAAAAATATAAAAAAAAAGCCAGTAAAAAAGCCTAAACAGCAGCGACAGCCTCCTTAACAATCGTAATCAACCCCCTAATATCCGGCCGTCCCTCCGGCTCAACCGCCAAACACCTCCTAACAACATCCTTAGTCCTATCCCCCACATCCTCCTCAACCCTAGCCCCCATCTGCCCCGTCGCCGGAAACTTCCAATCCCCACTCGCGATCGCAAGCGCCAAACTCCCACCTCCCAATTCCGTCGACAACTCAAACGGCGAATGATGGTATATTAAAGCGTACAGCAGACACCCCATGCTCCAGATGTCGACTTTGGTATCTATCACGCTGTCGGTTTTTACGTCGAACAACTCGGGCGCTCGGTAGGACATTGTCGAGTGCTCGGCTGCTTCGTCTTGGATCTGGATCGCGAGGGAGCGGGAGGTGACGTGGATTGGTGAGGGAGCGATGGAGCCGAAGTCCATCAGTACGGGGGTTACGCCGTCGTCTGAGATCATTACGTTGCCTTTTTCCCACCTCAGTTAGCACATATACAACCAAATTTTGCGGGTTTATATAAGAAAATACCTGGTTTAATATCCCTATGAGCAAACGGCCGGAGTTCACCGCTATGAGCAGCGCCACTGGACAAATCACGCGATCCCTCCATAAGCGCCACCCCTTCCTCCTCATCGCCCGCTCCAGCACGGTTATTAACCCCAGCTCCCGTAACCGCCGTCGCCGTAACCTTATGCCCATGAATCAACGCCAACCCCTCACAGACACCCAAAAACAGCTCCAAAATCTGTTTCTCAGGGAACCACTTCTTATCCACCAGGTTCGCATTGATCAAATCCTGCAGATTACCACGTCTGTAATACGGGAGCAGGATATACGCCGTCTTGGATTCATCGCGACGTTCGGTGATTATTGTGGAGTCGATGAGGGGGATTAGTAAGGGTGACGGGGGGAAGAGTTTGTAGGATTCGATTTCGGAGGTGGCGCGTGTGATGGATTCTTCGCCGAAGGGGCAGCGGATCTTTTTTAGGGCGTAGAGGGTGCCCGAGTTATCCTGGACGAGGTAGACGTAGGAGAAGCCACCCTGTATGACCGTTAGCTTGGAATACTATTATATATATTAGGTGGTTTGGGAACGTACCTCGCCGAGAAGACGCAGGATCTTGAAGGAACGGTGGTTGATGACTAGGGCGGGGGTGGGGAAGCAGCTCATGCAGCTGGTGAGGGTGTAGACGAGGTCGAGGAAGTACTGGGCCATGGTTGGTACGCTAGCCGATGACGACCACCGGTCGGTGAAGACGAAAGGATAAAAGTTGAATGAATAATCGCCGGGAGGGTAAAGCTTATCAAAAGCTTCACGGAACGGCGACGGGTAGCTTTCGATGGCGAATAACCAATTGAAGGACGGAAGCGGAATCGAGAATTATCGGGCGATGTGGTCTCTTTTGTAAGGCTGTCGAGGGGCGGCGACGGAGAAGGGAAAAGGTGATGTTGAATGTCAGCCTGGGCGTTGGGCTGGTCGGCCAATCACAGCCCGGCGGCGGGGTTCAGCCGCGACAGCAGCCAGATTTAGACCGAGCCCGCTCCGCCACGGTATTACCGCATCACATCCATACTCAAATCACGGAATACAGTACCGTACGAGCAGGCATTCGATGCATTTCGCTCTCTATCCGGTGTGCTCTCATCTCGGTGTGCTCTCATCAGGGCCAGTTGCTGTCGAATCTACTGCAAACATGGTCGGTCTTGGCGCTGTTGGATCCATGGACGTGAAACGCGGAACGTGAGACGGACAGTTATACCCCGTACCAGAGTATTACCGTATTTAAGTGGATAGACAGATATCAGTAAGTATATATAAGTAGGTATATATATACAGGGTTTGGAGGGTTTATCGACCAGTGACGCGTAGAAGGAACAAAGTAGACAGAAGATATCAACTGGGACTATTTCTTAAGATCCTCTACAAGATCTTCGACTGCAGCCAGCCTAACGTGCGACGAGAACATGCTCTAGGTCATATCATAAGCCTATCGTTTCTCGCGAACGTAAATTTGTGGCGCTCACGAATGATTCGCTTCCATATCTAGGTGTTTCTGTCTCCGTAGTTTTGTAAGCCTGAATCCCAGGTCGAGTAAAGATAGATTGGAAATTAATACATACGGAAGCTCGGTGACTTCGACTATGAGCATGGAACCTTTTGTTGACCAGGTTCATCCAAAGATCGACCGTAAGCCTCATCGACCCTGACGATAATGGCCCCGATTCATCGTGTGAAGTAGAGGGGATTGCCACCTGGTGCGTGCTGATGGTCGTGCAATAGTCGATTATACGGCTCACATTCACTGATATTATGTACTATATAGCTATTAGTTAGACCCAACCAGCGTGATGTTTGGTATCATACCTTTGCTAGTTGCCATTGGCCGTCGTGCTTCTGATATCGCGAATGGTATTTTCCCTCTTCTCGTTCATTGGGTTTGGTTGGCACATGTCGCACCAGAAACCTTTTGCGGGCCATTCAACGAGGCCCCATCAGGATGAGATCCTTCATCGCCCTTAGGCGAGTGCTCGTTGCAACTGGTCGTAGAATCGTAGGATCGACTGCTTCGTCCTGTTCTTCGGGATATCGATCAGGTTTGTTTGGTAAAAGCTCAAGTTTCTTATTGAAATATATTGTTCTAGGATGCTGAAGGGTAGCATTTTCCTGGTTGGTGGTGTGATACCTTCTGGGTGAAGGGTACCTAGGTATATGTATTTGTCCTTGATGAAAAGGGAAGGCTTTGAAAAGGGATGGTTCTAGATTGCACGGGTTCATATTTACTATATATTATATTTATTTTTTTGATTATTTTCGCTTTCTTCGTAAAGGATCTGGTGGGATGCTCTGGATCTCCAACCCGCTCATAGCTTGGTAGCGTCGAATCCAGTGGGAGCGTGTTTGTAGTCCGAGTGTAGGTACTGTGTGTTGTGGAGTTTGCCACTTGGATGTCATGGATGCATCCGAGGCGCTCTTCTTGGAACCTGTCGCATTCAACAGCGTCCTCGAGAGTATGCCCTTGGTATTCCAGGTCAGGCTACACAGAGCAATCGGGCAAGATCAGCCACTATTCCGATAGAAGTGAAGAGATGCCAACAGCATCCGATCCCCAACTGAGGGTGGGGTCGGTATCGAGAGGACGCTGTTGGCTGTTGGTGGTGGTGGTTGCTCACGTGACCGCACAGGCCGGCCTGCCAAGGAAGGGAGCTGCTCTGTCGATTCCTGCTTGGATTACACGCCATCTCGCCGCTTCTGCCGGGTATATTACATACCCGCCCCGTTCCTGGGTGTGTTCATCTACGCAACTCGGGCCTGCTTTTGGGCGTATGCCAGGAGACGATAATAGGGAGTATCTTTGGCACATATTTGCACAGATCTGTTAATATAATATCTGGCGGGTAGGGCGATGGGGGAGGCTTTATGCGGGTTCTATTTTGGTGAGGGGGGTTTAGCCAATAGAAGTGGATTCGGGCGGCTACTTTACTTATTCTTCCTGCTTTCTTAGCTTGCTTTCCTTCTTCGCTGGAAAAGTCACACCCCCCGTCACATCTAATATTCCCCCCGTGCATGATCTCGACACTGTAATATCCTTCATGTCCCGTATATCGATATATCGGGTGCCTTTTGTATAATTAAGTATATGACGGAGAGATGGAATATATATGTGAGATTTTGTAAAATCGACAAGACTACAGTCTCTCTCACGCAGAACCCACGGGATACGCACGGTGATAAGTGACCTTCGAATTCGAAATGCAAACATGCTATAACGCACCCCTGCACCTCGAATCCAAACGAGTAGAAGAGTATATGACCAACGAGAACCAAAATATAGCCGTAGTGAGCTGAGGGAGGAACAGGCAGAGGACAGTAGCATGATCGGGCAGACTTGCTTCTTTCTCTCGTCCTCTCTTTCTATCAGTCTATGCCTTCTCTCCCACACTCACTCTCGTTGTTCCTGTCTCGTCTGCCTCTTTTTCTTCTTCTGACGCTATTCGATTTGGCCATATAATATTTTAATTTCTTTTGGACGTCCTCCATTCTTTCTCTTCCTCTCTTCTTAATTAATCCCTCCCACACCTTTCCTTTCCTATTCCCTTCCCATCTCTTCCCTTCAATCAATCCATCCTCGCCTTCGACATCATCTACCCTTTTCCGCCCTTCTCTGTTCCTTTCTATTCTTTTCTTCTTTCCCCTTCCAACAATATCATTGTATCGTATTGCCCTCTGTCATATCTCCCCGGCACATCCCCAACTTCTTCCCTCCCACGTCCCATCTGCGAAACCAAGTCGGCATCCTCTTCTGACCCTGCACTTTCTTTTTTTTGCCGACAACTGGAGACGAAAGAAGCCTCCCACGCCAGCATATGCCAGCTTCAGTCCTCCACGTCTGTTTTTTCTTGAAGTATAACTAGTATACATCCCACACGCACACACACACCCACGGACTCAATACGCAGCTTCCTCAATTATCCACGACTCGTATCTTCTCGACCTTTTTTATCCTTCCTTTGCCCCATTTGATTCGTTCTCCAGCCACGGTATATTATTATATCACTGTATACGCCCATAAGTCCACCGTTGCTCGATCTTTTCTTATACGATACCGCACGACATTCGTACTTCGGTTTCGAATTCCCTCGACTTTTTCCTCTTCTGCGAATAGTTACTCCAGTAGTTTGTAAAACCTCCACGGAACAGCGAGGACGACACGCTGATTGGCCCGGGTACGACTTCTTTTGACTTCTCACACAACGCAGCCTTGAGATCCAACCTCGATCCTCAACGTCCCTCCATATATCGGTCCATATGCAGGTGCGATCGAGGACTCTCTGACAAATAATAAAATCCACGTCTCCACGTATATACGATTGACGGGTGAGTGCGTGTTTTATACTACTTCTCTTTTCTGTTCCCTTCCTACCCGGCTCTGCTTTTGATTACCCATTCCCCGTCGTTTCCTTTTTCCTTTTCCCACGCACAAGCCCCAGATGCTTTCTGCATTGCCCGTTTCCATCACATTGGGCCAATTCCTGTCTTAGCACCCGAGGAGCTGCACTCGGGCACAGGAAAAAGAAAGTGGAGCAAAAATTCGCTTCTTCTTCTTTTTTCGACAAGACAGACGAACGGCCAGCCAGACTGCCAGACAGGTCCACCCTTGCCCATGCTTAGCGTTTGTCCCTTTTTTTTTTTTTTTTTAAGTTTCTTCCCTTGAGAAGAAACGAGGAAGAGACCAAGAGATCCTGCCCATGAAATCATATCCCGTCGAATTGCCTCCGCCTGGTTACATGCATACACGCATACATACACAAGTACTTACATACACATACGCACATGCTCGGTACCTCACCAGCTGCTACGTCGGTACCTTGAGCGGCGTGTGCATGCGTGCGTACTCGTGTGTATGTATGCCCGGATGTGTGTATTTATATTACCGCGGCCGGGGTAGCATACGGAGATCAGGTGGAGGAACGAGTAAAGTCTCTCAAAGGTTCTCCGCTGAAGGGTCACGAACCGAAACGAACGAAGGAGGCTCTCTTTTCGATCCAAATCGTTCGAGGGGGCCACAAGCAGCGTTCCCGGTGGATCTTATAATGTCATGCATGCACGGCTGCTGGTTGCTTGCTTTGCTCCAGACCAGATCAGACCGGACGTCCCATCAAGGTTCCTCTCCCAAAGGTACCTACCCTTGGGATCTTACCGAAACCCGCTAAAAACGTACCCTTCCCACACCAGCACAACTGCCACTGCCGCTAGTTAAAATAGCCTTTTGTTGCGCCAATTTGCATCTCGGCTTCGTCGCCCTCTGTGCTTTTTGAGGGAGTGGGAAAAAAAGGTGACCCTGCATACTTACATGCGGACTTGCATACTCACCCACACGCATAGACATAACATACCGTACATAATTTGCATCGGTGTGCGGTGTATACGTGTGTGTATGTGTGTGAGCGTGTGAGGTTGATATAGTTGGCTAGCATAGATTCGAGCTGCCATCCGTCAGAACCATCTCTTCGACAACTGTACAGACATGCTCCCATTGCATCTTGCATGCTGAAGAGTTTTCTTTTCTTTTCTTTTGTTTCGTTTTTCACTGTCCTCCCTGTGCATGGGATCCGACAGCGGTATTGGTGTATATCGCTATCAGAGATATATCATATCGATCGATAGCGGTATCGATACCGATATACCATTGTCCCCATCAACCATCGTCATCGTCATCGCCTGCAATAATAATAATCAAGCAGGGAATTTGGATTGGCGTATATCCTGAGCATTCGAGTTATAACGATTCCTGTTCCCGTAAAAGTCACACTCTGCTCCCTTGAAGTTCATTCCCTCGGACTCCCCAGTATATCATACCTACCTGAGCACCCTCTCCCTACGTCCGCCCGTCTGCCTGGTGTGGTGGTCGTCAGTAGCTCTCTTAGCGGTGGTGGTGGTAGTGGGTGGTGGTGGTGGTGGTTGTTTGGTGTTCGTCCACACCAACTTTCTCTCTTCTTCCTCTTCCCACTCCGTCCATTCGTTCCCTCCCAATCCTTCCAATTATAACTCTCCTTCTCAACCTCATCAACCATCTCCACCATCAATCTTCAACTCCCACGTCTCCCCGTACTTTCACTGCCTCGTCCCACGGCTTCGTCCATCGCAGGAGTATCCCGTCTTGCCTTTCGCACACGCATTCTCCCATATATACATCCTCAAACATTGCTTCGAGTTCATCTCATCCGAGCCTCCTGGTGCCTCCATGCCCTTCCTAGGCAAACGACCAGAATTAACAAGACAGCACACCGTTCACAGTTCCCACACCGGCTACAAGAATCCGGCGAATACAAACCAGTCCACGCTCCTGTCGGTCCCCTCGATATCCTCTATCCTTTAGGAGTTCCCGCCCAAGCTAGCTTGAGCACTCCCTCTCCCTCGTCCGCTGCTGCCCTTTCCGTGGGGCTTTCACTGGCGAGGAGATGGCGTCCTCAACCGCTGCTCCCTCGCCCTACGGCACCAGATCACGGCAACGGTCCACCGCCCAGCGCATAAACTACGCTGAAGACAAGGACAATGACATGGATTTCGAGTACACGAACTCTCCAATTACCTCCAGTACACGGGCCACCAACGCATCTGGCCCGAGTGCGCCGGATCTCGCCCCTGCAAACGCAACCATCACGGCAATCGGTGTGAGCACGCGAAGCGGTGGAGCGTCGGCTGCCAGCAGCTCTTCCCGTCGCTCGTCGACAGTCGCGAATCACTCCCAGCCCGTTTCCGCTCCTCCTCCTCCGCCTCCTCCGCCTCCTCCAGCGGCCGTCAACGCGACTGCCAACTCTCGCAAGCGAAAATCGACAGCTGCCCCTCCACCGGTATCCACCTCAACTTCCACACCAATGACGAACGGAACCTCCACACGGCCGTCCGCTCGCCAACACGACAGAGCCAGGGAGCGGCAGAAGATGAGGGAGGCTCTCTCTCACCAGATGTCGTTCGAGAAGTACGGTGGTGCTTTCCTCAGCAAAGGAGGCTACTTAGAAGCCGACGATGGCCAGCGATTATCAGTTCATGGTACGCCAACTCTTCCCTTTGCTTGTCTTTCCCCCTCGTTTTTCTTGCTCTTTCCAGGCAATCGCCTTTTTTCCTGCTGCTGACTGAGAAAATAATGTTCCAGATCACATATACCTGATATCCGAGCCGCCCGGCGAGCCCTACTACATCGGACGGATCATGAAATTCGGACACGTCGGCGGCAAAACCTCAGGCCCGGTCGATTCGATAACGGTAAACTGGTACTACAGGCCCAAAGACATCGGAAGCCGGAAAACCGCCGATTCCCGCCTACTATTCGCGACAATGCACTCCGACGGCTGTCCTCTGTCCTCGATCAGAGGCAAGTGCAACATTCTACATCGTTCCGAGATTGATGATCTAGAGGCATTCAAGAGGCAGAAGGATAGCTTTTACTACGAACGGCTCTACGACCGGTATTTACAGCGATACCTGGATATCGTGCCGGTGTCGCAAGTTCGAAACGTGCCGGACAAGGTCAAAGAGGTCCTCAACGACCTGTGGAGGTTTGTGTTGATCGAGCAGGGGAAAAGTGCGCTTCTCACCGCAGAGATGAGAAGCTGCAAGAAATGTCGCGATTTCTGCGCCAAGTAAGCTCTGCCAAAGCTTCAAAAATTTCCCCTTATTTTTTTAATTTTATTTTATTCTATTTTTGCTTGCAGAAGTATGTGCTGACTGAGCCCGCAGTGACAATTCCGTGGTTTGTGCGATGTGCGAGGAGTCGTTCCACTTCCAATGCGTGAACCCACCTCTCACCAGAAAGCCACAACGCGGCTTCGGCTGGTCTTGTGCTCCCTGCAGCCGAGCCCACGAACGCAAATTGGACGCCCGAAACGCGACCGTGCCCATTCTCGACAGCCACCACACCGAGGACGAGGTCTACGACGAAGAAGAGGAAGAACCTCAACATCAGAATTCCGGGGCCACGACGGGCAATGGCGCTAATACTCCTGCAACCCCTCGGTCCTGGGAGCTTAATCCTGCTGCTCACAAACATATCATGGATACCATAGCACAGTGGCCCTATCGCTATCTCGGCATCAACTGCAAACCCGAGGAGGTTCTCGAGCTCGACGACAGGATATTTCCCAGAGGCGGTATGAGCATCGGCCAAAAACATCAAGCTATTGTCGTCCCCTGGTACGGTCGCCCTGTTGAGCTCGTCCCCCCCGCCGAAGAGAAAACGAAGGATGGGAGGCAGAAAAACAAGGCGAAAAAGGCTAGGAAAGACGCCGATGATGGCAAGTCCGCTTCTGCGCGCCCACCGTGGGTGCAGGAGATGCCGGACGGCTACGTCGAACGCGGGGGTAGCGATGAAACCTCGCAGCCGCTATTCATCATGCCCGAAGACGACGATGAGGAGAGAGGGTCGGAACGTACTTCTACTAGGCGTATGAGTCGAGTACGGCCCGTCGGCCAGGATCTGGAAGCCCTCATTGACGAATTCATGGTGAAGGCGGAACCCATCGCCAAGACCTGCGGGGTTGCGAAGAACGCGACGAATTTCCTGGACAAGGCCACGCAGCTGCTCTACGCCAATAACTTTGACATGAGAGCCGCGCTTGAACAGCTGAAGCTGAACGATAAGAAGACGCTCAAGGAACCTGATTTCAAGCCCGACGAGGTAAAGCGCTTTGAGGAGGGTGTCAAGAAGTTTGGGAGCGAGCTGCACACCATTGCGCGTCATGTTAAGACTAGGAAGCACTGGGAGATTGTTCGGTTTTATTACATGTGGAAGAAGACACCGAGGGGTCAGGAGATCTGGGGTAACTACGAGGGTAGGAAGGCTAAGAAAGAAGCGAAGATGCGCGATAGGGCTGATGCTGCCGCTGCCGCCAAGCTGGTTGACGACGTCGCGGATGCTGAAGATGATTCGGCGTTTGATGACGAGAAGGCATTGACGAGGCATAAGCAGTTCCAGTGTAAGTTCTGCGGGACACAGAAGTCCGTGCAGTGGCGGCGTGCTCCCGGCGTTACCCCCGGCGAAACGATAAGTCCGAAGAGCAATAAGAAGGACGCGGAGAAGTACACTTTCATCCCCGCGCTGTGCAGACGGTGCGGTGAGTTGTGGAGACGGTATGCGGTTCCATGGGAAGAGCCGGGTGACGTGGTGCGAAAATCCAGCCAAGCCGGTCAACGGAACGCCAGACGCAAGATCGATGACGAATTGATCCGAGAGCTCCAGGCGGCCGATGAAGATGCTCAGGAATTGGAGGATTATCTGCGAAATAACGGGTGCTATCCGCCCTCTGCCCCGGCGGCTGCTGAGAAGGATGCTGTTGTAGCTGTCACACCCACTGCATCGGAACCGCCGAAGAAGAAGACCAAGACGACGGACGGTCAAGAGCCGGCCGCGTCTACTGCGACTGCTTCTTCGGCAAAGGATGCAGCTGCCGCCCCCGCGGTTGGGAAGAAGAAGAAACAGCAGCAACCGCCCCCGCCGCCGCCCGAACCACCGAAACCTAAGCTGTTGCCCTGCGCAGTGTGTGATCTTGTCGAGCCTGTCGGGAGCGAACATCTTGTGTGTAGGGACTGCAAGTTGACGGTGCACCGGACTTGCTACGGCGTCGGAGTCGTGCGCAGCGCGAATAAATGGGTATGCGACATGTGCACTAACGACAAGAATCCGTTGGTGTCAACAGAGTACATCTGCGTTTTGTGCCCCGTCCGTGGAGACGGAGAAGCCGAGGAGGAACAGGCGAGGCTCAGGGCTGCGGAACGGCCATACCCTAATAGTTCGAGAAGCGCGAAGGACAAAGAAGCCCGCGAGAGGGAGAGGGAACGGCAAAAGGAGTTGGAGAAGGAAAAAGCCGCTGCGGAGATCGATGGTGGTACACCACCCACTGCCTCTGAGAGAGACGATAATAAGAAGCGGGATGTGGTCGATAAGACACGGCCGGCGAACCCGCGGCAGCCGTTGAAGAGGACTGCGGGGAATAATTGGGTGCATGTTAGGTGTGCGGTTTGGACGGCGGAGATTAGGTTCGGCGACTGGAAGACTTTGAGCCCTGCGGAGGGGATTGGGACTATTCCGCCGCAGAAGTTTCAAGCGGAGTGTTCACTCTGTTTTGATTCGAAAATGCCGGAGAAGAAGAAGGGGGCTTGTACGCAGTGCCATTACTGCCATGCCCATTGTGAGTAGTTCCCTTTCCAATTTTTTCTCCTATTTGGGACATAATGCTAACGGTTGTAGTCCACGTCGGGTGCGCGCATAAAGCAGGTTACCGCTTCGGCTTTGACATCCAGCCAGTGAAAAGCACAAGACGGGATACTGTGAATATAGTGAGCATTGGGAATGAGACGGGGAATATGCAGGCGATGATTTGGTGCCCGAGCCACGATCTTAAGACCCAATATCACGATATGACTGAGGTGGTGCCGGATACTGAGAATGTGAGTACTGTTTCTATTTACTTGACTGCAGAGGAGGTGCTGACTTGGGTAGAAGCAAACGGCACTCGAGTTGTATCTTGAGAATTACAAACAGGCAGACTTGGCTCTAACCGGAACGGTGCGCAAGGCACAACTTGTTACTCTCTCGGCCAAAGCCTCGCAGCAAACGGGACGGCGGTCAAGTCTGATCTCTGGTGGTTCTGGACACGGACATCGCAATTCGATATCCTCGCCTGTTAACCCGCATCATAACGAACCCACTTCGCCTGCTAGCAGCCCTCCTGAGAACGTGAAGAGGTGTCGCAAGTGCCGAACCGATGTAACGCCGCTTTGGCACGAAACCAAGATTATCATGAAGAAGGAGCCGGCGGCTGCGACATCCGATCTCTTGGAGGTTGGTAGGACGGAGCTCACGAACGGTGTTCACCCCGCGGATCGCATGGATACGACCCCGGACTTCGGTGGGGATGATAGTACCCCGCCTCCGACGGAGATTACGGAGTACACTTGTCACAAATGTCATTGGGATGAGCTTCATCCGCCGAAGCAGAGCGATCCACCGGTTGAGAAGCCAAGGAGTCGGAATCCGTTGTCGATTAGCGGGCTCATTGATCCGCCTTCGAGACATACACCGCCTAGGGACTTGCCTAGAGATATGCCTATTCGGGATGTATCCGTACAGACTATCCCTCCGCCAGCGATGGTGGCACCGGCGCCCCCTCCACCACCACCGCCGCCACCCCCTCAGCAGCCGCGGGAGATGCAACATGAACCGGTGTACGAACCTGCACCCGTTCCTTCGGTGCCTGTGTCTGTGTATCAGCAGCCTAAGCTTCCGCCTGCACCTAATCACGTCGCACCTACGCCGCCACATCCACCGCCCACGCACCAGCCGTCACATACGCTCCCCGCACATGAGCAAACTTCCGTTCAGATCTATCCAGCTCCACCCAATCACATCGTCAACCCACCGTATGAGCCACCACCGCCACGTCCATCTCCCTACTACACGCCGCCACCGCACGTCCTTCCTCCCGGCTCATCCACCTTGTCGATGTCTCACTCCCATCCTATGCGGGACGCCCACTCCCTACCCCCGCCGATGCCCCTCCACGTCCGCTCTCCGGTCACTGAACACCCCCCTGTTCCCGTTCGCATCCCAATCAGCGAACACCCACCAGTGGTTCGCGTTCCGCCAATGGGTAAATTCCCACCACCACAACCACACCCGGCGTTATCGGTGCCCATGGCAGCGCCTATCGCGCCCAGCCCCGCATTCAACCACCCACCACCAACACGACACCCATCGCTATCACCATTTTCACCGCCAATAACACAGCACCCGTACCATCGCTCACCGTCCTCGGGCGCCCCTGTCGCGCCGCAGCCGCAGCCTAGGGTATTTGCGACGCCGGAACCACGACCGGCTGGCGCCAGTGGATCTCCTGCACTTGCTAACCTTCTTCATTAGGATGAAGAAGGTGAATGGCAGAGTGAGGTTGAAGAAGTGGAACTGGTGCCGTGAAGTGCAGTGAATTTGGATGATGGCGTAGTAGAATGATGTTGCTCCTTTTGGGTGGTGGATACGGTGTACTTTGGTTCCTTCGGCTACTTTTTAGGGGAGGGTTTGTTTTATAAATTTTTCGTTGTCGATGTATGTTACCGTTGTTTTGTCCTCTTTATCACGCTCGCATAAACGGTGGATACGGTGTTAACACTTTTTTTTTGTTTTCCTTTTGAATAACCTGCTCCTCGTGGTTTGTGAGGATGCGGGTTGTATTGTTGATAAGTGGGTTATAACTGCTTTTTTCAAAGTTTTCTTTATAAGTTTCTCTTTACTCTTACTTCGTTTTTCGTTTTTCTTTTCTTTCTTGTTTTATAACCACCGAGATATCCCACCTGCTGCGTTTTATTGCTTTTGATACTACTACTACTACTGATACTACTATTTAAATATAACTTTTTCCTTGCTTATTTGATTAATTAGTCGTACTTACTTGGTATGCGTTTAAAACTTGAGTTTTTCGGGGGTTTTTTTGTTTAAATAAAAAAAAATGTTTTGTGATGTATGGATTTTGGTTCGGTTTTTTGGGATTTTTATATCGGATCGTGGGGGAGAGGTGGGATACAGATAAAGTACAAAAGGATGTTGAAGGGGAAGGAAAGGGGGGGTTATGTTAGATAATACTATATATTATATATTATACTAGTATTATATTACTCCTTGTATACCAATTGCAAGGTATATACGGGCGTACGTTCACGGGCCACGTTTGTTTGAAGTGGGTATGCTGCTGGGGGGGTTGTTGGTATAGTTTCGGTACGGTATAATGGCCATGATAGGTATGGCCGTGGTATCTAGATTGGGTACTACTCTTCTAGTAACGCTGTATGGTAGAGGAGTATTGGAAAAGATGCACGAAAGCAAGTTTTATTAGTCCCAGTTAGGAGCCTCTTCGAGACCAATACGCTGCATAGCCCGTATATACACGGAATTGACAGACTCGAAAGCTGATAATTGGCTAGCTAGCTACACCTACTTATATATATGATCTCATACTAACCCCTACTTCCCCTAGGCCCTCCCCATTCACAGAAACGGAAAGCGTACTCCAACCCACAACTCCAGAAAGCGGAATAAACATGAACAACTTATTAAAAAACATATGAGGTATGATAGCTGGTTAGTATATCCGCACCGATGGAGTGAGATAATACAGCTATTGCGGCTGAGAGTAATGGGTAGTTGAGTCGCCGTTTAGTCCGCGGAGCTGTGAGGGGGGGAAGTTGGCGTAGAGGAAGGAGTGCATGTACTATTAATCCTAGGGCTTGGGTTATTTGGTTTATGGAAATGCCGATGTGATAGATGGCAGTCGGGTTTGAGGTTATTCTTTGAGGGGATCGGGGACGGGTCGTCCACGTGACTCTGGGTTAACTTTGCTGCTTAGGAATAGGAGTAGTTATTGGTGAGGAACAGGATTGGATACACCATGCACCAGCAATTTAATAAGCTAGCTAGTAGTGGTTGTTTATTTTTCTGGGCCAGCGGCTGTGCATGTGTACTATATAGCTATACTTTGAGGATAGAGGTGCAGCCGTGATTAGTGCGTCATACATCGACTTCCTGTGATAACTGAGGCACTTTTGAATTGCCTAGGTATTCGAGTATTCGTATCTGACCTAGACGCGAAGCTAGCTATCGCTAGCCTGGAGATTCCTTAGCAGTTCGACTTTTGCACTGCACTGTCAATTGCAAGTTGCAACGTTGACGATTTACAACCGTAACAATATGATTTGATCAGTAATATAATGCAACATCATTATAATCTTCCAGGGACTCTCCGCTGATACCGGGTTCTCATACAAACCCAACATTAGGTTTAGTTACGTAACGAATCCACAGATAACGGATTATCGATAGAGTTTTAACTTAATGTATCCACAGTTTAGCTTAGCTTTTTGTCCCCACTAAACCTCGCACGGGGGTAGAATTCTAGAAATCAAAGGTTTATATAATCCAAGGTGCCTCAGTTACATTGGTATATTTGTACGCCGCATACCGACTCAATTGGATTGTTTCCACACCATCTAACCAACCAATCGGAAAGACCTCTCTCACTTCTATCCCACAAATATGCAATTGCGAACGATGTCTACACCGACGGAAGACGATAAGAAGTTTATGAGGATTGCCTACGAGGAGGCCAAGAAAGGATATGACGAGGGGGGGATACCAGTATGTTCTTCCTCTTTACATCTCATGTTTAAATTCCTTTTTAGAAGCTATGGTCCGGGGATTTGTATTTCTATGTAAGCGTGTCGGTGGTGTTTTGTGGTATTTTGCAAAATTCAACGCAAAAACATCACGAAGGAAAAAGCCCATAAGAAGTCGCGATTCATGGATCAAGATTGCTAAACTAATATCATCCTCACAGATAGGCGCAGTCCTCGTCTCCTCCACCGGCGAAATCCTAGGTCAAGGCCATAACCTCCGCATCCAAAACTCCAGTCCCATACTCCACGTACCTCCCCCCCACTGCAATCCACAACGAACAAAAAATTAACCCAACTCCAGGCCGAAACCTCAGCCCTCCAATCCGCCGGTCGTCTCCCAGCCTCTCAGTACAAAGACACAACAATGTACACAACCTTATCCCCCTGCAGCATGTGCACGGGTGCTATACTGCTCTATAAAATCTCCCGGGTAGTGATCGGTGAGAATAGGACTTTTGTGGGCAGCGAGGATTGGTTGGGGGTTAAAGGGGTTGAAGTTGTGGTGATGGATGATGATGGGTGTAGGGAGTTGCTTGAGAGGTTTATTATGGAGAAGCCGGGGGAGTGGGGGGAGGATATTGGGGAGGAGAGGGGGTAGTTGAGGGGCTGTTGCGGCTGGATGGTTTTTTTTATAGGTTTATATGCTTACTTAAATACTTAAAATATATACGCGCTGCAGGTTGTTTGCTGTTACTCGAGAGATAGATGCACGATAGATGAGGGGCTTCTATCGTTATAGACGTAGGCTACTAAGTATCTAGTGGGCAAATTACGCAAGTATAGACCTCGCTATCTGGATCAGTTGACATAGGGGTCGGATCCTAGGACCCATGGGCATCATTGAATTGAACAAAATTCGCTATACTTACCTCAAGCACCAAATCTCACCGTAGTCAACTCAATTGAGATTGCTATATGATACACAGACGTCTAGGCCCAGAGACTGGGCAGAACGTGAGCACCGCATATTTTATTCACCAGAAGGCTCCTTCAGTTCGATTTCGACACTTGCTACCCCGCAAGCCGTATCTCTTTTACACTAAAATTCTTTCATCTCCTTTTAACCATTTCATTGTTCGCCCATACGCTGTGCCCATTTTGCGCGCCTTTTCACAGAAACATGAAGGAAAAAAAAAAAAATCGTTGTTCCGGCCTCCATCATGACATTTACGACTCATTACCCACTGTATCCAACAATTTCCTTCTACAAACCCCGAACCTATTCCGCCCTCCTATCCAACCCACCGCCGTAGTAACGAAACATGAAATGAGAATGAAAGGGAAGATATGCATATCCGCTGGCCGCCCGAAACATCGAAGGATTGAAAGCTTGAGACGGGAAGGAACAAGCAATGGGGAAGGATATGGTCCAATCGGAGAAGAGACGACGAAATCATTGATTCGCGCTACCCGGCTGCTTTAAACTAACCCGTCGCATCTTCTTCGTCAACACTCGTTCGTCACCAGTAAGGGACTCCAACCCCGATTCCTCGCTTGCCGCGCTGCCCGCTCCTGGACTGAATACGCTCTTCTCGAAGTTTTCTCTCACAGCCTCCCTCGCCCCGCTCCCTAACTTCTCCCCTTTACCATGCAGCGAGTGTTGAACCTGCATTCCACCAACCCCAGAGACAATCCCATTTATTCCACTGTCCTCCTCTTCGTCATCAAGCCTCCTCTTTCGGCTGGCAGCGGCACTGGGTAGGAATTGAAACGGTCGAGCGGTACGAGAAGCAGAAGGGTACTCACCGCTTTCTTGCAATATCGTGAGCAGCGTTGCCCAACCGCCGGTCTGGGAGAGTGCGAATGCGTCGTTGACGTCGTGCTCCGTCGCAACCTTAGCAAGGAGGCGTTCTTCGTCCTGTTCGACCCGTCAGCGTATCCCAGGACACACAAGATATTAGCTCTCTATCTCTCGTAGTTCGGTGTATATGTTATACTATTAACGAAGGGTGAAACGCACCTTATCCAAGATCCCAAAGTTATGCAAAAAGCATAGCATATGGAAGTCACTAATAACGTCAACCCCGACATCGCCTCCCTTACCAACCCCCAACTGCCGTGCGACAGCCCCGATATCCTGAACCACCCCAACCGCCTCTCGATTCTCAATCGGGAATCCTCCACCCACAGCCGTGAATGTCGGCTTGCTTTCTGTCGGGAACCCGTGAGTTAAGGTTACTAGCAGATAGTCAACCGGGAATGCAGGCTTGGCATTCTCCTGGATCGATGCACCGTATTCGTTTATTCGGCGATAAAACACTTCGGGAATGTATCTTGATGGGGAGGACGATGTGTCATCCTTTTCATCCTCATTCCTTACAAGCATCAACCCGGGGTCCGCGGATGGTTCAATAATATCAGCCCTGACCATCTCGACAGCCGTGTTCGATGCCTGATAAGCGAAAATATCGATCCCGCCATCCGGATTGCCGGATATCACGCATGTAATGAAGCTGCTCCCGAAGTACCCAGTGTCGGAGAATTTGCTGGGGTGAGGATGGTCGGCCTGGAGTTTCGCCGCGAAAGCGATCTCAAGGGACGAGAGGAAATAGGAGTCGATATGGCGCTTACAGACGACGGTGCTTTTGCCCGTGCCGTCGTCTGTTAGATCGGTGAAAATGACACCAATTTTACGAAGACCGCAAAGAGCAGCTACTTCATCTACAGGCGTACTGTCCCAAGGTAGTGTAAGCGCTACACCGTCAACCTCGCAACGCTGTGGTGGTTCATAGATGGCCTCAACAACGGCTTTGACCCCCAAAGGTATTTCAGTGTAGGGAGCATAGCGGCCATAGAGATATCCTAGACGTTGAGAGCCGCTACGACGCCAGAAGTCCAGTAGAGTGTTAATTAAAGCTGGGTCAGAGAATTCAACATGGTCAACCATCCGGAATTCCTGCTGTTGAAGGGTTATTGCCGACGGTTGGCACTTCGTACAGATACCTGCTGGCCAGGCTGGGTGGCCACTGGGGCAGTTCTGTTTAACGCGGAAAAAGGGTTCGGATAACGGTGGCATATACGAGGATTTGAGTTCGGGCTTGTTGGTGGCAGCGTTGATTTTGCGGAGGTAGGAGTGGAAGGAAAGATGTTTGATCTTCTTCTCAGCCATGTATTTGGCGTCGTAGGGCTCCAAAGGCATACAATAGTCGCACATTCCTTTAGCACCGTGGCGGCACATCTTCGCATCCTTTGGTCGACGAATCTTGCCATCTTGTTTGTCGAGGAGTTCGTCCACGGGGTCCGGGGTTATGGTCTCCCAGGGATTGAGTTTAGCAGAAGTGTGTGAATTTGTCGTATATGTGTAGGATTCGGAGACATCTTCTTCAGGCTTTACGGCTTTGCCGGAGATACGGTTTGCGGTGGGAGCAGGAGTATTTGAGGTGCCGTTTGTGGGAGCGGTTTCATAGGAAAGGAAGAGCATATCGCCATGGCTAAACAATGTTAGAGTGAGTGTTCCGTAAGATGGATAACAGGGATCCTACTTGAGGCCGACCTCGCGGACCGTCTGACCCGTTAGGTCCCTGAGAACACGCGTTGATCCATTCGCTGGTTTGTCCGAGAGTAATATCGACTGAGTATCGATGGTTTGCGGCAAGACAGCAAGCAGCTAATCCACTGTTAGCATAGGCCTTTCCGGAGTGAGGGGGGGTTGACTACTTTGTGGTAGAGGATTGATATATCATCGGTAGGCTGGACTTCGATCCTGAAAGTGCCGTCCTGGCACCTGAATCTCAAAATCATCGTATAGGCTTATCTGCGAAGGTCGATGTTTGCGGAACTTGGAATAAGTTTGGTGAGGTTGAAGGGTAACAGGGACGGTGTCGGTGAGGCTGCCAGGTGCGGGACGCGTAGGTCTTTAGCTTAGTCAGAGGACGAGAAGTGGTGGCTCAGAAGGTCGAGCTAGTTCTTTCTGGATGATTCTCTCTGCTCCCACGCTATGACTGGATCAAGCCTGTCGGAGCAGTAATTAGCTGCGGTGTCGATGAATCTGGATGGATGAAGTGGAGATGGTGGTGACGACGAGGGGTGAGCTGGTGAAGGAACGTTGGCGTTGCTCGGTTGCTCAGTTGCTCCGTCAGTTGACTTAACGACGTCAGGTAGCTCAAAACCCGCCACAACGAGGGACCGATAACACCGCCACTGGCAACTCAGCCACTCAACAGCACCACTACCACTCCCTTACAGGAGATTTTAGGATCGGGATTAAATTTTACGACGTCTAATATCGCCTTTAAGACCATCCTAATTACTGCCAAGTCGGATTTTTGGTCCCGAAAACTCTAATATCTTATACAGTACCATGCTTCTGAGCTGGAGCCTTTATAAATTTACGGACGTAAACGAAACAGACATGGTCGATACGGTATACCGGAAGTATATTAAATATATCATCGGCAGGGATTGAGCGATACCACGTTAAATTCATGAGCAACTTAGGTGCAAAAATAACCCTTTGTACTCAAAAAATTTTACCATCGCAATAGGACGCCGGCGTCCGTCCGTATTATCCCCATGTATGCATGTGCATAATATCAACTATAGATTGTAGTCTATAGATCTATCTTAGCATTGAATCCAGGCGCTCGAGGCAGGGAGATCTATCTAGGCCTATAGGGGTGATTATACAAGCATATAGAATACCGTTTAACGAGCTACCAGGGAGCATGGAACGTTAAAATCTTTATTGTATTGCGGCGTTAATTCAGGTCGAGGACCATGACAAGTCCCCTTTACATTAATGGTCCTTGTACAGCCTCTAAAAAGGAGGGCCAAGGATGTTAATGTAAAGCACAGTTATCAGAGGAAAAGAAAATCTATATCCAAATCCAAAAAAAAACACCCAACGTCGAAGCCCTGCGGGCTAATGGCCGCCTTGTCCTACCGCCATTCCACTCCAAACCCGTACCATCCGACCAACGACAATTCCGAAACCAGAATCCACCACATAAGATCTGGCTGTATCATTTCCGTTTGTCCCGAAAAGTCCCCTCGACTCTGTCTATGACAGCCTGCAGATTTTGAGCCCGCTCGGCACTTATATCACGACCCAACCCATCGAAAGGTCCCTCCCGCGCCGGCGCCGAAACCCAATTGCTCATTGCAAATCTCTGATTGACAGGAACGTTCGCCAGTTGTTCTGCAGTAAGGATATTGTTTTTCAGCTTGTTTTATATGTTAGTCTTGCAGGTTTACAGGAGCAATTGTAGAGAAAGTGCAAATATTGCGTTTGGCAGGCGTACGTTCGCAGGCTGTTGGCCTTGATGGGGAGGGTTCGACATTGCCCTGGCTCGAGGTAGAATGGGAGAGTAAATGACGGTCTCGGGTGACTTATGTCCTTTTTCGGGAGAATCTAGAGCTCTATTTTGTTTGATAATGAGATGTAGCTGTTGTCAGGGATATCGATGGTGGGTAGATATAGGTGCATGCAAAGATGTGGTTTTCAAGCTTCGTAGGTGAATTCACGGTAGACAACTTGCACCATAGCGGGCCCGGGGTGTTGCTGGTATCTTCGCCAAACTCGTGTGATCACCATTCAGTGCCGTAGATACGGGGTGGGAAGTTTGAGATGCCGATGCCACCCACCGCAACGTCTGGCACTGCACGTCTCAGTCTCGGCATGCACGTCATATCGAGACTGATGTGCGTCTCACAGACTGCGTCTCTGTCTAACTGGCCGGGTCAAAATGCAACACGGGTACGTGTTGTAGACTCCTATAGCTGTCAGAACGCAAAGTGAACGGACAGTCTTGTACCGGTGTAGTTAGCCCCAAAGGCTAGGAATTCTTGCTACAATAATCACGCTATAACCGATATTGGGGGCTATTCCTGCCCTCTGGGCACAACTTGTTTCCGGTCGACGTTGTAACAAACTGAGTTCCATAGCTATAGCAGCACAGGCTGCGCGACCTAGAGTGGATGTTATAAATTGCAGTGTCCTCATGCGCATGCCTGACTCGCTCCTAAGGTCTCTAAAGCTCCTTCACAGCATAGTTCAGAGTGTGCCCAGATACTCCAATATCTCGAACACCTCTCAGCGAGCAAACCACCTATCAGGCGACACCTTACCCTATTAATATATTTTCAAAAGATCATCTTCGAACGCACCCGATCAAGTGTCCCAACCGCTCCTGTCACCTGAGAGCAAGTCAGTCCAGCTGTCACAAGCACAGAAACCACAAATATAGCGTCTTGCTCAGGATGTCCACACCATGGGACCCAACGCCACATCAAATAGACAGTTGTGGCGCCCACATGTGTTGACCACAAAACCTCGTATATCCCCGAACCCACGATGTTACATCGCAATAACCCACAAGCTTAAATCGATAAGCAATCACATTCGAGCATACGTAAGCACTTAATTCCGGAAGAAAAAAAAAGGAGAAAAAAACATAGCTACGCCGATATTAAGGGGCTTTTATAGTAAACTCGTTGCTACCTCGGTGGAGTTTTTATACGGTTTGTAATCTTGGGCGTATACGTTGCACGTTGTTCATGACACCCCGGGGTAGACGACCCCGAATGCTGTGATACTAACACCATGCACATGTGCGGGGGTACGTTTGTCCGTCCATGTAGGTACAATGTTCGGGGTGTCTTGCCATGGTATTGGAAACAGCGGGAGTAAACATCGGCTAAGAGGGGAACACAACATGTAGTACCAACTAGCCCACGGGCAGGCTCGAGATTCCCGATTCAGACAAGGTTCGGCGTCGCGAGAAGGTGAGTTTTAAGTAATTGATAGAAAAGTCAAGGGGTTGGGGCGTGAAAACCTTCTCAGGATCATGAGGAAGCTAAGCATTGGCTTGAATATTGGCGATAAAAGGTCTTGGACGAGAACGGTGTTTGGGTGGGATTTGTGGGGAAGATGGAAAGGGATTCCTGTCTCTGCTGACGTATGCTGGGAGGAAGTTTCTCCGGGTACCTGTATCAATCTGTAGTCAGTACCCGAGGGTTCATTTAAAGAATTCGAGACACGGTTTAGCATGGTTTAATAATAGAATCTGTCGAGTCTTAAAATCAACCACAAACCACGAAACTGTGGTTGATATAGAAAATAAATATGGGAAAATAAACTATAATTCCATGAACGCGAACAGCACTGATTATGTTCCGCTTAGCGGAAGTACCTTCGTAGATAGATAGATAGGTGTAGCAGCCAGTTGGTCAATTGAATAGCAGACATAACGTAGCGAAATCTATAAACACATCCCACGTTACGACCCCTCCCTATCCTACTTGTCTCCACCAGAAGCATCTCTTGTCCTTCATCGTTCAACAACCTAGGTGATAACAATAATCGAACCTAATACTGCAAGACCCCCAATACTTATTCCTCCCGCACTTCTTACAACGTCCCGCAGCGTAAATAGCACGACCCCTAATTTTCTCATGTCAGTATAAATCAATTGTAGCCTGGGAATATATATCCAACAAGGTAATTGGCATCCAAAGGTTATATAATACGTACTTCTCCCGAATCACACTCCCCAACGAAGCCCCCGCCCGAATAGCAGCAACATAATCATTCTTCCTCTCACAACTATACTCCGCAAGACAACTACCCAACTTCGTACCACCGTTCTTACGGACGAATCTGGTTGCTGTGTAGAATTCGACTGCGGGGTTGAATTGTGCGAGCGCTTGGAGACAGGCTTCTGGGACGACGAAGGAGCCGCAGAGGGAGGATCCTTTGCAGTCCCATTCGTCTCGTTTCTCGAGTTGGGATCTGATTTTGAGGGCAGGGTTGGGGCTGGTGGTGAGGTCTTGGGTATCGATATCTGGGGGTTGAGAGGCTGGGAGAGCCAGGGCTTCTGTGGCGAGGACGAAGAGTAGGATAAAGAATGCTTGGGTGAAGGCGAGGAGTCTCATTTTGGAGGTGGAAATATGGAGTTTCTTTCAAGCTTTGACGGATAGTATGGAGTTTACCGCTGATAGGACGTGGAAATTTTGTCTGTTTGCAATTGAAGAGCTGCAAAGCTGATCGGAATAGGTCACCAAACTTATAGCTCCCAGTGATCTCAATGCCGGACCACCCAATCTCCAAATTCCTTTTCTCAACTTACTTTTTTGAACATCTAAATCAACCTGCATGTCGCCGAGTCACTGCAGGGAGTAGATTCTTCCGTCTCAAACTCCAATGGGCTCGAGCGCCGACATCCATCGATGCATCGTCCCCAATTCAATATGTCACCCGAGTGTTGAAACGACGATACAGTAATTTTATCCGTATATAACCCCTCTACTCGCAGTATGAGTAAGAGCGAACGGTTTTCCGTTTGTAGCAAAATTATGTGACCCGTCAATGATCTATTCCACAGGTTCACGGTATTTTCCGAGATCCATCAGGAGAGATTATTTCTTTCAGCAGCTTCGAGTCAGCAACTTGCATGCTTTGTTGTAGTTTCACTTCTATATCACAACCTAGGTAGTCTTGTATCACAACCATCCTACAGGGCTGACAGCTAATTGAAAGGACCGAGCATATGTATTAGCGCTTATAGATACCCTGCTGATAATATTATTGGATGATAACCCATTCCATTGGTTGAAACTGAAGGCTTACCTTAGCAACCACTTTAAAAGTTTTCGCAGTCAATCCCGACGGCGAACGTTGTACAACCGACGGGAAACATTTGTACAACCTCAAAAAAGCTGACGGGTAAACCTTTGTGCAACGTCAACAACCGACGGCAAACGCTGTACAACCGACGGTGAATGCAGGTTGCTGACACATTTAAGGGTCTCGTTTCCTTAACCGTTTAATTATGAATACTTTATTATAACGCCGACTATGCGGGTTGCTGACTCATTTAAGGGTCCCGTTTCCTGATTACTTTATTATATACAACACTAGCTATTGATATATCCAATGAGAAAGAATAGTAAGCTTCGATGTAAGCGGTTACAACCTGCGGGTGCATAATTTACTGCCTTGAACGAATAATCATCGATCGATTCAGTATCAACCAACATCATGCAACGCGGTATACTCCGTATCACGATATTATATTGATTTCCCGACGGGGAACCGGCCAACGTTAATTACAACCTCGAGTTTTCTCACCACGATAGTGTCATAACATCAAATTTACATCTCTTTCGGAGAATCGTTTCTCTGAAATTAATTGATATGGAATACTTGGTTTTATATACCAATTCACAGTGTTATAAATTGATGGATATATCTCCTCAAAAATCCTGCTTCACTCTTCAATCCAATCCAAACCATACTCTCGAACGTTATCCAATTCTTCATCACAAAAATCAAATATATATATATAGTTTACCCATCACAATGCTAAACATCCTAACAAACCTCCTCCTCTTCCTATCCCTCCTCCCAGCGGCCCTCTGCCTCCCAACCACCTCCCCCCAAACCCCCAATTTCGACGTATCCGCAACCCCAAACCCGGCCGTCAAGGCAAGAGCCATCCTCGAAAAGCGGGATAGATGGGACTGTAAAGGCTCCAGCAGCTGCGGTTTAGTCAAATCAGCCGCCTGCTTGACCGCGTTATACGCATTCTCTGATGGTCGAGGCAATTTTCCGTCCACCGTACTATGGGGGGAAAGGAGACACTGGTGGAGGGTTGATCTGGCGAATGTTACGAAGTGTCTTGCTATGTACACCTGCACGGACTCTAGAGATTATGATTTGGCGGGGAGGGCGGGGGTTTCTACCATTGGGAATATTATTAATAAGTATGTATTTTTTTTTTTTTTTTTTTTTTTTTTTTTTTTTTTTTTTTTTTGAAATTGTGTGCATGTATGTGGTGGTGGTTTATAGTCGGATTTTGCTAATCGGGATGGACTATACTAGGGGGCTTTCGATATACAATGAGGACGGCGGGAATTGTAAACGTTGTGGGAGCGTTTACTTTTACAGATCTTGTAAGGTTGTTTTTAACTATTGTTATAACAATTGTGACGGTAGGGGCTAGGCGGAGGAAGAAGGGCGAGGGGGTTAGTGGATGGGTTAGTTAGGACGGCGGCGAGGACGAGGACGACGGGGTGGTGTTTGAGTGGAGAAGCTTAAAAGGAGGTCAGCATGTATCGATGATAAAAACAATGCATCTTGCCCTATCGATAACCATGTACTTAGCTAGCCTAAATTGAAGCTCAAGCTCTCTCATAATCGTGTGGTTGTTCGGGTTGGCAAATATAATTGTCGGTGGTCGGGCTACGAGACCAGTCGGGCTCCACTGGTTCGGCCAGCATCTCGGATTTGATGTAACCTCAATTCATCTTTGGAGAGCCGAAAGCAATAAACGATTTTTTTTCAATTTAATGTCAGGCAATTTAATTTTCGGTTTAGAGTGATTAAATTTTCTTTGACACGATAGAATATCTTATTTTCTAAATCATTGGATTTACGGTACAATATATTCGAGAAGGTTTTGAGAACTAATAGTAGGCTCGATTCGGAAAATTCTTCAAGGCCCGGGTTCGGGCGCCGGGTCTTGTAATAGGGTCGCACATGGATTGCGTGTCCAGGAGGGGCAGGCGGTGCTCCAAATATAGAGGCCTCGAGACCCAATTAGTCCCCGGGGATTGATATTGCAACCATGACGAGGGTGGCCAGCGGTGTGGAGGTCCCAGCTTACCAGCCCCGGACCCAGCCAACCCTTGCATCTGGTTCGCGCAGAAAGGCAGCGAGTACCCCGGTTCTTCCCTGACCATTGTCAATGCTGTCATAACCGACATTTCGCTGCACTGCGACCCAAGATCTTGTTATGGGTTCGCGAAGGGACGGAGGGAAAAGGTGATAAATAGGAGTTGAAGGGATGGAAAGGGGAAACTTGACTGCATTGAATTTTTTATTCCATCACCGGTACCTAATTAATTGCAATTCCGCTCGTTCAGAATACGCTACACACACGCTCGTTGAATTCGAACCTTGGCTTGAGGCCGATCCGATCGGTGAATCTAGGAGGCTGGAAGCGGGCGTGCTCAAGACAAGCTCAAGAAAGGGACAAGATCTCGGGATCTCTGGGCGCGGATAACCCAGGTCGACAGGCATCAAGTACGGTACTGAGTACAAGCAGTGCATAAGTGCATACCGCCATCCATTACATAGCACACACACTGAAAGAAAAATTCCGGACTTAAGTTTGGCGTACTGACGTCGTTCGCTGGACGGCGCCTCTTGGCTGGAAACTGGTATAATTCGGAGCTGCAGCCCAAGATTCTTAAATTTTCGGTCAAGGCGGAAGCTCCTCAGTATTCTCGGTGGCAGTGCTGGAGCTCTTAAAGGGCCCCTTTGGTTTCCATCTTCTCTTTTTCTCTTTGTACTTTGTTTCTTGTTTTCTTTGTCTTCGGAATTAATCGATATCATTGGGATTTCGGATCGATTGAGGATTGAAAAGAAGGGGACTCTCAGTGGGGGAACTCTGCTTTTAAGCTTTCTACGAGGACAAGACCGCCCAATTAAACTCTGATCAGGTATGATACGGCCAAATAACTCTCTCTCCCGTTGAAGCCCGTGTGCACTGCCATCCCCCTCAAACCTCCGATTTTCGGCCTGTCGTAGATTCAATCGTGGACGTCACGATCGGATTCCTTGGAGGCTGTCAACGTGCGCCGGTTGTGTTGGCTGGCGTGCGACTTTCCAACCGACTTCGCAGACAGCGTTTAATAGGACGTAGACGGCACGGTCGATATCGGACGATGACGCCGAATTGACGGAAGAAAGAGAAATATCTTTTCGGAGCGCCGGCTAATGTTATCGATTGAAGAGAATACGACCTTCTTGCTTTCTCTCTTTCAGGCTGCACTGTCCAGCAGAATTATCCAGCCGGCCAACGTTACTTCGAAGCGCAGCCAGCCATCTTTGCTCCGGCGTTCCGACGAGACTTCTGATTCTGCGCCATCCGCACGCGGAAAATTGTCGGTTCAGTAAATTATAAAGAGGCCATTGTCGGATATTAATATTTATACTTCATCGTTCAATCGTAATAGCATAATTACACCATGGGCGAGCCGACGACCCTGACGAAGCGGGCGAGAGGTATGTCCATTCAGTCATTTCCATGCAATTCCATCTTCGGCCTGAGCCGGTGCCATTGTCCTGTCATGTTCAGGGTTGCATCTGGACAGTGCATGCATGCTATTCCACCATCCATCTCGCCGTCCCTGCATTTTCATCTGTCATTCGCTTCATTGTTTTTTGAGTATTCCTTCCCGAACGGGTTCGCGCTGGGAGAAACATCGCCAGCGGGTTTGATTGCGTCCGCACTGCCATTCTGGCCCGTCCGAAACGTGGGTACCTACATCTGGCGCCGCACTCTCAATCACTTCCCGGGACATCGATATCATCTCACCTGGCCAGCGCCGAACACGACCAGCCTTGTGATGGTATTGCTTGTGCCAGCCCTGTGATAATATTGCTCGTGTGGTTGCATGAGTATTCACTCTTTCGGCCCGGCGTGCTCTCGGTGGTCCCATTTTTGGAACCAAGCCCAGATTCAGCGGGCCAGTTTCAGCCTTAACTTCTCCACGCTAAGCTTTTGCTCACCTTCGCGGGTCAGCCAGGGCCGACGGAGACTGACTGACAGACTTTAAGAAGTACTACTCGCTCTGGACGTACCCCTTGGCTGAGCCCAGGAGCCCGTCCGGTCGACGTATACGTTTTAAGATTATTCTGCTCGTTCCTGTTAATTCCCGTTCTCCTTTTCCAGCATGCCACCCAGCCCGACGAGCAGTTTTTAGTCGCTTTCTGTCCCATCCAACCGCCACTGCCACCATAACATTGCTTCCATAACTTCCATTCTGCTCTCCATTTAACCTCATCCGAAAACTGACCTCTTGCCTCTTCTCCCTCCGTTCCCTCTCGGTTTGTGAGTATAGCCTTCTCCGCTACCTTCTTCAACCGCGAGCGTGCCAACTCGTCGTCGACCTCTTCGCCCGGCCCTGCCTCGCCGACCAAACCGTTGGGAGCCGACTCCTTCCCGTCAAACTCGACCTCCCATTCCACTCCTCCCAACGACTCGCCTGCGCCTGTAGCGAGGCAGACCAGCAGGTCCGGCCAACCACGGCCGACGAGCGTCATCAACCCGTTCGCCATGAGTAACGGACCGGCCGGAAATGGCGTCCCGGACGGAGACATCCTGCCCGAGATGGTCGGTGTCTTCAAGTATCTCGGAGAGCATGCTCAGAAGGTCTACCACGAAGGGTACTTTCAGAAGCTGAACGATATGAACCCTGGTGAGTCTGTGAGATTAGTATACGTTGAAAGGGGTTGCTTGTACTGACAGAAGAGTGTAGATGGGACAGCCGTCACCAGCCGAGAGTGGGCTGACTGCTATGCTCAGCTCATCGGGACCGTCCTGACCATCTGGGACGACAGGGCTATCCAGGAAGAGGAGGAGAGGACGAGGAGAGGCTTCCCTCCGGAGGGTGGTGCTGTCAAGCCTACCTTCTTGAACCTCACAGACGCTTCCATGAAGATGGTAAGGCTCTGCCTCCCAACAATAATATGTCCATCCGCTGACTTGCTTTAGATTGAATCTCTCCCACAACGGGCTGGCGGAGTACCCCTACAGAACGTCTTGAGCTTATCCACCGCCGGCCGAAACCGATATCTCCTGCATTTCGCCTCCGTCCCCGAGCTCACACAGTGGACGGCCGCCATTCGGCTCGCCATGTTCGAACATAACTGTCTACAGGAAGCCTACACAGGCGCTCTCATCGCTGCGAAGGGGAAGTCGTTGAACTCGATTGGGACCATCCTTGAGCGATCAAAATTCAAGATCGAGGATTGGACGAGAGTCCGTTTCGGGGCCGGGACACCGTGGAAACGCTACTGGACCGTCATCACACCGCCGGATGAGAAGGCCTTCCAGAAGGCCAAGAAGGTCGCCAAGAAGGCTACCAAACAGGCCGGTGCGCAGATTCAAATGGAAGCGGTCATCGGCGATATCAAATTCTACGAAAACAGCAAAGTTAAGAAGAAGACCGTCCCCGTGGCCACCCTCAGCGGTGCATACGCTGCCTACGCCGTCTACCCCGAGGCCAAGGCTTTGATCGAACAAAGCACCTTGATGAAAATCGAGGGCAACATCGTCATTCACTCCGACCCGCCGTTTACTAGCGAAGGAATCGTTTTCATGATGCCCGATCACCATGCCGCCGTCACCGGCTTTGAGATGATGTTGAGATTCCTCATCCCTACCTACGACGTCTTTAACCTCTACGGACGACCGAACAGGTTGGCCGCGGACTCGATCGATCCTCGGAGTTTGATGTTTGCGTTTCCTAAAGACCCCAGGCAGCAGTACCGGCTGTTGGAGACCACTGATATTGTGGGTGTGATCGGTGAGACCGGGAGCAAGTCCTGGTCTGAAGCCGAATGGAGAAGGAAGTTGAAACAGACGACTTCGAAGGTGCAGCTCAGCGGAAGAGGTCAACGTGCCAACCTGACCAGCCCCAGCACGGCTAGCCTGCCGACTCAGATGAAGATCGGGTCGACGGTCAGCTTCGATAGCAATAACGGCAGGAACAGTTTCAACACTCAAAGACCTGTCATGCCGACGATTCAGAGCTACGGGCAGCAGAACGGTGAACTCGAGAGCCACAGTGCGCTTCCACAACTATCCAGACAGACGAGCCATACGAGGAGCGTATCGGAGGCGCAAGCACAGTTTTACCCGCCCCAGCAGGGTGGATATCCCATTGCACCACCCCAAGCGGCGCCTCCACCGCCTCCACCGCCGCCACCACATAGTCAGGCTTATGGCCAGGCGTATGGCAGCCCATCATCCGGGTACATGTCTCCCCAGAATACTGATTACCAGCAGCCTCAGGGGGGACCTGGCCCATTACCCCAGAGCTACGCAAATGGATACAACAGTCACCCGAACTCCAGGCCGCCTTCTAGCAAGAGCCAACGGAGCCAGATGAGTGGAAGGAGCGGGCAGGGCCCTCCGCCCCAGCAGATGGGATACAGGCAACCAGCCCCACAGGCACAATATTCTCCAAATGGCCCGCCCAGCTCCTTCCGTGGTGACCCTCGTGGGCCAGGCGGGTTCGATCCTAACGTTGGCAACCGCCAGCCGCCGCAGCTGCAAACGGCTAACCTCTCTTCATCCTATCCCGTGCCCGCCCCGTCTCCGAGCTCTGCAAGGGGTCCACCCGTTCCCGCCCACTCTTTCTCCCCCGTCGCAAACGCTCGCGCTATGTCACGTCTTTCCGTCGGAACGTTAGAGATGATGCACGGCAACAACGCTGGGTAAGGACAAGCTGCATATGTTGATTCCTATGGCGTACTAATATTGATGTAGACCTGTTTCAACTGATTATCACACACGATCCCAGTCGCCGACGCTTGGTATCCCCGCACAAGCTGGCGGTGCAGCAGGCCACAGGTCCAGGTCCTACGGATCGACCGACACGTCGACTGACTCGGAACTCTCCAGCGACTCGGACCTAGTTCCCCCTCGAGCGGCCTATACGACACATGGCCACAGAGCCAACGGTAGCACAGCATCGATCACCCCGGCTACGGGAGCAATCGCTTCCCGGATCCCGAAATCTAACGACCTCCACACGGACCCGGACGACTTTGACCTTTCCGACGAACTCCGAAAGAAGCAGCTGGAAGCGGCAGCGGCAGCAGCTGCAAGGAACGGTGGACCTCATTCTCCTTACGGGCAGCACCCGCTGCCCCCGCTGCCGCCTAACGCAGATCAACAGGGATATGGAGGGCATTACGCGAATGGATATGATGGCAGTGCACAAAGTGTACGTGGATATTACTAGTTTAACCTTCCCTTTGTTTTATCTTGATATCCTCTTCCTCTTTCACCAAAGCATCGATGGAAAATCCGGTTGAATTGCTTGTTTGTTTTTCAATCTATTACTCGTGTTTGAGCTTGTTTAAAACGGATTATCATTTTGTCGATGCTACGGCGGCACACACACACACACAAAAAGTAAATACTCAGATTTCCAGCTTGATGTTGGCAGTTGGAGTTTTAGAAAAAAGTGTCCTTTTAATCGCGGGGAAAGAGTAACACCAGATATGTTCTAACTACCCCCGTTTTTCCATTCTTCATAACCTTCTTGACCATATACATACACTTTTTTGTTTTGTTTTTTCATATTATCCGTACCATTCCGTCCTGTTTCTATTTTGAGTCCCTACCCTTTTGCAACCGTTGCAACGAGATTCACATCCCCCACCACGTGTCACGGGCGTGACTATGAAATTATGAGCATTCCACCTTTCCTTCCACCCTTTATATTTGACGCCAAATAACGATATTTATAACACCCTAGCTACTGGTGGTGTTCGATCTTTTTCTCTTCTTGATAATAATTTTTTTTTTTAATGATTTCCTCATATAATTTGAGGTTTCTTGCGTAAATTATAGAATATTATACAATCTTCTACTACATCTACATCTTCACCGCCGCAATTGCATATTAATACCGCCACCACCGCCGCAACTACCACAACGAAGACGGTAACGACATACGGCGCCACCGCACAAAAGTCTCCGAATCAAGACGGAAATCAAGAGCTTAGCCCTGCAGGTGTTACGACACAAGTCCTTGGCTCCGGTAACACGAACGACGTCATTCGAACTACAACAGAGGATTCTAATACATCAACCCCAGCGAGCGCAGAATCAGTCGCAGATAAGATCTCAAGAATAGACAGCGAGGTGTTCAATCGAATCTCCGGGGTGAATTTGAATAAATCTCGGAGTATTTCTAGAAAGCCCGTTGGTTCCGGGATCGGTAGGATGAGCAGTGTTATGTCACGTCGGAGTGTTTATTCCGTTGACAGTGGGAGCGTGAGTAATTACTCTTCTGTGGTGCAGTCGCCTGTTGATGGGAATGTGGGGTGGAAAAAGGAGGATGAGGAAGGGGAGGAGGTGCCGAAGAGGAATGGGGTTAAGAAGTTTGTGGGACAGCCGACGGAGGATATGCTTGAGGTTGTGATTGGGGAGACGAAGTATGCGGTTACGAAGGTTAGAGGGGTTGATGATGGGAGGCCTGGGAGTGGGGAGTGGAGTAGTTCTGCGGGTTATACGCCGCCGGTACATCCTCCGCTACCATCACAGCAGCAGCAACAGCAGCATATGGGGGGGAATTCAAGACCTGGAACCAGTGGTGGAGAATTACAACAGCCACAGGAACCGGAGAGTACGGTTGTGTTTTTGGGACATGGGAGGGGGATGAGCGTGGGAGGTGTGGAGGTTGATTTCGGACCTACGGTGAATTTGGGAGGGAAGTTGGGACCTAGTAAGGAGAAGAATGTGGTGACGAGGAAGAAGGTTGGGGAGGGGAATGCTGGGAGGGACGGGGACGGTGGGGGGGTTGGGAAGCGGAGGAGCGTTGCTTGGACGCCTGGAATGGTTCATTTTGGGGCGAATGCGGGTGGGAATGCGGGTGAGGTGGCAACGGCCGGTAGTAGTACTGGCAACGGTGGTGGAGCAGGACAACATAAACACTACTACGAGACCGAGGCGAAGAAGAAGGAGGACTTCGATGCGGAGAGTTACGTCGGAGCACAGTTTGAACTCGCACAGCAGAGTACCGACGCCATGAGGAGTAAACTTTTGAATCAACATCATCAGCGCAGTGGGAGTCTGGGAACGGGACAGTTTTTAAGTTACTTCAGCAGGAGGAAGAGTAGAAGTCCCAATAGTGAGGATGGAGATAACGCTCAACGTTCCGGTAGTAACACCGGCAGCACCACTGGACCCCCCTCGAGACCAATCCACTCAAGAACCAACAGCGTCAGCGGAGACCAATTACGAAGAATCAGTCGACCGGGCAGCGCAGGTGACCTACTCTCCGGCACAGGCGCAGGAAGCAGCGGCAGCAACAGTCCAAACCTAACCAGCCGTCCTCAATCCCGATCCGCGAACAAAGAACTGAGTGGAAACCCCCAAAGCCGCCCCCAAAGCCAGGGCAACCTCCTCGCCCGCCCATCAAGCCGCGGTCCCTCCCAACTACTCAGCAACAGTAATAACACCACCAACCCCTTCCACCCCCCACCGCACCTCCAATCCAACCCCCCACCCCAAGTAGTAGGCAAAACAGACCACTACTCCCACCACTCCCACCGAAACCCCAGCCTCCAAATCGGTAACCCAGGTAACGGCAAACTCTCAGCCGGGGAACAAGAGTACATAGCCCGCACAACCGGCACGCCATTGCTAGGTCAAACCTGGAATTCTGAAACCTCAAAGATTAAAAAGGCGCCGCCGCATAAAACGGGCCTGTTGGGTCAGATGGAACAGAGAGAGAAGGAGAAGAAGGATTTTAAGGAACGTACGAATCGTAATAGTTGGACTGTTCAGCAGGCTATGCGGCAGAGACAGAGTATGGTCGGTATGGGGAGTTTAATGCAGCAGCAGGCCCAACAGGAACAAGCTTTACAGCAACAGCAAGCCTTACAGCAGCAACAAGCTCTACAGCAACAGCAAGCTCTACAACAACAGCAAGCTCTACAACAGCAGCAGCAAATGTCAATGAACTTCGGATACGCAGGACAGCATATGGGACAACCAGTGCAACAGCACTACGGATTCTACGGCCACCAACAACAGCAGCAGCAGCAGCAGCAACCTAATCCAGCGGAAGCAAATGCTAGGATACAGCAGCAAATGATGTTTATGCAGCGGCAGCAGCAGTATATGGCGTTACAGGCGCAGCAGCAACAGCAACAACAACAGCAGGCCGATCGAAGGGGTTCATGGCGTTATGGGTAATTTCAAAATTTAAAATTTTTCTTTCATGAGCGGGGGTATAGAGAATAAGCATGTTATGTGAGCGGGGTGTATAAAGCGAGAGATGCGAGATTGCGTAAGATTCTTTGCGGTTTTTATATCAAGTTGGATTTTTGTGATATTGATTCGCTTTTCTGCATATATTAATTGGAGCATATACTGTTTGGTTTGGTCTGCATATACTTGGGCGGGGAAAATATAAAAAGGAAAAAAGGGGAGCTATGGCATCGGGATGGAGGCGGTACATAGCATTGGACTGGATTGAGGATTTTGTGTTTCTTGGTGTATTTATTCGGTTCTTGGTTAATTTTTATGAGGTTATATATATCCTGTAGTTTCGCAAGACTATAGACTGTTGAGGGTTTGATCTCTACGGTATGGTATCTATCTAGATTTATGTATGGGTGCGATCGATTGCTATAGCTATACGGATATGCTGATACCGAGATCTGCTAATATAATATTATATCTAAGTATCTAATCGTGAATCGAATCGAATATAAATAATCAGATCGATTAGGGAATTATGGAAGAAAGTTGTTGTTTTCATTTGACTTCTTAGGCGTTTAACCTCCACTAATTTTAAAACTTACAGAGTTAGGTTGTCAGAGGGTTACAATTTACACCTCTTAATCCGTGACTTGCACAACAGAGATCCAAAGGTTCTGTACTTAATCGAGTTCAAGCCCGGGATCGTCCTATTACATAATACGGAGTACACTAGCGAAGACGTAGAGTTTGTAGTGTAACCCGATTTGAGGAGGAGCTTCGTAAGATAGCTGGAATGTATAATTGCGGAGAACCATAGCCAGTTCTATGGCTTGCTCGCACGCTCCTACTGTCGTTAGTCACATTGGTGGTTAGTTTTGCTCATAACAGCTTATCCTTTTCCAAATTCACCCCACGACTCCTCCCTATCCTATCCATTTACTCGCTCTTAGTCAAAGCGGGTTTCTCGCATTACCATGAAAGTTTCGGGGCCCTTCTACGTAACTCTGGGTGTTCTGGCAGATAGGATCAATGTGGCGTTGAAGCGGCTCGGTAGCCGGGTGTACAATCCATAATTGGTATAGGTGTTTATCATTTTATTCTTACTGGGACTAGCGGTATTTTGCTATGAGAATTGCTATAATAGCAGGTAGTGTAATTGTGCTCTTTGCTGTACCTCTTATACAAAGGTTCCCTAAAAACCACGATATCTATCAACCTTTTCCTTAACAGTTGAATAGAATACAGGCCCAATTTACGTCCGCTAGTCCCTCTTTGATTCAGGCGATGCCGCGGCGGAAGCGGAGTCTCGATGGCAATTCGTAACCTGGCTCTTTGGCCTCCTTCCGCGCTTCTTCATTCTGACCATAAGCGTCATCCAACTTATCCTTGGTATCACCATCTGTCAGAGCATTCTTGATTGCCTTGATGGTTTTTGCATCAAAAGCTTCACCGCCGATGGCTGCATCCAATTGCTTTTTGTCCTCTCCGACCTTGTACGAACCGTAATCGGAACCGTACTTGGGCTTTGGAGCTGGTGGTCGCGGCTTAGGGCAGTAGTTCTTGGGCTTCGCTACCTGCTGGAAGGTCAAGCAACCGCCGAACGGGCCAGTGTCGGAGTTGTTTTCACAGCGGATGAGACAGACCTTGTCGGTGCCGCCGAACTTGCCTTTACAGTCAAGGTTTTTCGGAAGCACGATACGTAGTTGCCATTGCTTGAGAGAAAAGCCGTTGATAGAAGCTGCGTCTCCGGGAACGTTGCCCTCGACTCTCAAGTGGCCCGGCTCGCCAACCCAGTTGCTACCTGAAGCAGTCATATCAAGTTTGCACTTGTAGACCCCAGCGCCATCAGCATTGACTTGGTGCAGTGTAATACCGATATACCCTCCGGCGGTAGCCTTCGGGAGCGGACCTCTGTGCTTTATGGCCCATTCGGTTTGCTCCTTAATATCGATAGTTATCGCGGGATCCGTCACGTCACACGCTGGTAAAAATGAACGTTCCGTTGTCCCCAGTTGGACCGCCCCCAGATTTCCGGCCAGCGCTTGCTGGAATACATGTCGACGAATCGAATCTGGCTACCGCAGCCGTTAGGCTGATAAACGCGTTTGACTGGTGAATAGTCTGCCTCGCGCCAACAGGGACATATGGGCCCCGGGCAATCTCCACATATTGGTTTGGTCCATGGTACAACGGGGTAGGCGAAAACGGGAACATCTGCTTGGAATGGAATTTGGTCGGTTCCATCTCGCGGATAGTTTGGGTCTATACCGCAGCCGATACCGTGAATGTTAGGGTCGTAGTCACCCCAAGTATCAATGATCAGTCCGTGGCCCATGATAGTTGGGGCCAAGGAGAGGCTGGTAATGGCGAAAAGAACAGAGAACATCTTGAGAAGATGGGCAGAAAAAGAGTGTAATGATACCTGACGAGGTGAAATGAGCGTAGGTAAGAGTGCGGACTCTAAGTAGGGAGTGTCTGATGCTCACAGAGATCGGGAAGCGATAGAGGGATAGAGGAGGTGGATGAAGAGCTTTATATACCTCGTAGCCAGTACTATGCTGATACCAGCCTTGAACTAATCACTGGTATGCCTCAGTCCTCAATGCCACTCCAACTGCAATGGCCCTAAACTCTATGGTCAGATCCTTCGGGGATGGAGTAACATCTACTTGAGAGTGGATTCCTCTGAATACTAGCTAGTATCTCGAGGACGTCACTACAGTCGAAAGAGGCGACCCTAAGCATCCCATCCTGCTTCGCTGGGTCTAGGTAGCGAATCAATATCCTGCCTATCTTCGCAGCCCGCTACAGCTCGGATAGCTGATATGGATCGGATTGGCATTTTCGAGGCTGGAGGTATCATCGCATCTTAGCAGGATGTCTGTTTCCCGTTGTAGAACCTTGCCGACGAGTACCAGCGGCATCTACTGAGATCTCTGCATCTACTAGCAGCGCTACTCGATATAAGAGAATGCTTGCAGATACGTACAGATACAAGCGTGCCGAGACGACCGTTTACTGCTACTCGCGTCGTACAACGGATTTATCTCGGGTACACAAAGCATACATCTTCCTCATTCATGCCGAAACAAAAATAACACACCCAAGGGACCGGATGCAATATGCGCAATGTGACAGCCGTTAGCAATGTGGAGGCCATGCCAAGCCGGCGACAGATCGATCTTCAGGCTAGAAGTATCATCGCATCTTCGCAAGATTGTTCCGCCATAGCCGAAACTCTAGTACTCTGAGCTCGATGAATAACCTCATACTAGAAATCCTATCGGGTCCTTCGGTTGTCAATCTCTCTAAGAAACCAGGTAAACTAGGTTGAAGTGAGACAAGAAGGAATGGGACACGACAACCCGCATCCGTGGCCCGAATTCAACTCTTCTCTTCGTTTGTGGGTGAAAGCATGTTTCGCCATCTACGCATCTTTTTTTTAGCTTAGAAGGGCTGCTGCACAATTTAATTTGTGCTCGATATTTCCTTCTACAAATCAACAACCACCTATACCTTAGTCACACAATTTAAGATCGAAAGCTTCCTTGTTTAACCAAGAATTTAATAACGCTTTGAGGAGCGGTAGTACTATGAACAAATCAAGAAATAATATACTCGATTTTATATTAAAAAGCAATGACTATGTATTGTAACAATTGGAAAATATACAACCAGTTATCAGTGTGCACGTGAAAGAAGAATATATTAAGCCAAGCGAATAACACAAACTGTAACAAAGCTAGAGCCACATAACCGGGGGCAGAGATAGCGTTTGCTGGC
This sequence comes from Arthrobotrys sphaeroides, assembly GCA_036971245.1. Taxonomy (NCBI): domain Eukaryota; kingdom Fungi; phylum Ascomycota; class Orbiliomycetes; order Orbiliales; family Orbiliaceae; genus Arthrobotrys; species Arthrobotrys sphaeroides. Next base: position 458,868 of record JAJTTW010000013.1, on the reverse strand, counting down.
GGTGTCATCATAATGAACATCATGGCCGGCCATGCATCGTCGTGGTTGGAAGAAAAGCAGGCACAAAGAGACCAGCCCAAAATAAGGTAGTATCCAGAATCGAGCCCCGCAACTCGTAAACCCTTCGTAGTGTTATTCATCTATGAGCGGCAACATTCTACATAGGCCGTTGACCTATGATAGGCGGGTATCTATGACATAGACCATCTGCATGGTACACAACTCACAGAACTGGTCACCAATGCCCAATCTATCTCGAAGACCACGATTATATGAAAGCCTCCTATATAAGACTCTTTGGCGATGATGGATCCGGTTTTGATCCTCATCAGTCAACTTACTTACTCACCCAACTACGTGAATGCTAAGCCTATTGTTACACTCCTAGCTAATAAAAGCAGCTTTATTATTCGTTGACTACTTAAGTACATACCTTCTAACCTCTTGAGAACTGAATAATCGAGGCTTATCCTTACGTAATATACTATTTTCCAATACAGACTTGATCAAGAACGACCTTTGTCTTCGGTCGAGCGGTAGCCAGTTTCAATCCAGTCGTTTAAGTGCGGGCCCTAGCTATTCAGGATATAGTTCGTTCAAGCTCTCCTTGCATCATCACAAGAGCTGTGAGCTACATTCAATCCGAAGGCTTTTAATATCATCGCAGCTATAGCTAATCACTTCGTCGAAGTAACTTGGATATTTGTTTTAAATACTAAAAAACAATTGGTGACAATGTCATAATTTTCCAAGCATGAATAATTAAGTACATGAAGCTTCAATACATGAGTGTCATACAAAAACTAAATAACAGGGATGGTTGTGTCGACAGCCTTTTTAATGCGAGCGGACCAATAACCCACATCTTCAATATCTCTGGAATAACCAATTTCATGTTCTGACCACAGCTATCCCATTTATATATTCTAAGCTCTTTAAACCGTCGAGGAGACCGTATTCCTCAGTACCCCCAGCCCAAAATTGGCCAGAATTGAAAACCCAAAACTCTACCGTCTTTAAACGCGGAAATCGGTCTACTAGCGTTCCAATTTCTTGGTTGCTGATATTATCAGCTACAATTCGAAGGTGCTGGATTTGTGAAAAGGTATTCCTCAGGAACTGGACATTATATCCCATTTCTCCATCATCCTCGGTCTTCATATTTGGACGCCGGGTTTCCACTTGCAATTCTTTCAAATTTGGTGCACCTGCCAAAAAAATATAATATAACGCCTTTTTGCTGCACTCTAATCTGTCGTAAGGCATAGGTAAGCCCGCAACTAGAATGCTCGCTTCTGTGAGTGCGGGTAGCCTCGGTACGAATTTGCTGGCTAAGCTTTCTATCGTGTTCTCTTCCTGCCATATTCTGACAAACTCTTGGTTTTCCGGTGATAGGCGGTCGAATCGTGATCTCCTAGGCTTGCCAATGGTATGAGGGTTCTGCCCCCCTGTCACTGTACAATGATAGTAGTACTCCCTTTCGGTGATCTGAAACTCGAGGTGCCGAAGAGTATTACAGAATGGTTGTCCGATCATGCCGTGAAGTATGGCCATATAAATCATCAAGGCGACACTGTTGGGCTCGCCGTTTAGTGTAAGGAGTGTTTCGATCTGTGTCTCGTATGATATATAGAGTTCTCGGATATGTGGAAAAAGATTTAATGCCATTGTGGAGATACGAATTTTGGAGATGAGAACGTCGTCGCGCCATCCGGGTCCGTAGTAGGGGTGTCGAGGTCCGGATTTCAATTGGTTGACACTCTGAAGCCAGCAGTCTAGGGGCTCAAATCTTACAGAACTATTGCAAGGTTTGTAAGCACAAGTATTTTTGGTCTATAATTCATGTTCTTCGAAAACATACTAAACGAATTCGCGAAGGTCCGCGCAAATACCGCCATCTTGAAACAGCGCGATCGATTCCGGAGTAAGAACCAAACTATTGTCCGCTAGAAAGGACAGTCTGCAACACAGCACCGAACACTGGGAAAACCTGCTGCGATCTTCGTCTTCCATGTGCTTGACGATTGCGGTAATAATTTCATTTGGAAATACCTCGAGTATGCTTCTTTTTGATGGTAGTTCCGTTTCTGTAGTTGCTGGTCTGGATGGGATGTCTAAATTAGGCTCGGACATTTTTTCAGTTGATTTTGATTTTCGAGGTAATAGAAATATTTAAGGTTATGAAATTTGCAATGAATACTTTTAAGTAAGTAGGTATGAAACGCCGTTTATATATACTGAGCAGATCAGCGTCGTCATATATGCCGCCTGACTGCCTGAGAGGGGTTCTGGCGCGAAGTATTCTGTCTGCCTGAACCCGTAGTAGTAGTAGACAGTCTATTATAAGACTGTGGCCCCATAAGATCCGTCTAGGACCGGGGTTCTATTGCCAAGAACCGTGGTTCGGTACGAAAAGTCTGGTGCTTCTGTAAACAACATCTTTTGCTCCGGAAGAACATCCAACGCTGTGTTTATAAGTACTTACTTTAAGTACCCTGCAGTATCAGCTCGCACTATTCCTCCCGTGGCCAAAGTTGGTTTGGCCAGCTCTTCCAATTTTATCGACAACTGTTGGCACCCAACGCAAGGGCAATTGCGCAAGGGGAAACGATTGAAACGGGAGGCAGGCCACGCGAATTTAAAATGCACGGCTGTTGGTATCAATCCTTGTCGCAGCGTGGTTGCAGATTGTTGCAATTGTGGTTCTTAAGCAGTGATATCGAATTGAATGTGTAGACGAAGGTTAGAGGATTGATTAGGCTGTTAGTCGCGTGAGGCACGCTCACTGAACTAGCTTGTTAATACGTTCCGTTTATTAATTATCTAGATACTGGAAACCAGTGTCTTTGTCCTTTTCTGGCTCAATATGCAGGGCTCTCTGCTCCTATTTCTAGCTCGCGATTCCGATGCCATGGACCGAAATAAACGTATCCGGTCCCGATTGCAATAGGCCCGATTACCTAATATCTTATTTTGTTATTGTATTATAGGCCGCGAAAGTATCCCCTGATCGTACTAACGATCTTTTACCCCGTTAACATGCTCAACTAAGATATAGTTGCAGCACTTAAGCAGATGTAGACGTCCTCAGATTTACGAGGAAAGGGCGGAATGGTTGCAATTGTGCAACCGAATACGCGTATGTAACGTCAAAGCCTTGTTTTCCACGGGCGGACAACTGGCGCCATTGGCCCGTTATAACCAGCACTTGCCTGTATGCACAGGTTAATATCAGTACAAGACTAGGTTAATATCATATCGAACTTTAATATTACTTGCTGCGGACCTGCCGACATGGGCGCTGACACCAAAAAAAAAAAGATTGTGCCAACCGTTATTGCCCCATATGGCTTGCCATTGAGAATAATCAATCCGATTCGCCATCCCTATCGAAGGTCACCATGCTCTCTTATAATATCACACCGGCAGTCCGACTTTAAAGCTTTTACCTTTTACCTTTTGGTTTACGGTCCTCGACTGGCATTTCTGAATTCGCCTTTTTCGCTTCTTCTTTTCTCTCCTTACTTCGTTCACGGGGGTTCAAAACGGGATTCATGCTGGCACGGGCCCCTCAAATGGGCAGAGCCGCCAAGCCGGTCATTTTCGCCATCTTTGCCGTCCTCACAACCTCCTTCATCGCGCTCACGATCTATGACCCGCGACTCATCAAATTCCACGTAATCGACCGTTTCAAGGACCTCACGTCTTCACCGCCTGTACCGAATCATGTGGGTGGCAACGTTCTCGACGGAATCTTCCGCGACACTCAGATCCAGTCGCCGGTGAATGATACCACGACCCCGTTTTCGCCGCACGATGAGCGGAATTTCTTGATGACGGAGAAGCAGTGCGAGGTGTCTTTTCCTGGGTTATTTGTGGAGATCGAACGCGCGGTGGAGGATAGGAAGGAGAGGCGGATTACGCTTGATGAGGTGAATGCGGTTGATGATACGGATTATGGGTACTTTCGGGGCTTCGTATACAACCAACAGGTCAGACTACAACCACGCCAAAAATTGGGAAAAAAAGAAAAACAATATCTAGAAAGACTTATATTAATTTATTTAAAAAACAGCTCTACGTCATGAAAATGGTCGACCCAAACTTCTCCCGCGGCTTCGCAACCCTAATGGCCATGCACCGCGCAATAATAACCTCCCCCGAACCCCTTCCAAACATCGAATTCACCTTCAACACCGCAGACTACATCGAACACGACACACCCTCCGCCACATGGACCTACGCCCGCCGTTCAAACGAAACCGTATACTGGCTCATGCCAGATTTCGGATACTGGTCCTGGCCTGAACCAAAAGTAGGTTCATACGACGAAGTCCGGGTCAAAGCCCGCCTTGCCGAGGAATCAATCCCATGGGAGAAGAAGATTCCGAAGATAGTCTGGAGGGGGGCTACGCTTAAACTACCCGTTCGACTGGCGCTGTTGGATCGTACTAAGGATGCTCCGTGGGCGGATGTTAAAGCACTTGATTGGGAGAGTCCGGAGAGTAAGGAGAAGAACCTCCTCGGCATGTCGGACCACTGTCACTACCGCTTCGTAGCGCACACCGAAGGTCGCTCGTACTCCGGACGATTAAAGTATCTCCAGCAATGCAGATCGGTAGTGATAGCTCACAAACTGGAGTGGATACAACATTACCACTCCCTCCTAGTCTCTTCGGGTCCCAACCAGAACTACGTCGAATGCAAACGCGACTTTTCAGACTTAAAAGCAGTAATAGAGGAATTGCGATGGGATGAAGAAAAAGCTAAACGGATAGCGGATAACTCCGTCAAGGTGTTCAGGGAGAGATACCTCACCCCCGCAGCTGAAGCCTGCTATTGGAGGAAGTTCATAAGGGGCTGGAGGAGTGTTAGTTTTGAACCAAAGTTGTTGGATGAGAATGGGAATTTTAGAGGGGTGCCTATTGAGTCTTTCATCCTGGAGAGAAGGACGGAGTGGGCCCCGTATTGATTTAATTTTTTTTGTTCTTTCTGTCTTGGTGTATCATTTTACTTAATATCCTCCATGGTTTTAGAGAGCGCTGTATTTATTCGGCGTTCAAGCGGCATGATAATAAAATATATATCCACATCTCGAGTATTTGGATGAGAGTAAGGCAAGCTTGCGAGTGGAAACACGATTCCTCTTTCCCGATTACTCCTCTCCATACATACTGTATCAAGAAAGGATGATATATTGATATAGTATCCCAAGATAAAGCCTGAAATAGTTGTGAAGTCTCCGCTTGATATAAAGGCTGCTAGTAGGCTGTATGGCAGTTTCTTTCCTATATCTTTTATAAATCCTCTTTTTACATTTTTATTCTGTATTCTCTTAAGTATTTATAGGTGCCAAGTTATCAGTCTTCGCTTTTAAAACCTTTGGGAGTGGTGAGAAGGCCCTGTCAATGCTTCAATACGGTATTGAGCCATACCGTACGGGTTCTGGGTGGGTTTTCGGGAACAGCTTTGAGTCTTCAAGACGGTTTATATCACCGATTTACCGTCCTGAAAAACCCACGATTTCTGCTACGGTAATAAGGTATTATAACGGTAATGAGAGGGGAAATGGTCATATAATTTGTATTAGAATGCTATTCAAGAAAAAGCCCCCCTCTTCTGGCTCGGTACATACATATGTACTGTGCTAGGCAAAAGGCGCTCATCGAGACGGGATCAATATTAATACGGTATTAGGTCGTAATACGGTATGGGAGCGAAAATTAAAACTGCCATATAATTGGATCAGAATGGTATTCGAAAATACCAGTAGGCAATTGGCATTCTCGTTAGAAGACTCGGCCCGAACAATAGTCGTATCAATTCTGGGAAGGTTATTACCTAAGAACTTGATAAATTTGGTTTCGTAGCTGGAGAATAATACTTAAATCTTGTAACACACAAATATCCTGGTGTTGAGGGCTGGAATTAATACATTGAGTGGCCGATTGAAGGCTTTTGGTATCGTTTTTTAAGTTTAAGCCGTTTGATACGATCTTTAAGACGCTTTGATTGCTTCGAATGATGTTATCGAAAATTTCAGGTGTATGCTTTTCTTGAAAAAGGTCTTTAAGTTCCCCAATTGCAATGGCGCTGTACTGACTTGGTATACTTGTCTTAAATTTAAGTACCTAATTCGAAATATCAACACCATCATGTCTAGCTTTGGCCATGGGGCATGGCGCCAGGGGCTTGAATCAGTGCCTTGTAACGATCGTGGGAACTGGGTTTTGGAAAAGCAGACGGCGTGGTACACAAGGAAAGGAAAGTACTTGTGTCGAGAAGAATCTCATGAAGTACCGAAGTGGTGATAGAGAGCGAGAGATAGCGATAGTCAAGAGTGGGCAGAGTCAAAGCAGAGAAGAAATTGGAGCAACCATAGAAAGATAGTCACTTAGCAGAAGGAAGGGAACAAAGGAAGTACGCCGGCACAAGGGATTAGGAGAACAAAGTCCAGTTGAAGTGTGGGGGGCTTGATCATGGTGTTGCTAGAATGTTCTTCATGATGCAAGAATGGCCATAAGGCAGAATCGGGAGATTATGTTGAAGCACAAATTACGATGAAATGGCTACTTCCTATTTAGAAAAACGACAGTCATCCCTCCTGTTCAACTGCCACTTCAAATCCACCCGATAGCATGATTGGAAGTTGAGCTTGCACGGAACTCCATCCGAAGAACGCCCTTCGAGAGCCCAGATCATCCAATTACATGTCCGGCGCCCCACAAAGTGGACAGTTAACAAGGACACCATGCAAAAGTCCCGTTGGAGCATGAAATCTCCTTCATAAGCCATAAGTAGCCTCCAAAGCCGGGAAAGGAAAGTTTAGTTCTCAAGTTGCGGCCAAGCGGCATCGTGACTGAGCACACTCGTAACGTCTTTGCTTCTTCTTCCCAAGTGGGCCGGTCTTACAACCGGATATAGGATAACCGTTCGCGATTATAGTATCATTCGTCGATCACAACGGCGAGACTAGATTCCCTTACCGAGTATAGACCGAACCTGCTAATATTTCCTGTGCGACCTCGTCTGAGCGCTCGCCATAGTTAGCGGATGCTATTCGGCAAAGTCCTTTCGACAGGCGGATGCGATAGTAGTTAGATATTTCGACAAGTCTGAGACCGGACCCTGCAAGCTTTGACTTAACGAATTGCTTCAATCCTACGATCCTTGGCGGAATTTAAGCCGGTATATTTTTAGAGCTCTTGGTGTTTGAAGGGTATGTGGTCCTGCCTTGTTTTGGGAACTTTGGTTGTAAAGACGAATGGTTTTCTGTCGAGCGATTCATTTTTTTCTTGGAGTTTTGGAGATAGTGGTTGGAATTCCTCGCACCGCGGAAATTGATATATAAGTATCTCCGGAGGGTATCAACGCTAAACTAAATCGGCTAGAATATTGAAAACAAATTGCTTAACAAAGTAATTAAGCCTTTCCTCGGGGTAAAAATATTATCGTGCTAGCCATAAAAGGAAAGGCAGCAGAAACCTGAGCCAGGTGTCGAAACTACTTGGCCTTGGGGTCTTTCTGAAAGGGCGTAGGTTTTACTCGACTGAGGATGGATTTTGCAGTTGTGCCATTCCGTTAACCGTCGCGCAGGCGGAAGTCGCATGATGCCACCTTCTTTAGCGTCGTACACATTTCCAATTACTTTTTGCATGCCTGTTGGTCGAATCAGGAGGAGGAGGAAGAATGAAGAAAGAAGAAAAAATACAATATAGACGGAGACACGTCAAGAGAAATATGAAGCTAAGTTTCTAGCTAGCGAGAAGAGAGACGAAGAGGCCAACCCTGATTACCAGTGTAACCGAAAAATCCATTTTTTTCGGTCAAGTGGTTCGGGGACCAAGAATACTTGGGCTCTGTAGGAAACCTTTCCCGAGTACTAGTGATGTTTGTTCAAAAGCTCTCTAGGGAAGCAGCCATGGTGATGTTCTAGACGAGTTTGGTGTTACGGCTCCCTCGATTTCGATATTTCTTGCATATGCGAAGCAATCCCGCCATGGCGCCATGATCATTCGGCATGCCAGTACTACCTGACCCATTAGCAGATGCCTTGTCCCGACAAAAGTATCGTACGTATAAAGACACATGTCCCGACAAAGATACAGCTACTTGCATGGTGGGATTGTGTAACCTCGCCTATCGTACTATTGATTCCTATGAATTCCTAATTTATACTGCCATCATCGCGCATCGTCCCGGTTGCGCCGCCAGCTATTGATATGATATGATGCTTAACTTACCTTAGATGGACCATCTCCACGGCGCCGTTAAACAGGGAATCGAATCTTCTCCGCAGTCCGGTATCTTGGTGGACTAACCTAGTGTAGATTCTTTCGAATGCGACAACCGTTTTTGAAAGAGTCGACTGGTGGGATTTAAGATCCAGTTTCTCAAACGTTCTGCAGAGGATTTCTGAAGACATCCCAGCCGAAATTCTGGCTTCTTCCCTCTTGGCCGCCGACCGTTGGTCACGCAGGCCCACACCGCCGGTTTGGAAGTTCTTCGCGAGGAACCAATCCCTGCAGTTACACAACCGAACCTTGCAGTTCAATATTATGCATATTCGCAAACATCCAACGCAGGGACATCGACTTTTAACGATATCTAAGTATCTGCTACTAAGCAAGGAAGTTTTGCTTGGCGGGAGGTTATTTCTTTTGTATCGCATACTCTTTCATTCCGATTTTAATCTCCAGCTTTTGGACATTCTTTTTCTCGTACTATCGTCTAGTTCGTTTCTTATTCTCCTCAATCGGTACTTACCGTTTCAAAGGAAAAGAGGTGGTCCCACGCGGGATAAACGTCTAATTCATGCCATTCACACGTCTTCTGTGTCACATTATGCATGGAGTCCTTAGATAGGCCATGGAACGCCTCGTGCGCCGGGAATTTTGGGATTTGGTTTGCGGGAGAGGCATAGTCGATTCCATATCGCGATCCGTCACCCGCCAGCAACTCCATTTTGTACAACTGTTCTATTGATGTGCAGAAAAGCCCGGATGCAGGTTGGATAGCATATTAGATCCGAGCCGCGACACAAGAAAAACGAATTTTTGGTGACGAAATTTGCGGTTATGCCTCACCGTTGTTGGGCTTATAGGCGAGTATATAGCTGGCTATAGTGAAAAACCAGTGTGTTTGGTTGACTCTCGGTAGGGTCCGCTTGCAGACCGAGTATAGGCGGGTCGAAGGTGTCCTGATATTATAATTATACTGGTACGTATATTTCGGATAAAACTATGAGCTGGCTGACTGGCCCCGGATTGTAATCGATAATTATGTTTACCAAGCATGTGGTGTGATACAGCTAGAGACCGTTATCTTTCCGAATTTCCGAATTCGCCAGCCTATCGCTGTAGTAGCGGGAGCAAGGGGATAGAGAGTTAAATGGGAGTGGTACATCCGATGGATGAAATGTTCCATACCTTGAAGCACCTGTATCCGACTATCAAATCCGATTAGTTATGTCGGATTCTGCGAAACATCTGCACGTCTAGCTTTACTAGGAGTATATACGCGCGCACGGTGGTATCCTCTCTGTGTGGATATATCGTTAACACTCTAGGTGGAAGACAAACTGATCGTTACTCCAGAATGGTGTTTTCGACCCGGTTGTCAGTTTGAGCCGGTCCTTGGTCGCAGGCTCGACAGTCAGGATTCCTGGGAATGTGATATTTTAGATCTTAATGCCGATGTCACGATAAGGCCCGTCGACGGGGTCGTATATAAAGCCCTCGTGGCCGCCGTTAAAGACGCCCTCTCCTACCATCATCAGCATCCTTCAGCTTATCCAGCAGGGCTCATCTGCTTGTCCACTCATTAGTTTAGTCACTCTTTGAACTAACGGGAAGAATCCACCCTCTTACCTGTCATTCATTCATTCATAACACCGTCCCGGATATAAACCCGAGAGACCACACTCCTTTCTAAGATGCATTTTTCCACTCTTTTTTCGACGGTCACCGTCGTCCTCGTGGGCATGGCGGACCTTTCCTCCGCCCACTGCGTGTTCATCGACGCCTGGGGATCCGCTAAACCAGCCATCCACGGTTACGGTCTCGGATTCGGTGCCTTCACTCCTAGAAAGGGTACCCATCTCGTTCCCCACCAGCGAGATGTCGCAGTCTTCGATCAACGAGTCGTCCACAACAGCTGGAATAAGAAGTATCTTCCAAACGGATGCGGTTGCACAGCTCAAACTGTCGCCGTCCACTACGAGAAAACCAACAAGACCCTCTGGAAGAAGAAAGGAAAATATTTGTTCAGCGAAATCACCCCTGCTGGAGGTTTCGTCAACGTGAAGAACCACGTTGAGTACATGAGTGTCCTAGAGAAGCAGAAGAAGACCAGAAAGTGTCTTGCGACCGGAAGAACCGGGCTTCTTTCCGGTATCCCCAAGGTCGCTGCTGGAAAGCTCTTGACCATCGCCGTGTACCAAGTCAACCTCGACGGCGCTGGCCCATACTCTTGCAAGATCGATTTCAAGGGACGTGGAGCTACCTGGACTAGACCACTCAATGTGGTATCTTGCAAGGTCAACGGCAAGCACGTCGGTAAGCAGTGCCCAGGAGATAAATACAGTTTCAACTGGGGTACCATCGGCAAAGTTATGTCCTTCCAGGTTCAGCTACCCGCGAACTTGAACTGCCAGGGCACATACGGAGCAAAGGGAGGCATCAAAGATATTTGTGTCGTTCGTTGCGAAAACAAGGCCCAGTATGTCTAAGAACTCCGTTTTCGCGTTTTAATTACCTGCTAACCACTTCGATTGTAGGAACGGACCATTCGGTGGATGTGTTCCCATCCAACAAATCAGGCCGGGAGTCAAGCCTACGAAGCCTAAGGTAGTTGTGACTACCAAGAAGGTTCAGAGCATCAAGACTGTCGGTGGCAAGAGGCAGACCGTCACCGTCGTCCAAAGGGTCACCGTCACCAAACCCGCCGTCCCCGCCGGCCCCAGGCCAACAAAGAAGGTTGTCACCACGAGGAGAATTGTCAGAGTGCCCGTCGTCAAGGTCATCAAAGTCACACCGAAGGTTCCAGTCAGGCCCCCCCCACCAAGGACCAGGGTTATCATTGCTACCCAGAGGACCATCGTTTACATTATCAGGGGCGGCAAACGAACGCCTACTACGCTCACTAAGGGTGCTACCGTTACCGTCACTGAGACTCTCACCCCAACAGTTAGCGTTGTCACAACTACCGTTACCGAAACCCAAACGTATGAAGACGAGGTTACCGAGCCCACTGCCGGAGCTGGAGGTGACGGCAATGCCGGAGGTGACGGCAATGCTGGCGGCAAGGGTGGCGAGCCCGATGAAGAAAAGGTCGATGAAGAAGACGAAGTTGAGGATGAGCCTGAAGATAAATCCAACGATATCGGTGGCAAGAGCGACGAGCCAGCTACCAAGACCCCAACTGAGGATGAAATCGAGGCTGCTATCGGCGGAGAAGATATCGACGATGAGGAACGCGAGAGACTCAAGAATGAGAAGATTTCCGAAGAAGGCAAGGAATTCCTCAACGAGGCCGAAGAGAACAAGGAAGAGGAATTCGACAATACCGGCGATGATACCGGCTACTTTTAAGAAGCTTTGGCCACGGCCCTACTTCGAGCTGATATCGCAAATCAATATTGATATCGGTATCTACAAGATGCCAATAGTTAGCGCTTTGGCCATCACCCACCCCACCGAGTTTGTAGCCAGTGTCTGCAGTACAAAACTACATTCACCTGTTACAATGTCATTGAGTTAGCGGAGGGTTTTAGAATAGTTTGATGGAACATGTAGATTTATGCCTGGAAATCATGTATATGTAGTTTTCTTTCGCGAGAATTGAATTCAAAATATGAGGTTGTTTCCTGAGAACATCTGGTATCCAAGTACCCAACATAAATTTAAAGCCCGGCCTGTTTTACGTGCACAAATATCAACTTTCCAGTCTTGTCACCCATAGCCTCGAATTCCTCACAATGCTTACAATCTGCGTTGGAGTGGTATTTCGAGTTTAAGCGACTGCTCCCAACTGGCCAGGAAGTTTTCTCTTGGCACACATAACCGGAAGCCCACAAATAAAAAAGGACAAAAAAAAATGAATCTACAACAGACGCGATTCTCACCTGGTCACCCACGGTAATACTGAGCGCCCGATATGAGGCTTGAGTAAGGCAGAGCGGACGGGATACCCTTTAGTCCTCATTCTGTGGTCGTAGATAAAATAATATAGTAAGAATTCCAATATGACGTGTCATTTTCTTCCGAAATCGGATCAAAAACTCCTACAAAAAAAACTGGTGAAAGGATTGTCACCAGCATTCCAAAGCTACCTGCAGCGAGCCAATCGCAGTTCTGTCGGCTCCTGTGGCTGAGTTGCACAGTGTAGACTAGTCCTTTTGCGGTCCCGTGTTGACGCATGTTTCTGTTATGCAACAGCCGCAACGCCATCGCAGTTCTGCAGCTGCAGATTTAAATTTGCTATCTCAGTTTCCCCACACTATTTCCAAGGGAAGGGAAGATTGAAATGTTAGTCGCCTGAATCTCAATATTGCGGTGCGAGAAATCGCCCTTGCATGCGGTGTGAACACAAGAACCCGATTAATCCAGCTACTTTACAATTTAGTTAATCACTTCTAAAGGATATCGTTTGCTAATCGATTGAACAAATTGAGGCCTGGAACTACTGGCCCTTCGAAATTTTTATTCTGTCAACCAACCTATGGGCAGAGGCGGGAAGTATATTTATCATATCCTTATCACGGGAACTAGTATGGGCACTGTTACGATATGCTTAGGATGATGCTAAGGTGACGATGATTGGTGTTGAGAGATAGGCTCTCCTAAGACTACTACGGTACAGGCTTGGCATCTAGTTACGGTGTTGTGTCAGTAGCCCACAACTAGACACTCACATACCGTGACCATGACCATCGATCAGGCGGAGGCCAAAAGAAAAATTCCACCGCTAACTAGGGTCGATGCACGTAGTGATTCCGTCGGGCGGGCTGGCGCTGCAGGTTCTCGCGTTTGCTCCGCTCTCAAATACACCTGTACAGGTATGCATGTACCTACCAGTAGGTACTTCCACCAGCTTCGAAAAAGCAAGGGTAACATATGTGCGTCCCGGTTTTAAAAGTCGAAGCCGCAGCGACCTATCTCACGGTCACGGTCCAGGATGCATCGGATATAATCAAAGTTAATATATAAACTAAACCGGAACTACTAGCTATCTCTTAACTTTAAAAGGCTTATGATCTAAAAAGTAATATTGACCGATCACCAAAGCCAGCATCGAAGTCAATAATAACAGCACCCTTACCAAAAACGAATATTGCAAATCTTGATGTCTTATAATTATTGGGACCTTACTCTCGAATGGGCCTCAAACCAATGCATACTCTCAGATAATGCTCATCCAACGGTTCCACTCGGCTGCACCTCGACACCAGAGGCATCGACTTCAACGCACCATATGCCGCAGGAACGACCAAAAATAAGCAAGGTAGCCAAAGGCGGCTACAAAAAACTCGAGGAAGTCCGGCGAGCATTAGGAATACCAGAAAGCGGTCTCAGCAGGTCGGAAATCCTTCAAAACTACCCGGATTGGCCCCTTGATCCGGGAGGCCATCTCCAGATAGCAGCTGGGCCGCTATTTTGGTATTTACATCTTTAACTTGCTCTCAAGTCTCTCTAGGAACCTCTAGCTAATAATATACCGCCAAACTTTGGTTTCATAGAAAGCTGTCAGTGATGCCTTCCAGGAATACACTACCGGCGTATGGAAAGATGGCATCCTTCTTCAGTGGAGTTTCGCACAACCGAAAAATTACCTTGGGTTTCAATCTGTGGCACTTCAAGAGGCGATAATCGAGACTATACTACTCAATCTCACTGGGGATGGGCACGAGGAATGTGCAGATAGGCTGAGGAGGTGTGAAAAGAATTGGGCCATCGACGACCTCTTGACGCGGCGTGTGCGGCATTGGAAACGATTATAGCTAGCCTCGCGTTGGACAAAATGCGGTGCTCAAACGTGGAAGCAGGGATCCCAATTTTCCAGGCCAAAAAGGGCATGTACTGGTAGAAAAAAAAATGCAAAAAAATCTACAACAGACGCGATTCTCACCTGGTCACCCACGGTAATACTGAGCGCCCGATATGAGGCTTAAATAGGGCAGAGCGGACGGGATACCTTGCTAGTTCCTCATTCTGTGGTCGTAGATGAAAATGCTACATTCCAAACTGTACTTATAGATATCTTCAAGTTATTTGCGCGTTAGATGTGTGAAACCGGCCGGGTGAACTCTGAAACGTCAACGATCCGGATTTGCGTTTCCATCGCAGAAAATCAACCAAATTTCGAATCGTGATTGTGCAGTCAATTTTGGCCCGAATCGCTTAATTTTAGGATCAATCGATTACCCTATGTATTTTCTTGATGTTTGGAACCGGGCTTAAAAATTGACTAAGTTTTGAGTTCAAAAAGTGTCATGTGACTTGGGTACTTCAACTGGTCTGTCAGTGTGTGGATTCGATAATTTGCGTTGGCGGGCGTTGCAGTGTGTGCGTGGCGGTGTAGATACCTGTGGCGGTGCAGCTCAGGGCAAATGCCCTCGCTTACCACATTTGGTGGGGCTGCAAGCCAAGATGATGAAAATATGAGTCGCAGCTACAGTTTCGACATCTCGGTATCATCAACCATCAAATTCATCGGCTTCCAAACCGTCAACTAACGACAATCGCCTTCACGACCTTAAATAGCCTTACTTCATCTATAAGAAGCAATGGGGGTTTCCAAGGTGATTAGCGTCAACGATCTTACGGCTCGAGAAGGAGCTTGGGAGGAATGGAGATGCTGATATAGTCGGGGGGTTATTAGGCCAACAAAGCAATCTACTTCGAGAAGCTCAAGGGGCTCCTTGAGAAGTACAAGTCCATCTTCATCGTCACCGTCGACAATGTACGTTTTTCCTACTTTGGTATTCAAGAAGCTTGAAGAGAGCGATGGCTAACTCGATGGTGTATATAGGTCTCGTCCCAGCAGATGCACGAAATCCGTGTCGCCCTCCGTGGTGAGGGTGTCGTTCTCATGGGCAAGAACACCATGGTCCGTCGTGTGATCCGTACCTTGGTCGGCGACAACCCGGAGTACGAACGTCTCCTGCCATACGTCAAGGGTAACGTCGGTTTCGTCTTCACCAACTCCGACTTGAAGGAGACCCGTGACAAGATCTTGTCCAACCGTGTCGCCGCTCCCGCCCGTGCCGGTGCTATTGCCCCCGTCGACGTGTGGGTCCCAGCCGGAAACACTGGTATGGAACCCGGCAAGACCTCTTTCTTCCAGGCCCTCGGTATCCCAACCAAGATTGCTCGTGGTACCATTGAAATTACCAGCGATCTCAAACTCGTCGAGGCCGGCAGCAAAGTCGGTGCTTCCGAAGCCTCGTTGCTCAACTTGCTCAACATCTCCCCATTCACCTACGGTATGGGTGTTGCGCAGATCTACGACCAGGGTCAGGTCTTCGCCCCAAGCGTTCTCGACGTCGACGAGAAGGACTTGATTGACAGGTTCTTGTCTGCCATCAAGACCATCTCCTGCATCTCCCTCGCCGCCAACTACCCAACCCTCGTCTCCGTCATGCACTCTCTCGTCAACAGCTACAAGAATGTCATCGCCGTTGCCATCGAGACCGAGTACGAGTGGGATGAGATCAAGGAGCTCAAGGACAGGATTGCCAACCCTGATGCCTACGCATCGGCTGCTCCAGTCGTTGAGGAGAGCAAGGGTGCCGATGCCGCCCCTAAGGAGGCCGAGAAGGAGGAGGAAGAGGAGGCTTCCGACGAGGATATGGGTTTCGGTCTTTTCGACTAAACGGCCTTCTCACCTACCTTTGCATAGTCTCTCGCATGAATGCTTCTCATTTGTCTCACTGTTCAATTTTCGATGTTTTACACACATGTTTAACGATGCGGCGAAGATTCGTTTTCCCATTGTATTTATGAAAGATGGGATCATGAGCGGCCGGTTGATAATGAAACGAATAGGAGCAGTTCATGAATGAACTTACGAAGTACCATGCAGTAGTAATCAGTCAGCAAGACGGCCGTATCGGCTCCAAATAAGCCACAATATCTACCAAGGGCCCGCGAGCTGCTGTCTCTACTTTTAGCCTATACCTGCAAATGGGTTCCTGGGAGCCGCTTCATCTCAACCTTCGTCCCAAGCGACCCCCAACATACATCTATGGCACCAACATTAATATCTTCTAGAATAGAGCCAAAATAACCCTAGCCGACATCCGTGATCCTGAAACCGTAAATGCAAATGAACATAGGAATCCTGGATTCCAAATCCAACAGAATAAAGAAATATGACTCGCAACCGGCGACCGTACGACAGACACTCTAAAGACCCTCCTCGCCATGGCCCTTGACCCTGCGTAGTCAGCATTTTGTCATACCCACCAACAGTCCCTCGTCATGATGTTGGACCTGCTGTGCGTGTGTACCCATTAATAACGCTTGGTTAATCTGCTTACCGGCGGCTGACAAACGGACCGGGGTGCTCACCTAACCGGACCGGTAGCTAGCTAAGCTAAGCTCTCAGCGATGTAATGCAATGCAATGAACGAGATGGTGGAATTAACGTCCGATTCGAACAGTTCCATTCGTTCGTTTTCGAGATAGCTTTCTTCCGTCCGCCTCGGAAGTACCGTATCCGGATGAACGTTTCGCATGCAGGTCGTTAGATAGAATGCTCGCCAATTGAAATAAGGAAGTCAGTGGGGTCGTATTCCGAGATCACCTGCAATCTGCCGGGTCACGGACAGCGAGGTGTAAGAAATAAGTGTGATTTGGAGATTAGCTATTTCCAATGCTTGGTGAGGTTCTTTATAATACCGGATTCCTCCCAAACGGGGGCGTATCGGACCCGCACCCGTAGTTCAGATTTTAACGTAACCGATGGCCTCCGATTACCACTGATTACTATACCACAGCAAATGGTTTAGTCACCTTGTCACCATGCCTAGGCCAGCCGAAACTAGTCCGTCTTCATTCCACCAGCTATTTTCTCTTTTTCGTGGCGGTTAGCTAATCAGGAACCCTTGCATCGGTGCATGTCATGACGAAGGCCGGGGTGGAGCTAGTTCGGCTTGGAACGTTAACACCAGGCCCGGCCAGTTAACCCCACCACTGATACCTAACACAACCTTCCCAACGGAAAAAAAGATGATGATAGATGTAAACTAGCCGGGCCGGAAGCTTGTGCGGGGCTGTTTTTGGAAACGTCTTTTTCTTTTTAATCGATTCTGCCATGGGTTAAAAAAGTCAATTGGCCTGTTTGCATGCGTTCACTCGGCCGTAGGAAGGCGTGGTTAGCTCTGGAGTGGCGGGCTATAAATGCTGTATCTCCCCCGCCTGGGAAATTGGAATTGACTTGGAATTCCTTTCTCCGAACACTTCTCTACTTTCGAACATTCCAAGCATTCGATACATCGGATAACGGATCAATTGCCTTTTAACCGCTTCGTTTAAACCTCCGAGAGATATTACCATCAGTCACAATGGCTCCAAAGGTCGCTATCGTTATCTACTCCATGTACGGGCATATTGGTATGTATCGCAATGGTTAATACCTTCATTGTGAAATGCTAGTAAAGTGAAAGTAACTTGAGGGCGGTTTGCTGACTGCGATATCTCGTCGTACAGCCAAGATGGCGGAATCCGTCAAGGCGGGTATCGAGGAAGCCGGCGGCACCACCGAGATCGTTCAGATTGCAGAGACTCTCTCAGAAGATGTTCTCTCAAAGGTATACTTTATGCATCGGAACCTATGTTTTCAGTTTCATACTAACCCCAGGATCAGATGTACGCCCCTGCTAAGCCAGAATACCGTGTCGTCGAACCTAAGGACCTTCTGGAATATGACGCATTCCTCTTCGGCATCCCCACCCGTTACGGTAACTTCCCGGGCCAATGGAAGGCCTTCATTGATAAGACCGGTTCGATCTGGAGCAGCGGTGGATACTATGGTAAATACGTCGGTGTTTTCATCTCTACCGGCACCCTGGGTGGAGGACAGGAGTCCACTGCTCTCGCTGCCATGAGCACGTTCGCCCATCATGGATTGATCTATGTTCCTTTGGGTTATGCGAAGGCTTTCCCACAATTGGCGAACTTGAATGAGGTTCATGGCGGTTCTCCTTGGGGAAGCGGTACTTTTGCTGTAAGTTATAATTCCTATCCTGCTACAGAAAGGAGATATGAGTATGAATGTGGAGAGTATTCTCTAACCCCGCTATCATTGCTATACAGGCCGCAGATGGCTCCCGTCAACCTACCGCTTTGGAACTAGAACTCGCCCAAATCCAGGGCAAGGCCTTCTACGAAACCGTCAGCAAGGTCAACTTCGCGTGACTAGCTAGCGACTCCGAAAAGATCGAGGCCAACGGCAGCTCCTCCGCCAATAACAACAACGGAGCGGGCCCATCTGCAAAGAACGGTGCTCATAAGGAAGCAGAACAACCATCGACATCGGCGGAACAGACACCTAAGGAGAAGAAATCCTCAGATAAGTTCTGCGGATTGAAGTGTAATCTGCAGTAGAATGGGTTACACGTGCTTCTTCCTTCTTACCGGACTTTATTTTTGGTCACACACTCGGGCTTTTCTTTCATGACTACCTACCTAATGATGCTTCTCAGCGGTTTTTTATTCGTCTGTACATTACACACAAAATAATAAACGTCCACACTCTCTGGACCGGTTTAACTCACTTATTGACCGAAACTGCGTATTGTAAAATTACTGCGACAACATTGTCGCCTGAATGCATTAATATATTATACGAGTATACTCGATATATATGATATCGGAAATAACAAAGAAAACGAAAAACGTGTCTCGCTCGAGCCAGCCAGCCATCCCAAACCCCTCCAAACAAGATCGAGGATCCCAAAGTCCAACTCTACACGTGCACACTACTAACCTTCCACCCATCTTCCGTAACCTCAACCTCGCCACTCATATCCCTCTCACTCAACTTCCCCTTCATCCCCAACTTCTTCTCAGTAACCCAAACCCTCAGCCAAACCAGTCCCTTTATAATGCAAAACAAAATCGTCGTCCCAGCCAAGATTCCCACGCAATATGCGGCCGTGATACCTGATCCTTTGCTATCGGGGTTCAGGAAGGAATAGGTGTAGAATCCCTGAGTGGATTTGGTGATATACGCCACGCCAAGGTACCCGCCGAGGATGACGATTAACCAGGGAATGTGGAGCCACGGCATTGGTTCTGTACGGGGGATTATAACTTCCAGCAAAGCGACGGCGGCATTGAGTGCGTGCACAGAGATCTGTCATCCAGAATCATTCATCAGCTATTTCCGCCCTCTCAACAAAAAAAGTAAGAAGGAAATTTTTATAAACTCACATTACTCCAAGCATCATACTCCCCCACAAACCCATCAAACAAAACCGCCCAGTAAACCGCCGTAACAGTCCACGGCAAAACCGTAATCGTAGTATAAAACACCCCATGCAACAACTGCAACCACCTCGCCCACCCTTCCAACCACGCCCTCCCGTACCTCCAATAACTAAACGTATGCGCCAGACTAACGAGTAAATAACACGTAATACCCCAGTACGTTAACCACGTGAAGTAACTGAATCGGGTCCCCGCGCTCCCCGGTCGAAGCGCGTTGGCGATTATGAGGACGAGGACGGAGTAGAGACATAGTAGGGCGCGGTAGGCGAGGAAGAAGGTTGGTGAGAGGAGCCAGGAGGTGAAGTAGCGGGATTGGTGGTGAGAAGGGGAGATGTGGTTTAGTTCGTAGAAGTTGGCCATTTTGTATCGTATAATACGGTATTACGTCGAAGTCTAATATTCGTGCTACCGATAAAGCAAGGGCCGATAAGGCCTGTCAGATGTCGCGGAATATCAAGCTACCCGCGGAAGATAGTGGCGAAAGAAGAGAACGAAAAAAAAAAAAGGTACACAATTCAAAGGATCTCCTGTGGAGAGAGGGGGCACAGACGGGGTTTTAATATGAAAAAGGTACCCACGTCCTAGCCAGCCCTAACGTTTAGCTGAGAAAAACTCACCCGGTTTCCTGGTTCAGCTATTCTCTTACTTTTTGTCTCTTTCAGCCCAGATCAGACATCCTCATGTGCGTGCCATGTACAAGCCCAGCTGACACATCTGCGAATTCCCGCTAATAAGGCATTTTCCGAACCTTTTTCAGTCGCTGTGCGGTTTGTATTGAGGGTGGCGTTTTCCCTTTCGATTCGCTGCTTTGCATTTTGCATTGGCGCGGCATACTTTTTGCGGGGGAGATTGCAGGAAAAGGAAAATGTTTGCAGGGGGTTTTCTGGCGGTCCTCACATGAGACCCTGGAATTTCACATTTTTCTGTCAAGAAGTGAGACTTTTCGACGGTATGGTGCGTCTGTTTAAGAAAAACTTCCAGTGCGAGGGGAATTCTGGAACTTGTGCGATAGTGGTCACTGCTTTTTTAGAGAGACCTTTCTGTCATTTGTTCTTTATTTTTAAGTAGAAAATGATTTGATACCCGCCATAAAGCATAGGATTTCGGTGTCAACATCGTCGTCGACAAAAGCGAAAAGTATAATCCATAAGCTGACAGAAGTCCGATAATGCCTGATCTTGTCCTATACCCCCAGCCTCTTGGCCGAAAACCCCACCCCGTTCCATGGAAAAGAAGCCGCGGGAGAAAACTTTTTAAAAAAGGTTGCGTTAACTCTAGAGCTATCGACACAATTGGAAGGCACCTCCCAAAAAACCCTGATCCAAACTAGACATGACAGGGGAGATTGATAAAAAACGACCCTTGGAATTCATGGAATCGGTCCGCGATTAGGTTACTAACATCGTCATAAGGCAAAAGCTTAATCTCGGATAAGTCGCCCCTATGGTCGAATTTCGGATTATCGACCATGATTTGGGAAAGTGGTCGTGTTCGTGATCTGTTTGGACGTTCGGAGCGGAAACATCTTGGCTGGATGCTTGAGGTTTGGGTGTTGTGTGGTATTTTTGTGTGGACAACGCGATTTTCTGGAGGTTGCAATCCGCATGCTGGGTCTTTGTGAACAGGCTTAGGTGCTGCAAGGCTCTTTAAAAACGATATTTACGTTTATGTGGGGAGAAATTAAGATGTGGTGTAGAATGAATCTTCTATTTATTTACGGCTAGCTAATAATGAACGATGCCAAGTATGCGGGAACAGATATAATGATAAAGAAAGTGAATGAAGTGACACAACTGTCTATAACTTGAAGTAAAATGCAATAAAGAAATCTCCAAACACCCTCAATGATGATATGATGACTATCCTTCAATCAAACTCCATCCTTTCCTCCCTACTAGTACACCCCTCCTAAGAATCCCTCTAATAGTCAAACTTCTCCCCAACGATCTCCTCACTCAAAGTCCACAACCTCTTTCCAAACTCCTCGTCAACAGCCCAAGGGTTAGGAGTCGAAAACTGGCAGTCAACCAAGTAATACCCAACGCTTTTCTTCCAATCGTTCAATTTAGGGTCCAAAGCCGCCACTAAACTGGTGCTGGTTCCTTGATCGGTGCTCTTGAAGAACATGGCATTGACCATCTTCTCGCTCCAGTACTGAACCTGCTCGGGTGTCATATGACGGCCCAAATTGGAGTTAATGGCACCGGGATGAAGGGATAGTGACAAGATTCCGTGTTTTTCATACAGACGTCTGGTGAGCTCAACGCTGAATAAGACGTTCGCAGTCTTGGATTGGCCGTAAGCCCCCATAGGTGTGTACTTTGTAAACGAAACATCAGTCTCCTGGAAGAAAAGGAGCTGGTCGGCGTCTCCCTTCTCTTCTTCGGGAACCTCACGGCCTTCCCAATTGTGGTCGCTGAAGCGGATGGGGTTGAGAGTGTGAGCGTAAGAGGAGACGTTGACGATTCTGGTAGCGCCCTTTGGAGAGTTCTTCGCCGCGGCGATGAGTTTGGGCATGATCAAGCAAGTGAAGAGGTAGTGTCCGACGTGGTTCGTTGCGAACTGCATTTCAATCCCGTCGACGGAAAGGGTGCGAGTCGGGATGGTCATCACACCGGCGTTGTTGATGAGAATATCAAGATTCTCGGATGTCGCATTGAACTCAGCTGCAGCCGTACGGACAGACTCGAGGGAAGAGAGGTCCATGATCAATGGTCTGATATTGGCTTCTGGAAAAGCTTCTTTGGCTTTAGCAATTGATTCATTGAGCTTGCTGGCTGAGCGGCCGGTGACAGTGATCAGGTTTGGAGATTGAGCTGCGAGAGCCTCGAGGCCGGCGGAACCGATGCCGTTGGGACTGACACCGGTGATGAGGATGTTGCGGCCTGTGACTTGGGACTTGAAGTTGGCTGCGACTTCAACGCCGGAGGTAGCTTGGTTGTAGGAGGCTTGGGAAGTCATTTTGGTAGATTTATTATTTAGATATTTGTGGATGGATTAATAGATTGATGGAATGAGTTTTGAGATCTGAGGGGTATTTGTATTCGAAATATGGATGATATCGATGAATGTGAATGATGATGTTGTATCTGTGATATTATATCGAAGATATATGATTCTGAAGTTGCAATTGTTCTGAAGGTTTGAATAGTAGATTGATACTGATGCTGATGCTGATGCTGATGATGATGAGAATGAACTTTACCGTCGTCGGAAAACGACTCTTTTATATCAATTTCGACTTTTAAAATTTCATCCGGACTTTTGCTCGATACTTCACAAAACGCCTTCACTGAAGCTCAAAATTCCGTGATAACACCATCCTCGCTACGGTGGATAACCCTTTTTCCGTTGACGCCGGACTTATGTGGACTTTAGCCCCGGCGCCGCCAATTACAACCATATCTGCGTGAACAAACGTTTAAACCCGCCACAAGAACATTCGGCGTAACGCTTAAGGCCTTTCCCCAGCGTTAATTATGCGCATGCTGCTGACGGGACGGTACGCACTGCATATAAAATAGTTTCACATTAGAAATTTTACAAGTCAATTGGTTCGAGAACCCCTGAGAATCGCCATTCGGAAACGAGTTGGTAGGACCATTTGGTGGATTTTGGGAGTTGTGTTGTGCCCAGTTCCCCGGTATCTCCATAGAAGCATTGAACATTCGAGAGCACTCGTCTCAAACCGATGCCGTTTGTCGTCGAGTCTAGCCCGAACAGTGCCCAAAGGTCATCAACGTGCATCTGCATAGGCCCCATTTTGTTCATGCGCTTGGCTGATGTGATGTCACTAGTTTCGGTGTTACAGATGGCTGGGGATAGTGTGGTGTTTGCGGGAGCCTTTGGGCCGGGGAGATATCACTGTTTGCGCCTTCTCGCTAACTCCAGTTACCTCCGTCGTAGCCAAATTCGCCCTTTCTATGTCGAAGGTTCAGACGGAATAGAGATAATAACGTTTACTCATCAACACCAACGGGCACCGACTTGACGTTGAAAAATTAAAAAGCGGGCCATGCACTGTGTAATGCGAAATGGATATATATCTGATGGTCAGACCACGATCGTGCACGATCGATATCTCCAATATATATCAATCCTCGATATCAAAATTCCCACCTATGGAATCCAACGTCCCTGCGATATCGGCCTTCTTTTATAACACTGCCTTATCGATTATTACTTCTCACGACACTTCCAGCTCGGACCAGCCGTTAATCGCGAAATCCGTGGAGAACGAGATCCAAAAGACATGCCACCTTGGCGCAACAGACACATCTCGCTTCCTGCTGAGTTCGTGTGAGATACCAACCAGAACTTTCGTGATTCCAGGGATCCTTTTTCCAGACGGATAATTATATAACCCTTTAGCCCGCTTCTTCAGCCTTTCTTCTATCGCATTATCTTTTTGCGTAAGCCTCCTTGATAGCCATATGTACCGTCTACAGACACGGGGCTAAAATCCGGTCTCTTCGAATCGAAGGCCGCCATGTGGACCTTCCCAAAAGGTAACGGACTTCCAACATCCAACAACCGGACAACACAGAAACCGGTCAGGCCATCCTGCCGAAAACGAAATGTGAACTGTGACTGTGATACTCGAGATGCATGACGGATTAACACGTAGAAGCGATATATAAAGCCATCGAATCCTTAATGACCAAGTAACAAACCGAATAATAAAAAATCGTAATATTGCTATTTCGGAATTTCATCTACGTCTGACAAGAAATAGATAGCACGAAAACAATCCGGAAGGGAAAACTTAAGTCCTCACGTGCACGATTATAAACCCGCAAATGCATACATGTAAAAAAACGATGTCGCAAAAACCCACACATTCCGCCCGAATAGTCCGAATCCCATTTTGCTTGCGAATTTAGCCTAACATCCCCGTTTGCGAATGCATGACCACCCAAAAAATGCACCACGATACCGGAACAAGTATGGCTCATGATGTTGGTATACCCCCCCCAGGCCAGAAAAGCCAGCTATGGTGTCTGAGCCTCGGGAATCACGTCAACGTCGAACAACTGATCGCATCGATCTCGTATCTTGTTTTTTCCCTTCCCTCTCTTTTCTTTTCTCTCCCCTTTCCCGCTTTTCGAGATATTACACTCACTTCAAGACAAGACAGCGGTTTCGGCC
Organism: Arthrobotrys sphaeroides; assembly: GCA_036971245.1. Lineage (NCBI taxonomy): Eukaryota > Fungi > Ascomycota > Orbiliomycetes > Orbiliales > Orbiliaceae > Arthrobotrys > Arthrobotrys sphaeroides. The sequence goes on along the minus strand of JAJTTW010000013.1, from coordinate 434,227 downwards.
ACCTACATACCCCGCCCCCCGGCTCCGATATGGAAATCCTAGTATTCCCCACACGTGGAATGATATCGTGAGCTGAGGGATAAACAACAACTATTTTTTTTGGTTTGGCACGAGTATTTCCGCACGAGAGCAGTTTCCTCGTCTATATAAAGTCTGGTCGGGGGCGACTGAAGATTTCCCGAAGTCGGCATACCGATCCTCACAAGCCTTTTTAACAAAGCTTCTTCATATCTTGTCTTAAGAAGAGAAACACGAAAACCTTCGCACTCATATATATCCTACGTATTAAAAAAGTAACAGAGTTACTTGACCCTCTTATATACTTCCATATAAACACAAGATCGATTTTAGTGAAATCGATCTGACCTATCTATACATTTCTATTTTGTAAGCTGAATCAGTCTATACCCTTTTCAACTCGTGAAACGTGTTCATAACACTAACAACTTCGCCACTCTCTTTTAGATCCCTCATCCCCAATAACGACAATCTCAATGCCTTCCTCAACAACCTCAAGTACCACCTCTGACGACTACAAAATGCCTAGTCGTCACTGCACCTCCCTCCGCGACCACAACCAGGTCAAGTTCCTCAACCGCTCCGCAAACAGCCACACCTACCGTCTCCAACAGCTCCAAATCCCACTCATGGAGCTCACGGATAAGATCTCTGAGTACCATAATGAAGAAGACGGGTCCCCTACAGATCGAAGGGAAAGAGCCGAGATGATCATTAGAAGAAATCGGCTCGCGGATCAGGTTGCTAGGATTATCGACGAGATTAACGGTGAGCAGCATCGAGATTGGGAAGACGTCCTTGAGGCTGCGTGGATGGACGGTGAGGATTTTGGGTCGGAGACCAGTTCGAGTGTTGGGGAGGATGATATGAGGGCTTAAATACCGGCACTTTAGTCCGGTTTATATGCGCATGGCGCGCATATGTGTGAGGGGGAGGAAGGGATGAGATAGTATCTCGTCCCCAGTGTTTCACCCGAGGAAGAAGACAAGATTGACCTGACGTTCCAAATATCCTCTTCTCTTTCTACTGTACATATATTCCCACATCTCTGCTTTTGCTTTTTCCTGGTTGTTTCTTTTGCATATTCCCGGCTATAGCGATGTTACGCCCTTTCTTTTTCTCCTATTTCTTGTCTATTTCTTTGGCTTTGTTTTCAAAGGGGCGTTATCTGTGAGGGAAATGGGGCGTTTTTAACATCGGGCTATAGCTTTCTTGTTCCCGTCTTTTTGCTATCATTTTCAACGGAGTGCGGGTGCGGTTCTGTGTATTTTTACTGTACTGGTTTACGTTCTACTTGTTCCCCCTCCCGTTGATTTTTTGAAAGGGAGGGGGGGCTCATGAGAGATTGTTAAACGCTCCGTTTTTTCACTTCTTTGTCTTACATCTGTTAACATGTTAACGCGGAAACCGCACTATGCTGCACTGCACTCCTACACTCCTACACTCCCCACCCGCCCTGCTTATTTATACTCACACGCGCGCGCGGAAAACCTGTCTCTTCGAATTGTCATCACAACGAAGCGTACATGTACGTTCGTAACCAGCAGAATTAGCAAGCAATAACAAGGAAATCGAATACAAAAATACGAATTAACCAGACAACCTGGACTATCTATTTCCCTTTTCTTCCAGTCACATGATACTTTTCGAGGTTGAAATGGGCTCGCTTGTGGACTTTGTATGTGTCGTTTGGGAGAGTATGGGTGGGAGTGCGAGTGGCCGTCGTGTAGACGATGGATTTGGGACGGTGGGAATCGTGGTCTATCGATCGATCCTTTGACTTTGTTTGACTTGATATCTTTTGTGACTATATTCCTCTATGATAGTTGGACCACGACCTGTTGACGGCAGGATACGAGACCATTAATTTTCGACCACTTGCATGAATCTCATAGGCTCCTTCACAAATTTCTCCATTCCCAACGATATAGAAAAGGACCCAGAAACGGGATATCAATACCACCTCCACACCGAAGGCAAACGGCAAGTCCTAAAACAAAATTCCAAAAAGAAAAAGCCGAATCAATATCAAATCAAGAACCATTCGATTCCAAACCCGTCCCACTTCCTAATTGGTCAAAAGACCCGGACCGAATTAATAGCGGTTCTTGCAGCCGAAAATCCCACATACCCCCCTGCACGGTCCGGCCTCTGCCGTAAAAATAAAATCCCACCCACCCACCAAATCTCCCACCCGATTTCTCCCGACCTCCGTTCCCGGCTTTGTCAACAGACTCCACGGATTCGGAAAGTATCGGATGCGGGGGAAGTTGGTCCATGCGGTCCTTGTACGACATGGGATGACGCTGGGGTTAGCAAGGAGGGTGGGGAAATTGTAGACGACCGGTGTCGTGTCTTTGGTATTACGCAAGATATAGCTCTTTTGTTTTTGACATGTATAGGATACATTTATATGGCTGTTCGTGAAAAAAAGAATGGAATGGAATGATATCTTGGTAATCGAAATGATAATCAACATGGCTATCAAGTAATAATACGCGCTTCGCCTATATTGAAAATTTGGTCGAAGATGCCTTTTTTATCTTTATGATGATTCGGAGTTAGACCTTGTCTCCCCGAGAGGATATGCTGGCGTAACCTTCTGTTGGTTCTGTGGAGTGCAGGCGGTTGGAAAAGATAGCAATGAAAAGATATCTCCCCACAAGGCGCAGACCGCGGCCATGATTTATGGAGAACACGAACAGTCTTCTCCAACCAAAATATTTCGTATCGCGTGATATTTTCATCTCCAGAAATCCTGGGTGTCTCGTAATCGATTCTTTGAGGTTTTTAGGACTCGGCTGACAACGACAACTCAACTCTTCTGGGGGTGTGTGGTATGCCGGCCACCGTCTACGCCGAGCTCAAGGGTTAACCGCATTGTATAAAGCGTAAGGAACAAGTCACATGATGCTTTTCGTCTTCAAAATATCTCGGGGGTTTGATGCGGAAGTGAAAATAGTAGCTAGGTCGAGAAGGTTGAGTTTCGGGTGTTCTAGTCCCTCTGTGTCGTGGTGCGGCCGGGATCCAGCTCCAGTTGCACAGCAAGCAGTAATATTTTTACACTGCACTTTAGATTTTAAAACGAGTTAATCAATATGATATACTTAGTCTCGGCCCCAGACGCCAGTGATACACTCATCGAAATCTAGACCAGGCATTTGAATTTTCAAAGGGCGATAACAGGAATACATGACACAAGGGTACAAATAGTATAATGCAAAGTACCTATATTGTCAGAACAAGGCTGTGTCTGTGTCTGCCTTCCTCCACGAACTCTGGAATATTGAGCTGGGCAAGCTTAAGTAATACTTTCCGGTCGTCGCGAGAGCCTTATCAAGGTGTAGAAACCTGTCAAGCATGTCTTTCGGAAGGGGGTGGTAGAAATATATGGTCGTAAGTGCGGGTCCGGTGTTGAGTCTTGGCACTCATAGCACAGGTCACGTGATACTTTTGGGACCCGAAATGGGTTGACTTATGCCAGATTTTTACAACGGTTGCTGCAATCTGGACCGTCCGCCATTTGCAGACCGTCTGCCATTTAAAAACCGTCCGTGGACCGTCCCCCAACCATAAACGTAACCGTTTCCCAAACCATTGCCGGACCGGTCAGGGGTCTCCCCATTTTGAAGCCCAAAAGTATCACGTGACCTCACAGCGGCGATCTTTTCCCAGACGAGACGCCAGTACTAGGCCTGGTATCAAAGAGGACTTCTTCGTATCTGTATCCAGAACAAGCATCTTGCAACTGCACCCATATTCCGACAACTAAAATTTACGTCCTTCGTGAGACGTTATCAGGGCGGTAGTGCCTTGTATTCCAAATCCACACTAAAGTCCATCATGCACCAGTGCATGTCACGTCTGTCCCTCTGCGGCTGCAGTACATCTGGTCTCGTAAACTCCGTGACGGAAAAGATTCGAAAGCCTCTTAACCCGATACCTTACAATATTATCTCGAACCGACACACTCTAGAGCTGGTGTACAGATCGAGAAATTCTGTTTCAGAGCCTGCAGCTTCGCCTTGCTGAAACCCGAACGACATGCAAACCACATCATCCATATGCATGTGGATATCGAGATACCTAGGTACTTAACCGAGACTGAACGTTGTAAATCCGCGTTTGTGGATGGGTTGCATACACCTACCACCAGCCACCGTTGCGACACGGACCAACGTTCTGTAGAATGCAGACGTCTCTATCGAGACAAGAGTTCGAACTAAGCCCTGGAAAAGTTTAAGGAATCGATATTGACTTAAGTACTACTTAAGTACGTACAAAAATAGGAGACAACTATAAAGTATAGGGTCTGCCTGTATGCAGCTGTGTGGCGCGGGGAATGGATCCTTCCGACGCTCCGATTTATCCCCCCTCAATCGCTGTATACGTTCCAGCTAAATAAAACCGACCTTAAATGCCATAATACAGCAAAGGTATTATCGCCATTCACCATAGGTATCTAACTCTTTGCTACCATACGAATCTTCGTACCTTCCTCACAGTCCAACATGTCGCCCGCGCCCGCCGTCTCAGACTGCCTCTCAACCCTCCCATCCGATATATTCTGGGAAATATGCGACCACCTCCTATACGACGACTTCCGAAACCTTCAATTAGTTTCCAAACCAATCCTCTCCAAAATCCCCCATTTTCGCATCAACCGGTTACGCCAATCCATCTTCTTCGTCGAAGGTGAAATAGCAGTACTGAAGGAATTGGCGTCTAGTAGTCAGGAACACAGAAACCGGATTACCAAGATAACCTTCGACCTCTCATCGCCTTATGTCCAGCCCAAGGAATATATGGTAGAGCTTGTCAGAGATAATCCGAAATTATTTCGTTTATTGACCGGAGATGGGCATCGGGTTCCGAGGTTCATTCGAGCTGCGATGTTAAGACATTGGTTGGATCGTTATGAAAGCCCTTCTAGAAGTTATGATAAGCGCGATGCGATCAGTGGAGTGGGACACCTGACGGATTTGCTGGCGGGACTGGGGCACGCCGATGCTACCTTATTATTGGATTCCCCTTCTTCGGGTGCCAACGAGTGGAAGGGTATGGATTACCCGCGGGGTAAAGTTCAATTCCTAAATTCCATCACGGGAATCTTCAAAACACTTCCAAACCTCGACACGCTCGAAGTCAAATATGACCCTGAACAGACCGTTACCGGATTCCTCGAAAGATGGAGAAGGTATAATAAAAGCGTTAACAAAGTCTTCCTCAACCACCCCAATCTCACGTCGGACACCCTCCCATGGGACCAATGGTTCGAAATCCAAGGACCCACTGGGAGAGGAATGATCTCCCTCGACCAAGCATACCTCTCCCTCATCTCATCCGCCGCAAAATCCCACAGTCGAATCAGAGAAATAAAAGTAGACGTTACCAACACGTTACCATCCAAACACGGTAACCCATTGGAAACGGGTCCATTCGACTTATACACTCTTCTTCCGGACGTGGGGTATAACGACACTGCGTTCGAAGCGGAATTGTACTCCTTTACATCCGTGAACCTGTCGCGGGTTAAGGTACCGATTAATGTGTGGAGTCGCTTCAACCCAGAGTCCGATCAGGCGATGTCGTTGTTATTTCTGACACTTGTACGGAACGTGGATGATTTGACGATTTTTAGAGTTCCGGCTATTTACAACGGTCAATATCATCACCATAAGCTCCATCTACCGCAGAGGATGGTGCTGTCGCATCTGAGAAGCCTCGAGTTAGTGGGACTGGGACTAAACAGGACCTCATTCTTGGAGTTTTTAAAGGCGAATAGAGAATCACTGGAACACCTGGTGTGCGATTCTACATTCAATTGTCCAATATCAAGGGCGGAAATGGTTTCCACGTTGAAGTTTATCAGGAAAGAGTTAAGACGTCTTAAATTCTGTCGCATCGACTTCCTTACCAACAAGATCCATGGCAAGTTCTGTTTCCTCCGGGCAGAAATCGCTGGAGATTTTACGGAACCGATCGAATCCGCGAATGACCGCTGTCGGTACGGGGTGACAACGAAATGCGAGTTTATATCCAGGCTTCGATATCAAGGAGGAAAAATTGGGGATAGGGTGAGGATTGTACTTGGGGATTGGAGGGAACAGGGGAGTTGGGAGGAGTTTGTTAGCGCTGTTGAGGGAATGGGGGGTCTCGGTCCTTGCGAACAGCATTGGGATGAGAATGCGTTTCCCACTAGTACTATTTTTTGCAGTGATGTTTGTTATCCGGGTTGATGGACGAAATTGCAAAGGGAAGGTTGGTAATTGGAGGCCTAGGCTCACGGACGCTTGAGTATATATATCGTCTTGGGGTCTCCCATAACTGGCGGCGGCTGGAACACAGTACAGGCTGTTGGATTTTGGAACAATTTTGCGTTATCTCCACTTCCAAATGTACAAGCTGGAAACGCCCGATCAATACCGATATCGTGTAAATAAGGAATATCTGTTCCGCTCAGTAGTTCTGTAAACCGGTTTGAACTGGATCCATGGAATTCATGGAGGCTGTTAGACTTTATAAATTTAGGCTGGGTGATAAGTTTTCTCTCTAGGGCGCTGTAACCTCGTTCAATGGCTACAATGCAATATTCTACCTGGGTCAAAAGCTATGGAGACGGCGTAGGCCATATATGGTTGAGGTTGAGGCGCCTATGCTGAGGTTGTTATTCCACCGTAGGTCAGTATCGCGCTGGGAGCTCAGGTCACATGATACTTTTGCTGGTCGAAATGTCGGCCAAACCAGAGACTGGTTTAACTTTTTAAACCGGCTTGGACTCAGTCTGGTTTAACTTTTTAAACCAGCAAGCACTCTCTGGTTTAATTTTCCAAACCAGACTTTGCAGCTCTGGTTTAAATCCTGATCTATTTCGATGCTCAAAAGTGTCATGTGACCTTCCTTCCTACTAGCCGTCCACTTAAAGTACTTATTCTATCTTAAGATCTTATCCGACCTAGTCTCGAGAGAGATTACGGGTCATATGACTATCTACCTCATTTCAAGGCCCAAAAGTGTCATGTGACGGGGGATATCCTTACCTATTAGGTATCTGTAGGCCATTTCTATCTATCTACGGCCATTTCAACGCTGAAAAGTGTCATGTGACGGGCCTCCAAAGGGCTGCCTATCTACCTAAACCCATTTCAACGTCGAAAAGTGTCATGTGACGGCGGGTAGGTAGGTAGATCCGCCACAGGACACCGTAGAGGGGCGGCAAATCCACCTTAGGACAGTCTCCAGAGCAGTTAAGGCGTCTTAAAGGCCATCTAAGGCACCTACTAAGGCACAGGGCTAATCTGAGGCGTCTTGAAGGCACAAGACCCCTTGAAGGTCATCTAAAGCGTCTTGGAATTTAAAGGTGTCCCAAATTGTTCACCATCTCCATTTCGACTTCGAAAAGTGTCATGTGACCTTGCGGTATAACAGGAAATGACCGACGGTAGACTCCCTTTGCGCTGGTCGAGGCCGCGAGGCTTGACTTCATCGTGTGTCTACTCTATTTGTATGAAATGGTCGAGTGATTCGGTAATTAGATAGGGTAATACATAGTTTCGCCCTTACTAAGACTACGAAGGGTGATTTGTGACAAGATCCTGAGTGCGTATATACGAATACATCCCCTGAATATACTCCCAATAAGAAATCAAACACGCTAACTACAAGTACAACCATAAAGCCGCAAACATTCGCCGATAGATCAGTAGCTCAATCTTGTTGCCCAGTGAAAGACAAATGCGTTAAAAAGATTAGAGAGAACGAAAGTGAACCAAGATTTCTCCCAAGGCGTTGTGGGGGACCGTTTCTGACTGCTCAATGTTATTCTGTGAATAATGATATCTTCTGCTACCGACGGGAAAGCCTCATCTTGGGATTATCCGCGTCATCCTGACCGGTCCTCAATCATGATCCTCTTCCGTTAGCCCCGGACATTCTTTGTCCATTTCCTCGTCACTGGCGTACCGCGATTTGCACCAGAAGCAGTACCGCCACTGACTTCTCAAGTATCGCACGATTTCATCCAACCGGTCTTTAGCCTCTCTCTTCTCAAACTCCTCTAGTTCTGCATCTTCTAGCTCTTCTTCCGTTATAACTTCCTCCTCAGTTCCCAACGCTAGTTTATCATCTTCGGTAAGCTCACCGGTGGAATCATACTTGGGCAGCCTGAGACCGGGGGCATATGAGCTCTTCGAGGAAGTTAAGCTGTCGTGTTCCTTTTTCTTCATGCAGGCTTTGAGATCCGATACGGCACGACGATATAGTAGGCCCCTGTATATCAGGTTTATCTGTTTTATCTGCGTGAACGTCGGCTTCTCATTGAAGAAATCTTCTTTCGCCGTCGATTCTGGTCGTTTTTCCTTATCTTGGTCGCCGATTCCCTCACCATCCTCACCACTAGCTCCTTCTGTCGCTTTCTTTGACGGTCCATCGTAGCTCTCCGGCGGATCCTGAGCTACCAATTTCTCACAAATAGACTGCGCAGCGAATATCTGAGCCTCGTATCTTCGATGCTGAGCTTCCTGCGTAAGTCTATTCCTGTAGCTTTCCGGCGATAACTCCTGTCGCTTTGTACCGCTACCGCCCCCTTCTTCACCGGGATTTAAGTCGCCGAATTTTCGTTTTAGGTCAGATTCATGTCCAAGACCCGTCCGTGATTCTCGTACAACCGGCTTAATTGGTTCCAATCTCCTAGTATCCTTCGTACTATCCGTCGCCGTTGAACCCGCCGGTTGAGGTGTCGCCTTACCCAGCGCCGATCCGGTGGAATAACCCATCGCCTTCATCATTTTCAACCCCTTTGAGTTTTTATTATTCAGAATCGAAGTCGCGAGTCCGAGGTCACGGGTTATTTTCTCCTGTTCTGCTAATTCGGCCTTTGAGAGCGGGCGCCCTCGGATCGAGGCCTCGACTTTGCGACGTTTTAGGCGTTGTAGGGAGGTTTCGGTTGTTGTTGGGTCGGAAACGGTCATGGACATGTAGTCGTCTTCGTCTTCGTCGCCGTTGTCGCCGGTATCCGCGACGGCTGTTGTATTCCTGGAAGCAGTGGCTGTAGACCGAGGAAATGTAGTTGGAGGCCGGGAGAGGGATTTCGGTTCCACGGGTGGGAGGTTCTTTGTGGTGGTCGGTTTCTGCCGAGAGACGAGTTTTGAGAAGGCATCTTCGTCGTCTTCTGGATCGGTGAAGGGTCGCGAGGGTTTTACCCGCGACGTTGAAGAAGGAAGTTTCGATGGCATTGTCATTGTGGTTTAATAGGAATATGTGGGAGGGAAAGAAGGATTGGATGGTGACGAAATGGATGTGAGTGCTTCACGATTTAGTTGCCAAGGCGTTGTTTGGGCGCTGCGGTGTGGCCTCGAGACGAGGTACCCGTCGCGGATGTTTCCCGGTTTGTCAACGACCCGCATGTTAGAGTGTATCATGATTTCCGTGATACCCCATTGGAGAAAAGTGAACGGCGGAAGAACGTATAACTGCTTCGGAGGCTGGCCGGGGTCATGATATATTATCGTATCAGTCTCGTCACTAGAAACGGTATAAGCAAAGAACGACTAGTTACAGCGCTGAACTGGTATAGTAACAGAACAGCTAGTTAGTAGCTAAGCTGGAACACCCGGTTTGCAAGCTGAAGGTCTGTGTAAAATACAACAGGTGGAGGACGTCGACCCCACAGTCCGGACCTGGTTTTGCCTCGTAACCAGTCGCTGGTTGACTTGTCAGCTCACACGATTGTAAGTGAATATAAAGTATCTCTCTACTAGAGTCGACAGCTAGTACGTTGATACCCCTACCCGGCCGGCCAGCGTTTGGTCAGTAGTTGAACCAGTGAATTCACATCTATTATAGAAACTCGCCTCCCGTCCCACTCATACTCTTATATCAATGGTTCTCATCTAGTAGGTCACTGCCGTACGATGTTCCGTTGAGGTGAGCAATCCGGAAATGCCAAGGGTGTGGTGACCCTGCAGCTCCCATTGGATAACACCCTGGAAGAATCATGCAATGTTCGTCCACGTCGACCAATATATGGAAATATACTTACTCTTTCCAGATCAAAATATATTATTCAGATTACTGAAACGGTCTAGAGCCATCTTAGCGGGCTGGCCAGAATTGCCAATTGTAAAAAGGCCTGAATAAAGTGGCTTGAATAAAAAGGCCTGAATTTTGATCCTTGACAAGGGAATGGGTTGGGCGTGAGTCTGCTCTGTTGCGCTGTGTTTATATCCCGACACCCCCCACTAACCAAGGAGGTTTTCCTCCTTTCCTTTCTTTTCTTCAGTAAGTCCTAATACGTATCGTATAGGCAACCTACTTTGGCGACACTTTTCCCGAAATATTTCGCTGGCTAAGCTGCTAGCTGGCGCTAATACCCGTTACCATAAAGCTTCATTTGAGACTCAGATATCGGCTCCGCTAGCGATATCTGAGTCTCAAGCTTCGGCCTCTCTTCTTTCCCCAACTTCTTTTCCCTCTTAAAACAATTCATCCTCAACTAAATAAAGACGGACCATACTGTTTCGATTTTATTATCCCCAGCGAAGATCAAGACTTTTCTGATATAAAAACACACCAACAACAAAACCACCTCTGTAGTTCTTCCGAGGATTCTGAACCCAAGACTCAGGATTATTCGGAGACTTCAGATGTTCATGAGCGACCAGTTAACTCTGGTAGTTCAAGTTCCGACCACAGTGATGTCCTCCCTCACATCTCTGCGGACCCAACATACGCGGGTTCCGACAATGAACCCCTACCGATTGTAACTGAGCGTTCCGCCGGCACCAGTTGTGAGTATAACCCTCTTGATTATATGATTAAAATCAAAAGAACAAAGCTAATCGTTATTTTGAATCTCTTTGTGAACAGATCAATCATCTGTTTTAGCGTCTCATTTGTTTCAAAATGTTTCCCTCAATTCCTCATTCTCCTCCATACCTGCCCCAGAGGTTACTACCGTGCAGGATGGCTCCAATTTCGACGAGAATGCCAGTGCCACCCAGTGGGTACTAGACAACTTTGAGTGGGCACATGAAGATTTCGTGTGTAAGTCCCCTTCCTATAATTAAACCTCTAACGCCGGAACCAAGTTGGTAGTCTAACACTCTTTGCATATAGCATCCCTCCCGAGTTCAGCCAGTATCTACTTGGCTCAAATATATCAAAATGACACCACATTCAACGACAACGGGGGTCCCTCGAGTTCTGCGAGGCCTGTTACCCCCGAGTTATCACCTACTCCATCATCGGAGTTAGGCAGCTCGGAAATATCAACCCCGGGAACCGAAGACTCTATCGCCTTATCCTCCCCGACAGTCAGAAGTCCATCCGTCAGCGACGAGCAACCTCGATCCCCCAATAAATGGGAAAGAACCTGGAGAACAAAAGACTACGATTGCACAAATCGACCAAGGAGCGGCGCTCTGCCAGAGAGACAAACGGATATCAAGAGGGAGCCGAAAGAAAAAATATTTACGTGTCCCAAATGTTCGAGGACGGATACGGTGGAACGTGAACATAGTATCCACGTTAGGGCCTGTACGGGGGTTCCAAAATACTTCTGCAACTGCGGGCAGGGTCTTTCGCGGAAGGATAATATGACCGGGGCGCATCAAAAGTCTCAAAGACATTTAAAATATTTGGATTCATTGCGAGAGCAAGGCCTTCCTCTCCCTGAACCACCGGCCCGGAAAAGAAAACGGACAGGGAAAGGCACGCCGAGCCAGAACGACGAAAGGGAGCTCGACGCTCCATCCACGAAAAGAAGAAAGAAAAAGACTTAAAAAAAAAAATAACTTGGGTAATTAACACACCACTGCGGGCCGGAGAAGAAAATCCGAAGCCAAAAAATAATCCTCTGAAGAAAGCGTTCAAACGTGGATGCTTAGGAGAGCAAAAAGTGCACTCCAGAACATATATACGCTCGAAGACCTTGATCTGGAACACATTCCTCTACTGATCGATGAGTCGCGGTATGAGCGGGGTCTTTGATTCATGAATTATCAAAGACGATGACCAGCCCTATTCGCCAAATTTATTCGCCAAATTTATTCACCAAATTTATTCACCAAATTTATTCACCAAATTTATTCATCAAATTTATTCACCAAATTTATACACTCAAAATATATTCGCCGAGGACTGATTACCCTCCTGGTCAGCAAAATGGCGGCCCATCCAAACTTCAATCCGCACTTTCGAAACAAACCCAAGAAGAAAAGACTCTGCACGGTTGCATCAGAAACCGTAGTCTTGGGGCGGCTACTGACACCCGGTCAGAGTGCCATCATCCCATCTACTCCTTCTCAACAACCGACCTCTACTTTTATCCCGAATCTCAACTCTTATTCAACTAGAACGTCATAACAATCTTCCTTGTCGTCTACCCCAGAACTCACAGTCCCTCCTATGCGCTCGGGCAAACCACCATACTTACCAAAAATATAACCATCATCAGACGCCACTTCGTTTCAGTTTCTCAAGGAAGGTGAGGATATGCCGGCGGGTATCTCGTTGCCGTCTTAGAGAGATGGGGACGGTGTGGTGGTGGCGATGTTTATCTTTTCGTTAAGTATGATAGTTTGCTCGGGTGCATTTGAGGGGCCTGGGGTACGGGGATACGGTTGATAGTTTTTTGACTACTTTTTGATAGGATGTTTCAAGTTTTTGGGCTGTGATTGTGGGGGTCCGAGAGGATGGTGGGGATGGTGGCTGCATTGGAGATGTCGAGACTTTGTGGCATTTCGATTGTTTGGGAATCTGGATCTAGCTTGATTCCATAGATGGGCCTGTGTGTTATTACTCGAGAATTTAGTTCTCGGCCGCAATAGCGGGATTGGCTCCTGTGACTGTTTTTGTGGAACCCCGTTCGAGGGTTATTGGCACTGAATTTCCTTGAAAGCCTGTATCGTCACTAGCACCATAGTGTTTATAACGTTCATTCCTCACACACTTCCTTCTCAGTCGATCTTTTCTGTTTAATTATGAAATTTCGTCTTTCCTACATTATCGAGTATACGCATGTCCCGAAATGCCATTTTCGTAAACTCTATCTCTCCAATAGCATCGTATTATATTACAGAATCATTTTCGCTTCCGCCCTGTCTTCCTAAAAGAAGGTAGGAGGTCACTTAGCCCCGACTTCGACTTCGTTTGGGGTTTATAAACTCCGTTATATTCGGCGGTAGTCTTCCCACCCCGGAGTTCTAGAAAATCCCCAATTTTTGTATCATTGCGCGTAATTATCGCAAAGTCCAGCGGCCTCCCCCTGATACTTTCTGCGTTAACATCTGCACCGGCATCGATGAGTAACTCAATGGTCTTAATCTTTCCAGCCTTGATCGCATAAATATAGGGGTCATGGCGTTAAGCTCAGCTTCCAGATCCGCCCCGTAGTCAATTAGTAATTTTATAGTATCCAAAGGAAGGGCATCTTGGATCGCAATGTGTAAAGATGCTCGTTGATCCGTAGACCGGGCGTTGGCGTCTGCGCCGGCGTCGAGAAGTGCGGATATGCAGGCGGTATGACCTTTGATGGTGGCGCAGAGTAAGGGCGTATCTCCACCCCTGCGCCCGTCAACCTTCTCGTTGACGTCTGCGCCGGCGCTGAGTAATTGTTTTGCGACGACGGTGTTACCGACCTCCACTGCTCGGAATAATTGTAAGTCCGGGTTTAATGCGGTGGAATACTCGTTAACGGAATTTTGTAAAGTTGACGAAGACGGGCCTTTCCAGTTCTTCGCTTTGGAGGTATTGGGTTCAACATCGATCCACCCCCCGAAGAATGCGTAACCGAAATTTGGGGCAGCAGTTCTCCCCAGGACGATGGTAATTCCACTTCCAGGTTTTATATCTGGGTCCTTCATCGCCAATTTGACGGATAAGTTTACCAAATCCCTGACGGAAAACCTCTCTCCCTCCGGAAAATCCGAAAAATTCCATTGCTCAGACACAGAGCAGACATATCCCGATTTCGATCCCGACTCCGCCCGAGAGAAACCTATAGACAACCCTTTTGGCATCCTAGCCGGTGCTAATAGCGGCGGCGGGGTAACAGGACTAAACAAAGGATCGTCCAGGACCCCTGGCCCCACAAGCTCCGCGCCACCAAGTCCCCTGCTATACTCAACCCATCCCTTATGATCATATAACTCTGTAGGCATATACTTAGTGCTCACCGACTTAACCTTTCCATCAGCAGAGACCTCAATCGCAAGACCCTGCCCGGAGACATAAGCGAAGAGGTGATGACAAGCCGTGGAGGTTAATATGTCGAAGTAATACCGTTCTTCGACGAACGGTGAGCCTTGAAGGATTTGGCGCCAACGAGGATGAGCTCGCATGCAGGATTGGTGGAGGAACCATGGCCAGTGTGGGGGTCCTTGGCCGGATTTTTGGAGTCTGTAGAGGATGTTTAGGTGGATTTCGTCGGGGAGGCGGTCCATGGCTAGCAAGCATCTTGAGTAGTTTGGGGGCATGGTGGGTGGGTTGATTAAATCTGGCGGCATCAAGTTGGGATTTTATGAGGATCCTAGGAAGGCTTTATAAAAGGGGATCTGGCGCGTTATGGGTAACCAGAATGCGTTCTAGTTAAACCGCCCGATGACCACGCATGCAGGCCAAGGACCTTGACAGTCAAAGCTCCATTTTGATGAGTCTTGCCAACTCTGCGGGGGTGGTATAACCAAGCTCAAACGTTCACCAGACTAACCAAGCTCAAGCTTGCCAGGGTCTTATCCGGGGCTAGTTGGTGCTAGTACGGTCGAGCTGTCAGTACAAAAAAGTAGCCGCGGTCTCACGAAGGACAACTGGACACCTACTTGGACTTAAATTTAAACCGCAGCCATATTTCTTCGTCGCAAGGATTTAAATTCATTCTTCTCGACATGCATACATCGGTGTTTTTAACCTTTTAAGGACTTTCGTTATCACATCTAACGAATCCCAAGTTTTAAACGTTTTCGAGCTAGCTATCCTAACCGAGCGCCAGCTATCGATCCCCAGAACTTATCGATATCGCAACCCTACCACGTGGCGGGGTACTATTATCAGGGTTGAAACTGCTCGCGGGTCCTTCATGCATACGCAGCACTCTTCGGAGTGCTGTAATGCTCGCCCGACGTCCCATCTGGCCGGTATTGGCTAACCCGGCAAGGCCTTGCTCCTTCGTTCCGAGCTTAAGACCGTCACGACGACACTTCAAAAATACAACATTTTCAACGCACTTTTCCAGCTCTCTGCTGAAACCGATATCTTCGACGGAAAGCTTTATAACCAGAACCGGATATGCCTTCTCCACTTCATCCATTTCACGCGGAGATGTAAATTACAACGTCAAGATCTCCCCGGAAGTCGATGAATCCCCCCATTCCGTATCTTCGTCCCCAAACCCCTCCCCTCCCACCCCCAAACCACTCCCAACCTTCCAAACCGGCTTCTCTCTCTACGCAAAACGCGCACCACGTCCCTTCCCAAAACCCTGGATAAACCCCCCAACATCCTCCTTCTCCGAACCGCTAAGCGTCCACAGCACCTCCCTCTCCCGTCGACCTCTCCACCCCCACCAGTTACAACTCTACACCCCGGCCTCATCAACACCGGGCGAAAACGCTGCAGCGGAGGCATCGGCTCAGACTACACGGTTCCTAAGGGGCTATACGAACGGCGATGATGCGTTATTAATACACGATAAGTACCTAGCAGTGGCTGATGGTGTGGGTAGCTGGAATATGAGGGAGAAAGGGTATCCTGCTTTATGGTCCAGATTGTTAGTCCACTACTTCTCCATCGGGTGTGAAAGATTTTTCAACCGTGGTAGAAGGGGCAAGAAACATTCTTCATCTTCAACTACCGATCCCTCTACCACCACCACACCAGTACCGCCGCAAACAGACGTCGACGTCCGCATGATTCTCAACGAAGCCTTCGACGCAGTGGTAAAAGCCACTAGTAACCTAACACCACCAAAAACACCACCACAACCCGAGGAATCACCGTTCGGATTAGTCACGGGTCCTACGTCCAAAACCCAGCGGTTCCACGGTACTACCACGTTCACAGGGTGTTTACTGCACAACGGAAAGCTGAACGTTGTCAGCATCGGCGACAGCCATTGTCTCGTTTTGAGACCTTCGTCTACAACTCCTACTTCTAACTCATCGGATTCTTCCAATACCTCGGTTGAAACTGGTAGTGATCCAGGCTTCCTTCTAAGAACAACCGAACAATGGCACTACTTCGATTGTCCCCGTCAACTAGGCACAGACAGCCCCGACACCCCCCTCGGTAACGCAACAGTCTCCACGATCGATGTCCAAAACGGAGATATAGTAATCCTAGCCACAGACGGAATGCTAGATAACCTATGGGAAGAAGAGGTAATCTCTATAATCCTGCACACCCTAACCAAAACCTCCGCATCCTCCGAACCCGATGGATGGGAAATGGAACTAGCCAAAACGATGAAAAAGAAGGGAAAGAAAAGAGTAGAAGAAGGTGTTAATGTCGCTTTTAGAGAGTACCTTGCTAAGAACGAGGATTTGTTACCTGGTGCTGAGGATCCTATTGAAGGTGGGGAGTTGATGACTAGTATTGCGGCAGAGTTGGTTAAGGCGGCTAAGGTTGTGGCTACTGATCCTTATGCTGAGAGTCCATGGATGGAGAGGGCGATTGAGGAGGGGTTGACGGCGGAGGGGGGGAAGTTGGATGATATCAGTGTGGTTGTGGGGAGGGTAGTGGGGGTGTAGGGTGGTAGATTATGGTGTTTTTCTTTGATTCTTGCTTCGTTAGTACTGTTGGCTCTGCATCTTCTGTTTCGTGTTATCATGATTTATGTGAGCGATTAGATTCCTAGAAGAGATAGGTGGTCATGGTACGGTGAGATATCGTCATACACGTTTACATACAGCGATTATATTACGTCCAATATGCACAGAGAATTGAAGTGGGGCGCAAGTGCTCTCGAAAAAAAAAGACAAATAGCAAAAAAGCGAATGGTAAAAGCAGCAAAAAAAAAAAAAAACGCCGAACGACATGCCAAAGGTTTGGAACTCCGACTCGTGGGGAATAAGATATGAGGAAAGTTCAAACCGCAAAAGATAAGAGTGTAATCTAGAAGTGAAGATGAAAGAGTCTACCTGACTTCTCGCCCCTGCTAAAACCTCCCCTGGAACGACTATTCCTATAAAGTTTCTTCCGGCCATAAACCATCTCCTCCGATAAAAGATCGTACAAGATACCGTGATTTATTTTCTGCCCTTCTTCTTCCTGACGCTACCGCTGGGTGTGCTGGTGGGGGTGACAATTGGTGTGCTCTTGTTGCTGCTCTTGGACTCCCTGGGCGAGGTTGGCGAAGTGACTTCAGCCTCGACAAGGACACCGTCTTCATCACTGACGTTCCCAGCCTTCTTCTCAATCAAACCGGTCAAGACAGCAGCAGGGTTAGTCGAAGTTCCCTTTCCAGGTTCCTCAACACCTTCACTGGCCAAAAACTCGCTGCGAACCTTCTCGGTCTTCTTGTTCCACCATTCAGACCACTCCTGCGACTTCATATTCTGTTCATCGAGTTTATTCCGTAGTCGCTCGTTGGTGATCATTTCAGCTGCAGACTGGAAGATAAACTGCGCCCACTGCTGGTTCTGGTTTCCGAGAGCGACAGCATCCTCAGCGACTTCCTTGATCTCTGCATCGATAGTCTGCTCAGCCTGTAGGAATTGCGCCCAGGTGTCGTCGCCGATTGAGCCTCGTTGGAGGAGGGTCTGGAGGGGCCCCTTGGATTGACGGATGGTGATGGCCTTCTGGATGACATCTGTAGCACGACGGAGGAGGGCGGCGCGGAGAACCGAGTCTGGGATCTTGGGAGGGTTCGGGGTATCCGGGAGGTGGAGGAGGGTGAGGTAGATGTCCCTGGCCATGGAGGGGGGGAACCAGGGTTCCATTGAGGCGGCGGCTTCTGTACAATTTCAACAGTAGCGGTTAGATGATGCTCTTATTGACAGTAGAGATGTATAAGTGTCAGGGATCACATACGAGCCTTCCTCTTGCGGTAGAGAGAAGAGAATGTAGCCATCGAACCGACGATGATTACAATGTAGAGGATGGGAGGTATGAGGGTCGTTAAGTTCAGCATCTTGACTGCTTTCCGGACGGTATCCGATGTAAGGCGATAAGCAAAATGATTGGAAAAGGAGAGGGTATATCTGTATCCCGAAGGCCCGAATGACTGCCCGTAACGGTAGCTGTGAAGTTGGGAGATGTTGCGATGAAGAAGGGGATGAGGTGAAGAAAGGACAGTTCCGTCGGTTTCTTTGTCGGTGTTTTCCTTCTGGGAATTGTGTCCTTTCCTAAAAGTTGCCCGGTCACGTGCTCCTTAAATGCTGACTAAGCGGCAGGATTTCTGATATCTGCGACTTCAACATTCAATATTCCAACGTTCAACTTCCAACCTTCAATCGACGGGATTAAATACAACGAACTGTGGATAGAAATTATGGCATCGCGGCGACACCCAGTCCAGGCTCTCGCCTTCGTACCCTCCGATTCTCCAAAGCTATTCCTGGCAATCGCCGAAACCGTCTACGCAATATCCGCGACCACTCACGAGACTCTAGCAACATGGAAAGCCCCACCGGCTCCCGTCCAAGGAAAACCTCAATCGCAATTACCAGATGTTGCTGGTAAATCCGAAGATGCAGATGCTGGAGAAGCATCCATAACGATCGATGAAGCTCCGGCAGCTACAACTGCATCGGCAGCAGCAACAGAAGAACAGACAGCTGAGCCGGCCGACGTCGTTATGGCAGATTCTCCACCTTCTACCACAGGCTCAATCGGTGGAAAGAGAAAAAGAAGTCCATCCGCTGCACCTAATGCACCTGTAGAAGCTTCAGTTCTAGCGGATACGAATACAGATACCAAAGGCCTAGATAAAAAGGCAAAAAACAAGAAGAAGAGCGACAAGCGGAAGGCCAAGAATGCTGCAAAACCGCCTCCACCGCCTCAGCCGAACTATATTGGTCAATTGGTGCCCGTACAGGATAGGAATCTACTCACTGTCACAACATTGGAGGATAAGACGCTGCGGTTGCTCAACTTTGATACTTTGGAGGTTGTGAAGGAGTGGTATGTCCTCATGCGCATACCCAACTGCATACGATTGGTGCCAGAACTAGTAGATATGAAGCTAACCACACATACTCAGGGTCCTCCACAAACGCCCCTCATCCATAACACTCACTTCATCCACAATCCTAGTAGGCGACAAATTCGGCGACGTCTTCTCCTACGAAATCCCCACAGCTCCATCTGAAACCCAGGATAACACCGAAGGCAAACTCCTCCTTGGCCACGTATCGCTGCTTACGACGCTCACAACCGCAACATCACCACCACCATCATCTCACCTAACTGGTCAAAATGGGGGTGCGGGGGATGTGAAACAGTATATCATAACAGCTGATAGAGACGAACACATCCGTATAACTAATTATCCGTTAACCCACGCCATCCATGGGTTCTGCCTTGGCCACACGGCGTTTGTGAACCGCTTGCTCGTTACGAAAGATAATTTGTTGATTTCAGGTGGTGGGGATGATTGGTTGGGCCTGTGGGATTGGGAATCCGGGAATTTACTGCAGCGGGTGGATATCAAAACGCATATCGATGCAATGTTCGACCACGATGGTGCCAAGGCTTTAACAGAGAAGCTGAGGGGCTATAGTAGGAGAAAGAGAAGAGAGGAAGGGGAGCCAGAGGTGGATGTTACTCTTGCGGTTACAGAGATCGTGGAGGTAGATGGGAGGGAGGTTGTGGTAGTTCTGGAGGGGTATGCCAACTTTGAACCCGGAACTATAGATTGAGGGCGCTAATAAAACTTGCATAGGATACCGGCCATCTTAAGATACAAGTACACAGAGGACAGCAAACCCGAGTACGCGGGGTACATAGAAACCGCAGGGTCGGTGACATCGTTGGCTGTACACGGGTCCAGCATATACTTTGGAGCCGATTCAGAGCGAGGGAATCTAGTCTCATACGTAGATATTACAGAAACCGACGCAACACCGAAAGACTTCTTTGATGGAACACCATTCGAGGGGCAGATGATCCAAGAAGGGGAAACCGATGCGGTTAACGAACGGCTGTATGCAGCTGAAGCGTGTAGAAAGGGCTTTGGTGGGTTCCTGGAGGATGATTAATTCCCTCCTTCGAGATCAGGACGGTTGTACAATATTTCGACAGTGTAAGATATTGAATTCGAAGTAGATGGAGTGATATAAGATACAGAACCCCTCGCCAAGGGACCAGCTTTTTTAGCAGCTACAGTCTCATACCCCGCTCGAATACGAGAAACTCAAAATCTCACCGTCAACGGAGCTCACGAGACGTTATGCATTGCCTAGACGTTTGTGGATCCATGCCACCTCGAAGTCTTCGAAGACCCCCCCATCGATCCACGTAAGCTCGATTACGTTGCCATCCGACGCTTCGGCCGCGAGAACGCAGAACTATGACAAAGACGGAAGGAAAGACGGGTGGATGGATAAATGCTTGCTCTGTATGCTTGATTGTACACGTAAGGGATATCTAATGCCATAACGAAACGGTGAAGACTACCACGCCGTAAAGAGATGCAGAAAACGATGCTAATATAATAGGGACCAAAGAAATTACATTGCGAAGTTGAGGAAACCAGTTCTCAAGGTATAATAAAGTGTCTAGTGAAAATGGTACAAGAAATACGAAGCTTGCAATGATACAGAATAAAGCGTACAAACCTGGGACGCAAGGCCTCGTATAGCCTACGATTGCTGCTTAACGGTCCCACAGTTCCCACAGCTCCACCACTCCTGCCCAACGAACCATCCACATGTTTGGCACTTCCACGTCGGCTGTCCATGAATCGTTATTTCCTTGTTTAGCTTCCGAGGGGTGCTACCACTGCCCATACCAGACTGTGACGGCGCAGGGCCTTCTCGGTAGATCGATCTATCCACACCCTTGCCCTTTCCGACACTCACACTCTTAGGCCTTTCCGCGTTACGTTTTTCAAAGTCCTTGAGTGCGATTATCTGTGCTCTCGTTTCGCTGTCGTCGTGAGGTTTTGTATTCCGCTCGACTCTACACAGCGAGCATTGTAGATGGCTTTCCTCGTTAACAAACGTGCAAACTGGGCAACTCCACCCGGGTGATATCACCGGCACAGTAGAAACCGAGTGGCCGGGGTTGACCGGTGCGGATTGAGTTCTGAGGATGTTCCTGGGAGGGGAGGGGGTCGTAAGATCCACTACATCAGGGGGTCTACGTGTCGACGACGACGAAGGTTGTGATTGCTGTGCTCGTTCTTGGGCTTTGAGTCTTGCCTCCTCTCTATCGGCCTCCTCCAGTAGTTCGATCGCTGCAAGCATTATAGCCCGTTCGTTCGCATTTTCCATCTGCGCTACACTTTCGAACCCGTGCATCTGCGCGATTTCCTGCTCGATCACTTCGGCCGTTGAATGTCGAACACCTGAGCAGACGCCCTCAGTCTGTGGTCGTGCAGGCGGATGGGGTTCCCTAACAGACCCAGTAACTCGTCGTTTATCCTTCTCCTTCTCCCACTGTCTTTTCAACGCCGCTTCGGCAGCCGTTCCTTGAGGCGTAGCATACGGCGAAGTGCCATGATTGACCGGCGGCGCAGATTCAACCCCACTCCTGCCCCTCCCACCACCATCCCTAGGTTTCAACGTCGAAGAGCTCCCAGGTCTATCCTCAATCAGCCACCTAATAGGCCCCAGCGACCCTGACCCTAATATCCTCCCTCTCCCCTGATCTCCCTTCCTCCGCTTCTCAGCCGCTTCCCTAGCTTTCCTCTTAGCCTCATGATTATTAAAACCATTAGGAACCCCACCCAAAGCCTCGCCTTTGCCCAAAAACCCTTCGCCCGTGTAACCCGTATACTTCAACGTCTCCAGCTCCCCCTGCAAACTCCTAAACATCTTCCAAAAGGTCTCATCATGAGGCCCGTGCACGCAATGCGTGAGTTCGTGTAACATCGTCTGCACCACGCTCTCATACGGCAGGAAAACCCTAGAATCATAAGGCTGTCGTAACCGTAACTGAATAATCGGGGGATTCGATGTACCCGGAAAGGAAGTATTCAGCCCTAACAGATTCGTTTCCATCTCCGGGTAAAACTCGGCGAGTTTGGCGATTCGAAAGGAGTGCCGTCGCATGATGGGTTTTACGAGAGAAGCGACTCTTTGCAGGGTCGAGAGGGCGTAGGCAGCATTTGGATAGTTTGTGAGGTGGAAGAAGGTGCCGATTAAGGCGTCGGGGTCGTTGAAGACGTGGGTGGTGACCATTTTGGCGGTATGCTTCGGTGGTAGATGGACTTGGGTGGAATGTCGGTCTAGGAGATCGCTTCGAGTTTAAAGAAGACTACCGTGAGGCTCTTTGAAGAGCAGTACCTATATGTACCGTGGTACGTATATTTGTATGTATATCGAGTATATGTCGTCGATGGTATACCGATGCTAGCTCGGATCAGATCTAGATCTACAATAAAAAAGATTAAGGGACTCCCGTCGCAACATGGTTAACGGGAAAAAGGGGGAAGATGAGTGGTAAGTATCTGTCTACGGGATTTATAAGGCACGTCCAGAGGGATGTGGAAGGTGCTGGTGCGGCGGGCGACGACGACGAGGCTGTCTTACGCGTACAAGGCTGGCGGGTTTGTGCTGGCGTTGGCGGGGTGTGAAGGAAAGAAAGGCATGTCAGCGGGCAAACGCTGTGGTCGTGTAATTATACCCGTCCGTCGGCCCAACCTCACGGAGAAATTTATATTCACGTTTCCCAATAGAAAAAAAAAAAAAAAAAAAAAGACCGGAGGTTCAGGATGAATTCTGAACACCTGATAGCACTTGCTAGACTGACTTTTACTCAAATGACCTTTATATTTAACATTTGCAACAATTGATAGATATCACCCAGGGTCTGTACTGCACAGCGTCTCACGGAATAAAGCCTCCACCGAGAGTATTGAAACAAACTAGAACAACAATCGGCCGTATCTCGATACGCAAATACACATCAGCAGTGCATTTGATCACGCAGTCAGTCGTGTCGTGTCGAAATACAATCCGCTGCGCGGAGTATTCGCGTTCAAATGTCGAATCTTGGGGCGGCGCAGCGGAATTATAACACATAAACAACGCAGAAAGGAGGGCTGCGTGTCATTCTGGCTTCCACATGTGAGGCCAAAGACCATGGAAAGTACCTAAGCACGAGTTATGAACCTTTGTAAAGATAGCCGTGGCTTAAGTACCCAATCAGCCGGCTACGTGGCCGTATTCCGTGCGAAGTCAACCCCATCATTAGTGGGTTCTATTATATCAGGGGCCCAAATATCTTAGTCGCCCCAAGGAGTAGCCGTCGGATCAAAGACGTAACGGTTAATGAATAGAGTACTTCAATATATCGCGATGCGGTTAAACACACATACAAAAGTATATACTATACCTAAGGAACGCAATTCGCAGCACGCAATTCAGGGTATACGAATTAACAGATCTGCAGAGTTACCAAATTGACATCCTTGAGGACAACCTTGCCTCGACATTTCCGGCGAGATCTGATCGATACTTACGTAGAGCCAGAACTGCAGAGAATGATCAAAATATTAAATATCAGAGAACCGCCTTGCACTTCGCCTGTGGAAGTACCAGTGCGAGCAGTTTCATCCTGCACTCTGCCGACGTGCGTTGTGATTGGGAGTATTCAGGTACCAGCCCGAACTTGCGAAGCCTCGTCGAGATGCATGCATGCAATGTTTGTAAATTTGCGTCCGGACATGCCAACGCAGGATTCGATGTCAATCGAGGCTGAAGCATCTGAATATAACCACTAAAGTCTATGATGGACCGTATCAATTTCAACTGCATCAACCTTCTAATCATACTCTGTTCAGACATGTCGACATTCCTATTATTTACGAGAAGCTAGCTTAAATGCTCCGCATCTGTCCCGGAACACATCAGTACTGGCGGACTGCACCCTACGACGCGCTGATAATATCGGGGGTCTAATCTACCTGTATACCCTCTGGGCCGTAAATCATGGAGGCGTTAGGGATTGCAGCTTCGATCGTGGGGTTACTGGCGGCAGGTGCCAAGTTAATACCGTGGTTAGTCGAAGTCACGACTAAAACCGCAGATGCTCCAGACTCAGCGAAAGCTGTGATGTCAGAGCTGAAAGAGACCGCCATAATTCTCCAGGAGATACAAGTATACATTCTCGAGGAACGGACCCCAGCAGTGGACCGCAGAGCCTTGATTTTGCTGGAACATATTTCAGTGACTTTGACGGGCTTTGTGGTAACCTACTCAGATCTTGAAAAACATGTCGACTTTGTACAAGCGGACGGTGAAATTTCGGCTTTTGATCGCAGCAGGTGGATTTTCAAAGAGAAAGATATATTGGATGTTGTACGCCGGTTACAGAATCACAAATCCTCACTCTTGACTATGCTCAATATTCTTCAATGGTACAATTTCAACTATTTCATTGAGCTTGACCCTCTTTATCTCATTTTCTAGGCGAGGACGGACGCTAATATAAAACCCAACAGTTATTCCTTACAAGAGGCCAAAAATTATATGCAAAACTTAACCCGTCTTGTCGACCTCGCTTTATCGCGAGACCAAGCCCTTATATCCCAACTTGAGCGATTTAGGGGCCAAGGATCTGCAACTATGCTTCCTGCCCCTATTTCAAGTACTGGAACAATCTATGGTCTTGATACGACTGGGGGTGACGGAACATCTACGATCACGTCTTTTAAAACTAACCGTCCTACGATCTCTACACGCCCCCTTCTCTTCAAAAGCAGATTCCCTGGGAGCCGCGGAAGCTCTCTATTCAGCTTCGAAAACGAGCTATTCTCTTCTTGGGTCTACAAGAGATCAGGGTTCGGCCAATCAAAGTCATCTCTTCTCACGAAGGAAGGGTCCGAACGATACACCACATTTTCTGCACTCTCGAAATCTAGCTGGGCCGAAATATCGAACTTGTCGGTTTTTAGTCTGCCAATCCTTGCGAAAGATATATACAACGGAGGCCGATATACTGCTGATTCTGGCGATAGCGCGTCGGAATACCCGGCAGAGGCAGCCACGGCAAGCACTAGCGTTGACGTCTCCGACAGAATCGAATCTCCGAGGGCCTTGCTCACCAAAATTGCTGGTTTTCCCGACCCTCAATTTTTGACGGAATACCCTGGAAGAACGGGTACCAACTTGGCAGTTGACTACTCCCCCGACACAGCACCTGCTAACCCAGAATTGCAGAAGAGGTTCTTGTCTTCCCCTGGACAGAAATATATTGAGAAAGGCCTTCCAAGTCGTCCACAGGAGTTGTTCTTGGGTCGTGAACCGATCTTAAAGATGTTAACAGAGTACCTCCACTTTGGAAGAACTTCTCTGATCTCACCTCTAACTCAAACTGAAGAGGGCGCTGGGGCGTCGAATTTGCCGACGCAAAAAACCACGACAGCCGTTTTGGTCCTTTGGGGTGGTATCGGAAGGGGGAAGACCAGAATCGCCCTGGAATATGCTCATAGAAATAAAGGCGGACTGTCACGATGGTCCGGATTTCCAAATTCAACTAGGTACACCGTGCCGCAGTCTACTACGGACTCCATCGAAATGTTCTCGCCATATACTTATATCATCTGGATCAGGGTCACCACACGGTGGGCCGTCGAATGCCAGCTAGCCAGCTTTCTGGACACTTTAAAAATAGGGAAATGGCGGGCAAATGAAATACAGTATGGCACCAATACAGCTTTATGGGCAAGCCAAGCTACTCAGTTCCTCAATGAAAGTGGTGGGTCACAATTATAGTCCCCAGCGTACCCAAAGTTTACCGCGATATATACCCTTGATATCCCCACCACCTGCTATATATGGATAATGATTTATCTTGAGGGAGCGACGCTAACTATACAAACGACAAAAGATGCTCCTTGGCTTCTAGTATTTGACGGACTCGATGATTTAAGTGTCGTGGAGGGGTACTGGCCTAGGAACCCGAAGGGATCGATCGTAGTGACTACCAGGGATCCGGAACTGTATCAAAGTGTCGATTGGACCATCAACGTTTTCGCTGGAAAGATCCAAGGATTGTCAAAATTGAGAACTACAAGGCTATTTCGAGAGTTGATGTGGACCGGGATAGAAGTCACTGACCTGGATGTGAGGTCTGCGGTGGAATTTCTCACAGAAGGCATAAACTGGGCGCGGGGTCCTCCTGTGGGTGAGACCCAGCCCCTTTCAAGGCCAGACCCTGCCGACCTTGATAGCGATATCAAAGTTTCGAGATTTCTTGACGCTATCGGCTCGTCCCCGGCTGAACTTCACGCTGCGGTCGAAGCTATCAACCTTGGTATGATGAATATCAAAGCTGTTTCCAAAGACGGATACCTGAATCCCCGAAATTTTGAATTTGACAAAACGGGGCTAAGCCATCTCAGAAAGGGAGATATTAGACCGGGATCAAGAACATTAGAGCTAGGCTATGCAAGAATCACTGCTGAATGGGCTATCGAAATCGACAAAGCTACAGCTGACGGAGGTTTACTCCACTTAGTACTCATGCTCTTCGACCCAGACCATTTACAGGGTCAACTTCTTCTAAAAGCGTGCTACCATTGCGATGCAAACCAAGATGATGGAGATTACACGGACGACCAGTTACTAGCTAATTTGAACAACGTTCGTAGACTGCTGGGGTGTTTCCCAAGGTTTTACAACTCTTTGGAGTTTTATTGGCTTAGCGGTAGTTTTCGACGGTACCTTATCTCTAGGTTTGATGGGCAGAGCGTTCAAAAAGGTTTCGATATTGCCTCCAGAACGTTGGCTGACCTTATCACCAAAGGCAACGTTCGCGACCGAGGCGAAATATCTAGAACTTCTGAGGTTTCAGCTACATCTGGAGCCCGAGCCGTTCTACCACTACAGCAATTGCGTCCTCATGTTAAAAAAATGCGAGAGTGGTTTTCTGGCCTTTTCCATCAAACCACTAAGAACTCCGGAATCCAGGTAGAATCCTATCCGAGACCTTCTGCGACTGGACATCAATTTGGATCAAAACTGGAATTTGGATTTTCGGTTGCATTCCTCACTATGCTACGGAAATATATATGGTAAGCCTATAGCAAATATGATTATCAGTGTGCTTTCGCAAAGAAAGGGAGTCTTTCAGCTCTATATATAGCCGGCTTGCGATTCATTTGAACTAATAATTTTATTTCTTTACAGCGCTGTAAATGCCTGGGATCATGCTCCGCCGGAGCTAGCGCTAGAAGCTCTGGATTGCCTCAACACCCTTCGGACCATTATCTCCATTCCCAATATTAAAGCTCGGATATACGGGAGGAAAAGCGATGTTTTCTTTGAGTTGGCGGCGCTTCACACGATACTTGCGGGGGAGGCTATAACTAATGGGAACTGGGCTTCAGCGGAGTATCACTACCAGGAAGTCAGCGATTGTTTGATAGCGATGGGGGCGACTGGCTCCTCTACGACGGGTATCCAGAGCCTCGACGAATACTTCGAACTCAGGTATACGACTGAACGAGATACTATCTGGCCCCTGGAAATGCTCGTTATTTGGAATATTAAAATCGCCAAATGCCTCTATATCTCTGGGAAGGAAGAGGCTGGGGAATTGAAAGTGCGGGAAGGGATTTCTTCGAGATGGTTTAAAGCCTTGAAGCTTCAGCCCCCATTTTTCGAAGACTCAAGTAGTCAGCTCCCGCCGTCTGAAGTACCGACGCCCGGGGTGGGATCTTGGGACTACTACGAGCTATTCCGCTGGTAAGCCTCCTTACAAAGCTGCTATATCTGTTGAATATTTCCGTGCTCGATCAATATGCGCTTACCATATGGCGGCAGTGGGTATACCCAGCTTACACTTGGGATGATTCAAATTCGGGTGGGCGATTTACATAACGCTAGTGAATCGTTGAACGAGGCGGCACGCTATTTCGGAAAAATGAAGCTGGAAGAGGGCATCATCCAATACTATCCAGCTACAGCATGTGCTTTGCTAGGCTGGGTTTATCAGGAACTTGAACAGTTCAAAGAATCTAGGTATCGAATCATCCCACCCACAAACAATCCCAAGCTACGAAACTAATGTTCCATCCTCCAGAAAATACTTAGAGGAAGCGCAACAGACCTATTCCGACCTTCTTTCTAAAAAGTTATTCCCTAAGTCGTTCAATTTAGAGATTCGCATGCGAATTTGCCGGATACTATATATGCTGTACCAGTCACATCCCGCTGGCGGGTTGAAGCGGTGGGACTGGTTTTCACGCGCGAATGCTTCCAGAAGTTTGTTAGGGCTCAAGACCACTATGGAGATACTAGACGACTATTATTTCTACAGGAGCCTTACCGATTTTGGGGTCTCAACTCTATTATCTACAGAGGATACGTTTATAACTTATAGAATGCTCGATTGGGGGACGAACTAACACTGTTCTCTTGTCTCTTTACTACTACGTAGGATGACTAGTACGGTACCTATGCATTCCAGAGAAAGGTTCCTTCATTAATTTCTAGGAATCTCTGCTCCTTCTGCGATGCGATGTCGATCCTTCAAGCTCCCTATATATTTTTTTTTCTGTTGCATTTTCTTACGTTAGACTCACGATCGTACCATGAGTACTTACTATGACTGTAATTACCCTCCGATGAAGCCCGATATTGCTACAACAAATGCTTATCTTTCTTTGTACATATATCTAGATGTACACCCGCCCTCGGTCGAATTTGGCTTTGCACCCACATCGATCGTATATAACATCTGAGATGGACAGGAAATACCTTTCTCCCTCAGCGAATTAATAGACCAAGGACTCGTCCGATATTCAAGTCCCTTCTCCCGCTATTTAAAACATATAGCTAGGAGCCTTGTTATATATGTTCTAATTCTATGCTGTTAGAGTCCCTATTCTTGATATAACCTGCCGAACGTCTCGGGCGCGCGTTAATTTCTCAAGATTAGTATGGTCGGTGCGGGACTGCTTGTTCATTTATTTTCCACCTTTCTATTAGCGATCAAAGAAATTTATTTACCTATAGAAGATTTGCGGAAATCCACAATGAAGGATTTGTCTCGCTCCTCCAGCAAATTCGTAACCATGCTTCCGGATTGAGGGTTTAATCGAGAATTAGTTGCCCTGTGTCCAGCCGGCATTCACTGGCTGATCGTCTTCAAATATCAAAGGTTAGGATCTAAATATCAATGGAGCATTTTCAATGCAGTGGATATATATATATAGAAGTTTGGAATCCGGGCGAATTCCAAAGCAGCGACAGCTCGAGGATGATGTTTAATAAAGAGTTTGGGCCGCAGACCCTAATGACAATGTGAAAGTGGTGTGGACGGGAGTAACCCACCAGGATATTGGATAAGATGACTAGCGGGGGCAGCTAATGGAGCACATACATAGACGACATAGATAGCCGTGTCTAGTGTCGGCATGAGCTCATAGTAACCAAAACACACAACGTATGGACACGCGGGGCCGTAATGAAAGAGAAGAGGCGACGGGGCTTTCTTTAAGGGCTTGGTGTTTCATTTGAGTTGCGGCCCTTGATCATGATTGTAGATACCTCAGGTATATACCTAATTTTCCCTTTTCTGTCTTTCTAATCTTCCTTTAGCCCCGGAGATAATTCCCTGGTAAACATGAGTAAAAGAATATCTGGGTATTTTGTCTGTTCGTGACATTAACACACTACCTCCGTTAAACGGTGTGTAGAACCCGAACGTGAATCCCGCGTGACAAATAGAAATTTCAGACTCTGTCAATTCGGTGTTGCATGTTGTATTTTGCTAGTACTTCCTTTAACGGTCGAAGTGGGTCCGACAATGGTCCACGATTGGTATTCTGTTGATGGACACGCGAAGATTTGGAGGCGAAGGCCAAAACCGCAGAGGGGGACCATGTCTTTTGTGACGGACGCCCGAAATCTGCATAGTTCCGAAGTCGATATGCACAGCCATCATGCACGATATGGAAACATGCCTCCCATATAAAGCTTGGGCCTCCGCCCTTCAAACCTCCATGATTTTGGCATCAGCACAACATCGCGACTTCACCTTCCATTCGCGGTACGTCGCAACGTCGAGGATTGACTGGTGGGCAACCTCGAGCTTCCATCCATTATTCGGCCGTCGTAGCCATCATGAGCAATCGGGAGGTTCAGATTGAGAATTATCCCATTGGCCAGGGGAGCACCGAATCTCTTACCATCAACTTCACGCCAATCCTCCGGGTGGGATCGGAACTGAGTTTGCCTGAAACAGAAGCTTCAGAGGTTCTGTATGCCGATTACTACGATTACATCTGCAAAGTCGTCCACCAGCATCCAGATGTTGATGCATTGAAATGTTACCTGGAACGGCGGGATGATGCAGGGGAGGAAGGGACCACAAGTGTTTATTTTGTCGACTTCATTTCGTCCAATGGAAGCCTGTGGCAACCCATAATCCATGGCGTTTGCTCCAACGCGGAGGAGGTACGAACTATGCTGGACGAGCAAGACGACGTGGTCGAATTGCGCTTGATTGTCGTATCCCACGATAAAGAAATCGACCGCGAGATTTTAAAAACCATTGGATACGAGCTTGACATAGACCCAAGGCTGTTCATTGAACATATGGGGACGCTATTCCCAACGGCATCAACGTATTTTGCTACCCCGTACCTGCCATCCGAAGCAGCGAAGTCTCCCATAGAGATTCATTTTGGAGGTGGAAAGAGTACGGCGACGCTATTAGAACCCGGAAAAGCGAGGGTTAGGACAAATACAGGTCTGAGCACTTACTGGGAGGGCGTGAGTTATCAATAACGTAAATCGCATACTTACTGCGTTTAGTGCTCGTCCTCATGGATTCACCGGCTGAGAACCTGGAAGCCGCATTACGAGATTTTGAACGGCCAACTATCAGGAGGCCGCAAATGTCATTCGTCTCGCTTGCTGTTCCGTCCCGCATGAATCTTACATACAGATACCTTCGCAGGTTATCAGAGTTTCGTGCGGATGAGATCAATCTCTCCTGTCAGCATCCAATATATCTGATCCTTCCACTTCTTCATCTCTGTGCGCTGGAGACCTCCATGCTGCTCACATGGGCGGAGGAAAAGCTATATGAGCGACGGTTACCCCATAACCTTGCGGAAAGGGACCCCTATAACGCATATATCACAAGTGAAGGCTTCCAACAAGAGATATTTACCACAACCACTTCCCTAAGGACACACATGAGAAGTCCTTGGTTAAACACTCGGAACGAGACGGCCGTCTGTGTGGAAGAGAAGCTCGACTGCGCGTTTCAGGATCTGGATTTTCTTAAAGACAAAGCCGCCTTGGTTCAACAAGCGGTAACGGACGCTCTGAACCGCGAAGCGGCAACGGAATCTATCAACGAAGCCAAGCAGTCTATCGCTCAAAGCGAGAGTGTTAATAAATTAACCAGGCTCGCCTTCGTTTTCGTACCCTTAACATTCGCAACCTCACTATTTGGGATGAATATCCGGGAATGGCAGGACGACGATAAAGTTCCGCGATTAAGGTCATTCATCATTGTTTCGGTCGCAATAGTTTTTACGACTATGCTAGTGGTGGGAGTAACTAGCTTGCTATCAAAAGCAATCAAAAATAAATGGGAGTGTTCCAAGACTTTACGATCAGCATACAACTGTTCTTTTCTGCTGGGGGTTTTCTACTCCGTATTCGCGGCCTCTCATAACAAGATCACAAATCGGAGGATGTCAGTATCATTGTTTGACATTGGAGAAAATCATCATGACTTGGGTGATTTCGAGTGGCTGGTTGATAATGGGTATTGGTTTGGGAAGTGGTGGTATACAATAGCAAGTGCGGTCTATCAGCGAGCAGTTGTGAAAAACGAAGTAAAAGAAAATAAACTAGCTGAGAAGATGGTCTAGGCTGTACCATCTACTTTTCACGACGTTTTCTATCTATTATCCTAGATTGTTTTGTGATACCGAATGTGGGATATAGACAGTGCGTTGAAATTGGTATAGCCGCCCAAGCTCTCACCCAGGCAAAACCTATCATTGCAACAATTAAATGCCACCAGGCCGCGCATGGAAATGCCCTAGGGGGGGCATTTATAGGAAGGAGGTTTTACGTGAAGAGTCAAAGAATAGAGTACGTTAAGATTTATAGGTATTTGGATAGGCATCCACGCTGTTTTAGGACTTTTCATCATAGGAATTAGATGCAGTGAATACAGAGGTAAGCATCGCCAAATATTGATCAACTCACGGCCTACGGCCTCCAGCCTACTCATTCCTAACCTACTACTTGTCGACTACACGTCTACCCATCTATCTACCAGTTCCCTTATACATGTACCTCTAGATCTAACCTGCCCCAAGGTAGATAGCGGACCCTCAGCAGGCAGGAACGCAGGTACCTGGGTAGGTAGAAAGGTAGCTTGCAGGTAGTTATCTAAAGGCTTAACCTAGAAGCATAACTTTAGCGGGCTGCACTGACACTCTCCGCTTCTCAAGTACTTGAAAAGCGAATATGTCAGATTCAACCACGCAACCCTATCCTCGCCAATTTTCAAGTCGAATGCCCTTGACTGCCGGTACCAAACATTTTCCGTAGGCAGGGTATTAGCCCGCACGATGGTAAGGTAATCAGCAGGGAAAAGAATAGTGGCCAGCCGGACCTGGAAACCATGGATGCTGATGAGAAAGGTCTCCTGGTCTTCAAAGCAGGGTGTGTCATTGCTCATAGATTGCGCTAAAGCCAGTAGCTCCGAGAACTCTTGGGCTATGGTATCATGCTGAATCGTTTCCGCCTCACCGGTACCACGACGAAGGCCACCGACATGCCTACGTTTTGCTTCTATCAACACAACTGGCTTGTTCAAAACCAGTGACCTGGTGGTAGAGGATTTGGAAAATTGCGCGCTGATGCTGATTTGACCATCGGGGCAGGATTTCGCGGAGATATCACCGACGTCTATGGACATCTGCACGCTACCGGAACCCCTAATATTATGAGAGGGTTGGTCAGTATTTTTGGGGTGAAATATGGATTTGGTATTCGTACACTGCTAGTAAAAACCTTTTCTCACGACCGAAATACCTTTCTGGTCCGATCCGGGAGCACCTCAAAAGAAATTCAAAGTTGACGTTTTCTGATTGTCTTTCAAGTCCCTCTTCGTCACTTGACCGAGAGGACTCAGATGTCATAGAGGAATTTAGCTGGCCTTCGGAAATAGGTTTGGACAACGCGATCCACATATGATAATAGAATTGGTGGAAAAGAAGTGTACCAAGCTCATCCCCCCTGAAACCAAAGTCACGGATTATCTCAAGAGTCATGTTCCCAAGCTCTTCACTGCAAAGCTGTAGCTCTGAGGTTGACTCAGCATTAACCCCCATGAAGGCTAGCTATTCAAGGGGGCGGGAACCCACCAGGATCGTCTTCATTGTTAAGGAATCGCTGCGGGAGGACCCGGTCGGGTTCTAGGTTCAATAAGACACGACACTTGAAACTGGATAGCTGCTCAGCCGTCCACTGACTGCCAGAGGGGAGGTCGTCGGTGATCCGTTGACTGAAATTCACGAGGCCATCAAGGTAACCGTTAAGGCGGGCTGAAACCGGCTCGGATAGCTCGGACAATGTAGGGGTGAAGGGCATCAGGAAAGGTAACGCTAGGCCGATACGTTGGGTATGTTTGTGTTCGGGGTATCGGGGAAAGATATCATAGATGAATCTAGGTATTTAAACAGACCAACGATGGTTCTGATAGCCGCAAGACGGGACTCTGCGTTACAAAGATCGTACTCGGTAGACGTGAAGAGCTTTATATCGAAACCCTTTCCTTCAGCTGGGCTCCCTGTAGTCGTAAAGTGGCGGATCGCATCCACCGGGATGTTCAAGTATGACAAATGAAGACGGGTTCCAGAAACGGCGACAGAAAAGCATTTATAGTCCTCGATGCTCGAATCGGGTCTTGAACCTGAATTCTTGACATTTCTGATAGCCTGTCCGATGAGTGCTCCAACTTCGTCCATGTAAACCCCATCAACCTGGCTTTTACCTGACAACTAGATATGCGAGTTAGCGGGCATCATCAAACACATCGGGGACCTGACTACCTACGCTGACGAGGACGGCAAGAACCTGTTGGCAACCTCTAACCAAAGAAAGAGTGCCACAATTCCGGCAGTAGTACTTTCTACCCCCTATGCGCCAGGGCTCTCGCTGATGCAGTTTTATGAGCGCAGCTGTGCATCTTTTAAAATTCTGTAGTCGGCGATTCTTGAGCAAATGCTGTCGAATGCCTTGCAGAAACTGAAACACTAGCCACTCTTCCTCTCGAGGATCCGGAAGCTCAGGTGCCTGACGCTTCATTCGAATAACAATTTCGAATATATGCCCGAAAACACTTTGAGGGAGGCGGTCAGGATAGTTTTCTTCGTCCAAAATCATTGCCTCTTCTGCTATCTCTAGGCAGTCGGTGTCGTCCGCTGGCGCAGGAGGAACCTCATCTTCGAAGCATCTGCTTTCCACCCGGCGAATGCCGAATTTCCCAAGGTCTTTAACACGGCAGAACTCCATATCGCTGATAAGTTGATATCTTGATGTCGTGTCAGCGTTCCTGTATTCTCAAGCTTGAATCGTACGCGTTTTGATGTTTTGAGATGGTTTGCCAGCAAGTTATGCATTACTCCTGCGCAGCTGTGTGAAGTACCCAAAGCCAAGGCGTGACACATCATTGGGCCGCAGCGACCTGCATCAACGCCAACATTACGTCTTTACCCCCAAGTCTCGACTCAACACTCCTGCGGAATCACCACCTTTGGCTTTTTTGAAAGGAAAAAAAAAAAAAAAAAAAGGATCCGATGGAGGGAGATTTGAAATGAAGATTGAAAATCGGAATCGAAAATGGGAGAATATATACCTAGGTTTATAAATGCCTAGATGCTTGAGTGATTACAGCCTATACATGTACGTCCAACTTGATTCAACTTTCTATACGCATGGATATAAAATCAAGTGAGACTTTTCGGGGCTCGACAAATGGCCAAAGTTTAAATTTGCGGTAGGAAATACTACTCTCGCTGGAAAAAAAAAATAAAAATAAAAAAAAGGCAGTACTGGGTTATATCTTAAAAAGAATATAAGATAAGGTTCGATAGGGCGCGGCGCCAACCACACTCTCTGGGAGTGACAATGATGTTGGAAATAGACTAGCAAGGATGCGAAGCCGGGCCGGGCTGGAGTAGCGAAGTCAAGCCAACATCCGGCACCCCGACACTATATGATATGAATCGATGGTCCAAGCGATAAGAGCATCCTTTTGAAATCTCCAGTGAAGCATGTGGTCAGATCACTTAAGGATCAAATTATTTTCGTCGGTTCGAAAGATTAGGGCTGATTGTTGCGCTGACAGATGTTATTGGACCGCAGTACGCGCAACTTGCCGATTTAGGAATATGCGATCCTTCAAAGATGTGAGCCCCGCACAGACATCCATCTGCATATATGAAGGCTGTGGCATTTCGAATATTTCAATAAGTTTCGTTGCCATCGACAATCGATCTCTATTCCATCTCCGGCAACCTACCTGTCGTCGGATGGTTCTACAAATCAGTCTAAGATGAGCGGGTAAGACTACCTTACCTTTTCCGACCGGAGTTAGACACTAGCATTCAGTATGGCTAATATCATGTGGTGTTTCGGGTCACAGGACTTTTTGTGATCCTTGGGAAGTCGCGAAGGAGCGGTTCAAGGAGGGTTTGACGGACGAAGAAAAGGCACAATTCAACAATGTCAAACCAGAGGAAGTCCTCTACGCGGCAAGCGCAGCTCAAAAAAGAGCTAGTGCAGATAGTAAGGCTTGGTATATGGCATCAAAATTGATGCCGCTAGTCGAAGCAATCAACCAGTACGGTGCTGCACTCGATGTTCTTTCGAATGCGGAGCCCGCGATAATGTGCCCTATATGGGGCGGGTTGCGGGTGGTTCTCACGGTAAGACTAACTAAATGATAAAAACAATCTCCACCTTATTCTATTCACTTAAATTTAACCAATCTCACTAAAATTCCACATGCGCCGCTCAGATAGCAGAATCCTTTGGTAAATACCACGGCAAGCTGTTGGATATGTTCGAACGAATTGGCGATGTGCTTCCGCGATTCGGTTCATATGCCAAGTTATTTCCAAGTGAAGCATACCTTCTGCACGCCCTATCGCTAGTATATTTGGATATTTTGCAGTTCTGCACAGCTGCAAAACGGGTTTTTCTCGAAGGGAGAAGCCGGCAAACTAACAGTACTGCTCCGTTTGAAGCTTGATATTGCGGAGCTGTGGATTACTAATAAGTTTTATTAGAAGCCTCTGGTTTGTTTTCGTCCAGCATGAAAACGATGATGAAGCTGCTATGGAAGCCCTTTGAGAGCCAATTCGGAGATTTCATGAATAATTTCCGAAGACACAAAGAGAACGTGGAAAAAGAGGCAGGACTAGCTCATATGATCGAAGCATCAAAGGACCGCCAGGCTCAAGCCCAAGAAAGGTGGCTCCAGCAAGCCGAACGAAGCATTGTTCAGAGCAAGAGAATCGAAGACGAAGAAAGGCGTAAAAGTATGTGTATTTTCTCCCCTTCGCGACTCGCTAGCTGTGACCATGCATGAGGATCTAATGGAATATATCGATATATCTTTCTAGAAGCGAGATGGGATCTCATAATATCGAAGCTCTGCCCTTATAATTACGATAGCAAGATGCGCAAATCTCAAGATACCCGGCACGGCGGAACATGCAGCTGGATCAGAGACTGTGAGAATTACAAACTCTGGATGAATTCTCCCCAATCATCGATTTTATGGGTTCATGGGAAAGGTATGCCCTTCAGTTCGCTTTCCGGCTTGAAATTTCAGCTAATTATTTCGTACGCAATGCATAGCTGGCTGTGGAAAAACGATACTGAGGTATGATAACTAAGAGCTCCAAGGTCCCACGGAGTACCTGATCAAGGCTGGCTAACAGCTTCTTATTCACTCAGTGGCTGGGTATATGAGAGCCAATTACAAATCACGAAGACCCTCGACAAGGCCGTTACATTATCCTACCTCTGTGATTTCAAAGAAGACAACTCTCTATCGTCGGCAGCCATTATCGAGGGTCTTATAAAGCAAATTCTTCTATCACTAGGTCAAACCTGTACGCCTGAGAGTCTTCTTGAAGAGCTAGAAGTAGCGATTCAACGTAGCAAAAATCTAGAGTTCGAAACAGCCGTCGATATCTTCTTCTCTTTCGCCAGGATATTCAAGACGATACGGATAATCATCGACGGTATAGACGAGTGCGATTCCCATTCGAAAGAAGACATACTTAGATGGGCAACCCGAGCCTCCAGGCTTTCTGGTATGCATATCTTGATCTACATATCAAGCCGAAAGGACGTTGAAATCCGGCATCGACTACAGGGATATCCATCCGTTTCGTTGACGGAGTCCCAGCCCGCTAGCGACCTAGGCAGTTATATCGCTGAAAGGGTAGATTCGCTCAGATTAACGGGAGATTTAAAATTAAGCAACACTAAACTTTATGACAAAATTGTTGAAAAGCTTACAATTAAAGCGGATGGAATGTAGGATCCCCTTTCCATATCCACATCGATATCGTAACAATATTTACAGATTTCCATAAACTAATTCGCAAACTCTATAATATTGCCTCGAACCAGGTTTCTTTGGGTTTCTCTACAACTAAAGGTGCAGTGACCCAGAGCTACGGGCAATCCCATCGCTTGTTTTTGTCTATCGTGCATACTTAAATTAACAAATTTATTAATATTTTCGGTGACAGGACATCTGTGATTATGCAACAGATGTAGAAGTGGAAGAAGCTCTTGATCACCTGCCAGCTGGGCTGTACGAAACCTACGAGCGTAGCCTCCGCCGAATATTTTTAGATCGCAAATATAATCAAATTCGGGTAACCCCTTCCAGAGTCTACAACTGGGTATATCACGCCAAACGCTCCCTCACAGTTTCTGAAATTATGGAGGCCATCATCATCGAAGTCGATGACAACCATCTTGATAAAGGCAAAATAGCCACTGCCGAGCGGAGATGGAAGATAATAAAGCGATGTGGAAACCTCCTTGAGTATAATGAAGCTGATGAGACGCTCACATTCTTCCACTACACATTAAAGCAATACATTACCGAGCTGTGGCAGAATAGCGACAAGGACTCTGCAGAACCCGAGATTTCCGAGATTGCAACGTCCATTTGCTCCTCGAAGCGGGTTCTTGCAAGTCTTTGCCTTACTTACCTCTCTTTTTCTGACTTTGAGACTGCGATAGTCCCATTCCAGAAATCCGGGGTCGACGAAAGCATGCAATTACTCCAAAACTACACCTCCAGACTCACCGTGCCAGATTTATCTGCCGGCATTATTGCGAAGGGGCTCCATTCCATAATGCGGGGCTTCAAGCTAGCGAATGGATCTTTCGAAGATGGACAGGCAAAGAGTACCAAAATCGATTTCTCGAGGTACATATACCACAAAAAGCCTCTGCCCGAGAGCATTCTTAACGAGTATAAATTCCTGGACTACGTAAGGACCTACTGGCTACAACACTGCCGCTCTCTAGGTACTGCTTCAACGCATTGGGGCGGAGCACTCAGTAGCAAATTTGCCATGCTGTGTTTCGAACGGGAGCCTTTATTTGATATTAGGCCGTGGGGCAAGCGGCACTCTCAGAGTCCCTACCAATACACTGACGCTTTTGTATGGGCTGTTGAAAACGATCACCCCCTCCTTCTATCATTGATAGATTCCAAAGTCGATGAGAGCGACAGGGAATATTATCGAAACCTTAAACTTCAGGACGGCGCCACACTAGCGCACGTTGCAGCCGCCCACCCTACAGCAGATACCTTAAAATGCCTCCTCGTTGGTAAAACCCCAATATCTAAAGAAGCTAGTTGTCTTCAAATCATGGACGCGAGGCAACGAAGTATAGCGCATATCGCTGCCATGAATAGGTCAATGGGGATTATAGAATACCTTCTAGCAGGGACCGCCAATACCGTTGGTATTATATGGTGGATGGCGCAGGATATATACGGGAACACACCATTTGACTATGCTATCGATTCCGGAGATACTTGTATCTTGGATTTGTTCGCAGAGGACGATCGCGAACGGAATCGCCTAGGCCATTGGACAAAGTTTACGACAAGTTCCCCTGGGTGGTCCACCGACGGCACTCCCGCCCCCAAACTCAGCAAACTCTTCAGATTAGCGTGCTCTGCCAACTCTAGCGACCTTTACCGTCACTTTTCGTCCTATTTTGCCGCCTGGATCAGGAATTCAAAGCCAGAAAATGAAGATCTGCTCGTCGGAATCAAAAGCGCCATCGAAAGCGGGCACCACCTCGCTGTGAATTCGATATTCACACATTTCCCACTCGATTACGATATCGAGTCAGAGTTATCCATCGCAGCTATTCTACTTATTGTGGAATCTGGTGATGATAATGCTGCTCAGGACCTGTTTGATCGATTTCAACACCGAGTGTCATTTGAACGATTATTTAAAGAATATTTGAAGAGAACACCAATCAATTATCAAAGTCTGGGGACCATTACCAATATAGGGCCGTACCCTGCTGCGATCCCTGCCCTACTCGCTTCATATCTTGATATTCCAGGCCACCACGATGTCAAGATGACAGTACCAAAGGTCTTGATTCAGACTGATTGGCCTAACAGAGAGCTAAATTTGTTCCAAAAAGCATTGATAGGTTTAGACCTAAAATCATTCCAGGGCGCGTTATACCTCCTCGACGAAGAACTGAAAAGCAACGATGACCTGATGACAGAGCTCTGGGGATACTTCTGGCAAAATCTGTCGATTTTGCTCCATACGCAAGTTAAAAAGCAGAAAATCTCCGAAGTCTCCCTCAAAGGGATTCTGGAACAATTCGAACTGAGAGTGTCTCTCGCAAATATTGGGGTGGCCGTGATAAATCGATACCTCAGAGAGAGGGTACTGACAGCAGTAGCGCAAAGCCATAGGCTACGATCAGGCAACATTAATCTATGTCAAATTCTCACGAATATACTGCTCACGATTCAAAATCTACAGCCACCATATGCAATAGGATCCCCGGAAACATCAACCGTGTTAACGCAACTATATCTAAAACCTAAATACGATATGTTCCTCGACGAGAGTGTTGAACAGCAACGGACGTTCCTATCTTTCATTAGACTTCTCTCCAGTATACTAGCACCAAAAGATATCGGAGACGTTTTGGGCGGGGACACAATCTTCAATCTTTGTGAGGCTGTGATGGGGTCTCTATTCGGGACCTACATTCGCCTTTACGTCAATACATCTCCAGAAATCGAGAATTGCTTGCCACTAGAAGCCGATAGGTTTCTAGACTTTATCGAGTTTACGGATTCAACTTTCAGCCAAATGTTTAAGAAAGCTGAGTTTAGTAATCATGGAGAGGGAACTCATTCCGTTGCTGGTTTTCCCTACGACAGCAATGCTCTAGGTATCGTCAATGCTTCTATTCTAATGCCGTCCTTCCTCGAAGCCGTTCTAGAAAAGAGCCTCAGTCATCCAAGCAGTACCTCGCAACTGGTCACCACCGAAGCTCTTCAAACGTCATTAGAACATGCCTGTCGATGGCTGGTTTCGCCAAAATGCTCACAAAGGGCGTACTTAAAATTCTACAGTTCGCTCAAAATCTTACTCGCTGCTGGTGCAAGTCCAAAGACCGCGAGCTCCCACGCATCCAAAAGGTCTTCCGACCCCGCCTTAGATATAATCAAAAAGCGACATCCCAACGGTGTCGACAAGGTTAAGATTATGGCGCTATTCACTTCATATCGCGAAATACAATCACGTCCACAGGCAGCGAGTATTAGTGAAAGTTGGGTATCTCGAATGATGGCGATTGAGGCTATAGAGGAAAGGGCAGTTGTAGATGTAAGTGCAACAAGACCACAAATCCACCGTATCGCAAGTCCGTAGAACATAGAGGATCACGAAGTACTTACGACCCCGCACGCATAGTATAACATGGGCTGGGAACCTGACAGCGCTAGGTCCCCGCAAAAAGCTGCGTGTTTTCCCGGGCCTGGAAGCCACCCCGACTGGTTTACGAGACAAGGCCATTCGAGCTACCAAATCCCATACACAATCAACGAAAACGATAACGAAGAAACCACCAATTTTTAAACAATTTTTTTTTTTTTTTTTTAAAAAAATTATAGCTTCTATTTAACCCATATATTGCTATATAATCATATTTAATTAGTGTTTTAAAGGTGTTTTGTTGAATAAATAGGGGCACAGTTGTTGCTCGTATAGGTTTTATTTTGTAGAACGCATTTACAATAACAAATACTTCGGGCTGATAAGAAACTGGAATTGCAGGGGATATCTTCCCACCATTTATCCATTTGGAATAGCCTAACTTTACCTCACTACTCCCTATCATGGTGTAACTCTTCCTTTCGTATCGTCGGAACCATTTGGATTGCTCTTGTCCGGGGGACTTGAACATCTTTGTTGTATATAATAGTTATCAACTGCCCTAACGAGCCCGAAGCACCTCCAAAGATCCTAGTCCTAGAACAGAGATCTAATATGCCATAAATTACTCTTTGGAAATCTTAAACCGGTGTTATTCTTAGGTACCTATCATCAAATAATCTAACGTTCGACGACTGTAAGCCCTCCCGAATCTCTTTCAAATCCGCCGGTAAGTCCTCGACAGACCCATAAACTTCAGCATATTCATCCCGTCTTATCCGCCACGTTATCAGTTCCTCTGCGTACTTCTCCAATTCTCCTTTTACCAACTCGTCTTCCTCACCCTGATATTGGTGCCTAATTGTCGTATAAATCGCATTCAACATACCAAGAAAAGTTGGGACCTTAAGGTTCGCCAAAACGCCGCGGAGACGGAGGCTGGCCGGCGGTTTCCCAATAGCTGGCTGAGGACTACTAGGAGCATCTAAGCTATCGGTCTTGAAATGGAAGATTCGGTCGGGTATCAATAATATCTGCCATGGCTGGAATCTTATGGGTGTCCTGGTCGCCTGGAGATACTCGCACTCCAGAAGATTCTCCCGCACCAGAGTACTGATATTTCGAGGAAACATATAATCGTCAACGTGATCGAATTTTGCAATCCGGCGGTAGAACGAATATTTATCGTTCGCAATTCTCATGGCGGCGGCCTCCAGATACCTCTCGGGGACGAGAACTTCC
This sequence comes from Arthrobotrys sphaeroides, assembly GCA_036971245.1. NCBI lineage: Eukaryota > Fungi > Ascomycota > Orbiliomycetes > Orbiliales > Orbiliaceae > Arthrobotrys > Arthrobotrys sphaeroides. The sequence continues at coordinate 391,860 of JAJTTW010000013.1, read as the reverse complement.
AATGGATCACGGAAGTACATCGGAACTGAATTACACGCAAGAGCCTCCGGACCCCAAACTACAAACGGGATATTTGCTGATAGAAGACAATGTAGCATGTGCAATCTACCGATAGCTTCTAGACGGGTCATCGCAGGGGTCGTCGACTTAATGTTCCAACACGATCCAGTGACAACATTCCCGGGTTTCGAAAGAACGAGAGACGCATTGGGTTTGGATATATCACTGCGTGAACGCCGAATGAAGGCATCGCGGAGAACGGACCTTAATCTTCTAGATATATCGACGAAGAGACGGCTCATACGCTTGAACGTAAAATAATTAGTAGCTTTGGGTTTAGATTTCGGGATTCGGCCGCGACTCGCCCCCAGAGCAAGAAGCCCCATAGCGTCTGAAATTGGATAAAGGGGTAGGACATTTAGGTATGAAATTAGGCTTCCTAGTGATGTCCTAAGAAGAAATAGAAGCTCAAATATATTGAAAGCTTCTGAGTCCTTGTGGCCATGATTCCTGCATGCATGGTAAATTGTTTAAGAGTGTTGGATTTGAGGTGAGACCAAGCTTTGATATTTTGTTTCAGAATCCGTCAACGCAACAAAGACCCCGTCGTCTAGTTACACAAGCAAATAAACGTTTAAACGCTACTGCGGTCCATGCGCCCTATATACTACGTCCAGGGCACAAAAGTCGCACCAGAGTTACCATCTACAAAGTTTTTTATCAATGAGCCTGGAAGCTCTTCAGAGAAATCAACCATCACAAATTCCAACAAAGGTTGTGTACAGCTTCACCTACCTGCACTTGCATCTAGCCCAGTCACTACAGTAAGGCTCCAAATCCCTTGACTAAGTTAAACTCTCTGCAATAAAACTGATACTTTAGGGCTGCTCGTGATAGGTCGCGATAACGAAACAATCAAAAGACTCCCACCCAAAACGAGCGCTTGAAGACTCAAGAAGATATCTTAAGATCGAACATCCCAAAAAACATGGATCACGGACGCCTCGAGAACTTCCTATGGACCTTGGCCGTTCTGATCGTCGCAAGCTCTGCTATCCTCAGAGCCATCCAAGTCCTTGAGTGGCCGGAACCCTTGAGCGACACTTCACGACACTTCTTGATCAACAACGTGTTCTTTGCTACGATCCTCGGATTATCAAGTCTCATCGAACCACGGCTCGGGCCTCGCACGTTGTTCTTTATATTCATCTTTATCACTCTCGCTCAGCTTTGGGCAGCACCTCTGGATATCGAAAAGGGAATACTGAACCCGTGGGGCAAAGAGAAATAATGGAGGCTTCTAGTCAAATTTAGCAGTTTAGTTGCTGTGAGAAGACGCACGAGAAGGAGCGTTGCGAATCTCTTGGTTAAAAACCGGCAAAATACAAAGAAAGCCATGCTAGCCTTTGTTCCTACCTGGGAAGATATGCTGAGAAGGATCAATCTACGGGGAACAAAGGTCCTCCTTATATTGGGCTTATTGCATCTGTTAGGAGGGTAGGACATGTATTTTAGACACTTCATCCTTCACGCTAACTGGGAAATATGCCCAGATAAGAGATATACTCTTTAACCTCGAATTCAAAATCGGGAGCTCGAATTTCCCGATACCATATCCCTTATTCCCAGTTGAGGTCATTAGCAAATGCGAACTAGTCTTAGGTAGATTGGTTCCACACTCATCAAAGACTCCGGCCATTGCATAATAACGTAACTTCTTATATTGGGATACTATTTACAAGCCATCTGTTGAATTGCATTCGCATCTAAGAACATGTGAAAAGATAAACATCCGCAACTAATTGTTCGTAACATTCATTGGTCACGTTAATCCATTGAGCAATCTCGGCATATACGGCCCTTCTAGAGTACCTGTGCTAGGTAATCTCGCCCTCAATATCCGAAATCATGGCGGGAGCGAGGGTTCTTAGTCCTCTTCCTCTTCGGTTTGGTTGACAGCACGTCTGGCTTTCTTGGCGAAGGTGGACCTTCCTCTTCACTTCCTTTCCTCCGCCTTCTTCTTCTCTTGCTTCACTTTCCTCCCTTTCTTACCCCTAAGCCTCCTTTCATCCATCTTCATGCGGTCGTGGGCCTTGCCAATCGCTGCAGCATTCTTCTTCTCTTGCGATCGGACCGAGGCCAAGGCCCTATCAATGGCCGCTCCATCGAGAGCCGGGGCGGCTCTCTCTTCATCACCATCCTCGGAGACCTTACGCTTTTCGAGCATCTCTCCCGAAGTTTCGGGACTTCGCTTGTAGTAGGCGCTGTTGCCGTAGTTAACGGATGGGGGTGGAGCGTAATCTACGTGTGTGACCGGCTCTTCGATGACGTGAACTGGCGGTTCTGGCTTTGGTTCATCTGGCGTGGCTGGTGGTGGATCAGGAAGCTGGTCGACCATCTGGAATGGAAGGCAACCACCGAAGGGTCCGTTCTAGCAAACACGTTAGTGAAATAACTGGCACAGCGGAACTATTACTCTAGAGAAATACCTTGGCAGTATTTTCAATTCTCAGGATGCAGATGTTGTTACGGTTCCCAGACTTTCCGCGGCACTGCAACTGCTTTGGGACGTTCCAGATAATGTGGTGAAGTTTACCAACTGTGTCCCAACGAACGGATTCGGGACCGTCGTGGCCGAGCTGGCTAAACTCACCGTTATGTCGGTGGCCCCACGGGTAGTTCCCGTCGCCGTTGGGGTCAATGTTGAACTTAAACGGGCCGGCGCCATCGGCGTTGACTTGAAGGATCCAAATGTTGAGCAAACCATGCTCGGTCCCCCCTTTAGTACTGACCTGAGCAATACTACCATCGTTAGACTGCTTCAGGGTCTCCCACGCCGTCTGGACGTAAGCGCGGCGCTCAGAGTTCTGCCCGAGATGAGTCTTTCTCTTCTCCCAGTTCCCTGGGGGCACTCCGTGGATATCCCTCCAGTACAAATCGACTGTCTCAAGAGTGACACCGCAATGTTGTCCAAAATAGTTCCGCTGCCCGGGCCAGTTGGGGATTGGCGGATCACTGAAGATGGTGACCTGGTTCTCGCTCATCCAGTCGACGATATTGTTACCCATGCCGTCAGAGTTCCATCGAGAGAGGAGTCCGCGGCCGTCGCCACCAGCGTTTCCGATGGCACGGATAACTCTGCAATGGGCGGAAACCTCCTGGACGTAGGCCAGGATCGCGACTGCAGCGGCCGCTGAAATTTTAAGTTGCATCTTGAGAAAGAATGTGGTTTGATATTGCGGTAATATCACAGTTGAAGAAATGAATGGAAGGTATAAAGCCGGAAAGAAAGAGCGCCAATTGTAAGGAGCGGCCAAGGCGATGCCTCTGTGGGTTGGTTGATAAAAAGAGATCCAAAGAGGGAAGATCACGACATCTTATATAGACGAGTCCCTTCGATAATGATTATAAACATACATTGATATCTTCTATCAGACTTCATACAGTTCGGCTTCCGCCGAGTATAGAATATTTCGTCACGGGCTCACGAAGAGGGATTCTGGAAAGTCGTGCCCATTGAGCTTCATACACCCGAGAATAAACAATGGCTCGTCTCGAAGAAGTCATGATACCAGATACTTCTGAACACTCGTATGGAAATATTTTTAGGTATCGTTTCGAGCCGCTATCGATTGCTCCCCAGATGGAAAACAGCATATCGCGCTATCGAGTAATGGCAATGCAACGCCGGGGTATCGAGAAGCCAAGATTATGCGCCGGGATAGAAAGCCCTTTCCCGATGACGGGTGCATGAAATTCCCTTGGTATTCAGAAGTTTGTCGATAATTCAGTTTTAAATAACGATACTGCAGCTGCATCGTAATAACTATACTATACTCTTCGGGAGGCATGTGCAGTTGAGGAGCTCGGATACTGTTCCACCGCACCTCAAACTTTATTTGCGCCGCCATCCGGTGCCGACACCCTCCTTAGCATTCAAATTGCTTTTCTTCCGTACTACTCCCTTAATTTTTAACTTTTCGCAATCCTTTTTATTTTATTTTATTTTTCAACTGTGCATATACCGGTTATGGCCCTATGAAAAGCAAATGTGGGCGCCGAAGTGGGATATCGACTCGAAGCTCACGATCAGATATCTAGATTCAGATTAAGTGTGAGATCGGAAGATATGTTATGTTAGTTCTGCAGGTATGTACGACGTAAACCGGTCATCGCCGTTTCAGGGTTTCATCTTTCGCCGGGTTGTGATCAAGCTAATATAGCTGCTAAGCATCGCTTGATGATAAGATATATCGATATCACCCCATAGCATACCTAGTAAGGGTGCCTAGGTTTGTCTCAGGGACGGACCGGCCCAAAGTCGGTGTGTTGTATGTTGGCTGGCCTATATATTTGATCAATTCAAGTACGCAGCTGGTTTACGAGATAACTTCCACACGCCCCCGCCTTATCCACTTTTAAATTTCTAACGGCATCTATAAGCAAGCCTTGCCTCAAAACGAGGTCGAGTTAGGCCCACTGCAATCCTAACCTTAAACTCCCTCGCGAGACCAATTGCACCCGACAGAAGCTTGAGCTAGCGATATCGTGATAGTGGCTATATATATGGTGCTTTTGCTAGGGGTTACCCCGCGAATGCAGCCCACGATCGTGTGACTTGAACTTCGTACTTCAAGCCTTCCTTTTCAAAATCCAATCCTTTAACGTGACAATTGTTCAGTTCGGGTGCCTTTCCCTAATAGAGCGGAAAACTAGTCTCTTTTGCGCAACTGCCTTTTAGCGAGCCTATCGAATGGAAGCGTCCGGTTTTGACAGAGTCGCCTCCATCCTCCACGGAGCGTATCGCGAACAAGCTATCGGAACGGTCATTTTTTGCGGAAACATCAGCAGTCTAGCCGAGCTTATGTCGGGAAGTCCCTGCTCTGCAACCTGAGGTGAGGCTTAAACCTTCTGGATCTGTCCTAGTCGCGCGCACCCAAGTGCCTAAAAGCGCCTAACACAACAAACGTTGAATGCAACCGACGTGTACTACAACAGGATGTGAACGCTAACTGCTGTTAGCGAAGTAGTCGAGATGTCCAGTTTTGAAAGCGCTATTTCGAGTAGGACAAGCTTTTTGCGGCTTTTCTCTTCTATCTCGCTTCCATTCCGCAGCGGGCCACATGCTGAAGATACTGACCTTTCCCCAAGGTATCTTGATCGATGTGACCTTCTGAATTTCCTTCTCGACGTATCATATGGATATCATTATGATCCTACAAACCTGGGTAAGTTGATTGACGATCGGATTCTGTCAAGGTATATCAGGAACGATATAGGTTAGACCTATTATTGATAAATTGACTATTACAGCCGAACTCAAATTGTATAAATTGGCCCACTTCTTCCCAAGCATGACGCCTAGCTTTCTAGCTCGTGCCCAAGGCCCACAAGTCGTCGCTGTTTTACCCTCATTTGATTTGCATTATTACTCTCGTTAAGCTTATAGAAAAAGAAATTCGCAAACCAACCAACTTTCTTTTAATCCCTGGGCGAGACTAGAGGTCTAGACGAGATGAAAGGCTCGATCCTCGTCCTTACGTTGGCCACGTTGGCGTCGGCCGTCCCATATGCAGCTGCTGTAAGTCACCAATAATATATATCAATACTATATTATTTCCCCGCAGTTTGTCCTTCAAAGTCCACAGCTGAAACGAACTACGTAAACCAGCCAAAGAAATGTGGTGGATCAACCTATCCACCACGTCGATGCGACGCCGGTTGGAAGTGCCAGCTTCCAGCAGATGCAGCCCCTGGTCAAGGCGGCGTCTGTGTCCGCGAAGTCACTGAGCCTCCCAAAATCAACTGCAATGGTTCCATAAACCCACCGCGTCTCTGTCCAGCCGGCTACAAATGCCAGCTGCCCGCGAAACCGAAGCCCGGCCAGGGTGGCGTCTGCGTTAAATCCAACGAACCCACCTGCAACTACTCGGTGAACCCACCGATCAAATGCCCATCTGGCTACAAATGCAAGGCCCCCGCCAAACCTATGCCGGGAGCCTCTGGGACATGTGTTAAGGCCCCCACGGACCCCATCTGCAACTATTCCGTGAACCCACCAATTAAGTGCCCGTCCGGCTATACCTGCAAAGCACCTGCGAAGCCCATGCCCGGTGCTCCAGGTACTTGCGTCAAGAAGCCGGACGGGCCTAAAGAACCCATCTGCAATTATTCTGTGCACCCAGCGATTGAATGTCCTTCGGGTTACACATGCAAAGGCTCCGCCGACAGGGATATTGACGGTGCTCCAGGTACTTGCATCAAAAATCCGGAGGAGCCTAAAGAGCCCATCTGCAACTATTCCGTCAATCCACCAATTAAATGTCCGTCCGGGTATACCTGCAAAGCACCCGCGAAGCCCATACCCGGTGCTCCAGGTACTTGCGTCAAAGGTCCGGACGAGCCTAAAGAACCCATCTGCAACTATTCTGTCAACCCAGCGATCAAGTGTCCATCAGGCTACACATGCAAAGGTCCCAATCCGCCCATGCCTGGTGCTCCAGGTACTTGCGTCAAATCTCCCCCAAAACCTCTACTTTGCAACTACACCACCAACCCACCAATCAAATGCCCATCCGGCTTTACTTGCAAACCCCCCGCTAAGCCTGCCGATGGCAACCCGCCTATCGCTGGTGCCTCTGGCACCTGCGTTCCCAATGTCGATGATACTGAAGACGTCGACGATACCGACGATACCGATGACACCGATGACGGCGGTTATTAAGCGTAATACCTTGGTAACTTAAAAATCTGGACCAGATATGTCTTAGATAGGATCTAGATACATAGCTATAGGCCGAGTCGTCGGTGCATCGAGTTTCCTTTGTTAGTCGTGAATGGACCTTACGATATCTGTATATCTAAGCCGAGAATAAGATCGATATGCGTGTCATGCCAAATAGCAGTGCGGAACCTTAACTTTGATGTGATTTGAGCGTGAAGTAGCACCCCACTTCAATCCGGGTTAGCGTCGTCGGACCAGTGCGGAACACACGCTTCCATTATAATAGCGAACAAGCGAGTAAGAACTACGTGCCGAAATTTAGGTCCCCAGGCCACCTCTCCATAAGTGAACAGGCCGTTATCCGGAAACCCGTTACTCGGAAGACACTCCGGCGTGTCTTTAACAAAAGTAGTATTGCATGAAACCATGGAACATTCGTTCCTGGACCGAACCCGAGACGAACGGTTTAGCCACGGCAGCCACCCGCAACCTGACTAGGATTACAACACTTCTGACACCGTTTTCTGCGTTGCATCTCGAAATTCCAACAGTTCGAGATTTCAACAGTTCAACTTTCGACCAAGTTTTCCTTCGCGCTTTTATAGGTTCATATTCAAACAATTACAGAAATGGAATAGAGGTATATACTTGAGACTAGCTAATATAGCTGTAGACCCGTCAACATAATTCACATGCATGCAGACGTGAGAGTGCAGTGACATGTATATATGGTACCTTGGGTCCGTCAGTCATGCGGAGAATCAACCAGTCCGACCGCCTCATATTCAGAGGGATTGACAACGATTTGAGAGCGAGGGCACTTCAGTGCAGGGTTCCCAGACCAGCACTTCAGCAGAGCCGTTGACCAACCAATGTGGAATGGGATGACGCACATGCCTGCGGCTGTTGCCCAAACACACAGACTTTTGTCAAGTTTAACCGAACGACATTCCGGCATCGACCAATCACAGGGCGCAAAACTTTCCCAGAAAGGATGTGTCGGTTAAACATTCACCTGCCCCGCCTGCCATGTCCTCTGAATAGTCTGAGCCTCATATCCTAGCGCGACTGAGAACTGCATATAAAGACCATATAGGTCCCAAGTAAGATCGTTCGGTAAGAGAAATCAGTCAGGCAAGACCATATTCTTAAACATCGGATAAGGACTATTGAAACTGATTTCGACAAGCAAAAATCACACGCACTTTCTCACCCCAAATCCTATGGTATCCATCCTCAGAGCCTCGTCGCGTCGTATCCACAGCTAGCGGGTAAGCCGCCGCAAGCCGCCGTAACCATTATATTCCATTACAAAAATCTTAGAATCTATAACCTAGTCCAAGGTATCTACCATTATTACCCATATTCGTAGAGAAACGGGACAGCAGCCGCCATCGGCCAAAGGAAAAATGGCCGTCGTACCATCAAAGCGAAAACGTGCACTCCCTATCCCTGCTATGGAGGACTATAAGGAGGAAATTAAGTTCTACTACCTCGGCATGAACTATACAGTTAATGAAGTGATGCAGAAGATGGAATCATACTATAATTTCGGCGCATCGTAAGTTGACAAATATCTATTTATATTCATACCGCGCTTCCCTTCTTAGCTTTCAAAGTTGGCTAAGCTACTAACTGTTATCAAAAAAATTGAATAAACAGGATTGCCCAATACCGTGGCCTTTTAAGTAAATGGGGCTTCACAAAACGAGGAACGGGGGAACAATGGGAAGCCATTGGCACGGCTATGGCGGTCCGTCAAAGAGCCTCGGAAGCCGTCTTGAACGGCGATTACATGATAACAGCAAAGAGATTGAAGAAAAGAATGGCAACGAAGTTTAAATTAAGTGAGCTCTCTCGCATGAAGCGACAAGGTAGATATTTACCAAGTGTTCAAGCCATACATTATAAAGATGCTCATGATTGAATCGTAGCTTTATCCGGCGCTGAAAATATGGCTATCACGACCTGGACTGGTAGTCACATAAAATCTTCGGTCCCATCCCATCCGACCATCGACATCCGTAGCCCAATCAGTGACTTGGCTTTCATGTCCCAATTCGTCTTCCCCTGCTACTCAATCACCATTTCGATTCTAAACTCCCTCCCGATCCGGATTACAGACCCCCACATAATAAAACTATGCCAAGACGCAATCTTCTTTAAACGAAAGGTCGGCCTAGAAGGTCAGATCGTAGCGAAAAGCCCATATTTCAAATCCCTGCGCCTTCTTTTATATCGACTTTCCAATCGACTACTCGACTTCCAACTTATAAACGGCCTCTTGGATAAAATAGCCTCAGAAGGCTATTATCAGTCTCTGAAAAACTTCATCTCAGTAGACACTTTATCAGCCAAAGCAGCTTGTAGGAACCTTCTTCTGTTCCTAGTCATAAGACTCGACTTCGATCTCATCAGATTGATCCATCAGCGCCACCCTACTCTTACCGAATCATGGTTCCGGGATTTGAACAGAATTGTCCCGGAGTCACTACGAACCCTAGTCTCGTCTCTACATGATTCGGTACCTATCCCCTCTTTAGTACTATATCGCAGAGCACTCAACATCATCGGCACACACCTCGCCGATCGGAATACGTTGGACTGCATACTATTTTGTATGAAGCAATCGTCAATATATGCCCAAAAGGAAGTCTGGGGTATGAACAATTCCTTCAATATCTCAAGTCAAAAACCAAACGCCGTGCACGAGAAGGATTCCATTTCTAATATATTACGGGTGGGATGCAATATTGGATTGAATGTATTATTTCTGAAAAACATCGTCATCATCGATCTGCAAGACTTATCCATATACAAGTCCAAATTGGTACCCTTCCTTAACACCTACTTAACCCCCAAACACCTCTGTTATTTTTTGGCTGCGTTAATCTTCATTGGAAAAAGCGACGTTGTAGAGCTCACTCTCTGGTATATTCAGAGACATCGGCCAGCCCAACAAAAGAAAGAAGTGGGAGAGCTGCTAGATAGGGTGCTCTCCGACGAGTGCTGGAGTCGCGGGTACTTCCACCTCTATGCTTCTGAAACTCCGTTCCCAACACTTGAGCGACAGGCGGAGGGTTCCACCACAATATATTGGAGGACAGATATTGACCCCGTTAGGATCGAAAGTAGGGTGGAGCGCGTTGTGGAATTCAGGAATTTCCTGCACTCTGGCGGGAGGTTGACATACCTATATTTCCGTCACAGGATTCCAGAGCTGCTTGACGGCTTCAGCGGCACTGGAGACGTGGAAATGGAATATCAATATGACGAACCTCCGATGGATACCGAGAACCCAAACCTTCCAATTCTGACCCTATCAAACGACACCAAAGTCATGATCGCACTGGTATCCCCATGGGCAGAGAACTCCAATATTTTCGACCGCCTCTTTTGGTTATCTGGAAAACCCTGCCACTGCAATTGCTCTTGCCCATGCAAGTTATACGACAAGAGTTACGGAAATCCTGTAAAATGGGATTTCTATTACACATCCGAAAGACTCATGCGCATGATCGTCGAAGGAAGGATGTACGATATTCGAAATTTGGATGGTACCCTAAGTCTGTGGGATAGTGCTGGGCGAATAGTAAACTGGGGGACCCCTAAACGTTCTCTGGATATGAACCACAATCTAGGCCCCGGTTTCGCAAGGATATTTAGAAGTTTTGACTGGGGAGTAAGTATCAGAGCTGCGAATTCAGTTTTTCGGCCAATGCAGGCAGCCTCCTACCATGATACTATAAAGAGGTCGTTCTCCGACGCACTACTCCGACAAGACTGGGCGAAGTCTGCGGGTACACTAGACCCTAGTTCTAGGTCGGCAGCAGAATACATTCTCGATATTCTAGAACAAGATGCCGACTTATATCCAGGATCAAAGATAGGAGCTCTAAGTATCGCTTGGATTAAGCGGCTGCTCCAGGATTTCAAGGCCGATATCAACTATTACTCAAAAGAAGACGGCCTCGGCCTACGCCATGGGAGCCGCCAAGGACGTACCCCTCTCCAGGTTGCAGCAGATCGCCTAAATGGTATCGAGATATTGCAAATTTTCATCAAACACGGAGCGGATGTAAACGCCCCTGGGCAAGGAGACTTTGGTACAGCGCTACAATCATGTTGTAGACGACCAAGTGCCACCAAGAATTCAGGAGTTACAAGAATCGCCGCCGTGCGCTTACTTGTGGAGGCTGGGGCAAACGTTAACCCGCAAGACTCTAATCAATTACCGTTTGAACAGACACAACACGTATACTATAAACGTCCAAAATTCACACCTCTAGACGGCGCAGTACTCACCGGCGATCTCGCAGTCGCCCGGTACCTTCTCGAACAAGGAGCACGTATCGACGATGACACAATACACTACGCGGTATTCTACGGAAGACTGGATATGGTCTCTTTACTCGTTCAAGCCGACACAGACCTTTATGACTCAGCATTGAGATTTGCGGAGCTGCATGGAGAGAGCATTATTGAGGAGTACCTCTTAGAGTGGAGTTCAGGGCGGGGACCTACGGGTGTTCCTTCGGAGTATGGTGTGGATGGTTATTTCAGTAGAGTGGAGGATATAGAGGAGTAGTGGCCTACCGATTATATATTGGCTGAAAATAAATATTAATCCTGTACTCTTCATAGACCTATAGCTAGCCTTTAATATAGTCGTAATAAACCCGTTTCCCACGAGTTTCTGCGGCTTGTTTCTCAGGGTATACGTACATACCTATATATGGCCACGGTCCATCACAGAATCATTTTGAACGGCGAACCTCCGCAGAATATAAAGATTTCATCTTTGATATTCGAAGATGCACAAATTTAAGGGCAAATGATAATACTACTAATTAGGTAGGTAGAGTTAATGCCCTCGAAGTCTTTGTTAGAATAGTTCCGATGCTAGCATGCTCCATTCACGCGAGCCCGCGAGCCCGAGGTCCCCTAGTCACAAGTGGCAACGAGCACATTCCAAATTCAAAGCCCTACGGTGTGTTACAAGATCGTTTAAAGCTATAAAGCCGGTGGAACACGATACCGGATATGGAAAGGGCCAGGAAAGTCTAAGTTTCTGTGAAACCATGGCCAAACCCTGTTGCATTTGGGAAACTCAACGCAGAATTGAACTCAAACGTCGTCCGTCGCCCAGGAGAGTGTACAGGCCTGCAGACCGACGGATACACCAGCGGATCGTTCCGAAAGCCAGCTTGATACAGGCATTTAGTCTTGAATAATTCGACTAAGGTATAGTATATCGAATCTACAACAAACAAAGCCTTCCAAAACCATCATCTTCCAAACCACATCATCGCTGCCTCTCAACTCTGACTGGACCACTGCGCATGCACTGGGCATCCCGACCCCCAAAACCCTCAATAGTCTACGAGACAATTACCGGACATCTAGTTACGATTATATAACCTTAAGACTACGGCTGGCAGGATATAGATACTCAGATTCGCAAAACGTCAACCTTGGACCATTCCACTCTCCAGAACCCCGGGATGGAGGTCCCCCCCGGCCTACCCTGGCCCGAACCAGTTGAAGCCCCCCCCGGCTCCTACTCCACCCTCCCATTTCAGACCCCAAACCCTATAATATTATTACCCTCCTTCCCTTGGGGATTCCAAGAGCAACCAACAGTAGGCGACATCCTCTCCGGCACCAACTACAATGTAAATTCCACTCCGCAAATACGACCGGTCAAACTCACAGACCTCGGACCCAACCACATAATCTCCGATACACACCAGCTCGCTAACCTCGTCGATGCCCTGGCACTGCCTCGTCCAGCCGCCGGAGCACCAATCTGTCTAGACGTACAAGGCATAAACCTCTCCCGCCAGGGGTCAATCTCCATCATCACCATCCACGCCAATCATCTGAACACATCTTACCTAATAGACATCCACCTGCTAGGCAGAACCGCCTTCACAACCCCGGGCAATTTTCTCAAAGAAACAACTCTCAAAACCATCCTAGAAGATAAAACCATCCCCATCTTCATTTTTGACGTCAGGAACGACAATGATGCCCTCTTCAATCTTTACGGTATCAAGCTGGCTGGCGTCTGGGACATCCAATTGATGGAACTCGCATGCCGAGTTGGCCCACCATTCGACGATAGAATTTTACTCGCATCCCTCTCAACAGCAATACAAAAAAGTGGAATCATCGACGCTCGACAATACGCACACTGGGTGTCTCGAAAGGTCCAATTCAGAGACTTATGCATCTGGCATCGGGGACGCGGTGACAATCATATTCTCAACGTAAGACCGATATCACCGGATGTCATATTCGATTGCATGCAGGAAGTGACACTCCTGGCTGGGTTGTGGAGGCATTATAAAAATAGTACGACATGGCGGAGGAAACCATGGTGGAGGAAAAGGGTGGAGTATGAGACGACGGACCGGCTGAGGTTGGCTCTTGATGAGGGATACGACGGCTCGGAGAGATTCAACGTGCGAAATACAGCGCAGAATCTAGGGCCGATAGCCTGGCAATCTCTAACGGACTAGTGCTGGCGACCATGCCCAGCGTTATGACCCTCTACGCCTCCCTTCCCCCCCCCCTCGTAGGTTTGGAGCGAGAACTTTCTAGGCTACAGAAAGCCCACTATTACTCACCTGTTGGAGAAATTTGGAATAGCTGCGCTGGCGTTGACGGCCTCGACTCAGGCGCAGCTACTATAGAGATTACCATAAAGGTGAAGAAGAATACAGATAATTAAATTCGCCTCACCACCGTATCCTAATAATACAGATGCAAAGTCGCCTTCTTTTCGTCTCTTTCCATAAAATGCATGTCAATGATAAAGCAGTTCGCCAGAGTTGAACCTAGCGAGTAAAGGAAACCGATCGTGAATGGAGGGGAAACAATTTTTCGTTTTGGGCAGAAGAAAATAAAAGCCTATTGACCGCAGAGTATTTGTCGGTTGTAAACAGGCAGATATTACGAGGCTGGTAAACAATAAAAATTGTACAGCAGAATCGAAGCAAAAAACAGAACAGTAGAAGAACGACCCGCCCGCCTGCATTAAACCATAATATACAGTTCATGCCTTTGAAGTTTCTCCTCGTCCAGGTTGGGGTAGAACGGGACCATGCTGTCGGCCGACTGGACGTATGCGTTATTGTATAGTCGCCCTATGAATAAAATTGTTAGCATATATCTCTAATAAGTAAAGAGTACACTAGGGAGGGATAACTCACAGTACGGCGTTCTAACCTTCCTCGCCGGATGGAATAGTCCTGCCCACACGTAGTTCATAACGAGACCAGGTCCAATTGCCATCCTGATCGCGTCGATAGCCTCGATGATACGATCGATAACGTGTGGTGACGTCTCGAACAAGTTCGGATACAACAGATTCAACAAGTGCATCATTGCATCCTCACAGCCCAGGCCGACAACACCTAAGGCCACGTGTTTAACAACGCTAGCTGCTGTCTGTCGATGCACTTGATCACGATCGATCAGTGCGTCCTCCAGCAGCGGCGTGACAGCGTAGACATAGTCTTTGGCCATCTCTCCGATATACTCAAACAAGAAACTTAAACTCTTCAGAACACCGTTCTGCACGTTGAGTTCGGGAACTCTGTACTCGTTCATCAGAGCTGGAAGAACCGTAAACGGTGCACAAGTTTCGGCCACGATACCGATAGCGACAGCGGTACACACACGCGACTGACGTTCTTGAACCCTCAAGTTGTTGAGCAACGTAGCGAGGACATCCTGAGGACCAATAGCCTTGGCAATGAAGCCGAAGGTGTTGTTAGCGGCACGGCGAATACCCTTCTTGTGCGCCTTCAACATATCAAGCAACTCGAAGCAGATACGCATCCACTCTCGAGCAGAGACAAACTCCGGTCCTCTATCGGCAATACGTCCGACCAAATCGATAGTGTTCTCCTGCACCTTTTCGTGTCGATTTCGAAGAATTGGCGTGAGGCGAGGGAGGAGATCCTTGATTGGTGGCTGCATCGAGTTGATACCGACGACCGTGACGATAGATCGAAGGGCACCGAGGATAGATCCCAAGACTTCAGGGTACTCTTCACCGAGGTATTCGTAGAGCACAATACCTAGTTTTCCCATCAGAGCGTCCTCGCCGCACTGCTTCATGACCATGGCGATACGGCTAATCAAATCGGCTGACTGCTGTCGCACCGTCGAAGACTTGTTGTTCAGCCTCCACAGAATGGTCGAGACAATCTGTGGGAGGTATGGTTTGCATCGTGTGCCAAGTGCGTTGACGACAGTTCCGAAACCGTTCAACATAACCACGTCTTCCACCGTCTGCTCCTGGAAAGCGTAGAGCACACCATCGATCAACCGCTCCTCCAATCTCTCGGCAATATCTGCCGCTCCCAACGCTGCAATGACTTTCTCGATAGTCTCAAGCGTCATCTTCCTGTAGGCCTCGCTCTCATCCTTCAAATGGTCCACCACCCTTTCGATAATCTCCGAAACTCCAACCTTCTGCGAAACATCCACCGTAGTCTCTACTACCTGTCTATAATTCCTCTTATCCAACGCCATCCTCCTAACCCAGAAACACTTGAAGAACTCTGGCAGAACCTCATCTTTCAAGTACGCCGCAGTAACACCATCGGTGGACGCGCACTGCGACACAACCTTCAAGACAACCTTCTTCATCTCCTCATCGGGCGAGTTGAATTCTCTGAGCAAGATCTCCATGACCTGCACAGTGTAGTAGTTGGCGTACTCCTCGTCCATCAAAGGAATGATGTATCCGACGGCTTTCAAGAATCCAGCAAGACCCTTCCCTCTCTGCTTTCTAGCTCCCGTCCACAACGGATTTAAGATGGTATCGAAGCTCTCAATACCATACGGATGGGAAGCCTCTGCCAGTGCTGCGATAGCGAGGGATGTAACCGTTCTAACTTTAGCCTGCTCGTCCTCCAAATTTGGGCCAATACAATCCACCAAGCCCTTCAGGTGAGGCAGGATGGCACAGCCCATAAGAATGGGTATTTGCTGGACAATCTTGACACCGGTGTGCCTAGCCTGCCATGACTTCTTACTCCTGCACACAGCCCTGAGGAAGGGTAGCAACGCTGGAATACCAAGAGCCGAAGCAACGACTGCGAAAGCTCTAGCAGTAGTGTTTCGCACATATTCGTCGACGTGATCGATATCAGGTCTCATTGTCGAGATCATATGGGCAAGGCCGGCGGCCTTGGACAGATTGCTGATGATTTCTCGACCTTCGACACGCGCATAGTAGTCCTGGTCGATGAGGAGGGGTTCGATGACGACAAGGATCTTATGGACGTAGGGTCGGACGAGGTCATCGAGTTTATAGAGAATACGGTCGATGACTTTGACGAGCAAGTGACGTTCTTGGTCTTCGAGGGTGCGCTCCATAAGAAGAGGGAGGATTTGATTGAAGAGAGGCCCGGCGCCGAAAGCTCGTGCATTGTCGGTTAACTGACGTAAAGCAGTCTTTCTCATGGGAGGGGTTCCGTTCTTGACCTTGAGGAGGAGACGCATAATTTTACGCTCCTTGAGTTCATCCACCGACATAGCATTCTCATCACCGCCCTCAACTAGTTTTCCAAAGTAGGCCATATCCTCGGGCTTGAAGAACTGGAGGTCGCCGACGCCGGGTATGTCGGTGGGAAGCTGTTTGCCTAGAAGCTTAGCATTCTCGGGATCTTGCATCATGAAGCCACCGACTCCCGAAGCGGAGGCTATGGGGGCAGGGGTAGCCATCAGCTTGCGGGCAGGTGTACGAATGGGCATGTACCCTGCCGGTGGCTCGAGGATCTTGTAACCTTCCTTAGGAAGCATAGCATCGAGCTCTTCATCTGAGAGCGGGGCATTGCGGCCGTAGTCGACACCGAACGGGACAACCGGGGCGACCGGGGCCGAAGATGGGTGCATGGGAGTCACAAGGCCCTGGTTACCAACCGGAGTAGCTTGAGCAAGAGCGGGTGCTTGATCCCATCTCGACCGCTTCGGAGCATCTCCAGGAGCAACGGGCGCAGGTGTCTCATCCCATCTGGACCGTTTCTTAGGTTCCTCTGCTTTTGTCTCAGTAGCTGTACTCGCAGAATCCGTCGTCGAGACATCCCACCTTCTCTTCCTCCGTCTGCCTTCCGGGGCGTTTTCCTTATCCGCGCTCGCGTCGGCAGAATCCTTGATGGAGAGTGTAGGTTGGTGTTCATCGGCGTCGATTCCCTCGCCCTCTTTCTGTTTTTCTTCGATGGCCTTCATAACCCGAGCCTTTTCGCGTTCATAGTCATTTTCGGCCATAATTTCGCGATAGCTGCGTCCTCCGTCCTCACCACCGTCTTGTCGGTTGTTCGCAAAGGCATCGGCACGGGTGGGTGTCAACGGCCCACGGTTGAATCGTCGTTTCTGATAGTCCGTCTCGCGATCCATAATCCTGCTACCTTCCGTCCTTCCAGCTAGCGGATCCTCGTCATCACGAACAAACTCATTCATCATCTCCTTGGTCGCAGTATACTGCCCAACCAACCGTCGCTCTCCGAGGGCATCCCCCATTTCCTCGTCCTCATCGACAATTTCCCGGCTATAACCTTCGTATCGGTCGCCATTGGAGTCGCCGTACAGGTCCTTGTCGAAGTTGTCGGTTAGGGAGGCCTTCGTAGAGAAATCCTTCCGTTGAGTTGAAGAGTCTAGAGCGCGTTTTGAGCCGATTTTAGTGGCATTTCGTTCCTGCTGCAGGCGCTTGACCTGTTCGAAGTCGCCTGGATTACATCCATCCCTATTAGCAAGGTGTATACGACAGTTTGTGGTGAAGGAGGTGATGAACTTACTGTCCGACATGGCTAGGAGATGATGTCGACGCGCGACCAGACGGGTACGGCGCCCCTGAGGGAGAGGATTAGTACTTCAACGATCTTTCTGATCGCACAAAGAGCAAAATGGAAGGGATTGGTGATGTGTACCGACGGCCAAACGGGGGTCGATGGGTCGTGTGATGATGGTTTCCAAGGTGTCGTCGCGATGATTGTGTTTTGCCAGGCTCACGCTTCAATTTGCTTTGCTGCGTATTAGTAATGATATCACGTGAGACAGAAATCCCACACGACAACACAAGATCAGAGCGCCAAGCCAACCCAAAAGCCTTCCTTCCTCATCCCTCCCGCACTACCCCCAGTCTCGTCACCATTATCCCCCCACGCTAGGGGTTTCAGCGACACTATATGTAATACTAGTACTCCTACTTCCCTCTCTATTTTACTTAGCTTGGCTTGGATCCTGGGCCTTGGCTCTAACTGAACAAATCTCTTTTCAATCTGGCACGGCCACACGGTTATTTATATTTGTAAAACTATACATACGGTCTAGTACCAAGACGGGCGCTAGTACACCCATATTGGTCGGTAATACGACTAGTCTAGAATTAAGGACACTCATGATATAGGAAAACTCTACGACTAGGCTTGGGAAACAACTAACTGAGCAGAAGCCACAAGGTGCTCGGGAGATGATCTAGATACTCCCATGACAATATAGTAAACGCGGACGGCTACAGTCCACTTGATATCTTCTACCCATAACATAGAGGACTAGACCAGCTGCACATTGCGTACTTGTATACACGTATATTCCATCAGAAAAGCCGAAGTTATTATATATAGTACGCTCGTCAGCGCGAACTCAGGGTCCAGCTGGCGGGACAGAGCATAGGTTGAGTAGGCTTGCGGCTTTATAGCCTCCAATCGGCGTTCCCAAAGCCTTGCACCAATTCTTCCACTTGCATAGATGATCCGCTCTTTGCTGGGGACACTCTCTGATTTCGGATCAAATCACCCACCGGCACCGCCGATACCAAACTCATAGTTCTGGCACGATCGTTCCATTCTGAACATTTTGGGTTGATTCGCTTAGGCCTGTGCCACAAATGCATATACATTCCTTGTTGTCAGACCAGGTCTCAGGCCTGACCGAGCACTTACCACTTAGACTGAGGCCTGACACTGCAGAGCTACTATATCGCCGATCTACTGCACTGTTCTACATCTGTGAAGTTGTACAGATAAATTATGACGCTCGTTATCAGGCTCCATCTATCTATGGCATTAACTTTTAATTCGGACGCTCACACATCGATAGTATACACAAATCTTAACATCCTATACATCTAAGTACATATCGCACTAGCACTATAGCTATAGACTTGGAGTGTCGAGTGTGGGCTCAGATCAATTGACCACCGACGGAAATCTGATGAGGAGACTACATGCAGCAGCGTTGCGCATCATCGTTGACCACAATTCCCGCTATAAGTAGCGTTTCAGCAAAGGGTGTTTGAGTGGCACTATAATACCGATTCTAAGAAACTTTTAACTTCAATGCTATTCCAATGCGTATTGAGAATAAAATACGAGAACAATCCGGTAGTACTTACTACTGAGTACTGTGTTAGAAGTTTCGAGGAGTAATACTAATTAATTGATATGGAATCAATACATATATAGTGTTAGACCATAAATATATAGTTATAACGGTCCCAAGAACAAAATTTGCAATTGTTATACAGTATACTTTGGATTGGAATCGAATGCAAATGATATTACAAAAGACAGCCGTCTTCTGGCTGAGGATAGGGACACACTGGCCGAGGAAGCCTAGCATGTCAGTGTGTCGTACTGGCCCGAGCCCGCGGATGCTGATGTTTATTCCCTAGTTAGGTTTCCAGCCGTGATACGTAGATTACAAGGTCGCCGATCGTTGGCGCATACTTTGTTGGTGCGCCTTTGGCCAAATTGGCCTTGGCGAACGCACACCATGCTAATTAAACCCTTGTAGATGCACGCGCAGCTGGATTCGAGGCTACATATTTAAGTATGCAGTCCTAATTCGAGGCTATGCAGTCCTAATCCTAAACATGCACGAAAATCTTAGGACTCTAAGGATTAATATCCTAAATCTCCGGCCTAGTTAGAACTCTCGTCTGCTAGCCTGAGCCTTAACTAGGACTTGTAGGTTTTAGTCTGATGTTTAGGTTTAAGCTCGGTGGGTTGCCATTCGCTCGGTATACGTGACGTTACTGGCCAGAGCTCCTGCGGTCTAAGATCCTTCACCAAGAATCTCCGGGCTGATCCTTCACCAACAGTCTCCAGACTGATCCTTCAATCGCTGGACTAAATCGGTTAGTATCTTCGAACCCACCGGATCAACGCAAGCATTGCATTGAAACCACCCTGCGTTCGTCAAAGTGTAGTCCTACTGTACGATCTATCCTAAAAGTTTGATCATGATATGATCAGCTAACTGCCAAGAAAAAGCTTTGGTAATCACGGACGTGCGGGCTCGAACGAGACAAGGCTACGAAAATTTCAATTTATATATTCTGTTATTCACCCTTTATTGAGGTCGCTCTATCAGAAAAATAGCCTACGTTTCTTTTCCACGCTCATATCAGGCCAGTGAGCGTATACGCCGAACTCGACCGAGCCCGAATCGGTCCCTTTGCCCTCTAGCGATGGCTTACTGGCTGCAAACCTGCTTGATCAAAAAGAGGGTGCAAGCAACATACGTCAATTAACTCATCGCGACACATTGCAAAATTCCACACCCCCGCCGAAAGCTCTTAGTGAGTAGCGTGGTTTACCGTACGTGTCACGCGTGCACAACTGGTTTATCCTCGCCGTGTGCGGATCCGAAGTCTACCGGGCAGGCCATGCTCCAAGAAAACCCGGGCCAGACCATTGCGGCTCACACAAGCTAGTGTTTACTTGACCAGAGTCAGCAAGCTAAAGATTCGATATATATTCGGGAGCGCTAATAATCAGGTTCGAACCCGTGGATTACTGAAATTTCCAGAGCGTCCGGCCCCACTTCCAAATGGCTTCACCATTCCGAATTTTTTTATGTTTCGTTGATTGAATTTTGTCCTTCTCTTTGTCATCATCGTTTAATTCGTCAAAACAATTATTACCTAGTATCTTTTCCTCATTACCCATTTACTTCATTTTGAGTCGGGGAGTTTGAAATAAGACTTTTCAAGGAGCATTATCCGGAGGGCGCTGAGACTACATCCAGAGACACTCGCGGCCGACTGGCGTCTCGGAGCGAGACCCGCGTTATCGAAAGTTTTGGTATTTTGAAAGCGTGGACCGGTAGGAAACAGCAGGCGTAGACTTTATTTGTCGTCCTTTTTGTACACATTCCAAATACTTGTTACATATGTCGAATTATATAGAAACCGAAGTAATTGAATCGTGAAGCGAATGTTATCCGGTGTAGCATAAGTCGCCTTCCTAGAGGATTAGCACAGTGTAATTAGGAAGCGACCGAAGCGTATAGTCGACACATTCGATAAAATCCTAGTACTATTACCCGCGACAGTTTCTAATTAGTCTTTACTTTCCGAGCTTAGGACGCCGTGTCTTGGCAAACCCGAAATCCAGTTAGTTAGGCCTGTGTTAGTGACGGTACGTTGACGGAAGGGCCCTTTGGTCTGAAAAGGGCCCTGTGGAAAGCAAAGATTTCGATATCTAGCAGGCCAGCCGAGGAAGGGGATCTAAAATCAGAGGTTCAGCGTTTGTCGCTCACCATCACACTCAATCTGCAGGCCAAGAGTGGGAGACTTTGATACTTTGGGCTAGCTTAGTCTGGGTTAGCTTCGTGGTACGGTCAACTTAATTTGGTATAGTTACTACTTAAGTATGAAGGATCAGGATGTCAATTGGAAAAAGAAAAAAAACCAAAAAGAAAAAAAGGAACTTCGAACGCAGTCTCGAAGGTTTCGCGCTGCACCAAATCCCGTTCGCTTTTATAATTCGGAGTCGCACCTCACCCTCCAACGTGGTTCAGCAAGAACATCCAAAAGTCCAGCTCTGAACCTTCATCGACTCCATAGACCGGCCCATCAGCCCTTCAATAGTCACACACATATATATACAAAGTACTGACATAAGTACTTTACAATTCACATATATCCTTACAAACCTCCTGTACATGTACTCAGCTGGTTTTTGTGTTTTGCGCCAAGACGGGTTGCACTTCACCTTTCAGTCGACTCTAGCTCTGTAGCTCTGGGTCACTCATCCACGCGTGGCCACACCTTGGCGCTATTTCTCTACAGTCATAAGCAAGCGCGTGCATGTGCACACTTGATCCTTTATAAGAATCAAGTAAACCCCAAACGCCTCCTGTCGACTAGTCTGATAGCGACCCGACCGTTTGGGGAAGAGGCTAGACCCCTAGGTGCGCCATTTCTAATGATCGACTTTAATATCGATGAGTTTCTTCTCGACAATTGGAGCCCTGCCGTCCATGATTTCCATCCAAGTAGGTCCATGCAACCCCTGGAACCCAGTCTCGTAACCATCTTTGTGTCCTGGAACCGTTGGTCGGTCTTCACCAGACCATTCGGTCTTAAGTTGAGGCTTGGCACGACTTCGGTGCTGCCAAACCGTGCCAAGCGAATCTGTTACAGCCGCAGAGCGTGCACGTGACCGTCAGCACGGGACCGTGTCCACGTCGATACCGGCCTCAGAGACAAAACTTTCGTATGAAATCCGAGCAAGGTTCACTAACGGCCGTTGGATCAGGTTTGATAGCGCCTCGTGGGGCATCCAATCGCGATTCGAGCGAAACCACAGCCTTCATCGAAGGTTATCAATTCGATCATCCCGATAATGCGGATGCGTCCGTTTCTAGCTCTCAGCGGTCAACTCCGACCGTTGCTACAAATACACCGTTGGACCGGATATCCCCAAATCAAAGATCAAAGGAAATAATCTGTTCCTGGTGCGACAAGACATTTACCAATCAGAAACACTTTGGCATCCACGCACGCAAAGCTCACGGTATCAAGCTTCACCCATGCCCTAACGACGGGTGTTTTTATGAGTCGGACAGACGGGACAACCTGAATATTCACTTGAAAACCTGCAAATACGGGCCTTCGCCAACAAAGAGACCACGTTCTGCCCCAGCGGCTCCCGACTTCTCTCCAGCCCCCCAGAGACAGAAGCGTCCACGACGGAGCGCCCACGACTCACAACCG
Organism: Arthrobotrys sphaeroides; assembly: GCA_036971245.1. Taxonomy (NCBI): domain Eukaryota; kingdom Fungi; phylum Ascomycota; class Orbiliomycetes; order Orbiliales; family Orbiliaceae; genus Arthrobotrys; species Arthrobotrys sphaeroides. The sequence goes on along the minus strand of JAJTTW010000013.1, from coordinate 369,115 downwards.
GATGCGCTGGCGTCCACTATTGCGGGGCCAGCTTCAGCACCGTCACAGGTATCCGTAACCGTGCAACCCAAGGTGGAAGTTGCACCACCAAACCCAAACACGGTCGAAGTCGATATCAGGCCAGCTGGAGACTCTGCCCCATCACAAGCACCCCCGCCTGCCAACGTCGCTTCTCTATCCTATGGCCCGGTTGGAACCGAAACAAACGTCCAAATAATAAATAGATTGATGGGCGACGTCGAGAGCTTGAGGATCCGGGTAGAGATGGCTGAGGATGAGTGTAAATTTTGGAAAGACAAATTTAAAGCTCGCGCGGCCAGGACCTTCGTTGCAAATGCCCAAAAGAACCACTCTCAGCACGAGTAGAGACCCTACCCGGCCTCATACCTTACCTACGTCCCGACTGTCCCACAGCGGTACCAATCCTGCTTACCTTTCTTACCCTAGCGACTAGCGAACTTACCAACGTATTCACGAGATCGTCTCAAAGCAATCTCAATGTGCCTTATGAATTAGGACATCCTGTCATGACCACTCCTTCTTCTTCTTCTTCTTCTTCTTCTTCTTCTTCTTCTTCTTCTTTATTCTCCCCTTTTTATCTTTAGAAAAGTCCTGGACAAGCCACCTTATATCTGCCTACAATCGGAATACCAGCAATGTTGACTGTGGCGATTTTCTTTTCATTTTACTTTGTCAGGTTATGGGAATTTCTGATGCCCTTAGCGAGCATCTTTCGAGACCAGGTTATTACCTTTTCTTTCTCTGAGTTCCTCTGCTCACGGAGTTTTGGGTTGCAATTCGGAAATCTTTTTCGCAGAAGTTTGTGTACATGTATTCGGGTCGAAAATCAGGGTCATGTTGTATAAAATTATAGGGGGTCGCAAGCCATATAATATGCGCTCCTACCCCTCCGTCTTTCTCTCTTTCCTTCTTCTCATATGTCAGCCCTTTTAAAGCTCTGCGCCACAAAATCTGGCGTACCTAGAAGTTTACAGAACATCTTTTTTGTCTAAATTAGATATCGTACTATTTATGACATACTATAGTACTACTAAATAAAATCAAAATGTACCAATTTATCCTTAGGTCCCACGATTTCTGGTGGCTACCTTTCATTTATAGTATGTCCAGATTTGGGGCTAGTACACATATACTTAAGAGTTAGCTAGCTACCAAACTCAGATGCAAACTTATTAAGGCCAACCACCCGCCTGATCAGCTGAATACTTGCATCGACATCGATCACAAAATTGAATTTGCATTATTCATTATATAGGGACGCCCACCGCCTTGAAACATACATGTAAAGTATATCCTTCAGGTACCCTTAATAATCAGTATCCGCGATCCGATACACAAACTTCATAGCACTCGACTTCCCCTCCTTCAAAGTCTTCAAGCCCTCCTCAACCCCATTCAACCCGCCCTTCACAACTTCATAAGGATGTCCCTTAAACCACCCCTCATCCAACCCTCTCACCAACCACCTCATAAACAAATACCCCATCTCTCTCCCTGCAGTCGCCGCGCTAACCCCCTGTTTGGCTTCCTCACTCTCCGTGTCCCATTTATCCTGGAAAGCCCACGCGACACTGGTCATAGTCCACTTCACGTCCTTACTCAAATCCTTAGCCTTAGGTTCAAGATCCAACGCTAGAACTCCGGTTATATGACCCGTCTTGCTCAACACTGCCGCAGAGTCAAGAACACTTCCGTGCTCACTGACAGTATCGAAGACGTAGTCAGCGCTTTCGAATCCATTCTTTGCCAAAGCGGCTTTGATACCCTTAACGACCGCTTCATTTCCGTCTCTGTAATCTACCAATTCATCACCCTTAGAGCGATCGATCAGGGTTTCGGCAAAATCTTTGCCGCGACCAACGACGGCAATGATGGGGTGGATGTTGGAAAGACGAGCAAGTTTAATACCGAAGGCGCCGACGGTCGTTGCGGCACCGTAGATTACCAACGGAGTCGGTTTGGTAGCTGGAACCCACGGCTGTGGAAGACGTAGGGTTTGGTAGAGCGCCACGACGGCCGTGAGTGCTGCCAGTGGGATAGTAGCCGCCTCTTTAACATCCATGAATATTAGCAACTGATCCTTAAACCCATATCAAAAGCCACGGACTCCACGTACCTTCAAAACTAACCTTCTCCGGCAACTTCACAGTCATAAAATCAAACGCAATCGCATACTCCGCATAGCTCCCATACGGATTCTGCCAATACCTATAAGCGACAACTCTATCCCCCTTCTTAACCTCATAAACCCCTTCCCCAACCGCCTCGACTATGCCACTAAGATCATCACCCGTGTTCCCAGCTTTGTTGTACCAAAACGGAAGTTTCCAGTCCTTCGGATTAGACCCCGCTACAGCGACTTTGACAAGGACTTCGTGCGGCCCTGGGGTTGGGATTGGGATGTCGGAGATGGTTGTCGTACCGTCTGGGTTGACGGCGAGGGATTTCATGGTTCCGGACATTTTGATTAAAAGAACAAGATTTACTTAAATAAGTAGTTCGTAAATTGGGTAATTGAATGCTATTTAGAATCAATGCGTGATCGTAGTAATGATATCGATGCTGCTGATGAGAAAAACCCAAGGAATGACGTCCGAACGACCTCCATTTATACCCCCTTCATCCACCTACACGATGCCTTCCTCATGAACCATAGCTACCTCCTTACGCCCCAACCGCGATAAAATTAACCCGATTAACAGACTTCTCCAAATGAAGTTATCCAGATCTCCGAGCCTCGTTTCGCGCGAGACAGATCCTGTACAGCTGTCTGCAAGATTGTGCCCAATCGACTAGCTTACAAATTAAGGAAGTTTACTTGATTAAGAGTAGAATTTAATGGATACTAAAGCTTATGCAGGTATGGCGCAAAAAACGGGGGGTTCAAGGTGATTTTCGCGGTGAGATCGACGGCTCGGATGTAAAAACGTTCCGAAATTCCGAATGGCGAGTCAAGCGGGCTGTGGTGGCGGTGCTAAAGCACGTGATGACTTTGAAGGTTGAAATGGACCTGTGTTGGGGTCACGAAACAGGGTTCTCCATACAAAAGTAGACAACTTTGGCATCTGTTTATGAGGGAATGAGAAATGATAACTTAGATCTGAAGACGGGATGAGATAGATGAGGTTTGAGAGATTTGAATGAACTTAATCTCATGTACTTTCATAACATTTTGGTTGAGTAATCGTAGGTGATGGTGAGGCGATTAGTTTTCGCATCGTCGTGATGGGTCTATCGCGTGGAATCGCGTAAATGCAACACATTTTCGAGTGTTGGAAATCGTCGCCCGCTGGTGTCGAGGCGAATGCGTATCTTCATGGGAGCACCCCCGACCTCAAGCCTTCACGAATCCAAGGAAGAATTCGAAGGTAGGAGATACCATCAACTCTGGCCGACTTAAATGATCAAATCAAAAAAGTTGAACTTTCACGTTGGACCTACGTAACCTCGAAGTCTGAGGAATTCACGAAATCATATGGCCACACCGACCATAGCTTCCCACTGTGATCTGGTCACGAACTGACCATGCAAGACGACTCGCAAAACTGCTATTTATTCGGAACCCAAACCTCCCTCCGTTCTCCGTCCTCCGAAGTACGATATACAAAAAAACAAATATGTCTCAAAGCCCCAAATATCCATATATAATCCTCCCTCCCTCTCCTCCGTCCAAAAAGATTCCGTCACCCACCATTCCCGCTCCAAAATTCGCCCGATCTCAACTCAATCAGGAAAATGTTCATGGTCGAGAAAGATGTGTTGGGAGGATTACCGAATGCGGTAGACGTTTAGATCCGTCGGCGGCCGAAAGAGGGTTGGTCACGTGGTTTTGGATGGGGTTGCTTACGAAAGCGATATTTTGTGCGACCTTTGGTTGGAAGTTTGTGGAATGTTGCTGGCTTGGCCACACGAGGAGGCTCTATCAGCTCCCGAGATTTGATTACGGGACCGGTATTTCAAATTCAACGTTTATTTTGTGTAACCTACCTAATCAGCTCGGCCGGTTCGTGTTCGGCAGTTGTTTGCTTGAGTATTGCTATAGTATCTTTGCTTTGTAGCAGATCGTAGTCTGGGGTTCGAGCGGACCGACGATTCGCTTCATTGAACCCGTGTGTAACGTAACCATGACGGACCATTAATTCTATCCGTCACTAGCTTCCGAGACAAGATACAATTGATATTCGATAAAAAATCAATAGCTGAAGTATAATGGGTTTGCAGCCGCCTCGCTCTCCCCCAAATTTATGTGTGACAGTCCAAACCCAATGCTATCAATAAATGCGATAATCAAAATTAATGTTCGCTAGCCGGGAGCCGGAGGGCTCTCGTAACAATAATTCCCATCGCATGCTCGGACCACTCAGACGGATCTCAGTGTGGGACGTGTTTGGAGTGAAGATGGTATTCTTGGGAATTCCGGAAGCACAATGTAACTTACCCGAGCATGAGAAGCCTCGAGCTAGTGAGCTCCGCACGAAAGCTAGTTAGCACTACCCAGGCAAATATTTCAAATTCATCTATATCGCCGCTGGTTGAACTATCTCCCCCCAGTGAACATGTGGAGCTTAACTTACTTCTTACAGCTATTCCTATTAAAAGACAGGGAATGAGTAGAATTATAGAAAGGGAAACAAAACGAGAATACAAGTCTTATACGCACCTGCAGCGTTCCCTCTGCCAACGGATATCTAATGCAAGTGGATCATTATGTGCTATTTTGCCCCTCTCCTGCGGAGCTGCGTAAATGTGCAATTGTCAAGTCTTTTAAAGCGATACTACACCTGAACCCGTGTCAATCCGGCCGGCAGTATGAATCCAAAACTATCCTACCCGGACTGTATTTTTTCGGTTATAATAGACGAGTACGCCATGCAGGTGTGAGGGCGAGGCGTCAGTGCCACCAGGATCCGATGCATGGGCGTCGCCAAGGACGCTGCATCGGACTATTGTAGCTCCCGATGTGTGCAGGTAAATTATAGTCACGGGGCTCGAACGAGGACACCGTTATCGGAACTCTGCGACGTAGACGAATCGAATCCCAGGAAATCGCACATGGTTGGCGAGTTCATAGATGTTGGGATGAACTCGGATGAAACAGTGCATTCGACATCATATCAGTGCATCACGCAAAGCTTGATGATTGTCTGGTGCAGGACGAAATGCCAGCTTCGTGTCTTTTCTTTCGTATTCTGTGCCGCCGAACAGCATCACAACGGTATTTATCCAGCTGTTTTGTGATTTCATATTTTCGGACAAAGCCTTCTAGCTTCTAAGCTACATCCGCCGCAATCGACTTGCTTTTCTTTCCTTTTCTTTTTCATGCTTTAGAGTTCGAGTTCCGGGTGTTCCGGCTAGGGCAAATCCAACGTCTCGTCTCGAGAACTCTTTGGTCTGCTGTGCCGCAACCGCGCATACTGTAAGGTTCGTGCAAGGTTGACCCTCGTGGAACTTGCATGGCATTCGTGGCGCCATGACAGGTTCGTATTCACCACAGAAAGCAGTTGCAATTGCTGCCGGTAAGGTGTTCAATGGGACTAGATATCCGATAAGTCTGAAGTTCTAGTTTTCTGAAGTATCATATATCGTGTCTGAGCCCCCGTTTACAGGGTATCTAGCGAGATTTCATACTTCAACGACTCGGCATTGCATTCGTAAGATGCAATGTTCTAAAGTACTTAGCTCTCGCGGCAGCTTCGATCAACCCCGGCAGTACAATTCGGATCTTTGGAATTGCTTGTCCATTAAACCCGTTTAGAGTCCTCGAAAGAGCTCAGTGGGCCAATTCAAGGCCACGATGCCTGCACACTGACCCCATCATACGCAACAAGCTCCTATAGAGCGCGGGCCACGCATCCCGCGTTCCCAATGCCGATATTTCGCTCCAAAATCGTGTAATCTAACCCTCGTCTCTGACTCGCCCTTCTCCACTCCACTGCATCAAGCTTGGTTTCCTCTTTTTTCTTTCCAAGTGATAACCTCCTGCATTACCACAAGGCATAACCCTAGCGCTTGCCGGAAGCCGCGAACACCGCCGAATGGGTTGGAATTGACTTTTCTCCACATCGAAGGGCTTCAGGGAACGCGCCGCTGCGTTAGTACCAAAGATTTTCCCAACGAAGCGAGCTGTGCCGCCCGCGTGCGTTTGCTGCAGGCTAAATTGTGGGCTCCACAGTTAACAACGAGCTAGGGTTTCGATTTGTGATGTTGGATTTTAGTTAGCAGTGGACCAGAAGCTCGCTTTTGTGAACTTCGAGGTCATCTTCTTAGTCTCTCCTTTTTTTTTTTTTTTGTCTCAATTGATTGTGACGAGTATGAGGTGAGGCCATGGCAGGAACTCGTATTCTGATACGCGCAGCTTATGGGGTACCGGGTGCAATCCGGTCTTATGCTTCTCGTAACAAATGCTCTTCGTCAATGTCGGATTGTTCGCGTCAATAGCATGGAATCATATCCCACGGATAATTATGAGCAAACTCGCGGGTTAAGACAGAGCAAGATCGTTAGTATAAAAGGATCATGATATCCCTCGAGTATCAGTCCAATCCAGCCAGATATCAAGCAGCTTCCTCCCCTTCGAGCTTAGAATCACATACCTCACAAACCATTTGAAAATCTATAAATCTACATCTTCCTCGAGGCCTCTATCCCATCATGTCCTTCCCGGTACCCTTCACATTCTACAACAACACCACCTCCGTCACCTTAACCATCTTTAATAACCCTCCTTGGGACCCAGCCGGTGTCTGGGGCGCCCCAGGCTCCCCAACTCCCCCACAAGCCACCATCGGCCCCGGCCAAAGCGCGAATTTCGTCGCAGTCGCACACGGTACTTACGTTACCTACAACGTCTCCGGCCCCGGCGTTACATACCCCCAACTCCGTCTCCGTTGGGTTGGCGCAGGATCCGGAACGCCCTACCCCGGTGGGCCGACTGGTCAATGGCAGACTGATGCGACACACCCGATACCAACGGATATCCACTACGATGAAAGCGATCGTTATGCGGGCCATACCATTTCTCTGGAAGATGGTCCACCACCGAGCAAGCTCAAGAGGACGCCGGCTGAGGAGGCCATGATCAAGAGGGCCGAGGTTGATTTTGAGAAGAGGGAACTCGAGGAGAAGGTTACCGAGAGGAGGATGGCTAAGCCTTTGGGTAGGGCTGGAAGAGTTTAGGTATTCTAATGGTTGATGCAATTAGGCCTCGTCAGATTCCGAGGTCTAAGGGTGCATGCGTGCGTACTTGCGGGCTATAGTTATATTGGTACTGACGGATTACGATAGTTGGATATACAAGCTTTGGCGATTGTATACTAGTAAAACGAGTAGAAAGCGCAAATACTCTCGATGACAATATTATTAACTGTCCGTTCAGAGACTGGTGGATATTAGATATAACGGGGAGTAATCGTGACAAGGCATATGGATATAGTACTGTATTTTCAGAAGGCGAAAGTTATATCTTGCAAGCTTGCAGATAAAATAAATACACACATATATAAACGGCAGGAATAAACGATTGAACAACCAGTAATTACGTAAAGACGAGAAATTTCGAAAGAGGGAAAGGTTTAGAGCCCGGTGAATAGGGAGGAGATGCGGAGGCTAAGGCTCGGCCCTGATCTAGAGACAGTTCGGCCCATAGATTCTCAAGTTATATGGTGTTTACGAATATAAGGAACCCAAGTCCAGTATCCGTGCAGCCAGTATTAGAGTACCCGTTTAGGGAGGGGAAGGTGCTATCAAACCAGTACAACTCGTCCCCGTCATTAGTGGCGCAGACCCAAAACGTGGCTCCCTGGCCCGCGCTCTGGGCGGGAGCAGTGCGAGCTGAACCCTGAGTGTAGTCCAATTCAAATTCAGCGTACTCTGATCCGATCGCCCAAAAAGATAGCATAGGATCGTATCTCTCTTGCCAACCGCTCCGCGGGGGGAAACCGGAGAATTTGATCACGCAGGTCTCGTTCTTGAATAGTCTCCATCCTGATCCATCGAGTGATTCTGCTATGTATAATGCGACTGCGTCGCCTATATTCTGCTCGAGGTGGACCGCACCGCATCCCCCATCGTCGTTCGGGTGAACGGAGAGGTAGTACTCGAAAAACGCGCTTTCTGTGTCCGTCCCATCCGAGCTTGATATTCTGGCATACCCGATAGGCCGTGCAGTTTCGGTCACCGCGCGGATTATCGACACGCTTTCAGTAGTCAGAGTGGTGGTTTCATCCTGCCCCTGGGCTCCAATGAGCTGGGCTGTCGTTGAGGTGACTACCACAGCCGACGTGGGCTCTGCTACCACCCTTGAGCAAGCGGACAGAACTGATTCGCTGGGGTAAGCGGTCAATTGATCTGGAACCGTCCGCTCCTCGAGGTCTACTACTGCGGGGCTCGCACCGCGACGGTCCGCACTGCGACGGCCGACCCCGCCTACTATGGTCATAGAGGTCTCGGCATCGGAGGCTGTGGATGTAATTTCAGACGTTATAGACGTAGATGTAGATGTTGTCCCTAGGTAGGTCGTTGTGCTGGTCGTTGTCTCTGTCAAGGTCGTCGAAGGTGTCGTGTATGAAAGGAGTTCAGTGCAGTAACCTTGCAAGCTAGCCTGAGTTATCACATCGTAGGCGTCCTCGGTTGAAGACGTGCCCGACCCTGTGCCTGTGCCTGTGCCTGAGCCGGAACCAGAGCCACTCTGTCCACTGGATACGGAGGATGGCTCAGGGCCCGGGGTCGTAGTGGGTGTGAAATTAGATGTCGGTTCATCTGTGGGGAATATCGTTCTAGATGAGGTTCTTCTGGTCGTTCTCGTTGAGCGGGCAGAAGATAATTGGCTGGAAAACCCAGTCGCATCCGCCGCCGCCAAAGACGCTTTTTGCAAAGCGCCACCCTCCGGGGTTATTCCCGCCGGAAGCATATATAAATCATATGAAACCGCACGTTTTCGGATCCGGAGACCGCTGGTGCTAGCTTGGTATATCAACCACCGCGTTCCCCCGTTGAAGAGCTCTAGCTCCCCGGTTGTTGTGTTCCAATACCATTGCCTCAGGTAGTCGGAATCTATGAAACTCCTCGGGTCGTCTAAATCATGGCGGATCTCCCGAAGCATGGATAGAACCGCCTGCGATTCATCTGGAAATGCGGCATCGTTGGCCGGACCGTCGAACCGTAGGAATGCAAGCTCTGTCGCGTCCTGTGCATTCAAAAGTGTTCCGCCACCGGCTGTATCGATTATAAACGATATAAACCGACTTACTCCGGGGTCCGCAAGCACGGCTCTCCCAGTCCTGTCGTCGAATTGTACTGTTAATCCACCAAAGTCTCCCATGCCGCGTAAAATAAACGATTCGCCCGGCGTGGGAACGGGACCGGGGGCCGTGGTACTCGAGATCGAAAGAGGAGCCCATGTTACCGCTTCACATCTGGGGAGCCCGCACCATGTACTGCAGGCTCCCATGATGGAGGTCACGGTACGGTGGTTACTGACCGTTTGGAAGACGGTCGTTGTGGTCGTTGCATCGGTATCTTGGGCGCTCGCGGCTTGGAGGCCGGATAAGAGTAGCAGGGCTATCCCTGAACCACCCTTATACGTAGGTATCATCTTTTAATTTTTATTCGACTTAAATGCTTAGTCCAAAGGCCCAGGGTGTAAAGATGTCGATTGGGCGCGGACCGGTTGGCAAAAGTTGTTTTAGGTTATACCATGTACGATGGCACTAGATCGAAACCTACGAACGAGTCGAGGAAGCTCTGGGATCATTAAGAAGTACCACTCGATTTAGAACATGAGGTCACACCAAGGCTGGGTGTATATTTCGAGCCTGACGTCGTATTGCACGCCAGATCCTGTTACATCAGGGGGTTCGGACACCTTAGCTGACCCTACCGTTGACGGATGGGTTGTATATCGCTCGACCATCGGGAACAGAATGAGCGTATATACATCCAGCGTAGTTCTAAAAACAAGGAAAAGGTAGTATGTGCTTCCTATTCGGTCAATGGCACGGTCGCTGAGATAAACCAACGCAATCATTTGTTGCATTTTTAGCAGCACCAGGCCTCGTGAGGCCATGTGGCTGACATGACGATCAATATCGCGCCCTCGATATGGTTATATACTTAAATTACAATTAATCTGATATGAATATCTGTAATATAATTCCACACCCGACTAGTTAAGTAATCAACGAGGGACAGTTCTAATAACTTTTATAACCATTATCACACAAGCTCGGGTAACATAATATATAATGCAACACGCACCACGCACATTCCACCTAAAACAGCGCGTACGACCGCCGGGATATAAACATTTCCACTGTAAGACTCTCATGTATATACCTCAAAAACGGCGGAATTAGCATGTTAGATGGTCAACTGCAAATATTTGGCGGGGTTGTTGGTGTAGCACACCAACCTATATATATCTTATCACCGCGTTTCCTTCCTTGGCTTAAATGGGTGCATACTCGTATATGGTTTCGTGGTTTCGTCTGCTGCACCACCGATGGGCAGATATCCCCGGACTACTAGCATTGAAGTTCATCGCGATATCGGGGGACACATAGTACGTATGTAGTACTAATCCCGAGATACGCATTATGTCTGTGCATGTGGACCATCCAAGTGGTCTTATTCCTAGACGTTAGTTGGCCACAGGTGCCGACTCGAGGTATAAAGTGGACCGTGATTCCCTCTAGGATGCGCTTTCATTTCCACATATGCGTTAGTCGGCATCAACCAGTATCTCTTATACTAACGAACCTCGAATTCAACGAAGGTATACTCATCATTCCTCAAGAAACTCTTAAGAATAAATATGACGGCCAACACGTCCCAAGAATTCCTCCCCAACGGCGGCGTCCGCTGGCTTCTCACGGACGAGGAACGCCTAAGCATCGCCACATCACTTGATGTCGAAGGTATTTACCCCTCCATCCCTAGCTTCAACCAAAACTCAACACTATTCTAACAACCGTTCCACCTCAAAGCCCACGAGCTCTCACACGTAAAAGGCAACGTAATGCGCCAAACCCGCGCTACCTGCGCCGGTTGCGGAAAACTCTCGGGACTGGACGATATGGTCCATAACGCTGTCAATATCGGGGTTCATACTAAGAAGTTCATGTTGGATGTGCTTAAATTTGGACCACAGGCGGAGAGTCCGGCGCATGGGTTGGAGTGCTCAAGGTGTGAGAGGGATTTTGAGGGAGTGTTTTTATGGGAGGATATAAATTGGGACTAGGTGTATGTGAGGGGAAGGGAGAATTTGATTTGGGAAAGTACTGGAGCGGCCGATGATATGGTGATGGATGGAGCCGCGAGCCATGGGGATACCATGTCAAACTTAGTCCAGATAGCCCCTATTGGTAGAATTGAGGCAATTTAGGAAGCAGCGGGGTCCATTTTGATGGTATAGGGCCGGTATAACCAACAATGTTACTCTTAGGTATATCTTATCCTCGTAGGTGGAGCCAAAATCGATCGTCCCTTTGAACCTTTTATCCAATACGATTCCAGAGCCTGGCCTTGAAACTACAAAAAATTAACCCACGGTGGTCAGGCGAGAATTAATTCAAGTACGCAGCTGGTTTACGAGATAAGTCAGGCGGCCAAACTACTTTATATTCCTAGAATTCCTTCTCCTTCGCGTTTGCCATACGTTATGATTCTGAGGGCTTTATTTGGCGTTTTTGATGGAAGCGGTAGAAGATCAACAGATAGAAACGGGGGATCGGGGAAACCAGATCTGCGACGTTATGGGCGTAATTCGATACCTTACCGTCGCTAAGGAAACGGGTGGTGTTAATGAGTCAATGTGGCTTAAACCTTTCCGCGTGCCCGCCTCATCTTTCCCTAGGGCCCGCGTTACAAGTCTTCATAGCCTTTCAGCCAGATACTCCTGAATTTGTCGTTATGGATACTTCAGATGCTCCTAAGGAACTGAGAGTGCCGCCAGAGGGGAATAAAATCGTGCTGGCCACGGGTATGGAGTACTTTGAATGGTAGAAAACAGTATAGTACGGGGAAGGTACGTTGCTCTGCTCTACGATATCCGGAGACAAATACTGACCCGTTTGCATTCTAGGAATGCATCCGAAGCGGATGAGCGCTTAAAGATATGATCGATAACGAAGAAGAACGCAAGCGAAGGCTTGAGGAATATCGGTTTCTTAAGGCGCTTGACGAAGGGGATCCTAGTGTATTAGGTGCACGAGTCAGCGTCCACCGGAACTTTGAACTGGAGCCACCTCAACGGTCGGGTACAATGCCGGATCCGAGTCCTGAGATCATGAAGTTACTGGAAAAGGAGGTGGAGAAGAGATTGGAGATATCTCGCAAATTGGCCGAACTACAGCGCTCGGGAAGACCAATTTCCCAGGTGCAAGTAACTGGGGATACGCTAATGGATTTACCCATGGTGGATATAACCATAAAATTGGTCAGAGAAGGGGATTTTCCAACAAAGGACACGGAAACAGCCAATATATGGCTTCCCCTCGAGTGCTTTCCCCAAGCAAAACGAGATGGCCGCCTTGCCACTCAGTTTCCTTTCGAGGCCTACCTCTGCGAAACGAGATTCCAGGTGAAAGGGCTCTCGGAGGATTTCCATGCCTGCGCTGTGTATACCCACTCATGAATATGCTCCAACAGCTGCCGGTGACTACGATTGGCCAACGAGGGTTTTTCGATCGTATCAAGTATTTATGGCCAGGATACATCTTGGATGAGAACGGGGAGGATGTTTTGGAGCTGCTGGAGTACCAGCGGCCGGATGGGACTGTTGTAGAACTGTCCTGCTGTCCCTCTAGCACCCAATAAGCTCTTGTCCCCATCATGGGTCCGGCGCACGTATTTTTTATATCAGGAACCGGTACTACGTTAAGTTGGCAGAGATTGCTTGCTTGGAAGTTTAATTTACCGCAACCCGGGAAGAATATCATATTTGTGGACTTTGGCTAAGATATTTACTCTTGATAGGACTGAGGCAGTGATGATTCTGCCATTTCCCCCACAACCATATTATACTTACTATTCGATATTCGCTTGCATATCTATTCGCAGCTGGACTGGATAAATATAACCCGACCTCGCCAACAGGCTTGCGCGTTTGCCATCTGCCGCGTGGTGGATCTCAGATTCGTGGACCGCGTTGGAACTGTTGCATTTTGGGATATCGGTTAGCGGCTACTATTTTGCTCCGCGATTATATCGATCAAGACGTCCTAAGATGTCGATATCTATTCCTGGCGAGGATTATACCCATTGCTCGTTCGTTCTGACTGCGGCTGGTTGTTGCTGTCTGAGAAGAGTATACAGAGGTCCCGTGGGAGTAAATATAGGACAGGCCAAAAGTCGACTTCAGTTAAGCCTCGCCTAGGCACGCCTTGGAATACTAATTCGAGTTCGACATGTCTTGGATATCTCAGCCCGTCGACCAGCTACAGGTTCCAAGATGGCCTTTTGGGTAAAAATCGAGACCGTTGTGCTCAAGAATAGGGCCAAAGTCGGCGCTTTATAGCAAGCAACGACGCCGACGCGGGAACGTGAAGAAGTTTAAATTTATAGCGAAAGCCCGGTTCAGCCCTGGCACAAACCGAGGAGGTTATTCTCGAACGTGGGAATGCAGGGTAGCAGAAGGGCGTTCTGTTCAGGCGATGTTTCTATATTTGTCGCTCGCCTTTGTTCGGGGCCCTGTCAAAACGGCAGTGTGTCGCATTTGCCCCTGAACAAACCAGCCCGCCGACTGCGAGACCGAGACCTCGGGGTAAAAAAGTAAAGTCGGGATGGCATCAGGAGGTTTAGCTGGAAGCGGGTGCTTCTCACGTGGGAGCCGCAGGGGCCCTGATCGGGCCAGAGAAGATTCCAATTGAGCGGGTTCGACGGTCAGAAAGGAAAGCTGGAGAGAGTAATCAATTCCTCTCAGTCAGAAAGTAATTATATCATCTCAAATCATCGGAAGAGGAAAGCGCAGGATTTGATGCCGGCCGGGGCTGTCGGTATGCGCATGCACCGCGCTGCATCTGCGTCTGGAACCGGTGTCTTCTTCTGCTTCTACATCTTCTTCGACGTCTTCTTCACCCCCTCACAGGCAAATAGGTTATAGTCGACAGGCTATAGCCTTCTCCAGGGGCTCCTCCGTCTGTCTCAAGAATCGAATGTCTGTCTGCACCGTTCGTACAAATCTTAATTGGAATGGGTGTAATATAATATCGGCCGTCCCGCCTGCTCCTTTCGAGCGCTTCGTTTCTACCGCTCTCTGTCACGTATCGTCAGACAGTATCTCCTCTTTCCTATTGATAACATTCAGATTCCTCTTCTTGCCGCCTCCGTTCATTCTCTCATTTCCCTTCATTTCAAGACTTCCTTCTTCGATAAACCGATATTAGCCTGTGCTGTCTGCCCAATTAATCAATTGTCCGCCAACACAGCGGCTCCTCCAAACATCAAATCAACGCCAACCAAAGTCCACATCGACAGCTTCACGCACACCATCGACATCGACCTCGCATTCACCTTCAACCCCAGCTTTCGCAAGCTTGCTGACCGTTCTCGCCTGCCAGACCTTCAAACCGCTCCTTCAATCTCAAGCGTCGCTTCTTCTGCTTCTCTTCCCTGCTTTCTTCCTCTCTTACCTCCGAGGCCTCCTTACTCGACCAGCCGTCCACCCCTTCTCCTTCCTTTGTTACCCTTGGTTTCTCTAACCTACTACTTTACTACTACTTTACTACTATCACCGCTACTAGACATATCCCGCCTATCTAGCATGCGCCATGGCAGACGAGTCCAACGAACTCCGTCCGTCGCCTACGAGCCGTCGCCCCACAGACCACGAACTCTCCTTCCGTCCCACCCTGACCCGTAAACCTTCAGACCTCCTACCACCCCCTTCCAAAGGCCAATTCACCCCGGAACTCTCTCCTCTCGACGCGTTCGTATCCCGGGGCCGACAACTCTACCGCCAGCTCGAACTCGAGGAACGGGAACTCCGTCGTAAGGGTACCAATAGCAAAAGCCCTGATGCATCTGGGGGAGGTGCAGCAGCTACCTCGCCTGTTTCTCAGCATGCACCTCAGTCTTCGTTATCGTCGCAAGGGCAGCCTGGTGGTCCCGGACCCAGCGGTGCGCCCACGGGTCAGTTTTTGCAGCAACCGCCGAATAAGTTCATTCGCTCCCATAGCGCGGGAGCCGAACAGCAACTTGGTGTCGGCACGCTGAACGCCGCGGTCGAGCAATGGGCTATCGGGAATTCGAAATCCCACACGGGAGGCGATAGGGCTACTCGTTTCTTCGCCGGACGGCCAGGTGGACCTCCTGGACCGTTTGCGAACGGTGGGAGGATACCCCAGGTCTCCGTCGGCGCACCCATGCCCGGTGCTGGATACCCAGCCCCGAAAACCGCACCTCTCCCCGGAGTACCGCAGACGATGTTTATTAAGGAACCAGGGTTCAGGCCCGTGTCGCAGCACCCGAGGATCAGTGGGATTGTGGGGTTTGAAGACGACTACGGCCCACCGAGGACTTCGCAGCACATTGTGGTGGATAGACGGGGATCGAGTGTTAACCGGTCGACGGCTTCCTCGCCGAGGTCGCCGAGGATGCCGTTTACGAGTGATGATGACTCCAGCGATGAGGAGGAGGAGAGGAAGAGACGGAGGGATAGCGCTAGGAGGAGGGATTTGGAGAGACGGCGGCCCGTGTCGACGGGTAGGAGGATGGAGCCGTCGCCTGTGAGGGAGGAAGGGGAACCGAATATGTCGTTGAGCGCCGGTGGGAGGATAAGTGTTTCCGCGCAGGGTGGAGTCCCTCAGAGAAGTTTCTCGGGGGCATCGCCGTCGCCGAAACCGATGGATGCGGTGGAGCAGGCGAGGAAGGGTAGTCTGGACTCGAATGCCGCGAGGCAGAGCGGGACGCCTGCTTCTGCGAATCACACGCGGATTTCTACGCCGCCGCTTTCGTCTTCCCCTGTGCATCTCCACGAGTCGCCGGGGAAGATGAGGCAGTCACCGAATCATACACGGCAAGGGTCGAGTTTAGCGGCTCCTTCGTTACCGGTGGCTTCGACTTCTACGCCAAATCTACTTATACGGTCTGGTAGTGGATCAGAGGGCCCTATAGCTCCTACACCGAGGACGCCGGTGGAACCAACGATCAGAGGACTAGTCAACGATGACGATTCACTGTTCTTACCTCCTCAGCCAGCCTTTGCGAAATCCGCACCGAACACGCCTCGACCGTCTAGCGCTATGAGCGATACGGCGTCGATATACAGCGTTGGCGGCACAAAGGGAGCTTTCAACTTCTCCCGGCCCATGAGTAAGACGGGGTTCTACACAGAGGGCGAAGGAGTATCCGGTCGTCGATCGCCGTCTGTGAATTTACCGCGGGGTCCTCGTAGGACGGATAGCCTCGATTACCGTTCATTCGTGGAGGATTCCGAACGCGGGGGCGTCGAGGAAGAGAACTTTGGAGAGAACACCGAAATGCGGGGTCCCAGCAGTTTTACACCTCGTCACCGGACCACTGGGAGCGGGATGTCCGGACGGGCGGGACCAACCGAGTCGTATACTTACTCTGCTTATACGCTTCCTAGGGGCAGAGCTATGGACCGATCGAGTATTATATTCTTTGACGGTGAGAGGCATAGGTTCGAAGGGGACGACGAGACGGGGGCGAAACAGGGAGCGGAAGCTGGAAGCGTCAGTCCCATCAGTACAGTCGGACCATCACCTTTCGCAGCTATGAGAGCCAGCCAGGAGAGTCAGCGACCACCGTTGACACCGAGTCAAACTCAGCATACATCCCAACAGCAACAGCAGCAGACGTTAGGCCGATCACTTTCATCTCAAAGCGCTGAGTCGAACGTATCGGCCTCTCTGCGGCCCAGGACGTCGGGAGCACCGAAACTGACGCCGGAGGAGCACCTTAATATCGGTATTCCCCTCCACGAGAAGGGCAGCTACGCGGAATCGACGTATCACTTCAGGTTATCGGCCATGGGTGGTAATACCACTGGCATGCTGATGTACGCGTTAGCGCTAAGGCACGGATGGGGTATAAGAGCCAACCAGTCCGAAGCCTTCACATGGTTGAAAAAGGCCGCCAGTATAGCGCAGGAGGAGATGGCGTCTGCTGAGAAGGATCCTGCGAAACCGAAGCCGACTTGGTGGGAGAGTAAGAGTATGAGGAGTAAATTTGCGTTGATGACGTATGAGCTTGGGATGAGTTACACGAATGGGTGGGGGTGTACGGAGGATAAAGGGGTGGGGCTGAGGTACTTTGAGATCGCGGCTAGCTGGGGGGATGTGGATGCGCTGAGCGAGGCGGGGTATGCTTATGCGAACGGGCAGGGGTGTAAGAAGGATTTGAAGAAGAGTGCGAAGTATTATAGGATGGCGGCGGATAATGGTGTTAGCATGGTGGGGAATAGTTGGTATGTCACTCTCGTTCAATATCTTAATGGTCAAGATGCTAACTGGTTTTGCGTAGGATATGGAAAGAGAAATACGATGACGAAGAGGATAAGGGGAAGAAGAAGGGAGGGAAGGAGAAAGACAAAGAGAAAGACAGGGAAAAGGAGAAACCAGGGCTGCTGAGTTTCTCGAGGAAGAAGTCGGTGGTGTAGAACTGCATCTCAGCATGAGAATGAACGAGCACGAGAATAGGCAGATATAGACATATGCATCTCGACAGCAAGGGCTTCCCCAAGAGCTTGAGAGGCTTTGAGGGGGGGCTTTCTTGCATTTAATATAATGACGAAGTTATGAAATCAAAATCGAAGGCCTCGCGGGGAGCATATTAATATCTTCATACGATGATCTAGCGGCTGCATTGGTGTTTCTTTCATTCTTTCTTGTACTGCGTACTTATCTGTTTCTTTCTCTTCTTCTAATACTTTTGATTCTTGAGGCCGTGATCTGGCCACCGTATTATATTGTATTCTTCTTCCTTTCCTTTTGTATTTATAATGCTTCATCGGTTCTGTAGATATACTTTCAAGCCGTCTACAATCACCCACACCAGCCTCCTTCTATAGCTACACCACCAAGATATATCAGCAGCATCTGCATAGCAACTAATTCACAGGTCATGATGTATCGATATCAACATCAACATCTCGCAATAGAATAGAGAGCTGAGCTCGGTGTTTGTTTTGGTTGCCGGCTGCCGTCTCTTGGCGTGCTAAGCTTGTTTACCAACAGCCCGTCGCAGAGCCTGTCGCAGTCGCAGCTTCGGTCTTTGTTAGCTCGTGTCGACGGCTAAAACGGTTAGACGATGGGATGAGACAGCCGGCAAGCTCCTCGATGATGTAGTTTGTACTGAATGAACGATTGAGCAATTGAAGCCGTGTCGATAAGTAAATAAACCGAGCTCTCGTCAACTGTGCGTGGGCATGGCCGACTTACCCTCAGTGTGGCCCCCCTTTAATTCGATCCCGTCCATCTCATCACCAACCTCATCTCATCTCTCTGCTCCTTCTCCTTCTCCCTATCACTGACCTTCCCATCTGCCATCCTATCCAATCCCCGTCCACCCCGAACGACCTCACGATCCTGATATCTGAACCTGACGAATCGCCGACGACCTGCAATCCATCCTGGCTATCGATAGCTCCCACCGATTGGCTGTCGCTGCTGCCTTGCCCTCCACGTGCGCGCCCTTTTTTTAATTGGATCGTCAGGGGACAGGCATCGACTTCCTTCCTTCATTCCTTTCGAGGTCCGTCTTGTCTCGTCTTGTCCTTTTCTCAGCTGACCTGTCCCCATTCCATTGCAATCCGTGCTTTGCTCTCCTCGATCGATCTCTCTTTGTTTCGATGCCTCGTCGTTTCTGCCGGGGAGTCGCTGCTAATAATAAGATATAGCTTGCCGGGTGCTTGTTCGCAATTATAGCTCCCACTCGATAACCTCAATTCCCGATCTGATCTGACCCGATCTTGCCTCTTAATCGCTCGTCTCCGGCGGATAACGACAGCGAGACGGAGAAAAGAAAAAAGCGCCCCTGGATTAGTGAGCTCTGCCGGTAGCTAGCTCGCTTACCTTGCTTCTGCCTTATCCTTTCGCATCGACCCTATCGATCTCGGACACTCGCTCTCGAACACCCCACTCACCTCGAGTTCTATCGTTTTCTCCATACCTTCCATTCGAAATCGATATCCTTTTCCCCACCACCGTATCCCCGTTATCGATAGCTAGCTCGTAACCCACAAGCAGTAGAAGGAAGGAAGAAAGAAATCTCCTCAAAGTCTCGGATGACGACACCTGGGACCCCGACCTCCGCCGCCCCTCGCCGCTCCCTCGCCCGTCTCCGTCTCCCCTCCGGCGCAAACGCGCCTAACGCCCCTCCGATACCGCCTCCGATGTTATCGCCCGACACCGTCCTCGCCCGCAAACAATCCTTCAACCAGTTGAACCAGAACAGTTCTTCGAAGGATAGCGGGTATGGCGGCGACAGCGATGGAGGGCTTGAGATTGGCGATAAGGTTAACGTCCCCGGTGGGATGTATGGGGTCGTCAAGTTTGTTGGAACTGTGAAGGGGAAGCCTGGGGTCTTTGTTGGGGTTGAGCTTGAGGGACCTCATGCGGTTAATGGGAAGAATGATGGGACAGTTGAAGGGTGAGTTCACTGGTCTTGTCTTTGGATTCTACGGAGGTGATGAAGGTGGTTTGAAGTAGAAGAAGGATTGGGATTGAAAGGGAGAGATAGCTAACTGAGGCATCTACTTATATCTACATAGTACACGATACTTCACAACGTCCATTCCACACTCCGGAATCTTCCTCCCGGTATCTAGAGCTGTTCTACGGCATTCAGGCTCTTCGGTCAAATCTGATACCCCATCAGTGGTCACTTCTCCAGCTGAGCCGACAGCTTCATCCCCGCTCCAACCCCCCAAGAAGCCCTTCGGTCGCCCTTCCCTCCCGCGCCCACAGTCACCCGCTCAAAGAAACATCACACCGCGCCCGGGCCTTTTACCTTCGACACCGCGGTCAGGAAGTAGTCTATCCAACCGCATGTTCTCTCCTTCCCCAACACCGGGCATGGGTCCCCAGGGCCCGATCGGAGGCCGCGTCCGAGGAGGTAGCATCTCCTCGAACGCAGGCGACAACCCTCCAAGCGGCCTGGGAGGCCCCCAAGGTCGTCGGATAGCTTCACAGAACCCACGTAGCCTTCGCCCGGGGTTCACTGCAAAACCTCCACCGTCCTTTACACGCGGCGAGTCAACCCCTCGCGCGGGATCATCCATGTCATTCACTGATTCCTCACCTGTGGACGATACCATGACCACTCCTAAGGCCAACGGGAATCCATCTTCTGGATTCGTCGCGAAGCTTACGCGGATGAGTAGGGAGGAAGGGATGAGTAAGGAGGAAGAGGATAAGGGAATGATTGCGATTTTACAAGCCCAGTTGAGCGCTAAAGACCACCAGTTGAAAGAACAAGCGAATAATCTTCTCGAGATGGAAGGCAGTCTTAACGAGCTTCAGGCATTACTATCGGACGGCGTTGCAGCGCAAGAGCAGCAACAAGAGGCGCAGCAGGCACAGGCCGCGCAGAGAGCGCAGACGAACGGCGCGAGAGGGTTAGGCAGGAAGACGAGTTCGATCAGCATCAATAGCGGTGATGGTGAGGAAGAACTTGAGATCGCACAGCTGCGACACCTGCTTCGGGAGAGGAATGATAAGATTGGGCAGCTGCAGGTGGATTTCGATGCTCATCGGGCAGATTTTAGAAGTACGATTGATACGCTTGAGATGGCGGCTACGGAGACGGAAAGGGTTTATGAGAAGAAGGTGGAGGATTTATTGCTTGAGCTTAGGGAGAGTGAACGGCTTAGGGTTGAGATGGCTGAGGATCGGGAGAGGAGGGAGGAAGAAAATGGGATGATGGTTAGAGGGGTTATGGATGGTGGGGTTGAGGGGGTTGCAAGACAGTTGAAGAGTTTGGAAGGGCTGGTGGCAGAACTCGAGGAAGGGTTGGAGGATGCACGACGAGGTGAAGCTGAGGCTAGAGCTGAGGCTGAGCATTGTAGAGGGGAGAGTGAACGTCTTAAGGAGGAGTTAAGGAGGGAGAAGGAGAAAGTTGGGGCTTTCGAACGGAGGATGGATGATTTGAAGGATCAGGTTAGGAATGGGGATACGGAGGTTGAGAAGAAGAATGATGAAATCAGGGGGTTGAAGGCACTGATGACTAGTCTGTCGCGTGGGAGAGCGCCCGGTGGGAATGCTGAGGAGAAGAAGAAGTTGGAGGAGAAGGTTAAGGATTTGGAGGGGTTGTTGGATAAGAAGAATGCGAGGGAGGAGGAGTTGGAGAAGGAAGTTGAGAAGTTGAAGGCTGAAGTCGCCGCTGCAGCCGCTGCCGCTACTGCCTCGGCCGCTACCCCTGCCTCCAACACTACTATCGAACCTTTGGGGTTGAGGATTACGATGCCGTCCAACAGGGAGGAACAGAAGAGCCTCGTTGGTACTAAGGATGTTGCTGGCGTAGCTAAGAAGGGCGTGTTGAAAGGACGACTCCAGGACTCGCCGGCGCTTACCGATATCGACGATGACGGCGAGGAGCTGATCAACGGACCAGTATTCGGTGGACCTCCGCCACCAACATCCGCCTTACCGGCTCTTCCAACCGCCGTGCAGTCGGGACCGCCACCTCCACCACCGAAGAAAGATACGCTCCCAGCTATCCCGCCTCCACCACCGGCGAAAGAGCTGTTCTGCGACCTATGCGAGAAGCCCGGTCATGATCTATTGAGTTGCACTGATATGTTCTCTGCAAAGACAACAGCGAACGGGGGAAGCAAGAAGGATAGCGTTGCTACTTTCTCCACACTTGAGAAGGCCGGTATGACGCCTTTGCCGTTGAACACTGCCGGGGTTAGTCATCCCGGAAGAAGTTCGTTGGAGGCGGAGGATGAAGGCCGCGGAGGTGTTAGTTTGGGAAGAGCCACGACTCCTACTCCTAATATCTTGAACGTTGCTTCTTCTGCTAGCCCAGCTGCGGCAGCTAAGGATGATGATGATGAGGGGTTGCCGGCTGTTGCCGGGAAGAGCAGTGGTGTTTTGGATCGGAACAAGTGGTGTGCGCTGTGCGAGAGGGATGGGCACGATAGTGTTGATTGTCCGTTGGACGACTTTTAGACACCGCACTGTTGCTTCGCACTTCATCGGATGATAGATTGACGGCCGATTTTTTGTCCTTTTCTTACGTGGTTGCTTTTGAGCCTTTTCTAGGGTTGGTTGTGGATCTTGGTTCATGACTGACTCTACTCTACCCTACATCCCGCCTCCGACTTCGACACGACATGTCTTTCTTACTACCTCCTACCTACGCCTTGTCATTATCCCCATACGACATGTCTTCTACCCACTTCCTCTCTCCACTATTTCCTTTTGCTGTTTCCCGTTCTGATATGCCACCTTAAGAATCTTTATAGCCTAATGTATTTTTCCCCCTTTTTCTTTGAAGTCTCTTCCAGACTTATGATTCCCACTCGTACTGCTTCTCCTTCTTTTCGATCACCGTTCCTCGTTTTATAATGCAGAACTTGAAAAGTCATGAACTGAAGTTTTTTCTTAACTTGATTTGGAAAAAAGTTTGGTTAAAAGCTGTGGCATGGCTTTTGTGGGTTAATGCTTGCTTTGCTTTGCTTGTTTTTATCGTTGTTTGCTGTTGACTATTTAACTAACTGTTGACTCTTTTTTGAATTGATCCATTTTTGTTGACTTTTCTTGTTTGAACTGCTATGCAAGTAGTGGTTGGGCGTTTTTTTTTGTAGTTTGGATTGATGTTGGTGGGTTTGAGGGGAGAAACTAGGGGTAATATGAGGGGATTGGTGGCGAGGAGATGGTGGGGGTTGAAGTAATATTATGCATAACTGTGGTATAACTTTTTGAAATTTTTACTACGGGTGGTAGTGTGAATCGTACCTTGTGATAGATTGGCCTGTGTAATGGGGATATACGTAAAATATATGAGGGGGTACATGTGTCATGGGGGTGTGGGATTTGGGGGAGTAGTTGGGCTTGATTCTACCATGATGTTTGTGGTGCATGCATGGTGTCGGAGAGTTTTTTTAGGGAGGTGGGGGTTGTAAGTTGAGTGTGGATTATGGGGGTTTATGGTCAAGTTGGTGGTTTTGAGGCTAAGGCAAGGGATTTGAAGTGGGGATGTTGGGTGGTGGTGATAGCTGCTGGTTCTCGTAGCGAAGAGCTCCAGAGTTGATATACGGCGAGGGTTAACAATTGGGCTGTGTGGTTGGTGTTGCTGGTGTTGGATTTTTTGGGGGATGCTTGTAACCGCTTGTCGACGTAAAGTCGACTTCACGAAATGGTTGGTAAAAGACAAATGCAATGCTACACTGATTGGGCGGTGTTTGTGAGGCGGGGGTAGTGAGGGGTTGAATAATAGGTGAGGAAAGATAGATTGCGCATAAGTTTAGTGAAAGGGTGGATGATGTTAGAGATGTTGGGTGGTTGCAACGTTGCGGACGTTTAAACGAATACTATAAAGTTGTAGAGTCAGGATATATGGTTATGGTGGGTTTTTTAAGGGATGAAGTTGGAGGCGAAGGTTTGGGGATTTTTACCCTTGTATGTTATGTTGTCGGCACGGGTTATAATATATCGTGATGGTGGAGTTCTTCACGATTCAGTCTGGCCATGGTCTGGGATGCACAGTGTCGCAGGTGCATACGCGCGCAGGCTGCAGAAGCGTTTCAGAGTTCAATTTATGTTGGTTAATGTCATGGTTTACGTAATTTACAGAGCTATAGCTATAGGTCCTGTTGCAATTGAGGCTTCGAGCTTGATTTGTGCATGCATGTGATATCGTTCTTTGAAAACGGGTCTGTATAAAACAGCATGATACACTATCATGGCACGGAAATGTAACGTTCTTTTCAAAACGTAGATCATACAGTTATATGTTGCAATGTTGCAATTGGCGCTTGAAGCTGGTGCCTGATCGATCGATTGATCTATCTAGCCTATCTTACGGCTCTCGTCGGGATAGCATCAAGTTCACATGTGAAGAATTGAGCTAGCTACGGGTGAGAACTTATTCCTGAGGCGGTCTATGAATACTACAGAGGTATACGGGGGTAATGTGTAGATATGTAAACTTGAGAGGAGAGAAAAGTGTATATATACCCCCTCGATCCCCCATCGACTGTTCAGAACTTGGAGTTTGGAAGGTCGGAGCTGGTCTCCGCGGTTTAAACTGCCTATTTACCGAAATTTATCCGGGATGTGAAGAGCGAGTGGACATCCTCATCTTATTTTTCACTCTATCATACTATTGTCCCATTCTATTTTCATGTGGAAACATGCTACAGCTTCCCTCTAGAATATCCGCATGTCCGCTCGAAACACCAATTCGACTTCCACATGATGTGGTCCTCAATTACTATATACATTACGATGTTCGCACGGAATAACGATTTCAATGGACGAGAGTTGTCGGCAATGCTAGCCGAGAAAAAGTATACTGGTTGACTTCCATATGCTGTGGTCATACTCTTCCGGCCAACTCTACTCGCCCCTCTACATTCGGCTGTCTATCGATCATGTCAGCGCCTGCCTCCACCCCCTGTTGAGAGAGTTGTCGCCAATTCGGAACCTTGTTTAGAACCACCAGCCAAGTTTATGGTGTCAACCGGTAAATACACGTGGTACGGGTGGAACGATGGAAGACTTCGCCAAAACATTCGATACTAGCCGATCCAGAGCTGAACGAAAATAGAAACGAATAAAGGGCATAGTGACAGACTCCAAAAATCGTCGAACTCCGACCTCGCAAATCCTCCTTGTACACAGGACACTCGGCCGCCTTGGTCATCAACATCTAGTCTGATACTTTTACAGTTATACAGCCTCCACGAACTATCAATATGCGCATATGCCAGCTTCATCACAGAAAAGAGAAAGATATGGAAAAATTCCTGAGGAGTTATGCATATATATAATCAGGTGTGGGCGACTCATGATGACTGATCTCATTCACGCACGGTCACACCCGTGGCACCCAGTGAGATGTACTTATCCCCTATGCGACGAGCATCTTACGGTGCTTTCTCCGGCTCGAGGCCCCAGAATCGATTCAGCTCTTACGCTAGACGCGATACCTATATCGACGCCGACAAAGCGAGTTATGTCGGGCCTGCTCCGTTGGCTCGGATTAGCCACCAATATATATCAATTGACGATTGGGACTCAGCTTTAAATGGCACCTTCTTTAAGAACACACTAGTACTCCCAACGAGGACCTCACGACACCTGCATACTCTGGCTCTGCACAGGAGAGCTTCAATGAATTGGTGGTTTGACATCCACAATATGTTTTGTCTCCCCGAAAGAGAAGGATAGTATACCTCTGGGTTTCTGAGTAGAGCAGGTAGACAGGAAGGAGATGACGCATCATAACTGAGCCTAAACGTAGGCTTGCGGATGGACACGCAACATGTGGTATGTTGAGCCACTGCCTCTTATCTTTATGTACCTCCTCGGGATGCCGTTCTACCCTTGTTACCGACGCCCAAATTTGCAGATGGTGCAAATATCAACTGACTACGGCTTTGTAAACGACTTGCCAATTATACGCAGTCATTTACGCGACACAAGGGAGTTCTTCATAAAGCTCCACATATGGCCATATTGGCAAGCCATCATAGCTCTACCCGTCGGCTGTCACAACGGTGACGACAATCAGACACGGCAGAGTCGCGAGAAATAGGCAGCAATTCGACCGGAAAGGCCAACATCGATCTATTGTTCGCATTTTCATTTTCTAGATACAGGATTACTGGCCCGGGGTCTGCAATTGGAACATATCAATACAGGCTCAGAATCGATCTGGTACTATAGATAGTTGCCCTACGAATAGGCAACTCCAAGCGGGTACTATATGATTGCTAGCCCGGGGAACAAACATTGAACGCCTAATGGCAACCATCGCAATTGATCGACTTTGGTTCCATGAGAGAATGAGAGAAACTGATAGTCAACACCCATCCCCGTCAACCGCAACATCTCCAGTCGCTTACGGTATCGGAGCATGCATAGGACTCTAAAATGCCTACTTGTCTATTAGCTCCAGTACATGTCACGTCGACGCATTCACCCTGTACGCCTATGAATCCCAAGGTTTGATATCAACGGCTGAGTTTCAAATTCTTGAACACGCTCTTGCCCTTCGCGGTGGCCAGTCTTTTGCACTCTACCCTGGGGACAATGCCCCCCTTCTTCTCCTGTCCCCGAGAGTGAGCCCTCGCTATCTTGGGACTGTAAGATGCCTCTCACGAGCAAAACCGCCACAATGCCAGGTTTGCCTATCGACAAATCCAGCCGGTGGTCTGGGCATTGACGAGCAGGGCGTTTCAATCAGTCTGGCATGGGGGAATGATATAAGAGCGGCTAGGATTTCTTTTCATTTGTGGGACATTTCCCTCACGCAACTGACCTAGTGGCAGCTAGTCCTATGGATTTACTATGGTGTCCCGGGTTTCTGGGATTGGACGGTTCCTGGCCCCACACCGACCGTCATAAAGCGGACCCGCCTCAAGATGCCTACGAATACTGCACCTACTATCGACCGAGCGTGTTGAATTCACGAAGCCCTCGCACAAGTTTGCGATTTTTTCTCCATGAAGATGGGCATGGTGCTCCGATCAAACCGGATCAACCGCGAAGGGCATAGAATTGATTCCAATATCGGCATCCCCTCGCGGCCTCCAGCCCCAGCTAGCATAAGCTTAGCAGGTGTGGAAGTACTGGTGCTAGCTAGTGGTCAAACCAAGAGCTCTAGAGCTCTACGATGGTTTTCAATCTATTGTCGGAGAAATTTTAGGTCAAGGAGGAACTTTGGGAGGAAGTTAACTCAACTATCTCATATATATGCGCTCAGAATGGTTGATGGTTCGACTGAATGCCGGGAACCTGGAGGGAAGCTTGGGTCGATGACATCATACCCGTCAATCCAAATTTTAATGTAAAAATGCTGTCTTGAGGAATGCCGGGCCACAGGTTCCGTGCCCCCTACGGGTATCAGGCACTCTGTGGATCGAATACTCAAAAGTACGCATTGCTAGCATGCTTTGTATTTTCCAGTTATAATTATTGATTCGCAGGTCGAAGATTACGAGGCCATGGAGCTCGGGGCGGTACGAACGACCCGTTATCTGGTCTTGCTAAAGTATTGGGACTCACCGCGTCGGCACAAGATGACCAAATTGATCGTCTGATCACTGGCTTCGTGGAGCGCTAGCTCATTGGCGCGAGGGCGACGACATTTACAAGTCCTTGGCATCTTCCGTCGCGATAGAACATGGATTGCGATAGCACACTAGATTCTAGACTGACAAATAGTCAACTAAACCACATCATGATCGATGATCGGATACCAGAGCTCGAGGTGCAACAAATTGGGAAGGACCTAGGTTGAATGGAGGCCAACACTCGACTAATGCGAGCCGCATACCTCAGATTTGCCAAACAGCATGCAGGCCATGTGCCCAATCGAAGCTCAACCAAGAGCTGTAGAACTCTACGATGTTCTTCGCCTGTTGCGTAAATTAGCTCCGTTTGCCAGGGATATCGATTTAGAGCCAGCTCAGCTATCAATTACGCATCCGTACTGAGCCAAACGAAAACCCGAAACCTGTATCAACCTGTACTTTTATTTAAACTCAACTGAGCGCAACAGGTCCCTTGCGATAGCACACTGGATTCTACGGGAGCGAAATAAGGGGTGTCCTTGAATAGGCAAGCTGTTCACGGACGCACTTTACTACCCGCCCGTAGGATCGAGTGTGTTATCGCAATTGATCTGCTGGGCTCGCTCGAGTTGGTAATCTTTCTCAGAACAAATTAGCTTCATGGAATCCCATTTTTAAATCTCAAAGTAGACCACAGCATAGATCTTAAAACAGAATAGTTTCGTGATGTAATAAAATACATGCGCGTGCGCTCGATAGATATAGAGAGTGTGTAGCAGAAATTCTACATGTGTACCAACGCCTGCCCTTTAAATTGTAAGCTTGAATTTTACTGAGCCCTACAGGCCCAGCGGCTTTGCAGCCATTCAAATAATCCGCAACAGATATCATCGACTCCAAACTCAGTTGACTCCTCATCAGTACTATCAGTCTTCTCAGAATTATACTCTGAAACCTCAACTCGATATCCCTTCCGCATCAAACATTGCTCCGCCGATGGAGACGGTTGACTGCTAACAATGCTCTCCGGTGGGCTGACCGTCGCCGAGTCCGTAGAATACGCAGTTTCCGAGAATGACAATGCAGATTTATGAGCCGCATGAGAATAGTCGTCGGTGAGGTAATCTTCGCTGTCCAAGTCCGCTCCGACTTCGAAGTAAGAATTTTCGATCGGGTCGTGAAAGCTTTGACGAGGAGAGGAAGTATCGATGCTGGTACCGCTAATTCCACCAGCAGATGTACAACCAGACTGGCCGGTGGTCCCAACGCCAGCGTTAGAACCGCAGTCAGTATCGATCGATATTGGAATCCCAGTTCTAGACTTATAGTCTGTGGTGAGAGGTGATTTGGCATTAAGCTTCTCCGCTGATGACCGGCCGGACTGTGAGGTGAATAAGATCGTAGGGATCACCAGAGGTGTGGGTGCGTCTGAAACGACCGGCGAGGTAGGGCTTGAGAGAGGTCCATGGCGGGTATCCTTGGTAGATACGACCGTGCTACCTAGGTTGTATGACTCGATGTAGCAGTACCGGGGGTATGCGAGTCCGATCATTGGTTCTCGAAAATAAAGTATTTAAGGTTTTAGAAGAAATGAGGTAATGATGGCAAGGGAGAAGTCACTGATGTACCGAGGAATGCTGGGGTGGGATGAATCTAGCTAAGGCCAGGGTTGAAATCCGGGATTCCTTGAAATATATACTTTGGTTGAGGTACGGTTTTGCTCTCCAGGTATATTTCAAAAGCCATGGCTCGCCCGAGCGGGGCATCGGGATCTCTGCTTCTCTAACATCATGCGAGAAATTCTAAGCGCCCTTAAAATCTGTTATGGTCTACAACGAAATACTTGAACTTGTGGAGATACATGAATCTACTTTCGGTATAATTCTCAGAGATGCCGTCTTTTTTTTTTAAGTTGGTGGCAGTTGGTTTATACCTGTTAAGGCGAGCTGAGAGGTGTTTAGCTATGTTAGAAACTGTTCAACCCCTCTCAGAAACAAGTGCTGAAGTGTGGTAATATAAGCTTCCCAAAGTGTTGGCTATAGCTATGGTCAAGGTTTCCAACATGGTGTGGTTGTGGAGGGGTTGGAAAGTTGTCTAACATTGCAACTTGAAGAAACCGTTCCAACGATTTGGCTAACTCCATACCAAGTAAACTCTTAGCTAATGGGAATGCTGGTAAACTTGTCTGAATTCCCATGACATCTTCTGTTATGAGAATAATCAGAGATATTATTTCGTCCTCCTGGCTGTTCTATTAATAGCAAGTCTATATATTGTGTTATTTTTTTTGAGTATCCGTATCTTGGGTGGCTATTCTGGTATCGAGTATACAAACTTTGATTCTCTGTAGCCGACAAGCCGACGGGCTAGCCTGAAAATAATGAATTCGAGTATTCGAATGTAATCGACAGTGCAAGGTTCGGATTGTTACGAGTTGACCCCAAGCCGATACCAAGTTGAAACGTGAGATACTCCAGATTTCCGACTTTAGGAATAAACCTCAGTTGAAAAACCACCAACGTCGTGTTAACCGGGAAATTCATAATTTGATACGGCGATCAGCTTCAGGACTGGGTATAACTGGTCTCGTTGGTGATAACTAACTGGCTGCTCCGAAGGGTGTTGCATGTTGTATTTTGAGCGAGCAACACGTCAAAATACAACAAGGCGTCGAGTTGGCTCCGAATTGCAACCGCATGTCGCAACAGTACCACCCATCGATTCAGCATTTGATCCATCCCAGTTTCACCTTTAATGTTTTCCATCGTGGATCGAGAGGACATCAGTCAAATTTGATTATTCAGCCGTAGGTGGAGGGTATCAACGCGAATGATCGGTGATGCCAAATCGGATTCCATGGCCACCTCACAAGGCAGGCTCGCCCAAATGAGGCCGATGGAGCAATATTATTGCACTGACGAGTTAATTATCCGAACCCTGGAAGACCGACAATCTTGAGTATTCTGATCAATCTTCACAAATTATACGGATAGGCCACATGCGTAACGTGGTCTGCGAGGATGGCAAAACGACCGAACCGACGGCTGGATAGCTCCCGCAGCCACATTAACATTGCGACACTATTTCTGTTCGTCCTTTCACTACAAATTAAAACTACGATAGCATGGCAGCAGCTAAATGTATTCAAAAACCGGGGAGCTTGGTGGGACCGGGCAGACATCAGTTTACCCAGGGAGATCCTTCTGCGAGAGGGCAAAGGCTACTTATGTAGTGCTGCCAATCAACCGATACCAGACACCGCGATGGATGCTGTTGTGATATGGAATAGACCTGGAGTCAGAGGTACGGTTTTGAAGGCATTGGCCTTCTACGACGACATGAACTGCGGTAGTGTTCCGGACCCAATTTCAGGACGCTTCCCGTTACCTTCGGTTATCCTAGTCCTGGACGTCGCCAACCCCAATGGGATCTCTATCTTTAATTTCGCGGCCATGGGGTTGGATTTTACCTGGGGGAGCTATAGAGCATTGGACTTAGCGGATGAACGAAATCCAAGACGGCTACTTTCGCAGTTTGCGGGGCGGGATCTTTCAGGTGTTGTCATAGAGAGAGATCCAGCCCCTTCCGCCGCCGATAAACCTTTCAAGGAGCCGACAAAGATCATGGTGAACGCTCAGTCTAAGAGCTTCGACTCGCTCGTAAAATCCCAGAGTATAAACGCATTGTTGCGTCAGATGGCGGAGATGGCACTTCTCGCTTTAGTCCCACCGGAACGAATAAACAAAGTACACATCGAAAATACAACGAAATTGCTCATGGACCAATTACGCCAGGAGGTTGCTACTGAGGAGGCAAGAGGTCAGAATCTTCGACAACGGATGTCGGATTCATCGGCGGGGGCGTCCACGGGACTATTTCAGGGCCCTTCCTTTCCTCAAGAACCCCAATTCAACCTAGACCCGAACCTATACCCCGGTGTATACAACTCGGCTCCATTACAAGCGCCTTCTCAGGGAGCAGGCCTTCAGGCTTCTTCTGGTGGCCCAGGCCCTGGCCCAAACGTGGAACAAATTCCTGCGAATTATCCAAATTCCATGAATGTTCCTCCACCAGGGCAGCAGTTCTATCAAAACTACGACCCATATATGCGAACTGGACAAAATCCATATAATATGGGCCCCCAAATCCCTGTTGGACAGGGCGGTTTCCAGCAGCAGTATTCTCCACAGATTGGGACCCAGCCACAAGTTAGTAATCCTACGTACAACCTACCACAGTCAGGCGTACCACCTACATATTCGCCGATGGTTGGTGGCCAAGGACCCCAACAGCAGACGTCCAACACTGCCCAGAATATGCCCATGCGAGAGGGAGGCATTGGACAGCCACACTCTAGCAACCAACCGCAAGATCGAAGCGATGTTCCCATCTCTTTTCATCCCGAACTCAGAAATATTCTAAACAGAGCGGAGGATCCTCGGACGTTTGGGACGAGACCCGTGGACCTCACCGCGATGATGGGCTCATATTATAGAGAGCCGGACCGCGCCAAATGGATAACCACCTATGAGAAGATATATGAAGGTATGGTGAATCATGCGAAGAAAATTCTCGCGGCGGCGTGGAACATTTACGACTTGGGTGAAAGGGGTGGTATACCGCCTATGGGGATTTTGACCCAGGGGAACCAAGGAAACCAGGCGGGGCAGATGCAGCAACCTCAGACGGAGAACCAGCCTTCAAGTGGTTTCGCACCCCCAAGAAACGAAGGCTTATCTGACAATGAACCCAATGTGAATCAACAAGGTTTTCAAAGTCGGCCGCCTCAAATGAGTGAGGTCGATCCAGCAGATATTTACCTGGACTTGGGAGACCGTCAGCCCGGCTCGATGCAAACGGAGCCTCCCCAACAGGAGCCGCAACAGGGACCTCCACTCTTCAATACGGTATCGATTCAACCGCCTGTGCAGGGTTTAGGAATGGGAAACCCGCAGTCTACCGAAATGCAATTAGAACCGGCGCCCTCGGAAGAAATATCTCAACCTTCGGAAAGTATACCGCTAGCACATGCGTTCGCGGGTCCGAGAATAGAATCACAACGGGTGAATCTTCCACGAGGAGGAGGAGAGACGTCCAATACTGGGAACTCTCCTTCCGGGCCTCAGACGGGGCAAAATGCGGGCCCACGAGGTACTGGCCCCCAAATATCAGCTGACACTGAGCAACAGCCTCGCCCTGACCCTCGCGCTTCCCAACAATCGGGAGGTCCACTACTCGTTGCACCTCTTTCGACCCCAGGGGTTTTCAGATTGGTTCCAAATACTAGACAGACCGACGCAGAAGGCCAACCATACCCTGAAACTGCGATCATAGGGCGACCCCCAAATACGAGTGGCTCGCAGAACACTGGTCCTTTACCGTCAGAACAAGGAGCTGGTACGGAGCAGCAGGCCCCCTGGAATTGGAACCAGGCCCGGCCTCAATTAAATAATGTCCAATGGCTACGAGGGCAAGAAAATCCATTCGGAAGACAATCAGCACCATCAGACCAACTTGGAGAGGGACCATCACAGGGGAACATCCCAGATTCGTCGCAAAACCCATCAGGGAACAGGCTATCGGGTGAGGAAGCTCCACTAACTGAGACGCAAACTTTCTTGGATCCGCGCCCGGATACGAATCAGCAACTAGGGTCTCAGATAGAGTTAGAAGAACCGTTATCGTATAACCAAGAGCCTTCGGGGTCTCAAGTGCCACCTACGAATGAGCAACAATTAGCCCAGAATGATCCTCCAGGAGAAACACTACCCGACTTTGTTCGAGCTGACTCGGACGAAATATTTCGAGGAGATCCCTTTCCGGATTGGAGTAATCAAATCCAAAGAGTTGTAGAAAACCCCGATAGTGGCGAACCGGGGATCGCACAGCGTCCCGTATCATCCTCAGATAATATCATTGCGGCAGAAGAGAACATGGAACCACAAGAAGGCCAGGGGGGCCAAAGTGAATCAGCTGCGGAAAGTGCGTCAATCGAACTCGAACTTGAAGATGTGGCTCAGGAGCAAAATGACGAGGAACCAGCAGAGGATTTCAGCTTCGATTCCGATCTTTTCGAGATGCATAATCCAGATCCTCTTAATGAAAACCGTGATAGAGAGCGTCAAATAGATTTGTATGGAATACACGGACCTGCCGATGAGCCCGGTTCACCGGCGTCCGCTCGGTCAGTGATCAACGAAATCGATATCGGTGGGGGTTTAGGTCAGGTTCGGAGCAGTCCTTCTCGGGAAGTTACTGGGCAAAGAAACTCTCAAGTGAACCCAGAGCCCATAAATGACGATGCCGATTTCCGCCAGTTTGAAGACACAGTACGTAATATGATATGGGATAAGCCATCGACATCTGAGCGGATTCCGCAGCCTCTATTTCCTAGTAGCCTACAGTTTGGAGATCTAACTGGTATGTATACCACCATATGTCGAAAACGTATTTCGCTAACTTAGGACATATAGACGAAGAACTTCTACGCCCTCCTCCAATACCAACTCCCAGAAATACCCGGAACACCGCGCCAAGGGAAAATAATATAGATCCAACAGCCCCAGGTCTTAGTCTACAGCACCAGTATGCCAACGAGCTAGGCAGATTACAAAAGCTCGATCGCGACCAGCGGCAGCCAAACGCCCAGAGGATACCAGGGTACATGACCCCAGCATTCCTCCGCCCCTACGAACCGGATCCACCAGGAAACCCTTTCTTGGAAGAAGACACAACAGTATTAGACCCAGCTGCGATGTTATCAAGCCTTAACCCGGACTTGACACGCCAACAAGTATGGGATACAGAACCCGTGTTTATGGACCCAATGATGGATAGAGCCTTCGAACGGCAGCGACTTCAAGAGGAGAGGGAGAGGAGAAATGCGGAAAGAGATGCTAGTCCACTGGCGCAATGGCGGGATTGGCTGAAATCAATGACAAAGTTCGAGCAACGGAAGCCAGCGATACCCGAAGATATTCCTTATTGGCAAGGTCCAGCATTCCTGAGTCCGGGCGCTGAGCAGAGATCTAATCCTGCGAGGCCGTCGACGGCAGAGGAGTTGGATGCTATTAACAATTCAGAAGAGGATGATTTTGATTGGAACGAGGCTGAGGGGGGGTTGGTGTCGAAAAGGAGGAGGTTAAATCCTCGAGATTTATTACGCTGAAAAGAAATGCCCCTTATAAGATAAAGGTCTTTTCTGATTCGCACACCTTTGCCATTGAGTTTTTTTATATGATGTACAAGACTAGACAATATATTAATATATATAACAGCGTTGTCGACGGCGCGAGACGCACAATCGCTTCTTTAGTAGTAATGAAGTTTAATACGGGGAATAACAGGCGGGTGAGTCAATAGGAGCTCGATTTCAAGCGAAACGAGTGAGAGAATTAATTCGCTCTTGATATTTCTCGTGGTACCACCAGTCTAGCCTAGCCACTTCTAGTCTTGTAATGGCCTACTTCCACGTTTCGATATCTTAAATTTACATATAAAGCTTTTCTCGTGAACCAGGCTGCTGATATAAAGCGTTTGAATGACGAAACACACAGGATCCACATGTAAACGCCCATGGCTCTCACTACTATTTCTCCTCCCCCTCCCCGCCTCCACCTTCTACATCGAAGTCGCCATGAATAACGGCGCCTACTTCACTCGCGACTACCCACTCAAAACCGGGAACGGAAAACCCGAATCCACAGCCCTCTACAAATGCCTAACTGGCAGCGAAATCTTCCAAAACCACCCGGTAGAAGGTGTAGCCCTCTGGAACCGCGTCGACAGTCAAGCAACCCTCGCCTTAGCCCTCTACCATGGTAAGGACTGTACCAAAGCCCGAGGGTCGACACGCGCCCTACCGCGGTTTATGATGCTGCTCGACCCTGAACGGATACGTGGAGTGCATGTGGTGGACCTTAAGGCTTACGGGTTGATGCCTGAATGCAAGAGCTGGCAAGGGGTGAAGGTGCACGAGGAGTTGAAGCCCGGTGGGGCGTTGTTCGGGCTTGATCCTACGGAGTTACCGGGAAGTTTGGTGTACTGGGATATGAATGGTCTGAGGCACGTCGAAGCCAATGCGATAAAGTTGATCAACGGGATACGCTACGAGGCTCTTGATAGCAAACGACAGATTTCACAGTATTTGAGAGATATTGTTGAATTGGAGGTTAACCCTGAGATCGCAGCAAAACCACAGAATGCGGAGATGGGGCTGATGAGGACACTGAACAAACAATTAGGCATTCAAGGGGATACAGTGGAGAATCCACCAGTTCCGCCGGAGTATCTACCAGCTATGAAGCTACCTGTTGATGACAACTATGAACCATTGACAGAGCAAGAGGTATTAGAAGCACTGGGACGCAACACCGCCAGAAGAATTGATTTGCCAGGGCTTGCGAATACTCTTGGCAGGAAATCCCAAATTACCCCAATCACCATTCCCGGCCTGGGAGGGTTGATATTCAATACAAGACCTACGACAGAAGAGATTCTGAGACAAAGGGTTCCGATGGAGGATTTGGTCAGAAGTTTTAAACAGGTAGCTGATACAAGGGTCGCTAAGAAAGCGTGGTATGACAGGTTCGAAGCGCAGATGAAATCTGATCTGCGGGTGTTGGCGGATGCGTGGAGGGTGTTCTGGACGTGGGACAAAGGGAATTCAGAGATGGCAAGTGCGCGGGGTATTCTGACACAGGCCCGGAATCAGGAGACGGATCAGGCTAGAGGAGGAGGAAATGTGAATCCGAGTGTGATCAACCTGGCCCAACGGGTTCAAGGAGCACCGGATCAACTGGATCCTAATAGGGTAGAAATTGAGGAGGAAGAGATACCAGTACTTGACAGTGATAACAGTCCTGCGGCTGAAGACGACGTCATAAGTCTGGGAATGCAGGGTGGGAACCCACCACCGGGTCTGAGGACCGGAGTTAGTGACTTTTTCGGGGGAATATCAGATCCATACGATGTCGAGAGCGGAATCTCGAGGGAAACCCAGTTCAATATGGGGCTAGGGATGTTGGATAGAGGGGGCCAGTCACCTCAGCGAGGAGCGTCCATGGATGATCTAGAGTCTCCTGCGGATTTTGTGCAGGAGGGCAACCAGAATTACCCCGCAGTTAATGAGCCAAACTTGGGAGTCGGAACTGGCCCAAACATCGCTCAGAACGTGGAGGATGCGGAGAGTGACGACAGTGGAACACTGACGCTGAAGAGGAAAAAGATCAATTAGTCGGCCCGTTGCTCTAGACGGTCGATAGACCCGTACATTAATCGATGCTTCAGTAGGCTCTTCCGATCGAAATTACTGTCCATACCAAGCCACGAGTCGTTGAATGTAGGTAGAAACCGAGCTAGCACACATTAACAGTGCAATAATAGTTGTCCAGGCGAACAGGCGGTTCGTGTGTTGTGGGACGTTGCCCCTGTTGGATTTTGCACTTCCGAATCGGGAATGGTGCACAGAAACTGGTGGAGCGGCATCGGCCGGTGACTGAGGACGGGCTCCGTTGCTGTGACGTGGGGACTTTATCGATATCAAATTCAAATGCAAACCCGCCTGCTAGAAAACGGTGTCGGTACGTGTGTAATCGCTTCTGGGAGCAAGCCAATTGAGCTTTGTCCATGTACTCCTCCACGGAGAATACCATCGATGCAATGGCCCACCGATTTCGATTGATCCAGATTGCAAACATTGCATGCAAACTGCCCCAAGAAATCGGCGAGCCAGAATCGGAGCTCAAACCGGGCGGGATCTGAAGAAATTTCTGATCATCCATTCCGGCCCAGGCCAGGGAGCTCCTTGACACTTACTTTGACTTAGCACAGGAACTTGCAGGCCCCCGTCCGGCTGGCTGTACTGAGAACCGCAGACTACCGCATGTTGGGACCGGTACCTTGCTGCATCGGCCCTAGCGTCAGTGGATAAACTCAACAGCTGCAGCAGTTCCCCGCCCGAATCGAGCATGCCTTCGTGTGACCTGCGTTCCAAGATTGCTGTTTGTATGGGACGAAGGAGCCAATTGCCCGCTGCCGATTATGAGCAATTGGCTGGACCCGGTGGTCCTGTGCCGTACCGTTCGGAGCGGTGAGTGGAGCAGCAGGAGGTTGGAGTTTCTTTATCTTTTTAATACGCCCTGCCCACGCGCCGCTTCGCAGCAAGTTTATTCCTTCCGCCCAAAATTTTTACATCATATTAAAAACTCCCGTCCCAACGTCACCCTCACCATTAACTGCACTTTCCATACTTCTAGATACTCAGTTATCTTGCCCTTTGCCAATTGATCGGTATTCCGTAATTTTCTATTCTGTCGAAATCAGAGCAGGAAGAAACAGTAGCGTGTGCTCATACCATCTAATCCCTCCAAACCCCTCTTCTACGCACAGCATACACAAGCAAAACTGGAGCCTCGGTAGCACTCCTTCTCAACCAATTCACCATGTCCCAAAGACTTATGATCAAGAACATCCCCATTTCGAAGCTTAACACCTTCGCCGCCTACACCCGGGCCTTCAATTCCTTAACGGCGATTCATAAACTCGTCCCGCCTTTAGCACCTGCCGCGACCTCAAATGTCGCTGGGAAACGCCTCTACACGACGGGCTACAGGGTCAAATCCATCCTGCAGGCCCGCACGTTTTCCACGACGGTCGCGAGAAAGGTGCAGGATAAGGCTCAGACTGCGCCTTCTGCGAAGGCCTATCTCGAGTCGGGGGTGATTGCTGGTAGTGGCAATCTGGTGGATGTGAACAAGGTGTTGGTCATTGGCAGTGGTGGATTGAGTATCGGGCAGGCTGGAGAATTCGACTACTCTGGTGAGTTCCTACATATCCATTGTGCATGGCCTTCAGATGGGTGTATATTCTCGAAGTAGAGTCTCTAACATCGGAATTTCGTCCACAGGCTCCCAAGCTATAAAAGCGTTGAAAGAGGCTGGAAAACAGTCTATCCTTATTAATCCTAATATCGCGAACATTCAGACCTCTCACTTCCTTGCTGATGAGGTCTACTTCCTCCCGGTTACCACCGAGTACATCTCCCATGTCATTGAGCGAGAACGCCCAGATGGTATTCTCCTCACCTTTGGAGGTCAGACCGGTCTCAATGTCGGTGTTAAGCTCGACAAGATGGGTGTTTTCGAGAGAATGGGCGTCAAAGTCCTGGGGACTCCAATCAAGACGTTGGAAACATCCGAGGATCGTGACTTGTTCGCGAAAGCCTTGAAAGAGATTGATATCCCGATTGCGGAGTCAATTGCTGTCAATACCGTCGAGGAGGCGTTGTCTGCCGCTGAACAGATCGGATATCCTATCATTGTTCGTTCAGCTTACGCCCTAGGTGGCTTGGGTTCTGGATTTGCGAAGGACCGTGCGGAACTCGAGTCCTTGTCCTCTCAATCCCTCTCTCTCGCACCCCAGATTCTCGTCGAGAAGTCCCTCAAAGGATGGAAGGAAGTCGAGTACGAAGTCGTCCGAGATGCCTCCAACAACTGCATCACTGTCTGTAACATGGAGAACTTCGATCCTCTTGGTATCCACACCGGAGACAGTATCGTCGTTGCCCCGTCCCAGACTCTCAGCGATGAGGAGTACCACATGCTTCGATCTGCCGCCATCAAGATCGTTCGACATCTCGGTGTGGTCGGTGAGTGTAACGTGCAGTACGCTCTTCAACCTGATGGGTTGGACTACAGGGTCATTGAGGTCAATGCTCGTCTTTCTCGGTCATCTGCGCTCGCTAGCAAGGCCACGGGATACCCATTGGCCTATACCGCTGCGAAGATTGCCTTGGGACATACCCTCCCAGAGCTGCCCAACGCTGTTACCAAGACTACTACTGCCAATTTCGAGCCTTCACTGGATTACATCGTCTCCAAGATTCCACGATGGGATTTGAGCAAATTCGGACATGTCAAGCGCGATATTGGCTCCGCTATGAAGTCTGTCGGTGAGGTTATGGCTATCGGTCGTACCTTTGAGGAGTCCATTCAAAAGGCCATTCGCCAGGTCGACCCTAAGTTCCTTGGCTTCCAAGGTGACAAGTTTGATGATCTAGACTACGAACTCTCCAACCCAACTGATAGACGATGGCTCGCTGTTGGTCAAGCCATGCTTCACGAGAACTATAGTGTAGAACGTGTCCATGAGCTCACCAAGATCGATAAATGGTTCCTCTACAAGCTCCAGAACATCGTCGACTGCCACCACGAGATCCTCAACATCGGCTCCCTCTTCGGTCTCAACCAGGAAATCCTGCTGAAGGCCAAGAAGCTCGGTTTTGGCGACAAGCAGATTGCGAAGTTGGTTGGATGCACTGAAGACGAGGTCCGCGCCCGCCGAAAGAACTTCGGTATCCACCCATGGGTCAAGAAGATCGATACCCTTGCCGCCGAATTCCCAGCTGATACCAACTATCTGTACACCACCTACAATGCCTCTTCTCACGACGTCACCTTCGACGACCACGGTATCGTCATCCTCGGTTCCGGCGTCTACCGTATCGGTAGTTCTGTCGAATTCGACTGGTGTGCCGTCTCCGCCACTCTCGCTCTCCGAGAACTCGGCAAGAAGACTGTGATGATCAACTATAACCCCGAGACTTACTCCACCGATTTCGACACCGCAGACAAGCTCTACTTCGAAGAATTGAGCTATGAGCGTGTGATGGATATCTACGAACTCGAAGCTGCCGCCGGTGTGGTTGTTTCCGTCGGTGGTCAGCTACCGCAGAACATCGCACTCAAGCTCTCTGAGACCGGCGCTAAGGTTTTGGGAACTGATCCAAAGGATATTGATAAGGCAGAGGATCGTCACAAGTTCTCCCAAATCCTCGACAGCATTGGTGTGGACCAGCCAGCATGGAAGGAACTCACTAGCTTCGAGGAAGCTCTCAACTTCTCCCGCTCCGTCGGGTTCCCCGTTCTCGTCCGTCCTTCTTACGTTCTCTCCGGTGCCGCCATGAGCGTTATCCGCGATGAAAGCGAACTTGAGCAGAAACTCAAGAACGCTGCGGCGGTTACACCTGATCACCCAGTCGTTATTACAAAGTTCATCGAAGGCGCCATGGAAATCGACGTTGATGCCGTAGCCCACGAAGGAAAACTCCTCATCCACGCTGTATCCGAGCACGTTGAACAAGCCGGCGTCCACTCCGGTGATGCCACCCTTGTGCTCCCACCCCAAAGCCTAGACGAAGCCACCATGGCCCGCGTCAAGGATATCGCCATCAAGGTCGCCAAGGCATGGTCCATCACCGGTCCCTACAACATGCAGATTATCAAGGCCGACAACCCAGAAGGTGGAGAGCCAGAACTTAAGGTCATCGAATGTAACCTTCGTGCCTCCCGTTCTTTCCCATTCGTCAGCAAGGTTCTCGGCGTAAACTTCGTCGATGTCGCCACTAAAGCCCTCGCCAACACCGCTGTTCCAGAACCCGTCGACGTTATGGCACAAAAGGTTGACCGCGTTGCTACTAAAGTTCCACAGTTCTCGTGGACTCGATTGGCAGGTGCCGATCCCTTCTTGGGAGTTGAGATGGCTAGTACTGGGGAAATTGCATGTTTCGGAAAGGATCTCGTCGAGGCATACTGGGCTAGCATCCAGTCCGTCATGAACTTCACAGTCCCAGAGCCCGGTAGCGGTATCCTCATCGGCGGTGATACTTCCGCCCCACACCTCAAGCAAATAGTCGAATACATCGCCCCAATGGGATACAAACTCCTTGCTGCCAATCCCAAGGTTAAGGAGGCACTAGAGAAGGACGTGCCTGCCGCCAAGATCGAGGTCGTCGAGTTCCCCAAGACGGACAAGAGGAAGTTGAGAGAGTTATTCAAGGAGAAGGATGTCAAGGGTGTCTTTAACCTGGCGGCTGCTAGGGGTAAGGATTTGTTGGATGAGGACTACGTGATGAGGAGGAATGCGGTTGACTTTAACGTGCCGTTGTTCATGGAGCCTAAGGTATGTGTTCCTCCCAAGTCCCCTGTGCTGTCTAATTTCCAATTTACTAATATGATGTGTACCGCAGACCGCCGTTCTCTTCGCCAGATGTTTGAGCGAGAAGCTACCAAGGA
The DNA here is from genome assembly GCA_036971245.1 of Arthrobotrys sphaeroides. Taxonomy (NCBI): domain Eukaryota; kingdom Fungi; phylum Ascomycota; class Orbiliomycetes; order Orbiliales; family Orbiliaceae; genus Arthrobotrys; species Arthrobotrys sphaeroides. The sequence goes on along the minus strand of JAJTTW010000013.1, from coordinate 327,820 downwards.
AGGAAGGTATCCCCAGCGAAGTTAAGCGGTGGAGTGAATTTATTGGCGGAAAGCCATTGTAGAAGAGCGACCAGCGATGATGGCCATTGCTAGGTCCCCATGGAAAGAAGCGGAGCATATGCACCAACCGCAAACGAAGTTACTTCTATTCTGTTTTTCTTTATTAGTTTAAGCATTAGCTGCTGAGGTTTTTGGTATGGGCGGGTTTTACTTGGTGATATTCAATTGGCATGACTGTGTACATAGAAAAAGCAGAAAAAACCATCGTTCGAAATGGAAAAAAGCGATATGAGATTTGAGAGATACCGAGGTTGACAATCGTTTGGCTGCACGTGCACGCGTGTCGTAGTCAGTATAAAGCAAGTAATAGATCCAGGTCGCTCGATCCCGGTGAGCCGAGCCATCACTTCACTTGAAACTCGCATGCGCACATAACTTTATGATCATATTGAATTTCTCAGTTCATTGCCTTCATCATGACAAAAGGGGATCGATCTCGTGAACAGGAAAGGGTGGAGGAGGAGAAGAAAGAAACATGCCAGGAAAAGTAACCTGCCATACTATAGTACTACCTACTAACGACTACTAACTAATAATAATAAGTTTTGTAACGGCAAAATAGAACAGAAAACAGAGGATTAAGAGCGCAACAGGGCTATATATACATCGCGTGAAAAGGGAGGAAGCAATTACTAGGAAAGGGGAGACGGCATTAATGAACAAAGAACACGGCTTGAAAAACCAATAGAAACCTAAGCGCTTGACGAGTAATTAACTTAAGGTCGCAGGCGCGCTTCCAAGGCTTATAAAGCTCTTTTAAACACACGCATGACGTAGTAAACAAGAAACTGATCGCAAGGTTCGTACGATCTGTTCCCGCCACAACGTAGGCAACCGCCTCATCGATCATACAAGGGGACCAGTAAGAATATAATTTTTTTATCGTTGAATTTTCATTTCGTTCGCCAGGAGGAATAAACATTCTTGCTCTTGGCCGACATACATCCCTGGGCTAATCGCCTTCGCTGGAAGTATTTAAATCAATAATAATGCAGATAAGGCTATACCGCTTGTGTCCAAACCTCGTTCCATAACAGCGTGGGGCAAGAACGAGGGGTAGACAAGAAGGAAAAATAGGTATGCCGAGAGGATAGAGAGGATAGTGGTGGGGGGTTAGAGGAGGGCGGCATATAGATGTAAAGAATACAGAGATAAAATGCTTTAGGAGAAAGCTCGAAACATTAAGAAAATTCACAAGGAACAGAAGGGCCAAAACACAGGAGTATCCAAGCAGAGAAGCGAGACCATAGAACAAAACCAGCACGTAATTACCATGATAAAAGTCTCCGATCACATAAGTTCGGAGGTCTCATCGGATCCGGGGCATTCAGGCTTCGGCGGCTACTTCAGTGGTAGCTTCAGCGACAGGCGCGGCTTCTTCCTTCTTTTCATCAGTAGCGGTCTCTTCATCGGCGGCTGGTGGGGCATCAGCCTTTTCCTCCTTCTCGGCGACACTCTCAGTGCCCTCTTTAGCGTCAGACCCGGAGAGTTCGACTTTCTCTTTCGGTTCTTCGGTCTTCTGCTTCTCGGGTTCGCCGGAAAGCTCGGGGCTCTTTGCAGATTTGTCTTTTCCACTTGTGCTTCCTTTCTTCACACCATTGGGCTCAGCACCAGAGGTCTCGGGATCATTCGCGAGTAGCTGGTTCCACTCGTCCAGCATCTTGAGAGTACGATCCTTGAACTTGTACTTGTCATCGAAGGGAATACTAGCCAAGCGCAGGAGGGCCTTCAAAACCTTGTTGATTTTGGTCTTCTTGATGATCGCGACCTCCAGTTTAGGGTACGATTCAAGTTTCTGGAAGTAGTGGTCGATATTGACAACCTCCTATGATATTTGATATGTATCAGCATCTGTCTGAAGCGCACTAAAGGGCAAAGATAAAGACTTACAGCTTCAGTGGGAACCTTATCGGTGGTGAGTAGAGCCTTCTGGATCTTGTGGCGAAGATACATGACTTCTTTCTCTTTCTGATCCTTCTCGACGGTCAGATTTTTGGCTTTGGCAGAGGATGAAGGAGCCTCGTCGGGCGTCTCGTCTTTCTCGGCCGGCTTCTTCTCAGCAGCCTTCGACTTCTTCTTTGCGCTCTTATCGATGGTGTCCTCATCTTCCTCAGAGGCGACAGCAGCGGTTCGCTTTTTCGACGACTTGGGAGCTGGGGTTTCTTCGGCCGCCTTCTTCTTGGACGCACCATTGACAGGTGTCTTCGCTTTAGACGAGGCTGGAGTCTTAGCATTCTTTCCGGTATTTTGCTTCTTCGGGGTCTTGGAGGTCTTTATGGACATCAGTAAGATCTTATACGGATTGAGAATAGGAACCCTTACATCTTCGACTTCTTCCTCTGCCTTGCGTTTCTTAGATGTCGACTCCTTTGCTGGTGCGGCTTTCTTCTTACCCTTAGGGGCTTTAACTTCAATCTCCTCTTCTTCCTCCTCTTCAGGTTCATCGACCTCCATTGCATCTGCCTCTTCTTCCTCTTCCTCCGCCTCATTATAGGCTTTGGCCTTGATGTCGCGAATGTCCTCAAGAGAATAGCCCTTCTTAGCGTTTTCGTACGCCTTTACGATGTCCTTTGCCTTTCCACGAGGTGAAAAGGCGTCAATGGCGGTCTGGTCGAGGGGCATGATCTCCGTGAACATTGTCCAGGCGCTGGAAGGCGGTCAGCAGCGCTCCGAGAAAGAAACAGAAAGAAAAAGGGAGTGAGAGAAACTTACAAACTTTCAAAGTTATCGAGGAACATGATGGGCCAATGACCAGCGGAGCTGCCTCGAGCTGCAATTGGAATATCCTCGTCTGCCATACCTGACATGCTGAACTTTCCCTTCCTTTTGCTAGTACTGTCCTTCGGACGTGCGTTCTGAACGCTTTCGGGAAGCATATCGTCTTCGACAATGATAGCTGGCCAAGGAGAATACCCCTTCAAGCGGGCTAGAACGATCATACCGGGCTTAAGGGCCATATCAGGGCCGGCTTTGCCACCAAAAGATTTGCGCTTGTTAGCCGAACTAGTAGCAGCGGCACCGGAAAGGTTGGCCGAGCTCTTTTTCTTCGCTGGTGTGCGGCTCTTTGTGGCTTCTTGGGCCTTCTGAGCGGCAGCGCGTGAAGGACGGTTGGCCTCGGTGATGGGGGAGATAGCAGGGGAGTCATCGTGGTCGTTGCTATCGACTGGGACTGTGGTTTGCGTCGTGTCATTGTCATCGGCTCCCTGTGGAGCAGGTTCCTCTGATGGTTCGTCGTCGTTTGTCGTCTTTTCCGCGTCATCGGAGGGTTTGGCTGGTGTTGTGTCAGCGGCGGCATCTGTAGGTTTGGATGGCTCAGGAGACTTGCTGTTGGTGGTAGCAGCCGACACCTCGGCCTCCTTAGTCGGTGCAACGGTGGAAGTAACCTCCGAAGGGGTTTCCTTGACTTCCGACGTGGATTCGGGGGCTACCGGTGGTGCTGGCGACTTGGCCTTCTCAACGGTAGACATGATGAAGAGGATCGGAATCGATCAAATGTACCGAAGGATGACTGTAAAGATGGATGGAAGGTGGACCGGGGGTAGAGCCAGTCGGGGAGAAGGCTTCCAACGGGTGATTGTAGGTGCACGACGCGTTTTTCAGCGTCCTTTCAGGTGCCTGAGGAGGCGGCAGGCGGCAGCTAACGGTTGGTTGGGGGAATTTCGGGATTGCGACTTCGAATCGCGCGTGTCTGATGAAGATGGATTGGGCTAGCGCTTGATCGGGCGATCGTGATGCTGTGGTGGTGAAGTTGGTGGGGGTCGATGGGATGCCGGCAGGTTTGTGGAGGAGGAAGGAAGAGGGAGAAGAGAGGAAGAGGAAGCGGAAAAGTGGGAAGGCTTAAGGCAGGCAAAAGAACGACACACCAAAACGGGCATCGGCAACGGCAACAATGCGCAACAACGCCAACCAACACCCAGCCACTTGAGAGACTCTGCTGTTAGCACGAATGGATCGAGTAGACGATGGTAGGCACTTGGACTGCCGATGCACTGACTAGTGGTCGGAGCGGACAAAGAAAGAAAATGGCCGTGTCTGGGTATGTTGGCTGTCTATATCTCACCACTCCCGCTGCTATGATGCCTTGCTAACGTACTATAGCTGGGGGCTGATGGACTCTTTACGCCACAAGCACGATCGAAGAAAGTAAACGAACAAAGAGAACCTCCCGTCCGTGAAGCCCGTACCTGTGCCCCAAGGGAAGGAGGGTGGGCTGGCGGCAAGCAAGATATGGGCAATCACCATACACCACCACCCTCCGACTGGCTTTTTCTATCAAAAGCTCATGCAGAAATCGCAGTCGCATCAACAGCAAACCCAGCTGGAGCAATGTTTACGCAAAACGGGTCCGGGCTGCGGAAAAATGCCTACCCCGGTTGAACTTGCATGATGTCACAGGCATAAATACCTCGCCCATTGGCTCGCTTTTTAGCGGATGGCATCGAGAAGTGACAGATTTCGTCCAAGCGAGCTAGCTGCTTCGGGGGAAGGTCCTGTGGAGCATCCTGGCGGGTATACACCCGGGTCTGGCTTTGCTGGCAGGATCCAACCATGCACGATCGTGCGCGAGCTGGATACGCAAATATATCCAGATACGGGACTCTGGTCTTTGACGCGACTTCTCGTGAGGCTCAGGAAGTATGTGTCCATGGGCCGGCCCAATTCACACACGCACAGATTCTCGTGGATACTACGCCTCCGACGGGAGCTAAATCTCATATATCAAAATGCAACAAAGCCGGCCTCGGCCTACGCGTTGCGACCACAGTCGTTGATACACAAGCTCTCGCAATACGGTCAATTCGGGAGACCGTTGGCGATGCCCTGGTCTTCTACTGCCAAGGTCATTTATCTCTCGTCGGGAATGAAGGTCCCAGCCAGTATACTGCCACGGAACTGCCACGGAATTTCAATCGACCATCTAGTAATACAATTTATCCCTGGAGACAGCATCATACCAGTCGCAAATAATAGCTTCGAAGTTCAAGATTAAAGTCGATCTAACGTGTACACATTCGGGATATATTGTGTATGAATCTATATATACCCGGTTAACTAAGTGCGTGAGTATATTTCCTGCATAAACTCATGTGCGAGACTGGTCTGGTATGCCATTGTTCGCCAACAGTCGGGGTACTTTCTCCGCCTCGACTAGCTTCGCTTCATCCCCCGCTCGAATTCCTGCCCTCTCCCACTTCACGACATCCTTCAATGCCTTACTTAGGATATAATTCTTCATACCCGCCGGATCTAATTTAAACTCACTGCTCAAACCGAGTTCATGCGCAATCAGTCCCGCTACAAATGGGGCTGAAAAAGACGTCCCGCTATGGTCACCGGAGCCACCGCCATTGTTTGCCAATATAATACGACCACCAGGGGCCCAAATATCCACACACGCACCATAGTTGGAGAAATCAACACGAGTATCGAGGATATTCGTCGCTCCAACAGTGATGGCGGGTATCAGGCGTGATAGGGCGGCGGGATAGAAATCGCAAGCATCCCTACCATCGTTCCCTGCAGAAATCACGACATGCGCCCCGGCATCTATCGCCATTTGAAACATGTCAAATACGACTTCGGAGGGATTGCCTATCGGAGCGCCCCACGAGAAGTTCATGACAGATCCCAAAAAATTAGGATCTTGCTTTCGTTTATTATGTGATTCAATAGCGACAGCAAGACCATCATGGACGCCGCTACCTTCAAAAGCCCCGTCACTCGCGGTGACCTTGACACCGAAGATATTGGCTCCTTTTGCAACGCCGTATGTACGACCGGCGGCCGCTGCGGCGACGGGTGTCCTAATGTACTCGCGCGCTCGCATACGTTAGCCACTGCATGTAATTAATTTAAACCAGGTTACGCTCGCAGCTGGTACGCTATGGGAGTTCTAACAGCCAACTATCGATAGAAGTCTCCCGGTGCATGCAGCGCTGGATACGATGTTCATCACAGGTGTTACATACCCATGACCAAAATGATCCGCGCCTCCATCATCAGACGCAGAGAACAGTACTTCTGCTCTCCCCTCAAAGTCCGGATGGTGAGCATCCAAGCCAGTATCGAAGATATACACATCAACCCCCCGTCCCGCAGTCTCATGGTACTTGTAGCTATACACCATCAGTTTCTCTCTGTTCGCGTCAAAGTCGCCTACACCAGGAAATCCGTCCAGGAATGGAATCGCAGCAACTGGCTCCGATGTAGACATTCTTTGAAGGCCCCAGGATGCACCACATTGCTCCATGTACGGTGGATCACTAATCCATCCTACGGACTGGCACCTCGCTATCTTGGTCGGAAATAGCGTGTCGTGTACTCCCCATCCAGTAGGCGAGTTCCCGTCCGGTGGGTTAGGTACGATGTCAATCGGATCCCTCCTCCAATGCAGATCCTCCTCCACCTTTTCGACATAATGCAAAGCCTTGATTCGCTCCCTTTCAAGCTCTGTCATTTCGATTGATAAGGCCCGTCTAACGTTGGCGCCGAAAGTCTTCATCTTGCGCCCCGTAGGGGTTTTGAAATACCGGAAACTATTGAGTTTGTTCGAGGATGGAGTTTCAAATATTTTGGTATCCCAGCCCATATCAACAAGGACTTTTTCCCAAGGTCGCTGCTCGGATGCTTTGAGGACGATAATATAAGGTGAAGTCGGGGGCGGGGGATCATCCTCGGGTCCAATATTCGGCAGCCATGGGTTTGCCCGATTCATGCCCGGTGGCCCAGCAGGCATGCATAGTGCCAATTCTATCGCAACAAGGACAAGAATAATAGTCAACTTCATTCCGGTATAAGTTTTTAATTAAAGCACCTCAGGGAAATAAAAAAGTGGAATATAGATAACAAGTCGAGTGCCACCGGGGCAGTATCAAATCGTCTTTCCCACTACTAGAGGGAATTTGCAGTGTTTCGAAGCCAAACGAGGGGGAAATAAACTCTCTGTCTGTCTAACCATAGTCGTGGAGCCGAAGGGGGCGTCTATAGATCTTTAAAGGGCCCGACCGACGGAAGCCTACAGATATCTACCCTAGAGACCTGGCTCTCCAGCCCCCAGATCTCGTATCACCTCCCGGCCCTAACTCCCACAACGGCTTGTATGGAGATGAAACATTCTCAGGCATGGGTATCAGTTCTTCTGTCGATTCTTGTATCCTGTACGAAAAAAGAACTCTGACAGGAAGATATGATAACACGACTGCAAGGTCTGGGTTGGATACAGCCACGCGGCCACGGACCTGACAGCTGCAGGCCCACGATATATTGATGTGGAACAGCAACTGTCACCTATTATATGTGGCACAACCGTGCTAGAGCCCAAATAGCTATAGGCTTGCGCGCGTCTGCCCATGTCTAGATCGAAGCAGTGAAACTGAATGTTAATTACGTTAACATATGTTGGATCCCAACCAGCCAGATTTCTTGGAGGCTAACCCGTCTTATTTCCAGGCCTGGACAGGTGTAGCCTGCCATTATACTACAATATCAAAATGTACCTACGCGCTTCTTGAGAGAATCGGTTCCGTTTAATTGCCAGCGTATATACATTACGGGCCCGCACACAATCTCTGGGCGTCGACTGGCCTTCTAAGCTATGGAAAATTTCCAACACTGAATACGCGTTGACGTATCCTGTAGACAGGCGTGCACTTGAATTAATTTCGGAGTTCGAAGTGACCATGTAATTTCCAAGTAGACCGAAGTAGTATATAACGCCGTTTCTTCACTCCCACTCCATCGGTCTCTGAGAACCGCGGCTCGGCTGCGTAGACTTGCCTGTTTGGCTATGTCGAGTCAACTTGCAAATAAACTTGCAACCCCTCCTCATATGCTCATCCGCCACATGCGGACACATCCACAGTAGGATCTAAAAAAACTGTCCCAAAACATCCAACAGTGATAAAAGACAAGCATACATCCCAAAATGCCATCTATAAGGTCCTACATCAAGAAGGTGTTCCTAAGCAAGAGTACGAAGTCTCAAGAACCGAAGTCCAAGGAGTCCCAAGCTCCAAAGCCAACACCAGGCACCTACCCACATGAAACTGCAACAGCCAACTCCTCCTCGTCTACGCTCCCAGGACTGGAAACCCCGGAACTCCCTGTAGTCGACTATAAGGACATATCACAGATTCCCAAGATCCTGACAGATTTTCCTGCTATTTATCTAACCAACCACGGTTTACCTCCTGCGCCCTTTGACCACGCCAGAACCCTTTTAACCCTGCCTAGGGATGTCAAAGACACCCTTAGAGACCCCGGAAAATCGACAGTTCGCGGGTATAACAATGCTAAAGCCAGCGGACGAGAATGGTGGGATTACAACCCGGCTGAAGGGATGCTGGGGCCTCCAGATGACCAGGAATTCGAGGACGACACGACCGAGTTCTTCCAAAAAAGTATCAGCCTGCTTCAAGATGTATGTCGACAATTCAATACTCAGATGCAGTTAATCCCCCAAGAGGTCATCGATGAAGTAGGGTTCAGTACCATGCGCTATCTTCACTACTCCGCAGATGTCATAGATCAACAACCGCAGAACGGAAATGATCAGACGACCTACAACAGTACGTTAAATAGCCGTAGAGATGGCGAGAACGGAGAGGCAATTCCGCATATAGAAGCTCATACCGACCTCGACATCTTAACGCTTATCGTTGCAACCGAACCATCCGGTCTTTACGTTTGGAATCGTCGCGGGAAAGTCTTTTCCGCCCCACCGATCGAGGGCACGGTATTCGTCATGGCGGGGGATTTAATGCCATTTTTTACTTCAAAGCCTAATATGTGTCCGCTGGCTCAGTATGAAGGGGTAGAAGCTATCGGAGAGGACACGGTTTTACCGACTGCACATACGGTTGTGGTGCCCAGGAGTGCGGGGGAGAGATATTCCATCGCCGTCTTCTTAAGACCGAAGAGGGATTTGATAGTTGATAAAAGGATTGTCAACAGGGGGGGCAAAGATATGGAGGAAGAGACGACATTCTGGTGGTTGGCGACCGAGAAGTTGCATGTTGAGGGGAGAAAATGTTTTTTGGCGGAGTAGGAGCTAAATCACAGATTCCATTACCACAATTAGGAACAATAGTAGTTGATTTCTTGATCAATTGGTTGTACCTGTGATATATACGTGCGATGCAGCGCTTGCTAGGGTGGATTTGCTGCGATTCCTGTTATATTGTTTCTTCCATTGATAGCGAATGCGCATGCCATCGTAAGGAAACGAGGAAATGTGCACACAAATGGCCATTCATATCCGTGTTATCGTAAGCCGATGCCTAAGAATCAGACGCTACAACATTAGTTACCAAGAGAGTTTGACTTCAACATTATAATGTTGGATAGCTAAAATTGAAAGAAATAGATGTATATCCGCACGTATACACGCGTAAGCTTTGGGGCTAGGTAACGTAATTCATAGATTTTATGAAGGTATGGATGGTTTTATCCGGTTTACGTATTCCTCATACTCAAATTGTCCCGTAACTCGAAAATTTTGACACGACTCAACGGGTTTAACCTCCATCTCCGTAGCTCTTTCTTCACTCCGTTTTTACCATCAGCGAGGCCCAGCGACGAACCCGTACCTATCATATCTCGTCTGTTCCTGCTTGCAACATGCCCCGTGCACATCATGCGACGTAAACAATCTATCCACGTCACGATTCCCTATCCGTCGGTATAAATTCAAATCCGGGCTTTTCCACCGCCTCTTCCCCGGCTCTGGCATCTTACCCCTCCAGACGAGCTTACGATTCACCTTCTCCCAATAACCTTCATTAACCACTACTTCCAGCCGCAGAGTCAGGGATCCGGGTGACCTCCCTTCCCAGATGTCACCAGGTTTAAATGATATGCGGACGTACTCCATTATTTCCGCATACGGGTGTGGTTTTAATAGATAGACTTGCCGTATCGCTTGCCAGGTTTGAGATACAAGTTGGCCGACGGTTATGTTTGGTGAAACGCATATATTCGTGATAGCGGCCTCTGGGTAAACTTGCCAGACGACTCGTGGAAGGTGGAGTAAATGACGAACGGATATATCTATCCTCCCATTGTCGCTGTTTTGTTTATCCAACCCCTCAGGCAAGAGTTTATTTTTACTGTCGTCTGGGGCGAAGACTAGTTCGTTAAAGAACGGATGGGATATCGGAAGCTCAATCTGGGTAGGACACTCGACTGGCGATACCGGACAAGGTTCGAAGAAAACCTCGTAGCTTGTAATTTGCAACGTTGTCTGACAAAGCATGACGTTTAGATAGGCATTCCGTGGTATTAGAGCGGGGTTTGGCGGATCCACGCCTGTGAAAGCACCCCGGGGTATTCTAGTAGAACCGGAATTATGTGTTTGCGGTTCTCTCGAGGCTCGAACTATTGATCCTATACGTACAAACGAGGCTAGTCAGCTGGGTTAACCTGATGTCGAGATTAGTATCAATTTATCCTCGAGACAAGGGCCTCGAGATACTTAGGAAATCCGAGCATCAAATTTTAGAATCTACATACCACCAATCTCGTGCACACGGCACCCAGGACAATCTGGACCACATTTATACTCATTATAAAGAAACCTGTGAACGCGGAAGCACGAAAAGACCGTGAAGGCTTGGCGCGCCGGATATCGAGAACCTGGAACTGGCTCGCTAGATTCAACTGCAAATTCATGGTAACGACTTCGTCGGAGCGGACTAGAGGTCGTCAGGAGAGAGCACCACAGCTTGCAGACCTGTGCTACTGATATTTGGTCGATGAATGGCAAATATGAGAATATCTGGATTTGAAGTTCCGCGGGGAGTAGATTTACAAACATCTTTGCTGGGAGCGCTGCAAGATTTCGGTTCGATCATGTAGCGACTAATATCGAGCCACTGCGGGAATATAATTTGGGTGTGACGATGTGGGGTGGTTATATATCTTGGCGTGTGTCAATTCTTCAAGGGGCTTTCGGTCAGGGCACAGCCTTGTATTCATTCCCGCCTTGTGATGGATATCAAATCGTCTTCGAGAATTAATATACCCATCTTCCGTTTAACCAATACATTGCTAACCGATAATCAAACACCTGCAGGATAGCACAGGGATAAGTTTGAGTCGGCAGATATGCCAACTGGGTGGCTCGCCGTTGCATTCCGTGGCTCTATCCGTACTGAAGTTCACTATCTGAAGCCGCACTTATGAAGCTTGCACTGCTCAATGCCTTCCAGATCTGTTCGGTTGTCGTCCTCGCTGCTGTCGGTCTCACCAGAGTCACTACCGTCGCTGTCACCAGCGCCACCGTCACTGGATTCAGCCCCAGGTTGCGGGAAAAAACTAGCCTTTCCAGCGCTGTCGGCAAACAACAGGACCAGTAGACCGAAGCCGACTTTCTCCATCGCCTCTGAGGCCCTTGCAGGCATTCTTTCCAGATGCCAGCTGTCCGAAGGGCTGAGAATCTGGAATTTGATGTGGTCCACCTTGCATATATCCTTAGAGTTCTCCGGGTCTGCATAGCACTCCTTTCGCAGAACATCCCACGTTTGCGAGACCAACTGACGGACGGTGGTCGTGGGCGATATGTGAATGATGTCCTCTGAAGATTCGATTTTCCACAGACAGTCGGGCCACTGGACAGAATACCGAACCGCGACGGCAATGTCGTTCTCCCCTTTGCATGGCGCGCTTGGCCTCAACACATGGCCTCCTTCGGCTTCTTCTTCTTTCTTCTCAGAATCTGGGTCGATAACGGGCAGAAAGACTGGATCATCAAGAAGAGGAAAGCAGGGTGTCATTAGAGGCCTGTGGTACTTTTCATCGAATGCCGGTGACCAGTCCGGCTCAGCGGGCGGCCATCTGCCCACCCAGAATTCATACCACCTAATTTCCACAGTGGACCGGCGGAGAGTGACTGCGAGGAAAGATCCCAACCCCTCTTCTTCTCTATCTTCCTCAGTCCAGCTGCCTTGCCTTGCTCGGTTCTCCTCCTTGTCTGCAGTTTAAAAGTCAGCTTATCCTCTAGATATGCAATATACGCGCCTTATACGGTACCTTCGTCGTCGCAGAAAAGACACGTATCGTCGCATATGATATCACTGTAAAGAAATCTATGGACTTCAAAGGGCTGTCCCGACTGTGGGTTATGAGAGGTCGGAAAAGTTCGATAACGAGATTTTTGGAGCTGGCGGGTGTTCAGGATGTCCCGCCACAGCGGGCAAACTTGCATTGCCTTTCCCTGGGTTATGAACGGGAGAAATGATAAAATGCGAGATTGTATCTCCATTGGGAGGGACAGTATTTTGGCTTGATCGGACATGCTGGCTACGGTTGTTGCAAGTTGGGAATAGCGGGCTAACTTTCTAACTTATAGGAGTCTCTTGAAGTTTGGTTTCCGATGCCTAAGCTAGGTTCAAAAAAGTAGAATATCGAATTGCTCTTTCGATTCGAGTCTTTAAAGAACGAGATGCTTGTGGGAAGAAGAGGTGTATATATAAGAATCGGTCTAACAGTAGCGGCTTAGAAAGTATCCGTCGCAAATCGGACCCCCCTCATCCCCAAGCGTTTTCATAGCTAGCGGCTCTTCGCGCTTGGATCCCAGGCTGTGCTCCTGAACGTCATTGGCCCCTCATCCTCCTCATCCTCAAAAACAAAGGCCCCAGCCTCCAAATCAAGCCGTAGGTCGGGCCATCCCCTCCCATCATCCATAGGCACACCCCAGACTGACCGTGGGGTCGATGGTTTGCTATGCAGCAAAAACGCGAACCTGATGCATTTCATCCCCTTCACTGGGGACTCCGCTTCAATATCCATCCTCATATCATGCCATGAGTGCAAGGTGAGTTCATGAACGGTGGTAGAAGCTGAGATGCGCAATTCCCTGTCGTTTGCCGAGATCTCAGAAACTATACCGGGACACCGCGCATACTGAAGGAATGGAATCGTTGTGATTTCGGTCTTGCATTCATCATTGCAATCGTCCCCGAATTTCGGCTCGATTATCGGTTCTTTTAGGAACGGATGTGACGAGGGGATTGAAGTCTTGTTGAACGTATCAGTATACGTACCAGGGCAATTCTCTACTCTGAGTTCGTAACTTTCGATCCGTCTGTTGGAATCGAGGTTGCCTACAAGAAAGGCTTGAAGAAATGGAGTGAGAGAACGAGGGTAGTAATTATAACTTCTAGGGAAGTTGGAAACGTAATCGAAGTCGCCTACTCTAAATCAGCATAATCCACGGCCAAAAAATAGCGGCTTCGTCTATACGCACTTAACCGCTCGATACACCCAGCACAACCAGAGCCGCAGTTGAGTTCATTGTAGAGGAGTTTATGAACACGGATCAACCCTGCATTTGTTGGTTTTGCTAGGCCAATTGGTCCATTGGATTCAGTCTTTCGAGAGCGGAGTACTTCATAACGGGTTTTTTGGAGCTGAACCGTGAGCAAGATAGAGCGCCACAGGGTGCAGACTTGAAAAGCGATCAATTGCGAGGTAATAGGGAGATATGAAAGGATATCGGCCTGGATTTCCGATGGAAGTATTAAAAGGGATATACTGCTATCCTCTCGTTGATCCTGCGATACGATGTCGGGAATATCCGCCATCTTCGTCAAGCATGCGTACTCTGAGGGATCTATCTGTATCGACACTTTTTTAATTAAAATTGCGAAACTTTCATATAAACGATGAGGGTGGCTGGTACGACTGGATTGCAGGTATATCAATCAGCCTTGAAAGTCGCCGGGCTATATATACAGCTACGCTAGTTTTATTCCGTAGCAATGCAAGTTATCTAAATCAATCTTTGGTTGTTGGGTCCGGGAGGGCTAAGCCGGGCGATAAGGAACGTTCGAACAAACCGCGAAATGGACCTTCGTCCGTTGACCAAATGTGAGACGCCGTCCTTGGATCCTCAGATCCTTTACTAGTTCTCGCGCGCTCGTCTATATCTGTACCAAGCTATTATATTACATTTCGCTATAACACCGCCAAGTAAACCTAAATCAACTACCGAGTGAGGAAATCTTATGTCGACCGTCTTGCTATCTGCCATCGGCAAAAAGACCCGTTAGTTCGAGAAGGATGCAGGTGGTTGTGAATCTGAGCTTCGAATCTCAGAAAATTGTGAACCACTATAGTATACAGAATAGTAAATGTATGGACCTGTTCCAATGTCTCGAATTAGGACTGCGTTTGCTCATATGTACTATCAAACAAATCGACTCAGAGAATAAGAAAAATCTCGAGCAGTCAGATACCCCCGTCTTCTGGTCTGAAGACATCTCGGGAGCACAGCGGTATCTACCAACAACAGTCCCCATCTACATCCACGTCTAGCTCCAAGATCGGGGTATCTCTAATTGGCCTTTTTTCGACTGAGAATCTCACACGGTATATTTCTCTCATCGCCCCAGGCCTATTATAGTCCTCAACGTTAGAGTACCATTCATGAAGCCCACGAAACACCCGAGCCACAACCTGTCTAACTGTCAAAGTCGGACCAACAGAAAAGGTTCGAAGATCCAAGTTAGGTTACCGCGGCCTGAGAGGCTCTTTCCGTAGCACCTGTTGCAATGGACCCAGGAAAGCAGATATGAGACTCCGAATTCCAGCTATATATGTAGCCTTGAGGAGGAACGGCACTTATCCGTTCTATCCTCTAATGAGTGCTGGGAATAGTTAAAATCAAATTTGATGATACTTATTCAAGATGCAAGCGTTCAGCCTAGCTCGCCAGTTCTAACTTCAAGATAACTACCTCTTAAAACCGGTTTGTAAATTAAGCAGTTCTTTAGGCAACATATATGGCCATATATAATTAACCTATAAGTCGTTCTTAACTTCACAAATTTAAAGCGCAGGATATCGGATGCAACATAAAAAAACCGGTGTGTCTACGTACGGGTAAAGATACTTTTATATAACCATATACCTAGGTAACCACTTAATGAAGTTTTAAAGCCTCACTCCAGCGTCCCGAGCCTTAAACCGCGAGAAGATACTCTCCCAAACCCCACCACCCATTGCCAAATTCTCAACTTCCTGACAACAGATTCCCTCTGCATCCAAATCCAACCTCAAAACCGGCAACCCTTCCTCTGAACTCCCGTCTATCGAAAATCTCACCCGTAGCGCTTTCTCCACGCTCCGGGCTGGGTTCCCATAACATATCCGCCGCATCCGCGCCCAAGCCAAATCTACCATCTGACGAACCGTGAGGTCTGGGTGAATAGGTAGCGTCAGGTTCGTGCCAGGCGAATCTTTACTAATGATCGCGTTGGAGCAGTGTGGGAAACAGGCGCGGTATTGAAGACGGAACTTAGGTATTTCTTTGGGGATCGTAACCAGTTCGCCCAGCTCAATCATTGACTCCGCCTCGCTCTCGGGTGGTAGCTCAATATATGTATCCCCACGTTCTCGCCATGGTGGCAATCTAATCGCTCTTCTTATACCATAGTTATTCGTATATATGATGTCGAATCGTTCAGGTTTTTCAACGGGGGGGAATTCCGGCTTTGTAAGACCTTCGTAGGAAATGACTGTCTCTTGGAGAAGTGGGTGGTTTCTTGGAATTGATAATTTGTGGAATTCGCTACTATTTGTTTCCCATTTTGACGGATAGAACGAGCAGTTCTCGATCCAGAGTTCGTAGGACGTGATTTCGGTATTTGCGTGATGGAGCTGAGCTGTTAAGAAGATACGTTTGGCAGTCGCGGCAGATATAGAGGGATATTGATTTTGATGCGTCTCTACGCCGCGGTATCGTGAGAATTAATATTCTTCATGATCGTGTAGTTGCAAATTTCGTTGATAGAATTTCATTACGGGGTGATAAGAGCCGCGCTAACGTACCGTACTTGCTAACACACACCGGACAGCTCGAACTACAGTAAAACCGACTCCACAGAAGCCAATGTACCCTGAAAAGAGAGTCTTCTGACCTCAATATCGGATGGCGAGGCTCTTGTATTTCTCGGGAGGATATGATGGTGCGCCAGAGCGTGCATACCTGCACTGCGGCGGGGTAGTCCCACGGATGAACGAAGGACAGGATCTGGATCTGGAGTTCGACTGGAAAGGCACTTAAAGATCTGGGAGGCATCGTTTGGGCAAGTTGGATCGGGTTTTTAGCACGGTATATGCAATATCAATGCGATCCCGGGACCGCAGAGGGTTATATAGAGGTACGAATTTTATATGTAGTTGGGTATACGTAACGCCCAGGTCGGCAACGCCCGAATTTGGAATTTGCAACTTTGCGCAGAAGATTGTTTGAATGTGAGGACTCACACCGAATCAGATCTCAAAAGCCACAACGCCGCGCGCGCGCCATGCGACGAAAGTAGCGGTCGTGTCGTAATCACAATTATTCTACTCAAATTTCAAGTTTCCGGGATAGTTTATAATCAAGGAATTGGCAATGTTCTGGCGGATGCAACTCTGGCAATATTACAATAAAATATTGATCGTGATTAACTCCGAGCGCAATATAAAAGTATCAAGTGCCCCTGAAGGGACCACCATCCTCACCACCTGGGGCTCGAGAACACACCGTGCCTGACAACGTGGCCCTGCGATTCCATCTCACTGCAGCAGACACCATCAGCATCCAATTCAAGCTGCAGAACAGCCTGTTTTCCCGTCTTGGTAGATCTTTCACATATGGAAAGTCTAACCTGATGCGCCAGCTGAATATTCTTCTGGCCAAACCGAAAGCATAAGTGTTTGAAGGGAACCCACGCCGAATCAATCATCTGCTGCAGCGTCGTATATCTTGTGATCTGGAGCGACGGCGGATTTCGAGCGGAGACCGGGTTATTTGTGAAATCCGTCGAACAGTGAGGGAAGCATACGAAATATCGCACCGGAAATGTTGGTTCCGTGCGCGTGCTCTGGTTTGTTACGACATATCCCTCGTCTTGTATTCTGGGTCGAAGGACTTTCTCTTTCAGGACGCTCTTGGGGGTTGATCCATATGTCAAGACTTTGAATTTACGGAAGTCGCTGCTTTTGGCACTGATACGGGAAGGTTGGTGCACAGCAGATGAACATTTTTCGACCCAGACCTCATAGCCCTCGTTGTTGTGACTTTCACTACCAAGCTTTGCGACGAGGTAGATGTGTTTGTAGGTTGCCATTGACAAGGTTGGATATTCGTCCCTGTGGGCTTCTAAATTTTAACATTGATCATAAGGTCAGTCAACGAATAATATTGCGCAACTTAACTACAATGGACTGTGCATGTAATCATGGGATCTTGATTTCCAAAAACATCACCCAATTCAGAAAAAACTTCGAAGTTGGTTTCTTCCGTACCATATTTAGAGAAGCAAACCGAGCAAGTCGGTTTGCAATGATAATTGTTGCGCAGCAGCCAATGCACCGGCACTGACACACCATGATGGTTGACATCTTTGAACCTGATGTTGTACATATTCGACTCAATCAGCTCGTTCCAGCGAGAGCAGACGCGTCGGGCAGCAGAGATCTCCCATGGGGGGATCAGGGATAGAATGTAAGCTTGAAGCTCGGTGGGGATCGTGTCGAAGGACATCATCTTGATTATAGAGTTCGAATTTTAAGCGATCCTCGTGTGAACTGTGCTGTGTATCTTTTGCAATTGGGACGCGGACGCGTAATCTTGAATTCACTAACGGATGAACGTTAAAATACATCGTTGACACGAGATCTGTGGGACAATTTATACCCGCGAGTTAGCATTGATTTAATGGGAGTCGAAGGATCCCCGCTTCACCGTGGCGTTGTTTGACATGTCGCCAGGGACTGGGCGTGGCGCACCGTCTGGTTAGTCACAATTTGGCTTTCTCGTACTCAATCGAATCAGCCTGATGACTCAGCTTCACACCTACCAAGATTATCGATTATCCATTTGCGCACATTGATTTCGAATTCACAACTGACTAATATATTCCTCCCATTGAGGTTGTAGGTTCACAAGCCGACAGTCCTAGACGCCTGGAAATTGAGTCTCAACCTGCGTCCCGGCCGGTCAAGATAATGGTACTTTACTGGAACTAGCCCTAATTTAGCTTATATTTTTCGAAAAATGGATATTTAACACCTGCCAATAAATTAAAAGATTGGGTCTGACGAGTATTTCAGAAGTTAAGCTAATATTGGCATTAATATTCCTCAAGCACATTCGGATCCTCAGGACCACCACCCTCACCATCTACTTCTGCCCATAGCTCCAAGGCCCCATCATACAACTCCCTCATCGAGAATCTCATGCGATAGACTTTTTTCAGATGAAATTGTTTAGAACGAAGCGTCATTAGAATCGTTCGCCATAATTGATCCAACACCGGGTATAGCATGTAAGTATCAGCCGGACCTTCATTCTGTAGACAGTCAAGAAGAAGGAACTCGCTGGTACCATCCGCGAGACAGAGTTTGTATTTCAGCCATATGTAAGTGTGGCCCCAACAGGCCTCACACTTGCAGGTGGGGGACGTATCTGCGCATCGCGGTGGTTCGGCCATGAGAACTTGGTTTTCGAGGATTGAATCCGGTATGCTTATTTTGTGGAAGTCTATCGAGTTAATATAGGCTTCCTTTGGTCGAGGTATGGGCGAGCACTTTTCGATCCAGTGCTCGTATGATATGATTTGAAGGCTGGAGGAATCCACGATGCCGACAAGGTACATGGATTTCTGGGTCGCGGAGGGTACTGTGGACTGGATACCCTCGCAATTGTCTAGTTAACGTTGTGCATGTATTGCGCGTGATTAGTTAAACGAACAAGTGAGTCGAACCGGAAATAGATACTGGTGGGGGTTTTAAGATGCTTTTGCGTTCTTACCAAATCTTTCAGTGCACACAGGGCAGTTGGTATCGCAATAAAGCTTATCGTCAAGCAACCAGCTGCTTAATCGACTTTTCCTCTTTATGCCCTGAAATATATAGGCTCCTGGCTTTTGGAACTCTGAGCAGACGTTGCGCCAGGTCTTGCAGACCTGAGAAGCCGAGATAAGTGGACCAAGAGGAAGAAGAGAAAGTATTTGGCACTGGAGTTCCACAGGAAGAGTCGTTATGAACCTCCGTTGGGGACGAGGGGCTGCGGAAGCCATGGTGGATTCTGATGATTGCAATAGCGGTAGATACCGCGCGAGATAGCCGCTTCGCGAGATAATAAAATTACATACTTGGCTAAATCTCGTAGTTTTTGGGCTTTGGTAATCCATACCGCGGGTCAAGGAGAGGATGTAGACGCGTGTGCCGGCTCCATTCGATTATGACGAAGCGATAGCCAGTTCGTAGGCGAAAGATTCCGTGTAGCGGCGAACTGATGTGTTATCGGGGACGTGGTCAGCCGGCGGGGGATGTCGTGTGAACCCATTGATATAATCAGCTGCACTATTGGATTGTGCGTTTATGTCCGCAGACTAGTGATCTATCGATCGGTCCGCCCTTCAGTTAAGTTCCAGCCTGTAGTTAAGGATCAAGTTTGGGTATTATAGCGCGGGCCCGGACGTAATATAGATAAACTTATCTATATCCGTCTGCGCATACGCGTGCCTCGACTGATAGGTGCCTTGACCGGCATATGTGCATAGATTCTTTGATATATAAGGACTTCACAGTTGAACTACAACTGAATCGATATCTCGATGTTGATATCCATTGGTACCTCAAACCCCTAACTTTGTAAACAATTGACATAAAATGACGTTGCCCGTATCCTAGCGTGTGTTAGATATGTTGGATTGTGAACAGCATGGCCAAAGCCCATTCCCAGCGTCGAGATGACTGCTCAATTGACCGATGACTTTGGGTTCCGTTTGTAATTAAAATTGACGATGAAAACAGCTCGTAGTAAGATTTGTGGTAGATACCTCTATACTAAGACTTGTAGGCCCCCCTCCAAGAACACACACACACACACACACACACACACACACACAAACACACAAACACACACTAATATGCTTGCTATTCGATATCAAATTGCCGTTCGGGGCTTAACCGTCAGGAAAACCCTGCCTGTACAATCCCATCCCAATTCGTTGTCCGAATTCTTACCAGTCGCCAATATTCAAGAATTAAGAACCTTTGCGAATACACTCGACTTGGAATATAGATCATGAGTCGGGCTCCGAGGTTTCAAATTTTCAACGACGAGCTACTAAAGACGTAGCTTCGGGAAAACATGGTGGCCACTGAAAAACATGGTTTATGCTATCTCAAATTGAAGTTGGTAGAGCTGATTTCTCAGTGTATATTCTATTACATATAAAATTTCCGATTCAATGTCGATCGTGAGGGATAGTGAAGTTATTAGATTACGCCATGCCACGACGGCTGCTGAAGGCGACTACCATCTTTGAAGGCCTCGAAAGCTTTAACACTTTCAGTGGCCATCGATATCTACATCAGTGATTTTTTTACAGATATTATGAAATATGATTAGCTATTAGTAAATACGAAAGACCTGGTTCTAGTGCGCTTAATCTTCGTTATCTCGGGTTTCCGGCTTGAGCCTCCTGCCTAATATACAAACAGTTTGTGACAAGAAAGCTACGTGCAGATTTATCAAGAAAAGTATTATGTCAAACATAAGCCTCGTTTACATAGAAGGAAAGAGTTACAAAGATTCGCATCCTTTAAGAAGGTTCGAGAGCTCCCCGAACTTCATCAGTATGCTTTCTTATTATTGTGTTGGGGTCACCAGATTTGCAGGGTTAACACGGCTAAATGGGTAGATGCAGAAGCAAATCGTCGGGCCTATCATGCAGTGAGCTCTACGCTCCCCGGAGCCGGGCTCACCAGTTGCCAAGGCGTAGGTGAGCGACCCCCAGACTAGCACTGCGAGAGTCCTAGCCTGTCTAGAGCTATTCAGCTTTAGCTCATCTGAATCACGGCATGGTTCGCTTAAGATTACCGAAATCCATCGATTCCGCGCAGAACGGCTCGTGGTCTGGTGTAACGGCGTACGGCTCGACCCGGCCTGCAAGCTACTTTTGTTATATATATACCTTCGGCGGCACAAATTCTTCCCTTGTTGCGGACCCTGTGACGTTGTTCTCCGAAGACCTGCTCTTGATATTATAGCGTCAGTTTTCGTGGCGTAAACGCGATCTGTAGCATCGAAAAAAGATTTAGTCTTATGTCCCGTCCTGCTAATTAAGGATAGCGTCAGTTTGAAGCCATCTCAATCGGGCCGGACCCGCATAACTCCTGCATTGCTGCATTGCGCAGGCTTCACGTTCACCAGACTAACCCGCATATCATCCCCATTAGTCTAGGTCTAGTCTAGTGGGTTCACCTGCGCAATCGATGCAATCCATCTCACTCGCATCGGTTGAATTCGCGGGAGGCAATGCAATGTATAACTTTATGTTGCTGGTATGCTGTCAATGGTTCGGGATGGGGTTGAGCGTTCGGGCTTTGCTTCGCGAATTCGATCGATCGTGAACATAATTTTGGGCAGATATGCGGTCGATTTCTGGTCTTGATCGGATATGAATGATATTCCATAGTAGCAGAATCGCCTTCAACCATTTGATTCAGGACTTTACCGTCGACTCTCGCGCATGCAACGCTGTGCTTTTACACATGTGTACAAGAGCGCTAGTCACATTTATAAGCTCAAGCTAATCTTGTTCTGTGGTTTGTTGTGATTTTGTTCCAGATTGTGCATGAATGTAGTGGATCCAAGTAACACGGGTGATAGCCTGCTGGTAATCGGTCTTATCGAGAGTATTTGGATGAGGGGTATTCCCATTAGAGATAAAGACTTAACTTGTTCGAGATAGCGAGGGCCCACAGCGGGGCTCGCCGGGTTTCGCAGGAATGCTTGCAATTGTATTGGGCCAGCACTGTGGCAGAGTACTCCATAGTCTCTGAAATCGTCAGCGCTATTTAATGAGTGCTTGGAAGCGGTCAGGAAGTTCGACCATCCTCCGACCATCCTTCGATTATTAACCAGCCTGCTCAGCTCAGTTTCGATACCATAACGCAACCTACGATGAAAACAATTCTGTTGCTAGTGTTGGTGACGGCTTCGAGCGTTTGGGCAGTCCCTGCAGCCCTGAGGAAGCGTGCATGTGATGATCTCTGTTTTAGCGGTATGGCAATCTTCCATATCAAGATAAGAGACCTTGCTCTCTGCAGACTATCATTGCTAATTCTTCCGAATATAACACAGCCGTTGATGTTTTGAATGGTTTGGCGGATTGCTCGGCCTACCACACAACCGCTGGACTTCTCTCAACAACGTAAGTCGGCGACATATCCTAAGTCCAAGCCATGCGAGAGCAGACTGACACGAATATTTAGAATAACAACCACGACCGATCTCGTATATGTAACCAAAACGGAACTTGCAATCTCTGACACGAGCACCTACACCTACCCGTATGCAATGGAAACACAAGTCACAGTCGAGACGGTAGCTGCTACTATTACCAGAGTGTCTACCTTTGATATCACCGTCCGTCTGACAGCAGCAGAGGCGGTCGAAACTGCTGTTCCTGATCCATACACTGAATCCTGCGATTCTGATGCAAAGTTTATAAGCGCATGCTCTTGCATTGGCTTCACTACTCCCACCAAGACCGTAATTATTACGCATACGATAACGTCCGTCATAGCTACCACAACAGCACCGTATACGGATTATTTTCCTGAGGGTGCGCCTGCCACTGTTACGAGAACCCAGACGCTAACAGAAATATTTTTCGATGGCCCACCCGCTACTGCTACTTGGCTTTCATTCAAAATCAGGACGAAAAACGGCGCTAATCCAGGCAAGTATTTGGGCTTGAGACCAGGAGGTGGTGATCTTTTTTACCGTCCATCGGCGGAATACGGCGAGCCAATCTTGGTTGAAGAGAATGAGGCAGTAATATTCAATTTGGGACCTGGTGGAGTGTTGAAAAAAGATGGAAGTGAAATGATAGGAGACTCATATGGGGAGAATGGGTTCGCGATGTTCGCGTTTCAGTCAGGAGGGACGCGCGAAGCCTTCTCGCGCATGTTCGGAGAACCTGTCGTTGTGCACTTTGACCCAATCAGCTGTGCATTCGTGTCACCAAGTAGTCATGATCTTACTTGCACAGCGCCGAATGCTGTCAACTTGTTATACTATCTGGAGTACGAGCCGGGAAGCCCGTGGAACACTTTGTTTTTGTTTTCCGAAGACTATGCGGCCGAGTTGCCAGAGGGCTACGCGACTCAAGAGTTTATTGAGGCGGTACCATTTTAATGTCTTATATAAATGCGTCGAAAAGGCAGGGAATTTAAAAAAAATAGGAAAAGTTAATGTATATTGAAAGAAGATTGGATGCCCAACTGAAAGGAGGGCAATTATATATTTAAAGCTTTTTTAAACTTACCCGCTGTTAACAGCACAAATTATAAAAACTATAAATAAATGTAGTTATAATTTAATTAAATCCGAAAATTTAATGAAATTAATGTATAGGTATAAAAAGTAATTATTTTATAGCGCGGGCCTGGACGCAATATAGATAAACGTTGCTAGCATGCTCACATACTAGGGTGTGTTGAACATGTTGGATTGTGAAGAGCATGGCTGAAGCCGGCCTATTAGAACGTCGAGACTGGCCTATTAGCTATTGTCAAGTGCAGTGTCGAGATGACCTCGACCGCTCAAATGATGGCTTTGGGTTTAGTTTGTAATCAAAATTGATGATAGAAACAGCTCGTAGTGGGATCTGTGGTGGATATATACCAAGACCGTAGGCTGGCTGGATTGAGATACAAAGTAGGGTTTTATCGGAAAAAATTGGTGCTTCACTTGGTGCGAGGTGCAAGCTTACTCATAACTATTTGTTATTTATGAGTTAAATTTGTTAGGTGCGTATGCTTGCACTAGCACTTTCTTGCATTAATATTGGCTGAGTGTGGATTAGAACTTATTCTGAATATATTTTGATACGGGTATACGCTTAATATTCTAGAAATGCACTGGCACAGTGTTAAGTGTCCAGATGTTCGATTCCACCTCTCTCAAGCACCTTTCCCTGGATGGTCCTCCCTAAAAATGGGACTTGGTACAGGGATCTTCCCAATCGCGCTGGGAAGATACCACGGGTCGTCTTCCTCCGCCCCCCCGTTTGCCGCCCCGCACTCTAGCATTAAATCCAACCTAGGGGTGCCGTTTTCCGCTCCCAGTTCGGGGACGGTATACCGTATAAGTCCTAACGTAAGGTAATACAGTGTATCATCTTGTGAGCAGCTCACACGCATGGATTTCCAGGATTGGTAGATCAGTGACTGGACACTGAGGGATGGGGCAAATTGGAATTGCGGGGAGAGATGCTTTGGGATCACGTGGACCAAGCCCAGGCTGGTGGGGATGGCGTAGGATATTGGGATCGATACTGGGGAAAAGTCAGACAGTGATGATGATAATGGCGATGACGCTGGTGAGGACGTTGAAGGGAGTTGGAGGAAGGCCGGAAGAGCGCTAACGGAAGGTGGGAGGGCGAATATTTTAAAATTTTCGGGCTGGAGGAAGCGTTCGTCCTGAGATATGGGGTGTCGGATGCAGCGTTCGATCCAGATTTGTCGTTTCAAGATGCGGGTGTCACGTCCTTTTAGGGTAGCAATAAGGTAGACTCGTTTGCGAAGTGTTTCTCGTGCGCTCCCGAAGTACTTCTCCCGATCCCTGGTACCGTCTTTTTTTTTTTTTTCATCAGCTAACCTTCGGCGTGGGCGTGGAGTGAATATAATAGAAGTCGCAGTTGACTTACAGTATGTATTTAAGCATACCGAGCAGTTCTTCGGGCAGATGAACTGATAGGCGAGGGCCCAGTTCACAAGAAGGGATGCACGCTTTACGTAGTAGAGTTCCGGGATTGGGGATGATAAGATCGCATGCCATTGCTTGCAGACCGAGGTGAGGGGAAATAGTTCCCATGGGTGTAAGTAGGAGAATATTTGGATCTTGAGTTCGACTGGGATGGCGTTAAATCTGGCCATTGTCGCAAAGGATGGGATTAAATTCTAGTGCTGCGAAAGTTGGCCCAGGACAGAGCGTAGAACAGCACAGGACATCTGTATATATACCAGTGTAGATTCGGGTATAACTACGGGATTATACTTTTGTAAATGACATGACGTGGAAGTCGATAATACAGGCGCTCGAATTCCGACGGTGGACGGAAAGAAGCGTCCACAGTCGGACACATAGTTACGTTTTGCGCAGCAGGAATTTTTGTCCTGGTAAACACACAAATAAGTCTAAGTACCAACCTTCGGCGATTCGTTAGTGTTCTTGAAATTTGGTCGCCATTTGACGGATTTCGACATTGCATTGCACGCACAGGCAAACCCAAAGCTTAAGGTCGAGTCTAGTTTCATTTGGTTCTTATAACGTTACTAGGTGTTCGACAACTTCGTTAGAATCCCTGGGCTGCAGGCTGAATAACGTGGCAAGATACTGTCAGGGTATATTGGAGATTGGTTCAGGTATAGTAACTCTGACAGCCTTTTCGTTTAACAGGTACCAGTGGATCTTGGAACTAAACGTCAGTGGTCTCAAGACCCGAGACTGCTCGGCACTCTCGGCACTCTCGGCACTCTCGGCAGATATGTATTGCAAGACAACCAAAATACAACGCTTTCAACACACTTTTACCTGATTTAGTACACACTAACACAAAAGATGAATATAAACTAGAGGCGACTGGTGTTGTACTCAAACCCGACTGAAGCAATAAGATCAGATTATTGAATTATATTAATATTGATGTTTGATATTTTTATTATTAAATTCAATTTTTTTCTCTACACCACTTATTTTAAAATCTTTTACAAAATACATAGCTCATTTATTAGCAAACTTTAATCCAATTTTATACCAAATTGAATAAGAGTCTGGAGTTGAGACTGCTCTTATCTACTAAGTATACTAAAGAAAAATAACACATTTTCTAATAAGAGTATAAAGGATCTTGCCCCTAGCGTTTTTTGCCTTGGGCGGACCGCCTCGCACCTGTAGGGGAATTGATAGAGACCCTCCTTTCAGTCGGGCATTTGTGGTTGGCTCAAGTACTGCTGCACAGCCGGCGGGTATGTGGGGTGGGTGTTAATGAATACTCGTGGGTACAAATACAAGGTAATGAAGATATTATAGCTAGGTGCGGTAGACTTTCCCCGGTCCCGCACATGGCCATACATGGTTTTATAGTGAATTGAATACAGCCTCCACTTATGTGCCTCTAGACAGTCTCCAAGTTGATTCGCGTGCGGCCAAGAAGTCCATTATCTTGAGATTTTCTGGCGCTTCCGTTTCCTATCAGCTTTCATGTGGAAAACATTTTTCACAGGCGCTTCGTGGTCCTCCGGCTTCACATCATCGCAACCAATGCTCGAAGAAGTCAAATCGTCGCCGTTGCCCCACTCTGAAAAGCTAACTGCTGTTTTGATAGCCTCCATTGTCATCGGCTCATTGCTCTCCAGAGCGTAGGTTTGCGAGATGCTAATGACGTTTTTGATCTGCCTCCCGTTTAACTTCAACTTTGCCAACTCCTTACGTTCGCTCTTTGACACCTCCACCTTGACCTTGTTAGCCGCCTGTACGACGCCCAAGAAGGTACGCCATATTTTACTTCTTGCGCTTTCATCAAGCTCGTTGTATTGAAAGCAGAAGTGAATTCGACTTTGAAACGCTTCATCGATGCTTTCAAGACGATTCGTGGTTAAGAGAAGAATACCTCGGTAATACTCCAGCTTCCTGAGGAAAACAGAGGTTATCGCATTCCGCACGAGATTCTCGTTGTCGCGTCTTGTCAGAAAGACGTCAGCCTCGTCCAGAAGTAAAACGGCATTCCACGCTTCAGTTAGCTCTAAAATCTTATCAAGATGGCGCTGAACGCTGGTGGAGTCTTCGCCCAGCTCGCCTGAACTGAGAATATAAAGTGGCCTTTTGGCTACTTCAGCCACAACTTCTGCTGTAAGTGTTTTGCCAACGCCCGGTGGCCCGCTGAGAAGACCGACCAATCCCTTGCCTTTGTCGCGTACAATGTCGTCGAATCCTCCTTTGTCAGCGCTATGGGCTCGGACAAGACCGCATATGAACTGTTTTCTAGCTTCTGGGATCTCTAGAGCGCCAATAACACCTTCGTTCCAAGTGACATCCTCTAATCTGGAAACGGAAAAGATCCCTAGTCTCGAAGTCAATAACGCTCAGCGAAGTGATAGATCACTGGAAATTACCCCAAATCTTGTCGCCGAGGCTGAAACCATAGAGAACTGGATGCATCAGAAGTTTGTGCTCTTTGCTCAACTTGTTATCAGGAATCGGATCGCTAATCTCAGGAACGCTGCGATTTTGCGGGTAGAATTTATCATATATGACAGGATCAAGCATAATACGGCCATGTGACTATGAAGTAAAACCGTTAGAAGTTGTAAAGGAAGTGATATTGGGAACACTTACATTGAATTTCTTATGGGATTCATCGAGTGCATGGCCTGTATATTCCTGAAGATGCCGGCCTTTTAGGCGCATCAACTTTTCTGAACGTCTATATATACTCTCCATTTCTATCTCTACCTGGGGATGAAAGCTGAGAGGGAAGATAGATAACTCAGATATCCTCATCATTCCAAGAAAGGGATGGATTTGGAAGGTCGCGTTCACAAGGCCGTAATTATGCCCGTTGCAATCAAGGTAGCACGTTTTGATCGTGTAAATCGGTGTGTCATCCTTGTCAACGTGAAGCACGCAAGACTTTGTACGATATATGCATGGGTCCCCTAGGGTGTTGATAGTAAAGAGAGGGGCACCGGGGACGAAAATAAGCCAAATGAGTTCGAAGCTGATGTGGTTTTCGGCGAGCTTCGATCTTTTTTCTAAAACACTACTATAGTGTTCTCTAATGAACTCGAGCCCGGCTTCCAGCTCGAATATGAGGCCCTCAAGCTCTTTTGTTTCTGTTGGATCCGGGGCCGAGCCGTCTTTCAGTGTCCCCAGTTTTTGCCGCGCCTCCTCCAGTGTTTGCTCCAATGGTTCGATTGCATGGAAAAAGAGCTCCAATTGATATTTTTCCTGCACATAACCAAATTTATCGTGATCTTAGCCATACGACCAACGTACTTTACCAATGGTGGGACTTTTTACTCACCAAAGCGATGTTCTCTTGAAAAACAGCACCCGAAGATTGCTTATAAATAGCAGTTAGGGTTTCACATAATGGCTTTCCACGGATGACAATCTCGTAATGCCCTGCCCAAACTCCCTGAGCAGTTATCACACGAGCGACCACGATTACATAACGGGCGAATTTGTTGGAGGAGATCTTTTTGGTCTTCGCTGTTTTCACATAGCGGTGGGTTCGGGTAGTCCTGAGATTCCGCTCCAGTTATTAGACGATTCATCTCTATTTGTTGGAATCCCTGTTGCTATATCTCACTTGTCATAACTAGGAAATCAATTGTCAGCCAGGTTATAATTTAAGATATAGTCCTCTGTTAAACTTCGTTACTCACATCCTGTCCACTCTTGCAACTTTTTGCCGTGGTTTGGGGGTCTGACTAGGGGCATCTTCCATAGCTTGGTCTTCCATTACAATTTCAACATTGTGAATGTTTGGAAGACCCTCCCCCGAGTCGATTGTAAGTTGCACCTGGCCCTCCATTATGACTGGGCTTTGCGAACTCATAATGCATGAACCTTTGGTTGGCTATAGATGGTTCGCCAATATCAAAGCTAATTTACCGATGCGAATGAACGCCTGATTTAACTATCGCTGGATGAATTAAGCAAATGAGATTCTTCGTCGGGCCAAGTGCTGATAGTAAGCCAACGCACCTAAAAGCTGTTAGTTTCGTCTACAAGCGTGCTTTATAAATCAGCGGCCGAAGGTAACTTGCCCTTAGATATTAGATCGAGATATTTAAAGCTTTAAAGAAGGATCACCGCAGTATAGATAAAGCGCCCGCCCGAAACTGCTACAAGATGCCACCCAGCGAGTTGGCCCCATGCTAATTGGTGTGCTTACGCCCGCATTGTATATCTGGAGACAACCAAGGCGCATGCTAATCGGTTTTCTGGGGCGGGACTCAGCCCAATCCTTTGAGAATAACCACTACAGACATCGACGTCGAGTTACGTGGAGTGCGGAATTCGGCGTGCGCAAGGCTACAAATATTAAATCCTGGATTTAGCGGGTTGTAGCTTCTTCGACGTACCCCGGTTCCGAGGCTGAACTCGCGGCTAGCTTTGAAGGTACTGACGTTGCACACGTAGAGTTCGGTCACCAAGTTGTTATATCCATGGCGGGATACCAAGGCCTCTCTGCATTGCATACAACTTAACCATTGGCTCAAGCAACGCAGCGCGCGGGCGCGCAGGATCCAAAGGGGAGGCTACCAGCTCAATTCGGTTTCAAAACGAATGCATAGATCAGGCCACATCATCATCGGGTTTTAGTTAACTCCATGATATCACTGAGTTATATAATTTCATTGGTTTGATCCGTTTGGTTCATATACACACATACCTAATAAGATGTGAGATCGACGATTTTGTGCATTCTATTATTGAGGCAATTGACTAATCATCAGATATCCCGCTGGATATAGATATAAATATTGAGATGCCAATAGTTCATTGGAGGAGTTGCGAGGAGGGCAAATATCAATGCGCAGACAGTATCCAGCACCCTGTTATTGGTATGATATCCGACACAGTATATGCGCTAGATGCGGTGCATATGCGCATGCGGGCAGAGGCCATGATCCTTGCGGTCGATCAATGGGGCTTGATGTTCCATATTGATTGGCTTAACGACAATGAGGTCGGGCGTCAGGATCCAGGGCGTCGCACACTTGGTGTAACCGTTCGACAAGGCCGAACGGTCTAGATAGACTAGCCTCGGATCTGATCCGGATAGTAAATGGTTTTGACGCATCGAATTCGCGACGTGTGAGAGAAATAATCGTGCATGGTACTGCAAGATACATTGTCGCACGGACGGCGGGGTTTAGGGCTGTGCAGTTGCAACTTGAGCTCGGAAATGTTAATCGACGGCTATAGACCTATTACATTGCATTGGCTACGATTATAGGGATTCGGTTGAAAGGGTGTGGAGGGGAATGCGCCCAAAGTCTGATAACTTTCTAGTTTTTCTACAATCACCCAAGTATATCTCTAACGAGCCAGCTTCAAACCCTCCCTCCCAGCCTGGCCCCTCTATGTACAGATCCAAATCTAAAGGAAAAAATCTCGAAAATAGCCGATCGAGTCTGTAAATATAAACCAGCACTTACAATATATAATAAAAGATCAGTTCATCTAATCAATCGAAACGATGGCAACGGAGCAGGTTTCCGGCGGAGAGCCTAGGTCTGACCCCGAAATTTAAAGTGGAGGATTGGAAAATACGGCTGCTATTTGGTGCGAGACTGATTGCTAAAAATCCATTCCTTTAGCTATAGGAAACTAAAACACGAGGATTACTCCGTCGGGTGGCTTACCGCAATCCTTATTGAGCAGATCGCGGCCGTGAACATGCTAGACGACGAGCATGAGAGACTCCCTGCACAGAAGAATGATCAGAATAGCTACACCCTCGGTAATATCGGACAACATAACATTGTGATAGCCCGACCCGGGGCGTACGGGACAAACCCTGCAACGTTTACCGCGAGTAACATGTTACGGACATTCCCAAATATAAAGTTCATTCTTATGGTTGGGATTGGAGGAGGAGCACCGGGACCTCCGGTTACCGAGGATTCTTATGAATATGATATTCGGCTCGGTGACGTTGTTATTGGGCTCCCACAAGGGGAATCTCGTAGGTGGAAGACAAAGTAACTCGAAGACATCGGCTTACTAATAGCTTGGTGTTTTACCAGCCGCTGTGATACAGCATGATATGGGAAAGCTAGAATCGGACGGAAAATTCACGATCTTGTCCCGTTCCATTAACCCCCCAGAGCTCCTGTTGAGCGCTGTTGGAACATTACGAATGGACCACGCTCGCAAAAAAGGAAAGATGGTGCAATACCTTAATAAGGCCGTGGAGAGTATGGAAGGCCTAGAGCTCCCAGGAATACCACCCACTTGTCGTTTCCCCGGATGGGCCGAAGATAAACTATTTAGGTCGACATACCATCATGTCGAGAAGGCTTCTAAGGATTGTAAAAAATGTGACGCCGCCATGGCCCTTCAGAGAATGGAAAGACAAAATAATAATCCAAAGACACACTATGGCCTTATCGCGTCCGGAAACACCGTCATGCGATCCTCAGAGCGTCGGGATGAATTGCGAGAGTCCAGGGGTGTCCTTTGCTTTGAGATGGAGGCCGCGGGGTTGGATAAGTTTCCTTTCCTCGCGATACGTGGTATCTGCGATTACTCGGATAGCCACAAGAGCAAACGCTGGCAGCCCTATGCCGCTATCTCTTCCGCTGCTTACGCGAAGGATTTGCTGAGAATCATACAGCCGGAGTCTGTCTCAAAAACTGCCAACCTCGTTGACATTCTGGATGAAGGTTAGTATACCCACCGTAAACGCTGCTTCCGAGACCTTTCCTTAATTAAGTCCCGATCGATATATTAATATATAACAATATACCAGTTCGCACTGGCGTCCAAGGATTGCAAAAGTCTATGGATAAAGGTAAGCTACCTTCAATTTTAAATATTCATAGCCCCATTACGCTGAGTTAAAAGATCCCGAGTCCTTGCTCTTCAGGGGTCATTTCTTCCCTTTGATCAATCAACCTCGCATATAAATAGCCTCAGCTCCTTCTTCATTCACATTCCTGGGCCTTATGATCGCCATGTTAACAAATTCAATGTTACCTTGACTAGTTCTCGAAGACCGAGTAACGGCCGAAAAGAAAAGGCAACAAGGTCAATCCTGGCAGAAACTACAAAATCTTATAGACCAAGTCAAGCACGCGTTTCATCTAAATCCTGATTTGAAGAATGAAGCATTGCGGTCCCGTTATGGCGACACTTGCACATGGCTCTTCGACGAACCAGATTTTACCAAATGGAAAGCAGCGGACTCTCAAGACCACCTCCTCTGGCTTTACGGAGCTCACGGTACCGGGAAGACCGTCCTGTGCGCAGTTGCCATCGAGCACATAAAGCAGCTATACCCGGAATCTGTTGCCTTCCTTTTCTTCCTGCGCGATATTTCAATAAATGAGATGTTACAGCATTTGGCCTACCAGCTGCTCATGACTATTCCACGAGATGCCGTCGAACCACCGGCATACCTTCAAAACTTCGACAACTTGAATAAAAGCGACTCCGATCAAGTAATGCGGTTGATCCAAACAATTCTTCTCAACCGGCCTTTGACTTTCATTTTCCTTGACGGCTTCGACGAGGCTGAGTATTACGATGCTAATCCTCACGGTGGTTCGACGGGAAAGGCCAGCCGCGACTCTCGTGCTCTAGATATTGAGCCTTTGGTGGAATTCCTTATCAAACAGACCCGCGACCCTAATATAAATCTACGCCTGTGGTTCAGCAGCCAAAAAACTCCGGTTATGACCAAATATCTAAAGCAGCGCTGCTCTCTTCGGATCCAACCAGATCGGGAGAAAACTGCTAGGGATATTAGGTCATACCTTCTAGCCGCGATCCCGAAGGCGGTGGAAGAAATCGAAGGGAATCCATTCTTAAAACTGTTGACAAATATGATGACCCGTGTGAAAGTTGGTGCGAGCTTTCTTTGGGCTACATCAATACGGAAAGACCTAGAGGAAGCAATAGATGCAAGGAATGTTCTCGAGGTGCTGAACAACGTTCCAAGGACACTGAAGGACTCTTATATCAGAACTATGAAGAGGATTATAGAGCGGGGGAGCGAAGGAATATACGAATCGCCAACATGGAAGTGAGTTCTGCCCATGAGACCAATCCCCAAAGTTTAGCTTGTATACAGTCGTGCTGATGGATTATGTGCCCGTTTTGGCAGAATCGTCCTTTCGCTCCTCACGTTCTCGAAGCGTCCCCTGCGAATATCTGAGGTTAAGGATGCGATAGACATCCTACGGACAAAGTCAAAAAGGAATGCCAGTGGTTATTCACGGCCTTCGACCGACGCGATCTTTAAATCGTGTATGCTATTTGTGAAACGCATGGGCGATGAAGACAAACCCGATGACGAAGCCACCATCGTTTTATCCCATAACGCGGTTAAGGACTTCTTGCTCGCAGGACCAGCCGACACTAAAGGGGAGATAACTACCGTCGATAATTTTGTCACGCCCGGCTTGATCAGAAGTTGCTGCCTCAAGATCTTATCACAACCCAAATATTCGAAGCTTCTCGAGAAATGTGGGCCTGAAGACTTCAAAACTCAGATGCCGCCATACGAAAGCATTAGCAGACACCATTTTTTATCCTATGCTGCCAAATACTGGCACCAGCACTTTGATACCGGCGTGACCAAACAAAAATCTCCCGAGGGAACCGAAGTCGAAGTTGCGAATGAGCCGAGTTCCGAGGATAGCACGGCTGTTGACTCGTTTCTTCGATCGTCCAATTTCGTCACTTGTATTCAAATCCAGAGTCTCTGTGTCGCCGGCCACTTCATGCAAACCTACGATACTATTACAGATCAACTAACCAAAACCAAAAGAGTGCTCCCGGATTGGCTCCGTAACGGCCATATTTTCCATCAATATGGGCACTTTACGGGTGAATGGGGCGAACTACTGCAATGCGGGGCGTCGAAACAGATTAGTGGGGAGCTAAATCGGTGCCTCTGGAATACCTTGGGGGATAACCATTTTCTGTCGCATGGGGAGTGTCGGTATAAGTACTTTATATTCGAGGAAAATGACGCTTGCGGCCGCGATACGAAGGCTTGTAGGATACAAAAGTTCTCCGAAAATGGTCGAACACTCATTTCGTGCTGTCTTCGCTCGGATGGGTAAGTAGAAACTACTATTTATCCTTTCTGCGAACGAGAAAAGAATGGACAGGCTGACACCTATTAGGTCGGATTGCTTCCTCAATGTGGAGTACTGGAGCCTGAGAACCTCTAATCCGGTTCTCGAGTCACACCGAACTATCAGGTTTAATAAAAACGAACTCCAACTCGACTCCTATGCGATGCCGTGTTCGAGGCCAATGCCCTTGATCCCCAACCTTCGATGTCTCGCAGCACCGGATGCGTTCTCGTTCTTCCAAAACGATTCGTACATAAGGATCGGGTCGAAGTTCTTTCGGGCGAAAGAAGCCAAGGAGCCAAATCCTGACATCCCTTTGGCTGGGGAAGCCGGGTCCTCGCTCACCGACTCATGGGAGGATATCTCCTCACGGGGGAATTTTCTCGTGATGTGCCGCCGTCGAGTCCCCAGTAAGAAAACCTACACGGTTCGTTCTAGCAGACATTCACGACGTCGGGATTGGGACAGCAGTGATGAATCGGAATCTGGGCACATCGGTCTCGAGGATGCTGAGGATTCTTGGAGTGAGGATTCGATAGGCTCTCTCTCGGACCCCTCTGGGTCGGAGGACTCGGTCTGCAGTGATGCCGATGGCGAGGAGGGCGGGATTCTATCCGAAGGCAGCGACTTCGGGTCTGATTCATCCTCGAACGTTAAGGAAGAGGACGAAAGCGATGAATTCGGGAGTGCCAGCGAAAACGAAGCCACGGCCGCGGCTCAGGACTCAGATTCCAGCATTCCATCCTGCGAAGATGATAAAGCTGAGGATGGTCAGAGCGACTCGGACGCTTCATTTCAGAGTATGTGCTCCTTAGGCATGGACAGGGCTCGGGAGGAGCAGGCATTGGCAGCGACACTGGATAACCGATTCAATGTCGTGATTACTGAAGATGCGCCTCAGAGGATCTGCGATGTCTGTGACAGGGTTATGGGCCATCAAGGTTATCAGTGCAAAGTGTGCCCTGTCCCAAAAGGTTACACGGGCTCATTTGATCTTTGCCACAGATGCGAGCGGCATGGAATGTGGTGCAAAAACGAGGATCATCACCTTTACAATATGGTTGGCAACAGGGCAGTCGGCGTAATATCAAGAAGCAAATTTACGCCTAGGTACGAGCTAAACGTCTATGAGTTATCCGGCTCGGACATGAAGCTCGTTTTCAAATATACCAAAAAATGCGCCGACGAGATATTATACGAGTCCCCGCCAGCGATACACCCGACACATCCGTTGGTCGTGTGGCCACTAACAGGGACAAAGCTCCTCTTCGCAGACTTTGAAAACAATACCTGTTTCGATCAGAGAACTGAGTCGTTGCGGTATAGAGGTATGTATACGAAACTGCTTCCGAGACACGAGCGATAGATAGCTGATATATAGTACCCGCGCAGGCAAGCCAATTTGCGTGAACTTGTCGTTCTCACCATGTGGAAGATTACTCCGCATGGCAAAGATCGAGGCCGTAGCAGAAGACATGCCAGGCTTAAGACTTAAATCGAAGGTTGTCAGGATGATATCGAAGCCT
This sequence comes from Arthrobotrys sphaeroides, assembly GCA_036971245.1. NCBI lineage: Eukaryota > Fungi > Ascomycota > Orbiliomycetes > Orbiliales > Orbiliaceae > Arthrobotrys > Arthrobotrys sphaeroides. Next base: position 292,343 of record JAJTTW010000013.1, on the reverse strand, counting down.
AAACTTTGCTTGGTTTTACATGTCCTGGTAATGCAACTGTCCACCCACAAGCCAGCGAGGACTCGGCCCAAGCTTCTGGGTACCACTAGTCTTCGGATCGGCGTCTGCGAAAGACCGCTTGTGGAACGCCTTCCGTTCGCATTCACGTGGGATGCAAATGAGCTATATGTCACGGTCAGCAGCTCACGACTACGTGTTTATCGGGTGGATATAACCAAAGTCGCGGCTCAGCGGACCGCGTCTCGAGCCAACCGACGTTCGAAACTAGCGGCGAAGGACCGGCAGGAACAAGACAAAGGTATCGTTCTTACGCCAAAGGGAATTGTTTTCCTCCCGCGGTCCGCCCGTAATCGAACCGTCAAATTTGTGCCACCGCAGGCTGGTGAGAGCGTATCGACGTTAGTCGTGGGACCTGGGGGTCGTCAGAGCCCAGCACTCGGGTTTGCTCTTTATCTTAGTAAAGAAGATCTGGGAGAATGGGTTGATATAAGAAAAAAGGAGGGAGATGAAGCGCAACTCTTCAGGGCGGGTCAACGGCTTAAGCTTCCGTATGAGGAATTCGACGAGGAAGAGGACTGCGATATCATTCCGTATGTCAAAGAGAGTTGGTAACTGCCTGGGCACCCGACCAGGCAGAAGCATTACCGTGATCTCGAAAGGGAGGGTATTATATGACATATTGTACAATATTGTATGTAGGTAAGAGGTGGATCAAAGAAACCTGTGGTGTGGTTAGTCTCGAAACCAGACGGTGTGTTCCCACCAATGGTGTAGTTACCACAGGGTACCATATTTTCTCCAAATATTTGAATCATACCCGTCTCCTACGCAGGTTCCATAGATACAAAGCCGGGGTTGAAGCTTACTTAGGGCGGGCACTCTAGGAACGAGACTGCCTGGAGAGATAAAATGGGATGTCGTTCGGTTTAAAAGCCATAAGGCCGAGTATATACTTAAGCTTAGTCGTATCATTATCACAACATTAAGGCGACTATATTTGAATATACATCCTAAGCTATGAAGTAGAATTATAAGAAGTTTAACAGGCGAACTTCACTTACGAAAGTCCAAAATATTGATTTCAGGCTGCTCACCGGTGCACAGACTACATAAGAATCTGCTTCCGATACACTTTAAGCCAATAGTAGAACCTAAAATTAGTGCAAATATTAGATTGTGAACGGATAATACCCATTTGCAAATATTTGATAGACGACGTATAATTTCTGTCCACTGCACCCGTGTTTTGAAGTTTAGACTTTAGCAGGTGAAGTTCACCTGCTAAATCCCTAGTTTTCGCTTAGTCAGATCTCGAGGATGGCTTCATCGTTGAGCTACTCTGAGCTTATAATAGGCTTTTGAGTGCAGATAATAATTTTTTGGGCCCTGACTTCGAACACTCCAAACCGATAAGATAAGAGAACGGTCACGTGGGAGCCCCCACGGCCGACCCCTGCGAGATGGCTTCCTCGTGCCGGATGCATGCAATGCTATTAATATCGGGCCCGGGATTATGAAAAAAAAAAAAAAAAAAAAAAAAAAAAACAAAGTTAAACTTTCTGGAATGCGAGAAAAGGCCTCAGATGGGCAAAGACTAGGGCGAGAAGATCGAGGAGATCGAAGGGATTGCTAGCTCGAAGTGTTTTGGGATCCCAGCGGAATGATGTGTGCCGAGAGGGCGATTACATGGCAGAGTTCAAAGACCTGGCAAGGAAGGAAGGAAGACGCCCCTGTTCCTGGAATTTCGGATGCTTCATGTTGGACGAATCTGTGATTGGTGTTCAGGAACACGACTCTTTGTTCCGTAGCACCCGACTGAGAGTCCCGTCGACGGAGCAGTCTGGGACGATTGAAGAGGCTGGAGGAGGGGTGTTTATATCCTGCGCGGGTCGGATGTTTACGATATCCTGCCACGCCGCAGAGGCGTTCCGGCTTGACGTCGTTAATTTCTGCGAGGCCGGCTTACGAACTCGCGACCGAAGCCAGAGCAGAGTCTAAAATTGGCTGGTCATTTCAATTCTCGGAAATGTAACTGTTTCGCTGGCTTGGCTCGCATGCATGCCATCTTCGCCCCCCCGTTTTTTTTCCTGCATCGTTCGATTCTCGTTCACTTCGGATTTGGATTCTGTTCGATGGAAAGTTGAAAGGTATCGTGGGAGACACATGGCGATGATGGGGATTGAATCTGCCGTTGTACCGCATTGTATCTCGTATCTTGCATCCGTCACAACGGCGTGGCTGGCAGTCTGATATCATCGAGGACCGGACTCTCCGTCGACGGGAATTAATTAACCAGTGACGGCTCCACCGCGGACGATTGATTAGATCGAAGCATAGTGAGCGGTGCTAAGGAGGGCATTAGTGCCTGCTTTGATTCCTCCTGTTCGTATTCGCGAGCAGTACTTATCTCGACCCGTCCGTCGACGTTACATGCGACCGGCCATCGTCTCCTTTTCCTTCGGACCAGCGCTGCTCTGGCCGGACTGCCACTCGTTATCCCTCTTTCTTTCTTTCCGATCGAAGTCTCTCGCTTTCTATCGCGACCGGTGTTTTTTTCAGTCATCTCTGGTGTTTTCCTTCCAGGTGCTGTCGACATTGCTACTCTCCTAAGTGCTAGTTAACGTTAGTGAGTAGGTATCCGTGAGGTACCCGGCCAGGAATAACAACCAACGGCAAGGCTGTCGACGCATTGTTCCTGTGGCCGGCCTGCCTGTTCCCAGCACTCAATCCATCGACGGTTTTAATCGACTGGTTGATTGTTCAGGTGTGCATTGCATCGGCCGCCCGTCAGACCGTCGATTTGGTTGATTAATTAACTGGCAGAATACCATCAACCACACTTCCATCCATCCAATCCATCTCTCCCTCATCATCTCCACCGTCTTCGATCTTCTCATCCCGCCATCGTCTCTCCGGCACGGTCACCGTGGTTGTTCTTCAGGCTGGTTCGTTGGTCGCTGGGCTGCTGGTCGCTACTGCACTGTCGCTGTCGCTGTCATCCTTCGGCCCCCGGCAATTGCTCCGTTACGTTAGCCCTACTACCCTCTTCCCTTCTCTCTCGACGACCCTTCTCCGCCCGTCTTCTCGTCAGCCCCGGTCAATTGCTGCTGCTGCTTCTGCTTTTGATAATACTGGCTGCAACCCAGCCTGTTCGGTTCGGTCGGCTGCTTGATTTCTGCTCTTCGGCCTCTTCTTCCGTTGCATTGTTCGCTGCCCTGCTCATCGAGACGGTAAGTCTTTCTTACGATATCGGCCTCAGCCTCGTGGCTTCCACCTGTCGTGACGAATGAGATCTAACCTTCGCATATCTATCAGAATAGTAGAGAACAGGGAACAAGAACACGTTCTCACTCGCCATCTTGCACTTCTTCTGCCCGTTCCCGCCTACGATTGACAGTAGCTCGGCCTGCCCTTTCGCACGCCTGTTCGCCTTCCACGATTTCCACCGGTTTCTGCCAATACATGTGCCTTCTCGCATCCCTGCCACGGCCTCGTGTATGCCAGTCCAGAAACCTCCCGTCGATCTCCTCCTCTCCGTCTTCTTCTTCTTCGTTGTAGGTTGCTGCCGTCCCTTTGCTGCCGGTTCGGTGGGAACGGTACGCGGTCCTTCCCTGTCATTGGGAGGGAAAGCAGACAAGTAGGACGTCATGGGCTTGTTTAGAAAGCGATCCACCAGCAGCACCACATCCACTAAGTTGAAGAGGCCCTTGAGATCTGGGACGCTGCCTCCTGAGGTTCCTGCTATACCACCCCCTCCAATCGTCCAGAATGCTGTCGCTCCGATTCCGGTCCCTCCACCGCCCCCACCGCCTCCTTCGGATGCGAAATCATCGTTCGTCAGTCCGATTCAGCTCGCCAGGAGGAACTCTCAACGTGTAGACCAGAATGTTGGTGGTAATGGTAGCTTTGTCGGTCCCGTCCCGGTTTCCATCCCTGGCCCGATTCCCGTCCCTGTACGGCCGAATGGCGGTCTCAATGCTGGAGGAGGTAATGCTGGTAACGTTGTTGGTGGTCCAACTGGAACATTTATCGATGATGGATTCTCGACTCCTGTCTCTCAGGTCTCAGCTCTCACGCATCCGTCCGATGTCCCCCCTGCGCGCTCCACGGCGCCTTCATCCGTGGATGCCATGTCCGCCGTGAGCTCTTTCAGGAAACCTGTGCCTTCCCATGCAGGGAATGGTCCGCAGATGCAGCTGAACGGCCAACGGTTGTCAACGTCCACCATGCCGGATGATGGCTTTTATCTTCCAAACGTTGCCCGTCCTAGGAGGCTCTCCGGAACGTCTGGCATTGGCTCGGAATTTGATTCCAGGCCATCCAGCATGACGGTTACCGGAATGTCAGGAGGACCCCCTGGTAGTGCTATGAATAACGTCAACCGCAAGCCGCCACCGTTGCGTGATAATCCGAGCACCTCTACGTTACCCCAGGAGTGGACAGACAGGGACCCTAGTATCAATACCCGGTTCACACACTCACCTACTCCTTCGGAATCTGCTTCCATGCAGAGTTCCGTAGTGTACCCCCAACAGCCACAACCTGAAAGGAGACGCTACCACGGCGGACCACCACCACCAAACCATAATAATATTAATACCAGGTTTCGTCCGCCACCTTCTCAGTCACACCCTTATCCTCCTTCCCATCGTCCTCCTCCATCTCATCTACAAAATCCATACGGCCCGCGTCGTGGACATCCACCATTTGGACCTCCCCATCAGTATCGTCCGAGCAGTGCCAGTCAACGACTTCCTCCCCCTCCTCGATTCTTCCCACCTTCGAACACGCCCAGAGCCGGTAGCTTCCGGAATTCGCAAAACATGCTCCCTTCGCTCCCGGAGAACAGACGTGCTAATACCATGCCTTCTTCGACGACCTCCCCTTTCCGTCCGAACATCCCCCCTGTCCCTGGGCCCAAACATCTCGCCATCACTTTTACGGCCAACCAGATCGAATGCAACACCAAGCATCAGGTCATGATGCCCTTCAAGAACTATCACCACCCGGTCCCATGTACTACATGTCGGCGGGTTGCTGCTGAAGGGATGCAGTACTGCGTCCACTGTGCTCTCCGCATTTGTAGAGAATGTGCGGACAGACTCAAGAAGGAATGGAACGGAGATATTACCAAGGGATGGGGTAATGTTGCCTCTGTGGCCGAGGAGTTTAGAGCCTCCGCTGGCCCCGATGCGAAGATGGTCGCCGGGTGGTCGGATCACTCACCACCTGTCGGTGCCAAAGCCGCTGTCAGTCAGCTGTCGTGGCCAACTCGATCCAATACCGAACGGGTCTGCGGTTTGCTCGGTATCCCCTACCGTCCGAAGACCGCGCCCAACCTTCCCTCGTCCTATCAAAACACCCCTGACATGGAGGTTCCGGACATGATTGATCAATCGCAGTTCAACTTTGAGAGCAACATGGATCTTGAGTCCGGTGCTTCCACCGTCTCTCCACCTTCGCCTGTCACCCCACCTGCCTTCGGAGGGGCTGGCAGCGAGCATCGTCTTCCGCTCACACTTCCCAACGAACACAGACTTCCTCCGTTGGCCATCCCTCCAAGCAAGCACAACTTTGAGGCTCCAGGATACGGATATACGGCCTCCCCCGAGATAGTTTCGGACTCGAATCCCGAATTGGTCCAACCCCGACCTCAGTACCCTGTCGACCCGGCCAACCTTCTTAGTTCGGATTCCCGCCGTTCTCGTTCTTACGGGTACGCTCCAAACCCACCCCCTCCACCTCCACCTGCTACTGGCAACCCGGTCCTCTATCGCACCGACACTCAGATTAGCAATACAACCGTCGGTAAGAACTCTGTTGCTCGCCCTTTCACCGGTAGCGCCAGCGTTAGCGGACGTAGTAGCATCTTCGACTCCTTGAAGTCTTCTACCAACACCGGTGGTGGCGAGAAGAAGAAGAAAGGAGGATTGATGGGCTTGTTCTCGAAGAAATGATTGCATTGAGTGAAAGCTTTTTCCTTTTACGATCCAATGTTTGGGACTACAATCACCATTGTCATTGACTCGATAACTTTTGCTGGCTTGCTTTTGACCTTTCATACTTTTTGCATGTCATGGATTTCTGGTTTCTGTGGGCACCATCCATCATCTGGCGTTTCACGGCACTCATGATGCCACCTCATCCCCTACCCTTTATCTCCTTCTTCGGCCCCCCCTCTCCTCGACTTGATCATCAGTCTCTCCCTATCGCTACCATATTCTCTTTCTCCGTCACCACCCCCCTAAAAAGAATTTGTTTCCTACGAAAACCATTTCCTTTGTTGGCCTTTTTCCTTCGAGTCGGTTTGCAGCATGGCGTTCCGGATATGATCGATTTGGGAGGGCTTTCCTATTTTGCGAACTTACTACAAGAAAGTATCATTGAAAACCGACACTATTACTATTATTAATTTTCATTTTCTGTCCCGGTCCCTTCGACTTGTCGCTTTGCTTTTTTTTAAACCATTTCCTTTGTCAGTCGTCTGCTTTTCTTTGGTTCCTTTCCCTCGGTTGTTTGGCGGGTTCTACGTGTTAGGCTCATTGGTGTTATTTGATATTCTTCCTCTTCCTCTTCTTCTTCTCCGTCTCACTCTCCCTTCGGTCTCCTATTCTCGTGGGCAAAAGACAGTTTGCTTTCCTTTTCCTATATCTTTTTATTACATTTCCCCCTTTCACAGCGGTGAAGCATGAAATCGCATTGTGGTTTGGCTTTTCTTTATCTTCTCCATTGTCGTTATCTTAGAGCTTCGGAAGGGCGGACTGCGCGGCGAGATGCATCAATGTGTGGAGAAAAGAGGCCGGCATCTGTCAGAGTTTCGTTTTTCTACAGGCATTTTTCGATATACAACAAAAGCTAGCGAGCGGGTGAGAGGATTAGAGTATATTATACTATTATGGCCGGGCTTTCACCTTTTTATTATGTGAGGCGGTCCCTTGGTACCATGGTCTGGCTGAAGGGTTAGAATGGGGTGCTTCTCGCATGTAGGATAGATTTTGGGAAATGAAAGCTTGATTCGAGAGATATATAGACGAGATTGATTAGATTCTTAGATGTAGATTGATATGATAAGATATCGGCTGCTGTGTTGCAGGCCAAAGCTTTGGACAGAAAGGTCGCGACCTGACTCTTTCAAACCTAAAAAAATCTCTGAGAAGCTTCAGAACGCCAACCTCTCCACACGCCACGACAGCTACTGACGGAATAGCCATTCTCTTTTCCGTCTTTTTCGACTTCTTCACTGCTGGTAGTCGAATCGTCATATATTGCTACTTTCTTCTTTTTGTGTCGGGCAAGCTGGAATTCATGAATTGAAGCTTCTGGGACACCACGCGACGGAGGGCTTGCTTGAGGATCCATCAGACTCATTCAGGATTATCATCATCGCTGTCATCTCCATCGACATCTCCATCGACATCCACCTAATCCCGTAGCCATATAACCTCCCAGGCTAATCAATCAATAACTCCTACTCTCGAATCTCTCCCAAAGACACACACACACCACACACACCCACCACCACAATGTCCGGCCAAGGTACCGGCGGCGGCGGAGGAGGCGGCGGCCAGCCCTCAAACCAATCCCAATACAACTACGCCAACATGTCCAATCTCGTCCTCCAAGCGGACCGAAGATTCGGATCGGGCCCCCGACGCGGCGAAGAAGGTAGCGGGGAGGCAGAGTCGTTGGCTGGAAGGGTTAGTATCAAGGATATGGGGACGCGATCGACGCGTGATATTGCGCCGAAGGAGAAGAGGAAAGCTGCTGGGGTTAAGAGGAGTGAGCTTGGCGGTGTGGGGGGTAGTGGAGGGGTTGAGGATGTTAGGGTGCCTATGAGGGGGGATAAGAGGAAGAAGTATTCACACCACTCCTTGTTATTAGAAGAGAAGACCGGAGTTACTAACGGATTCGGTGTGGTATATAGGGAAGCAACGTTATCATCCGCCACAGACTTTGCGATCGAAGGGTTAAAATACCGTCCTAGAACGCAGGAGACCCGTGAAGTTTACGATTTAATCTTATCCTTCGTACTCGATGAGTTACACGGCGATGTACCCTCAGACGTTGTACGTTCCGCGGCGGACGCGATACTCGAGACGTTAAAATCTGAGGGGCTTAAGGATTTTGATAAGAAGAAGGAGATTGATGAGGTTCTTGGGGTCGTGCTTAAGGCTGATAGGTTTAATAAGTTGGTTAATCTGGGGAAGAAGATTACGGATTATGACGCTGAGGGTGATGAGGAGATGGGGGGTACTGGCGAAGGCGAGGCCGAGGATCTGGACGATCGACATGGTGTGGCGGTTGTTTTTGATGAGGATGAAGAAGAGGATGAGGAGGGTGCTGGGACTTATGAGGTTGGGGATGATGGGAGTGATGATGAGGAGGAGGGGGTTGCAAATGGTGGGGGTAAAGATGAGGGGGAGAAGGGCGGTGATGAAGATGAGGAGAGTGGGGATGATTTGGTTATCAGAGCTCCTAGTGCCTCGGATGGGAAGAAGAAGAGCAAGGACGAGGATAAGGAGTTTGTCCCGGCCCACACTATCGATGCTTTCTGGTTACAGCGAACAATCGGCACGGTTTACGCGGACGTCCACGAGGCTGCGACAAAAACTACGACTGCGATGGATCTGTTAGCTAGCGAGGTCCCCTTACGACAGCTGGAGAATGATCTTATGGAGTTGTTTGATTACGAGCACTTCGATACTGTTAAGGTGCTCACGAAGAATCGGGAGAAGATTGTGTGGTGCACACGGCTTGCGAAGGCTGGGAGTGAGGAGGAGACGGAGACGGTTAAGAGGGATATGGTGCAGGCTGGATTCAAGCGGATCTTGGACGAAGTTGAGGCTAGAGATGGGAAGCCTGCTTCTACTTCTGCCGCTGGTGGCAAATCCATCAAGGCGGATTTGATGGATGTGGACGTTCCGGCAGAGGAGAAAGGTCCGCAGGGTTCGAAGAAGGCAGGACAGTTCGTGACGGGACTGCAGCCGAAAAAGACGTTTGATCTCGAAAACCTCATCTTCGAACAAGGCAACCATCTCATGACGAACCCTAACGTCAAGCTCCCCCAGGGTTCGACGAAACGCCTGTTCAAGGGGTACGAAGAGTACCACATCCCCGTCCCCAAGAAGAAAGGTGACGTTCCCGGCGAGGAATTAGTCGACGTCTCTTCCATGCCTGAGTGGGCGCAACACCCGTTTACGGCCTCTAAATCCACGAAGCTCAACAGGATCCAGTCGAAATGCTACCCGACGGCGTTCAACGACGACGGAAACATGCTCGTTTGTGCGCCCACGGGTTCCGGAAAGACAAACGTGGCCATGTTGACCATGTTGCGCGAGATTGGGAAGAATATGGACCCCAAAACCGGGCAGGTTCGTCTGGACGACTTTAAGATCATATACATCGCCCCGTTGAAGGCTTTGGTTCAGGAACAAGTCGGAAACTTCGGAAAACGACTGGATCATTACGGGATCAAAGTCGCCGAGTTAACGGGTGATCGACAGCTGACCAAGGCGCAGATTGCGGATACCCAGGTTATCGTCACGACGCCGGAGAAGTGGGATGTCATCACGAGAAAAGCCACGGATACGAGTTACACCAACTTGGTCAGGCTAATTATCATCGATGAGATCCATTTACTTCACGACGAGCGTGGGCCTGTGCTTGAGAGTATCGTGAGTCGAAGCATCAGACGGCAGGAACAGACTCTTGAGGCCGTCCGGATCGTCGGATTGTCTGCGACGCTGCCGAATTACCTTGATGTCGCTGCATTCCTGCGGGTTGATACCGTCTCCGGGCTTTTCCACTTCGATGGTAGTTACCGTCCTTGTCCCCTGAAACAGGAGTTTGTGGGCGTAACCGAGAAGAAGCCTCACAAGCAGTTGCAGGTTATGAATGAGGTTACGTACAACAAGGTGATGGAACAGGTTACCAAGAACCAGATGCTCATCTTCGTTCATTCCCGTGCGGATACGGGGAAGACGGGGAAGTACATCAGAGATAAAGCAATCGAGCTCGGGACGATCGGGGATATCATCCGTAGCGACGAAGCCAGTCAGGAGATCCTCAGGGAGGAAGCCGAGGGCGTTGAAAACGCCGAGTTGAAGGATTTGATGCCTTACGGGATCGGGATCCATCATGCGGGGATGACGAGGTTGGATAGGCAGAGTGTGGAGGATCTGTTCACGGATGGAGCGATCAGGGTGCTCGTTTGCACGGCCACGTTGGCTTGGGGAGTTAACCTTCCGGCTCACACGGTTATCATCAAGGGGACTACGGTTTACTCGCCTGAGAAGGGAGATTGGGTGGAACTCTCGCCGCAGGACGTGCTTCAGATGTTAGGGAGAGCTGGACGACCGCAGTATGATGTTTACGGAGAAGGTATCATCATCACGAAGAGTACGGAGTTGCAGTATTACCTCGGGCTCCTGAATCAGCAGCTTCCGATCGAAAGTCAGTTTGTGAGTAAGCTGATTGATAATTTGAACGCTGAGGTTGTACTGGGGACTGTTAAAAGCCGGGATGATGCGGTGGAGTGGTTGGGGTATACTTATCTCTACGTCAGGATGCTGCGGTCTCCGGTTATTTACAACGTCGGGCATGATTACGACGGTGATGAGGCGCTGTTGCAGAAACGGGTCGACCTGGCACATTCGGCGGCTGTTATGCTTGATAAGTGCGGGCTTGTCAAGTATGATGTCAAGAGTGGGAAGTTGACCACCACGGAGCTGGGGAGGATTGCGAGTCATTATTATATCACTCATAAGAGTATACAAACTTATACTCAGCATCTGGCGCCTAATATCTCTGCGATTGAGATGTTTAGGTTGTTTTCGCTGAGTGAGGAGTTTAAGTATATCCCTGTGAGGAGGGATGAGACTCCTGAGCTGCAGAAGTTGTTGGGGAAGGTACCCGTGCCTGTCAAGGAAGGGGCGGAGGATCCGCAGGCAAAGATCAATGTTCTGCTTCAGGCTTACATCTCGCGGTTGAAATTGGACGGGTTGGCGTTGATGGCTGATATGGTTTATGTGACGCAGAGCGCTGGGAGAATCTTGAGAGCTGTGTTTGAAATGTGTTTGAAGAAAGGGTGGGCGAGTGTGGCGAAGGTTGCGCTGGAGCTGTGTAAGACTGTTGAAAAGAGGATGTGGCCGACCATGACCCCGCTGAGGCAGTTTGCGGATTGTCCGGTTGAGGTTGTGAGGAAGCTTGAGAAGATGGATATACCCTGGGCTAGGATGTTTGATATGGAGGTTCCGGAGCTTGGAGAGCTCGTGGGGAACGCTAGTCATGGGAGGCTTATTCATCAGTTTCTCAGGAAGTTTCCGAGGGTGGATGTTCAAGCTCAAGTTCAGCCCGTTACGAGGAGTCTGTTACGGGTTGAGATGACGATTACGCCGGAGTTTGAGTGGGATGATGCGGTGCATGGGAACGCCGAGGGGTTCTGGATTATTGCGGAGGACTGTGATGGGGAGGAGGTGCTTTTCTCGGATCAGTTTATTCTGAAGAGAGATTACGTTATGGGAGAGGAGAACCAGCATCTTGTGGAGTTCACGGTTCCGATCTCTGAACCTGTTCCGCCGAATTATTTCTTCACGGTTGTGAGCGATCGGTGGATGCACTCTGAGACCAAGTTGGCGGTCAGCTTTCGCAAGTTGATTTTGCCTGAGAAGTTCCCCGCGCATACTCAGCTTTTGGATCTGCAACCTTTGCCGGTTAACGCGTTGAAGAGGAGGGAGTTTGTGGCGTTGTATCCGGAGTGGAAGGAGTTCAATAAGATCCAGACGCAGGTGTTTAATTCGTTGTTCGGGACGGATGATAACGTTTTCGTTGGGGCACCTGTGGGCAGCGGGAAGACTGTCTGCGCGGAGTTTGCGCTGCTGAGGCATTGGTCGAAGAAGGAGCCTGGGAGGGCGGTGTACATTGCGCCGTTCCAGGAGGTGGTGGATCAGAGGTTTAAGGATTGGAGTAAGAGGTTGGGGAACCTGGGGAAGAGCATTGTCAAGTTGACAGGGGAGACAACGGCGGATTTGAAGCTCTTGGAAAAGGGGGATTTGGTGCTCTCGACGCCTGGGCAGTGGGATGTGCTTTCTAGGCAGTGGCAGAGGAGGAAGAATGTGCAGACTGTGAACCTGTTCATTGCGGATGATATTCACCTGCTTGGAGGGAATATGGGGCATCTTTACGAGATCGTTGTGTCGAGGATGCAGTACATTGCCATTCAGCTGGAGAAGACGGATACACGGATCGTTGCACTCGGGGTTTCGCTTTCGAATGCGAGAGATCTGGGGGAGTGGATTGGCGCTACCTCGCATACGATTTATAACTTCAGTCCGTTTGATCGACCGGTTCCTTTGGCGGTTCATATGCAGAGTTTTACGATACCGCATCATCCGAGTTTGATCCTTGCTATGGTTAAACCTGTCTACCAGGCGATCGTGCAGCATGCGCAGGGGGAACGAGCGGTGGTTTACGTTTCGAGTCGGAAGGAGTGTAGGAGTTCTTCCGTTGACCTGCTTACGCAGTGTATTGCGGGGGATGATGAGGATATTTTCCTGCACGCCGATCCGGAGGATGAAGGGTTTTTGAAGATGTTGGAGCGGGTGCAGGAGAAGGCTCTTGCGGCGAGTTTGAGGCACGGAATCGCGTATTATCACGAAGCGCTCGGTGCGGCGGATAAGCAGATTGTGAGGTATCTGTTTGAGGCCGGGGCGGTACAAGTGCTCTTCGCGACCAGGGATGTTTGCTGGGAACTGGATGTTACGGCGCCTTTGGTTGTGGTTATGGGTACCCAGTTCTTTGAGGGTCGGGAGCACCGGTATGTTGATTACCCACTCAACGAGGTGCTGCAGATGCTCGGACGGTCGACGGATAAAGCTGTTCTTATGACGCCGGCGGCGAAGAAGGATTATTATCGGAAATTCGTCAATGAGGCGTTACCGATTGAGAGTCTGCTGCAATCCTACCTTGCCGATGCGTTCGTTGCCGAGATCAGTACGAAAATGATCACTTCGACGCAGGATGCGGTGGATTGGACTACCTATACGTACTTTTATAGGCGGTTACTGGCCAATCCGAGCTTTTACGGGCTTACAGACGTTAGTCATGAGGGACTGTCTACCTTCCTGTCCGAGATGGTGGAGAATACGCTGAAGGAGCTGGCGGAGGCGAAGACTATCGATCTCGATGAGGAGGATGATAGTGTTTCCCCGTTGAACCCTGCTATGATCGCGGCTTACTACAACGTTTCTTTCATCACGATGCAGACTTTCCTGTTGAGTTTGAACGCTAAGACGAAGTTGAAGGGGTTGCTGGAGATCGTGACCTCTGCTACGGAGTTTGAGGCGATTCAGATTCGGAAGAGGGAGGGTTCGCTGCTTAGGAGGATTCATGAGAGTTTACCGGTTAGGATGCAGGAACCTGTTAACTATGAGTCCGCGCATTTCAAGGCGTTCGTGCTCATGCAGGCGCATTTTTCGAGGCTGCAGTTACCGCCGGATTTGAAGAGCGATCAGGGAGTGTTGCTCGGGAAGGTTTTGGGACTGCTGAATGCGTGTGTGGATGTGCTTAGCAGTGAGGGGGCGGTTAATGCTATGAGGGCTATGGAGATGAGTCAGATGGTTGTGCAGGGGATGTGGGATGTTAGTCGGGATAGTCCGTTGAAGCAGATTCCGTACTTTGGGGCTGGGGAGGTGAAGATTGCGAATGGGTTTGGGTATGTATTCCGTTCTATTTTTCTTTGTGGTTGTGGGTCTGGCTAATGGGGTTTTTCTTCTGCAGGATTAAACGGGTGTTTGATTTCATCGATGAGATGGGGCCTGATGGGGAGAATAGAGAGAAGCTGTTGAAGGCTTTGGGATTCGATAGGAATCAGTTACAGGCCATCGCCGGGTTTACGAATGAGAAGTATCCCGATGTGGAGTTTAATGCGGAGATTGAAGATGAAGGGAACGTTACGGCCGGACAACCATCTTATGTCAATATCACCTTATCGAGGGAAGAGGACGAAGAGGAGGATGAAGATGAAAATGAACCGGATCTGACGGTTCATGCGCCTTTCTTCCCGAGCCAGAAGATGGAAGGGTGGTGGGTCGTTGTTACGGATGATACGACTAATAGTCTTCTGGCTATTAAACGGTTGACGTTTGGGAAGAGGACGAAGGTTAGGTTGGAGTTTGTGGTTGAGAGTGCGGGGACGCATAAGGTTAGCGTCTTTTTGATGAGTGATTGTTATGTGGACGTTGATCAGGAACTTGGGTTTGAGATATTGGTTGGGGAGGGGATGGATGAGGATGAGGAGGATGAGGATGCGGAGGGGAGTGAGGCGGAGTGATTGAGGTGGTTTGTGGGGTAAGGGTTTGTACTTTTAGGGGGGGGGGGGTGTGTGTGTATTGATAGAACGGAGATTGCATGTGCATATTTATGTTTAAGGTTGTTTTAGAATTTGAAGTTATACTCAACGGGCTTGATGTTTGCGGTTGGAGGTGGATGGTGCACAATCGTGATAATTTAACGGGGTTACGTCCGAGCTTGCCTCAAGGTGCAAAACCGAGGTGTACTAAACAAATGTCTACTTCTTGGGCTTTAAGGCACTCGCAATAACTCTTCGCTTCATAGTCACCTCAGGATTCGAAATTGGCATTAAGGAATATGGGGAGAGGTCATTTCGTTTAGACTGGACCTTAAGGCACCTTGGGACAATCTTGATCTTGGAGTCAGTCTTATGCTGCAGGCAGGCGCAACGCACAGTTTTGTTGCATTTTCTTGCGTTGTTCGTCCGAAATTGGATTGTGGGCTTGAAGGAGAATAGCGTCGGTCTCGAGGATGTCGAGCTCATTCGCTGCCTTCGCTCGCTCATACCCTTTGACATCACAGGTGGGAAGCTATATGCGTGTAAAGTTAGTTGTAGTTGTGATTGCTTACATCGGTGGGACTTTGTTCGAGAATCAAATATCAATATTCATATGCTTCGTTAATTAAGGATAGTATATCAAGTTAAATTTAAGAAATACAAAGATGCAGCTAAAAGACTTTCTAACGCCCGTTCGAATGCATAAAGTAAACATCCCATTAAGTCATACCCTCATAAATTTCATCTCTTTACTTCGTCAAGCTCAAATCATTTCCCTTCATCTAAAGAAGCTCAGGAACGGCAGTTGGTGGATCATAGCACAACGGCGGCCTCTCAAACTTAGCCGTCGTAGCGGTGACAGTCGCATCCGGCTTCCTCGACCTGTTTATGGTTTTCGTCTTGATTTTCAAGGAACACCCGCCGCAAGGGAGGTCCCAGGGAACGGCTTCGATGGCGGTGTAGATTGTGGTGGTGTACTTGACCCGGCGGGGTGGGTAGCTGGTGGTTACGGTGAAGGTTGTGGTGCATTGTTTTGTGGTTTTGGAAGGGGGTGGGTATTTTATGGGTGTGTTTGGGTGTTTTGGTTCTGGGGCGGCGAGGATGGAGCTGTGTGCGGTTGGGGGTTAGAATATTACTGGGAATACAGATTCATGCTGGGGTTTAAAGTACCTGGTCAGGCTGAGGGCGATGGCGAGAGTGGTGAGGAGCTGCATCTTGCTAGTTTGTCGCGAAAGCAGGATTTCTTTTCTTGATAGTATTGATAACTGAGGAACAAATATTAAACGGTGAGCGGCGCTGAGAAGGAAGTGATGATGATGATGCTGATTTTGAGAACTAAGAATTCCAAAGTCTACGGTTTTCAGTTATTATATACTCTTCATTACTCCAGCTCAAGCTCAAGCTCAAGCTCGTGGTCGCCCTTGACTGCGAAGGAACCTCGATCGAAAAGTTATTTTTAAATCCCTGCGATGAACGTAGCTCTTTCCTTCAATTGTAACTCCACCATCCAACTACCATCGTACTACACGATATAGTATGCCTGGCAGGGAAAAAATTCATCCAAGCTCGAACACCAGGAATGCTGGTATGTGGAGGTTACATTTGAAAATCCTTGGCGGGTTGGGGGAATCGAAGCATTTTTTTCTAGAGCTCTCGCTTGCCAAGTTCGGCCCCTCGTCCCGGCCGAAGGATTCAAGCCTTTTTTTTTGTGTTTCCTTCCTTATAATAGCGTCAAGGTGATGCTATGCTCATATGTCTGGCTTTTTCGGAGACTCCTTTGCCTGCGATAATCGCGGGGAGACCCTTGTGGCGGTGGTTACTCGATTGGGCTTTTGAAGTTGCATTGCATTGCGTCGGTTGAGGCGCTCCTAGAGCTAAGCTAGGTCTTCGGATTGTTTGTTTAGCGGGTGGGTTTTTCTGTGTTACTTGAACGGATAACATAGCCACTGGTTGCTTTTTGGAAGGTGAGTGCAGCGCAGTGAGGAGCACATTTTGAACGCGGAACGGCCGCCCGTATGGATCCTAGAACCGAATTCAGGGTTCTGGTCAACCAACTTATCTCACAGGCCAGCCTTGTAACCAGGCTGTTTTTCTGTCCAGCATTTCTATATATAATTATATTTTATTACAATTTGATGATACGCCTATTCGCAGTAGGATCCAGGAAATATTCGAATGGAATGTTCATTCAATCACCACAAATGATTCTGCAAATCTATGTAGAAAGTTATAAATGCCCATGGAAGTGCAACAAATTTGCAAAACAAATGAGACTGGTTTGTGTATACGAAGTGTCTATAGATCTAACCCTGACATGATCAAACACTGATACAAAAAGGACCTCAGATTTAAATCATGACATGCAGTAACCTCTATGAAAAACGCCTGTAAAATGCAAAACGATATCGTTATCATTGCCCCATCACTTCGACAGGCAGCTCATACTCGGTCGCCAAACCCCGAGTTCGTGAGGTACGAGTAGGCTATTACTCCTCCTCTTCCTCCTCACCTGGAACCTTAATTGTGATAGTAGGAGTCGGCTCAGCGGTAGGGAAGTTATAACACAACGGGTCACGGCGTAGAGTGGAACCCTCGGTGACAGTTGCATCTGGAGTTCTAGATTCGTTGATGGTTTCAGTCACGACCTTCAAGCGACATGGCCCACAGTTAACCTTGATCGGAATGGCCGCCATATTTTGGTACACGGTTGTGGTGTACATTTCATTAGCTGGTGGGTAGCTGGTCGTGACCGTGTATTGAGTTAGGCAGGCTGGGGGGCCAACCCTGGTCGTTGGCTCTGGCATGGTGATGATGATCGTTGGATCTGTTGGCTTGGTGATGATGATCGTTGGATCTGTTGGCTTGGTGATGATGATTGAGGGCTTTGGGGTCTTCCTTGGTCGCGATCTGTGTCTGAAGCCTTTAGATTTAGAGGGGTGTGCAGGGGCGGCTAGTGCGGCGCTATAAGTGGATATCTTCGTTAGTATACACTTGGTATCGGGATATCTGATGGTGGGGGGTTGTTACCCAGCAAGGTTGAGAGCCAGGAAGATTGTGACGAAGAGCTGCATTTTGCTTTCTTTTTCGTAGAGCTTCAGTGCTCGTAGGCGAATTTAATATTTGCTTTTAGGATTATCGCTTGTCAACTGACAGCTAGAAAAAGAGAAGAAGATATCTGAGTAAACCGGGTTTAGGAGGCGCGATGCGTCAGTTTCTGGCGTGCATATGCCGGTGACTGTAAGGAAACCCGAGCATGAAGGTGATCTCGAGGGTCTTTATATACTTGATTCCAGACTTACCGACCTCTTCAACATGCCTTTATAGTCACAGATAGGTATGCTATGCCAACCAGAACTTCAGGGTACGTCGAACATACGTCCAATCCTTGACTACGAAATCTCGACGCTGGAAGCTCACTCTCTGAACATTTTGCGTATTTCTACGTCCCAGTCTGCTATATCTCATGCCTATACTACCTGGGTCGAGTTTCGGGATGCTTTAGGCGGTTAACCTACGAGGATCGCTACTAGACGGGAGCAGGATATCCGAGTCCCACTACCAGCTGTCACATTGCTAAACTAACAATCCCTTTAGCGGACGTCCGGACGGGTTAAGGATGACAGTTTTGGAGCCTCAGTATAGGAATATCTGCATTCCCAGGTTAACAGCATCATTTCTGTCGTCGTCCAACAATTATAGGCAGCAGAGGCGATAGTTACCATTTTCGATGCCCTGCTTGCATCTGTCAGTTGTCCAAATCCCTGTACGTCCCGTGCCCTCATGGGAATTTACGACAAAAACCGTATTGTCATTTTCCCTTATATATCAGTGTAACAGGATCGGTAATACCAACCGTGATTCGGAGAAAGCACGCACTAAGAGACCGGGGTTTTGGATGCTGGCCTTCGCTTACATGACACAGGACGGGCGGTTGTGGCGTGCGGGAAAACCGGTCGAATTTACGGTAAGCTTAGCTAGACATATGAGCCCAGCGACATCACGGTAACCACTAAGGCTTGGGTATCAATTCGATTGATAAGATTCAGTATCCAAGGTAGTTTAAATTCGAACTTTAAAATACAAACTTAAACTAAAAATTTGTGATCATATCAGTTAAAAAATTTGACTATACGAAAGGGACTATTCAAAAAAATATTGACAACCCAGGCTGCAGGGAGCATTCGCAGGATAACGGAGGGTTCCGGTTGTTCCGACCAGCTGTGACAAGGAAAAGCGCCCCAAAGCTTAGCTCCCACCTTTCGATTCGGGTTGCCTGGTTTAGTTTCGGCTAGGACGCCTTTGGTTCGCGTGCATAAAAAAAAAAAACTCCAACTTCAAATGCAACATCAAAAAAAATCTTCAAAAGATCTCCAAAAATTTTAAATATAAGATCTACAACAGACGCGATTCTCACCTGGTCACCCACGGTAATACTGAGCGCCCGATATAAGGCTTGAGTAAGGCAGAGCGGACGGGATACCCTTTATTCCTTATTCTGTGGTCGTAGATGTAAGTTAGTTATTGAGCGAGGTATATATTGTGACGGTTAAATTCGAATCGGGAAGCTGAAGCAATGCATGCAGGGGTCAGAGAGTGGATCCGGATCCCGAATTGATGAGAAAAGTCTAAAAGTAAAGTGGGATGGTTAGGAGCTCGAATGCCAGTTCCTCACGAGAAAAATACACAGAAGATTAGCACTACCAGTTGGCGTTATTCGTGACGTCTGGTATCTGATCGTCTTCGAGATGTTGATATCATTGGCGCAGACCTTTCCATTAGCCAGGCGCAAAGTGATGTATACCGATCACATCGGCACCAGCTTCTACGGCTAATAGATCAATGTTTGTAAGTGTCTGATACATGGGACGAAAATTTGAAACTGCTAGGGAGCGGTTTAAAGAGAAGGGAGAGGTCATCATACAAATCTTCATAAACCATGGTACCAGTTGTATCAATTAGTCCACTTACCTAGCTAAGTAGCCATAGGCAAACGTGTAAGTTCCCTGAACAGCTGTGCATACGACGGTGAGGAGGTCGGCCACCATCAGCCGACCACAATTAGTTGTAACCACCTATATCAGCACATGTGCGGAACGCCAACATGTTGTATTTTAGATTCTATGTCTCACCCCACGCCCGGGATGTATTCGTAACGTTAAGCCAACCTCTGATAGGCACCGAATAGGGTGAAATCAGGTCTGTGAGCCAGGTAATATAACGTGAACGGCAACCATGGAGATGGAATCCGTTAGCCGAGCCAGCGGGAAAAGGGGACTATAAATGTGTATAGACCAAGGAAGGGTTATTGCAGCCATGTAATAGTGCTTTTTGTACAACTGCCTTCCGCTGGGGGTGGTTTCCAAATTGGCCGAAGTTTTTGCTTACATGGCTCAAACTTTCTTCACCGACCTGCAGTATACAAATACAGACCGTCAGCTCTCCATGACAGCCTTACGAGGGAAGGGCAGCGTCAAGGTTTTTGCCAAGCCGGTCGTTGAGTGTCATTTCTCGTAGGGTTACCCATAATCACATGCGACAGCTTGTCCATTACGCCATATCAGAGAAGTAGTTCTCGGACTCACTTCAATGGGGAGGAATAACCCGACACCGGCCATTGTCGGACACGGCTTTCCATTAGATTGCGGCCTGCAGCAGCGCCGCGTGCGAAACCGAGTATGTGTGCTTTTCTATAGATTAAAAGATTTCTATTCAAATGTGAATTCGTAGATTTAGACTATGACCAAATTTCTCCTCTCCTTGGTGCTTCACCAAACCCTCTCCAGCTCGCTCTCCATCAGGCATTCCCAAACCCAAATCTATCAACCCTCCGGTTTATCCTGTCTGTTTATAAAGTCCCCAATTACCCGTCATTCACTCCTCTGTACAGAACTCATCTGGCCAGCCATGTGCCTTGTAAATCTGCTTGATTTACTTCTAGACTACAATGTTTTGCATTCGGGAAAGCGTAACGCAGGAGCAGAGAAAAGAGACGAACAAGACTCCTTTGGCCCTCGGCCAAATATGTTTGAAGCTTCTCGGTATGGCACTGATCTAGATAAGAGGGGCAGTGGAGGTGGCAGCCGGAAGTCCCCAACGACCCCGGCATTTTCGATGTGGTCTTCCCGAGTAGTGTCTTCGTCTCTCGCGAAATCATATTTGCTGCTCTTATTGCTCAGTCTTTTGTGTCTTAGCAAAATGCACCCAATTATATTAATAGAAAGCTTTTTGATTGGAAAAAGTACAAGAACTCGAAGGATTTGTGTGTCTGGGGCCAAAAATTAGAAGAGAATGAATTTAAATCTTTATGGGACAAATATAGCCCAACATCGCTAGTGTTAACTTCGCATGCTTGGAAAGTCCCTCTTAAATCCAAAATCATCCAGCCTGATTTTCGCCTTGCAATCAGCTCAAGCCACGGCGCGCCTATTCTCAATGCGTTAGTTCAGAGCTAGTAGGCACGCAGTTTCAGAGCTTTCCGAACTCTTCCTCAGGGACACTACCTATGACTGTAGCAATTCGCCCTCAGACCCGCCAACGTGGCAGCTGCAGCCGCCTCGCAAATGGCCAAGCCGGGCCAGTTCCACCAGCTGAATGATGCGACGCAAACTGCGGTTGCGATCCCAAATGCCTTAGACGCATCCGTTAGACACTTGCTGCAAGACTTTGCGTCTCGTGTTTGTCTGGCGTCGTTAGCAAATTTAGGAAGAAAATAAAGGCGTTTGCTTGACTTACATCTCTCCACCACCGAGCACCACATCGTATTTAGTCGGGCCGCACAGGCTTAACGCGGATATAAGAGCAGGGGTCACACTGGATAACGCCTCGTTGACTACTCTCGGCAAGTTTAGATGCGGAAGAGGTTCGCCATCTGAAAAGGTGGCGTTGCTTGCGGTTTCAGCCGTGAAAGGAATGAATTTGCGGTTATCTATGGAGCCAGTAATGACACCACACTTGTCGATCATGTACTCAGCTTGTGACATTCCGCGAACCAACGTGCCCCAATGCAACTTAATGTTCCGCTTGCCACCCCTACTGGACGAGGACTGGGTGAACATGTTGGAACTATCGTATAGCATTTCTTGGGAGGAGAAAGTATCACAGTCTCCGTTGCTGCATTGACTGCTCTGGTAGATACGAAGGGTTATATAGTGGCCCGTGATGTTGCTGCGGCCTCTCACCGAGATAGATCGTTCCGTGAAACCGTCGCCATTGGTGGACGTATTGCATGCGATGGAGAAGGTTGTTGGGTAGTCTAAAGAAACAGTTTGGAAGAATGTTGCTTGAGGTCCCTTCGAATTGGGTGCAGTAGACCGATCCTGCGGGGCAAGTGTTGACTGGGTTGTGGGATCATTCCAGCTTGCATGGAAGGTATTACCTAGACTTGAAGGGGGCCTTTGATCGTTAAGGACCTTAGCTGCCCCCATAACAAATCCTAGAGGCATCAGGATTGAGAAACGGAGTAAGGACAAGAGAGATAGAGCCATTGTAATAGTGCTGATGAGAGTCTAGTAGGCCTGAATTCCAGTCTTGCTCGTTCCAATTAAGACTTTGAGGTATTGAGAGGCTAAGAGCCAAACACACCTTCGTAGGCAGAGATTATATATATATCTTTATGGGCGTGGTAGATAGGACTCCCGGACTCATCTCTCTGTATTGCATGATTGCGTTGGCACGGATCGGTGCAACGTTTGATCATAGCTGTCGCGACGTACTGACGGTTCGAACCTCGCGGAATTATTGTTGGGCTGGTTGTATGCTTGCCAGGTACATGCGCGTACCTTTGACCCCCTTCATGTTAATTCTCAGCCCAACAAACAGTATGCCGTGAATTCTGCACGATATGAAGAGGCATCCAGGAAAATGGGTCCCCTTATCTGGAAAATGCCGGTGGAATGATTGAAGTTTTGCAGAGACTTGCGATTGTAGCTTTGTTGAGGTAGTATAAAGGATCAGCCACTATTAAATTCTTAATCCATATAATATGTAACGAACTAGGTAAACTATTATAACTTAATCTAACCTAACCTAGCATTTGTATATTCGTAATTCCTGTAATATGGAGATGATGGGTCTGGTAAGTAGTGATTGATTGGAAGGTGGCCTTACGGGCCACCTATAGCTAGCTATGGGATCTACAGGGGGTGTCCCTACGGACACCCAGTAGCTAGGTAACTGGCTATATTACAATTCCTAAGTATTTTTTAGCTACTACTGCGCATGTACAGAAATTTATGCAAAGTAACGTCAGCTTCGAGACTTAGACTCGTGGCGTGAGCATTATATGCAGGAGAACTTACCAGTTAACCATTTAAATATGCTCGCAGCTCTACGTCGCATTTAGGACAACTTGTAGAGCTCTGGGTCTTCTATATTAGGGATTTCAAGTGGAGGGGTCAACCTTCTGAGTTGTGTTAAGTTATGTTATATTGTGTTGTTGGGGTTCTTAGCGGACTTTTTCAGCGGGTTATCCGCATTCGCCGAGCTTGGCCATTAGTAGTCTTAGCCCAATACTCTGCACCCTGTATGCTGTGCTGCGCCGCAGTAGGAAATTTATTTGCGCAGGATAATCCTAGATTTGCTTTGAGCACTATTTTAACACTATTGTCTCTGGAAGGTTTCAAGGCGGCTGTTCCCTCTCCAGAGACATCACGGTAGTTACCGCGGGTATCTGCACATGCGCAGAACCATGCTCAATCCGCGGCTGAAAGATGCGAGTGGCATATTCTTGAAATGATGTCGAAACGGCAGATATATACATCTACCTATAGTGCGGAGCCGTTTAGGAGGATATATATCAAGTTGATTAAGTATATATCAGTAGTGCTGAGAAACTCTTGTGAAAAATCAGATCCGTACTCTCGACATTCGAGCTTCAAGTCAGATGTGCAGAAATATCAAAGTCTATATATATGAATACAGACGCCAGTACTATCATACAAGAAGAGAAATCGTCAAGGGTCATCCATAACGTTATGCATAATCATACCGGAAAAGAAAGAACCCGCTGAAATCGCCAAAATATAATGATCCGCTCAAAATATGCCAAAAGAATTCAAACACACTCAAACAGGTGAAACCTCAGTTACCCCGCCGAAAGAAGCCGGTCCCTTTGACCTTCAAGGACTTCCTCCTCTCCCGGTTCTCTGAATCACTCCTATCCCCAATAGCAGCCGCGCTCCACGCATCGGAACTAGTCCCCCTTTCCCTCTCTTCCTGTCCCTCCTCTTCTCCACCGCTATCAACCCCCATCTTCTTCTTCCTCTCCATCGCCTTCGTCGAACTCGCTGGTTTTGCCCCGGAAGCTGCCAGAATTTCCTCTATCCTCGTCCTTTTGTTACTAACCGCCGAATCCAAGGGTCTCCATCTGAATATATCCCGTCTGTTCAGATCGAATCCTCTTTCGATCAGCTCCTTAACTTTCTCAACGTCGTTGTACAATATCGCCGCCGAAAGTTCAAATTCCCGTAGTTTGTTCAAGTCCTCCGGATCAGCCCCTTGGCTTCTTAGAATCTCAAGCACCCTCTCATCACCTGACGCGCCCGTCAACAGCGCAGGTGTGATTCCACCATCGGCAGATTTTGTAACCTTCCCACCGTGTTCCAGCAAGACCTTCAATATCTCCACCATCTTATCCGGATCGTTTGTGGCGTCTTTGTTTCGACAGATTAACGCGATGTCCTTCCTGTTCTTCCTTACTGTAGCATTGACATCCGCACCTGCTGCAACCAGGACTTTTAGAGCGTCGATGTTGTGGGCTGCTACGGCTTGATGAAGGGGCGATACACTGTCATGATGAGATCGAGCGTTTATATCTTCTCCCTTGGAGATAAGGTACTCCACCATATCCGCGTCGGCATACCATATCGCATTTCGTATTAAAGTCTGCGTCCTATCGTCGCATTCCTTAGGATTCGCACCACCGACTTCGAATAATTCCTTCACTAATTCGAGTTTGTTAAGTCGTATGCACATGTGCATGAAACTGAAGCCCATGGATAGTTCGGATAATCCGCGACCCTTGGGTTTTGAAAAGTTAGAGATCATGGAGGTTAGGTGGGTTGCCGTTAAGGTATTTGTGGTGGCGTTGGGGACTGGGAGGGAGGTGTAGTAGCGCATTGTTAGGTCTAGGCCGAGTTTTAGAGAGGCCTGGGAGCCGATGCCGGCTTTCGCCATGGAGGTCATCGTTGAGCGGAGGTCGAGACGTTCGGAGGAAGGGGCGTTTGGCGGAGGAGCTGAGCGGCGGGATTTTTGAGACGGCTCTGTTGACAGACATTTGTTAAACGCGATGCTATGATCTAGCTTCGGGTAGAAGGGGAGGGAGGTGGTTGGATTAGCTTACCAGATGATCTCGTTTTAGGTTCAGACTTCTGCGAAGACTTAAGCTTCTCCCGTTCGTAGACATATTTGGCGATTGAGTTTATCTTCTGGCCTTCTGTTAAATTTAGATTCTTGAACTCCAGATCGATTTGCTTGTCGATGTCGTCTATGAGGGCTTCGGTGCCCTTGTCAGATGGAGATGTATGACTGAGGGACTTAGTGTATTTGGAAATGATTTTGTCGGCTTCTCGTCGATATGAGAAGGAGTTTGGTTCACTTGGTGGATGTGATGATGAAGAGGCCTGAGTGGACAGAGTAGCATCTGTGAACGGAGTATATGATCGCGGAGGAGGCGGAAGGGGTGTTTTCAGTGTCCAAGGTTTAGGAGGAATGGTTGTGTAGTTCGGAACCTCAAATTCGAAGGAGCCATCCGCGTCTATTGTCGGTGATATCGGAACCTTCGGCGGTATCCTTGGAACATCACTTCCTGTACCAAACCACGTTTTGTACCCAGGTATCTTCGGTAGCGGGACCGGCACACTAGGTGACGCTTCTCCTGGTGCAGAGACGTAACTTCGAGGCCTGGGGGCCGGCGGCGGAGGGGGCGGTAACTGTCTCTTTCCTACAATAGTAACCATCTTCTCTGCCAAAGGAATATTTGCATCAACGGCGGTAGGAGCGGTGGCAGTGGTGGTGGGAACGATATTCTCAACGGCCGTAGTAGCCGTTATATCTGCTGCACCATAACTGCCAGCAGTGCTCTCGCCGGTGCTATCACCGTTATTACTGCTATTGCTACTGCCGCCATCCTTCACCACGGACTCCACGTGCTCAGCGCTATTGATCACTGCCCCGTTCTTCCGTCCGAAAACTATCGTATTTTCCTTGCCACTGCCGGCACCACCATTCTGCGCGAACCTATAAAAGTCGATTGCATCAACGTGCTCCTGCCGGGTCCTCCAATGAGTGATCTTAGCACCCAAATCCTCGTTTTCGAGGCTGCCTCCTGCAATCCCGGGGGCGGCAGCACCGCTGGTAAACCTGACAGCGGTCTCGAGCCTTACCAAAGGCGAAGCAGAGGATGAGTACAAGGCGGCCGCTCCTGAGGCCGACTGAAAATTTGTAGCGGCAGTATTATTAGCGGAGCCCCATGGTTTCAGGGGATGTTCTGCGCGCTCATGCGAGGTCGTAGCACCTGCTAGCGAATTTTCGCTTGGGGTGGGTGTAGAGTCCTGAGCAGGCCTGGAGGGCTGTTCTTGGCGTGGAGCTAGAGGTTGATGCTGACTTGATATTACGTTGGGAGGGTTCCTGGAAGGGGATAGGCTGGGCGGGATCTCTGCAGCTGACATGGCGGGGTTGAATGGGGAAGAAGAGGCATGTTATGTGCTCTTGAAGCCGCCGGAGGAAGGTGGTTTCGACGGGATATGATATGGGGGATGGAAGTGAAGCCATGGTATGCAATGCGAGCGAGTGGAAAGTCGGGAAAGTGGATTGTTCGGGCCTTGTTAGCGGAGACGAGTAGATGTGTTGTTGCGTTGTTGCGTTGATGTGTTGACGTGTTGGTCTGGTCGTCTGAACTGCCCGATACGGAAGGTCTCGTCACGACTGCCTAAAGCGGCCTGTCATACCAACCGATGGAGCCGGGAGGTCTATCGATGCACATTCCAGGAGCAACAGGAGGCCGGACTCTGTTGACATTCAATTTACTCCCATCCTATCGAGATATCTCTACGTGGAATACACACTTAACACCTTGACTTAGCTATGGTATAGCTTCCACTGAAGTAGTACTTAGCATATCACAGTATCGATAGACTGTTCTACCTCTGTAAGTTCCGCCCCCAATCGAACCGTAACGGGCAAATTCAAACGCACATGCCAGGCCACATACTTTATATCGCCAGACGTACCGTGGTAAAACGAGCCAATCGGCTGCCTCCGTTTTCCGTTCGGGTCGTGTTGGTTACTTAGCCTCGGCTCAAAATATATCGCCTTCTATGCATACAAATGCAATCGATTATGCGATGGTCCTTGCTGACTTACCCCGGACTATCTTCCATACGCATATAGGACCAGGACTCAAACACCCCTCCGGCGTCGCCGACGAACCCAAGAAAACCGCTGGTCCGTATTGAACCAGGCAATTCCGGCGTTTAAAACGGTTCACAGGTTTGGAAACAACTAGCTCGGGAAACCATAGCTAGCTATTTGATTAGCTCGGGAGCAGTCGTTCACGAATCCACCGCGGTAGTATATATACTGCGCCGGCCCGTTCGATAAAAGGGTAGGGATGCTCCGTTCACTCTCTCTCGTCCATTGCATTCGCTTTGTCCATGTTCATCCGTGCTTATTATATCATGCACCGATAGAATATATTTGCTAGAAGAAAAGAATCAATTCCCGACAACGTCTGCAGGAAGGAAACCGGCACCATGTCCGCTGTTGGCCCCGTCCGCCAGCCCATCGATGTCGCGGCGCTGGAGAAGTATCTGACCACACACGTTCCACGATGCTTTCGCGCGCCGATTACTCTTAAGCAGGTAACTACATCTTACCCCTCCTCCCTTCCGGTATAGCAAAGATATTTAAAATCTTCAGGAAATACGTTACTGATAAACGTTGAAAATGTAGTTCGGCTATGGCCAATCGAACCCAACGTACCTCGTCCTCAACGGCGACGGCCGAAAATATGTCATGCGCAAGAAACCCCCAGGTTCTCTGCTGTCCAAGACGGCCCATGCGGTGGAGAGGGAGTACCGGGTTCTTCATGCTCTTCAGAATACACCGACACCTACGCCGAGGGTTCACGTCCTCTGCGAGGATCCCGCGGTCATCGGGACGCCGTTTTATGTATGTTTCTCTACTGAAGGGGCCTGCTGTTTTAATGATGATTAGGACGTTGTAGCGTGCTAACTGTTGTGGGCTGTCCTAGATCATGGAGTTTGTGAAGGGACGGATATTCGAGAACTATGCGATCCCGGACGTTAGTCCAACTGACCGGAAGCTAATGTACGTACTCACCATCTCCTACGCATTATAGGAGTATGCAAGTGTACTGACATAATCTGCAGCTGGAAATCCGCCATTCAAACCCTCGCCCTCCTCCACTCCATCTCCCCAGCCAGCGTAAACCTCCAATCCTACGGCGCCCCCTCAAACTTCTACTCCCGCCAGATCTCCACCTGGACCAAAATCCACGCCTCTCAATCCGCCGCGATCGATATAGAATCCAAAAAGCCCGTCGGAGACCTCCCACACTTCCACGAGATGCTGTCGTACTTCAAATCCCATCTACCTCAGGACAGGAACACAATCGTCCATGGCGACTTCAAGATCGATAATCTAATTTACCACCCGACCGAACCCCGCGTCATAGGTATCGTAGACTGGGAGTTATCGACCTTAGGCCACCCGCTCAGTGATCTAGCGAACCTTTTGACACCATTTTCATACATTTCACCAGCCGTTAAAGTCCCCGACGAATTCTCAAAGCATCAGTACAACATCGATTTGAAGGCCTTACCGGGGGTACCCACCCCTACGGAGTTATTGGGATGGTATAAGGATATCGCCGGGTGGGATCCGACGCCCGATATGAACTTCGCGTTCGCGTTCACGTTGATGAGAGGATCTGCGATTTTCCATGGTATCGCAGCGAGGTACGCTATGAGAGTTGCGAGTAGCGCGCAGGCTTATGAGAATGGAGAGAAGAGATGGGGGTATAGTGAGTTGGCGTGGGAGTATACGAAGAAGTATGAGGAGGAGGTGGAGGGGAGGAAGAAAGTTGAGTCGAAGTTGTAAGGTGGGTAATAGTGCAATAGGTGTATTATATCAGCCTTTTCTTTTTTTTTTTTCTGGCTTTTCGCATAGGTTCGGGTTTATGTGCATATGGAAATAGAACTTATCACGTTGAAGTTTAGACCGTGACAGAGGGAGTGAGTCGGATCGTGATTATTCATTAGTTAACCGCTCTAACTATGCAATATGGAATCATCATGTACAAAACCAAGAGACAGGGTAACAGAGCCATAAGAAAACCGTACAAACCCCGCTGAATGCAGAAATCCATAAAAACGTTAAATGCGTACTACGTATATATACCGTGCATGCCATATACAAAAGAAAACCCATGAATCACCCCCCTCAATTGCCCATCCACTTACATCAAAATCAACCCGACGACTCCCCAGAATAGCATCGCCCCCACAAACATACCTTTATAAACCTCCACCCGATTTCCAGGGCTGCACCTGTACCCCAATGACTCCCAATAAGCACACCCCCTTGGCGCATATGTCTCCTGCGCAACAATCCTGACCACCTGCGGTTCCTGGTATATAATCGTCGTAGCAGGAGGTTGCTGGTAGACCACCCATGTGGTATAAACCTGAGGCTGGTAGATGGTGACGACAGAGGTGATAGGAGCGACTTGGACGATAACAGTGCTAGGTGCTGGGTATACGTACGCGACTGACTGGGAGATAACGACGTTTCCGCACGCGCCATCGCCGCCGTTGCCAGCCTGTCCGTCGCCGCCGTTGTAGTTACCGCTGTTACCGTTGCCGCAATTGTAGTTTCCGCTGTTGCCATTGCCGGTGTTATAGTTCCCGCTGTTTCCGCAGCCGGAGTTTTCGACGCCGGAGTTGACGCATTCGCGCTTCCTGAGGGTGCCTGAGTCTAGAGAGTCGGAGTCCTCGTCTTCGTCTTCTTCTGGGTAGCGGACGTCCCAGGCTGGTGGGAGAGGGAGAGGGGTGGAGGTTTTGGCGTGTATTGTTGTTGTGATGGCGGGGAGGTGGGTAGTTACTAATGTTCCTGGCCGCGGTGGGTTGCTTCCCTCGGAAGGAGGTGATAGGGGCGACTGGTTGTTTGAGGGGACCCAGTTGCTGTAGTTTGATAGCTTTGTTAAAAGACGGTTCCAGATAGGTGATGGGGTAGCCGAGGTAGAGGAGATGGAGATTGAGAGGAGTAAAATGTGTGAAGGGCGCATTTTGGGTGGGAAATTAAGCAGACGCTCTGCCTGGTATCTCGCTTATGTAGGTACCAACCGGTATGGATGGATTCCTGGCTTTGAAGCTGGCGACTTTGGGTGGTGATAGTTGTGTTTGGTGGGATTTGGGGACGTGTTGTGGTGTTGCAGTTGCCCTCCCTTTTATTATTATGCCGTCGCTGAAAGGCGGATTCGATTTGGAAACAGTTCAGAACCCCTTCTTTGACCAAGATGATACTTGAGTCCTTATAAAGCGCCTTTGAAATAAAATTCAAGATCTTAATTTCTTTTCAGCCTCCTGTTCTCCTTGCAGAGTTTGGGTCCGATCAGGTTTGATCTGATATCTCCGTCTGTTATGATATCAGATTGCTTGCAGCTGTTTGTCCCGACAAGGTTGCCTGCAGCGTCGCACCAAAGCCCGTCCTAGATCAAGATCGAATCTGCAGTGCAGTGAAGGCAGTTCGAAAAATTGGAATTGGTGGATTCTGGAGGAAGAGGAGAGTGAAGTCGTCGGTTTGTGTGTGAGTGATATCCAGAAGCCCGCGTCTTCTCTGTTCGAAAGCTGGGGGAAAAAAGGTATGAATGTGAATGTCTGTTCTCAACGTATTCGAGCAGGGAAGCTGCTTTGCAATCGTGATGAGGTCACCGGGTGCATGCGATGCGGGTCACGGCCCCTGTCCAGTCCAGTCCAACTGCAATCAAGTCGTCCAGCCGAGAAATTCGTCGACGAGGAATCTCGATCTGATAAGCCTCAGCTTCGAAGGTACGGAGGATAACTCTCTTTTTTGTTGCTTTCCTCCCTCTCCACGGCGGCAGCTGGCTACTTATGTCTTTCTAGGTATGTGAAAACATACTAGTAAAGTCGTAGGGCTGGGAAGGAGGATTTCTCCCTTCTTGCCTGTCTTGTCTCTCGGTTTCTTGATTCCGAACACGAGCGCCTGGCAGGTGGATAACATTTGTTCGTTCGCACAGCTGTGGATGCGACGGCACCGGACTATACTCGATGTAGCTTTTCTCTCTCTCATCATCCTCACCATGGCAGCTCTTGGTTGGCTAAACCCCGAGGCTCCTAGGTCGTGATATATGGATTCTTCTTGGGGATTTCCAGGGATCTCAAGCCACTCGCGACAGGGCATTGCGTAGGCACAGCAGCTTGGGAGACTAGGATATCTCCCTTTTTGCTATTCGATTCGATCGATTGCAGCAGAATCAGGAGGTTTTAGAAATGAAGAAATGCCTGGATTTTTGGAAATGTGCTGTCCTGTCATAGCCTATTCTGCCTTTGAGAGGGCGCCTGGATGTGAGGGTCCTTGCATCGTGGAAGTTTCCAATTTTGGCTCCTCTCTTTGGAGTTCACCCGCTTTTCTCACTGCTCCCAACGTGTACAAAGTGTGAAGTGAAGTGACCAGCACAGCGGCGGGTGTGGAGCGGAAGCCGCTCCGCTGTCTGGCGCACACATTCACATTTTTTCGATGGGCTAGAAGCTGGTGAACTAGACTTCTTCAGGACTTTTACGTTCGAAATCGGGGAGGCTGGAAATGGTGAGGTTGAGGATTTTTTTTTTAGGCGTCCGGCCTGAAGCGGTTTAGGTGGAATTTCTCGGGCCAAACGAACCGAGGATGTTTTTTACTGGCAGCTTTGGCGCAGTCGGCCTTCGGCAGCCCTTGGAATTAATTTAAACCTCTTGGAGGACGTCATCGGGAGCTCGGGCTACGTCTGCAGATTAATATTTCAAAGAAACGATATCGATACCAATAATGTTTTCCATCAGGACGTATAATATACGTGGGCACCAGCTGGCTAGTACCCAGGTCCCTGGTCCACGGATTCATATGCATACTCGGATTAATTTACCAGGTACCTAGGTACCCAGGCCAGGCGAACATTACTAGCCACTGGCGTGCTACACTATACTATCGATATCACAATTGGAATGTGAAGGCATTCGAAGCAGGTCCCTGCATTAGGGTTGCACTCGGGCAGCTAAAATTTACATCTCTTTCGGCCTTCGCCCTCTAAACAGCTGGCTAAAGAGTCACCCAAGTACTCCAATCCCCACAGTGCGACTGGTCGGGTATGGTAATTCTGCTGTCACCCTGTACGTTGTATCCTGAGCGCATACACTAATACTATGCGGTACTGGCGGCCTAAAGGTTCCAGACTCGGCCTTATAGCTTATAGCTTTTCCTCCGCCAAACTTCACGAGGTCGCCTGATACGCCAAATGCATTTATCCCGATCATGCGACGTGAGCATATATATCGATATCGCAATGTTTTGGGAGGGTGTACCAAGAGTTACAAAAAACAGTCGGCCGCCTGGGTCACCATCCTTTTTTTCGACACCAATATTTGCACTAAAACATCGGGCTCACCTTGAGATATTTTATCAAGAGGATTCTCCTTCGCATTAAAGTGTCGCGAACAACACGAAATTTAAAGGATGTTGTAGTTTAAAAAATTACCAACAACGAGACCTCGAGATCGCGCGGGGCTGCAGTATATATCTGACTTCCAGCCCCCACTCAAAAATATCAAGCCTGACGACCCGAAACTACAGAAGAACAAGCTTCGGAAGAAGAACGTGATGCCCCAAAGGAGTTGGTTTCGGCAGCACAACAGCCTGATAACAAAGCTGGATATAGTCCCGCTTTTTGTATGACCTTCTCTCAGGAAGCTGGACAAGTAGCATCAGGGTCGAATGATGGAACTATAACTCTTTGGGAGGTATCGGCGGGCCGACTCGTCAAACGTCTTCGAGGACACACTACTAAATCGCGGCACTTAGCTTTTGCTCAGGCAATAAAAGGAAAGTGCAGTTACTAGCGTCAGGGAACAATAAAACGGTCACCATTTGCATATTTGGGGTACAACAGCTGCAAATTTTAAGAGGAACCAGTCAGGCCATGTCAATTCCTTTCGTTTCAAATAGCCAAAAGCTGGCAGTAACGACTGAGAGTAATGTATCACTCTGGGACCTAGCAACGGGACGAAGTTATCTCGCAGGCCAGATGCGGGCTGGAATTAAGGACAAAGCCTCGAGAGGATTAAACGGTTCAATTCTTTTTGGGCGATTAAAGCAATGGCTTTCTATCCCGATAACGAACGACTAGTACTTGCACTAAATTCGAGGAACATATTACTCTTGAAAGTATAGCGACGAGGCAGGAAGTGCAAAGATTTAAGACAGAAGATCCTCTCGAAGAATTACGCTTCTCTGACAAGGACGAAAGTTTAGAGACTAACAAAGGAGTTCTAGTTATCCCTCCTGATTCCAGCTCTGCATCACCCATTCCACTGAAGTATTCACCGTATACCTACCAATCTAAATGGATGAGTCGGGATGGCCAGAACTTCCCCCGGTTACCACCTGATTACCGAGGGCGCTGCTTAGCGCTAGGGGGCTCTTTGTCATTGGGCGAAGGTATGGGGAAGTTAGTTTTTTTGGGTTCACTGATGCGCAATAGAGGCGGATAGGTGGCGCCGGACATTGATAGCTAGCATACGGAGAGTCACTGGGATTAAGCATGGTGTTGTGGATGTTTTGAATTTCCAGTTGAGTTGTAGGCTTCTCTCAAAAATAGTCTGGTTACGAGACTGGCCACGGCTTCTCTCGTATACCGAGCCGGCGACAAGAGCCAGCCACAAACGCTTTGTCATCCATTTATTTCGTGCCATTTACCGCTTTGAATGGGCACAATACAGGCCGTGGGTACCCGGGTTGCCGTGTCGCGTTCATGATGAATGCCATTGACGCAGTCCCGTGACTATGTGTCATTCGATTCTTGGAATCCCGAGCCAGTAGTTAATGCAATGGATGGCCTGGCTGTCAACGCGCGGCTTAGTGAGGAGGCCGTTAGCTGCATTAGCTGAGTGTCGACTCATTCAATTGATCGGCTGGCAAACTAGACGAGGATTTCCTGGAGCTCTTGGAATCTATATAGCTTGGCAAGCCGTAGCGATCGACGACAGTGAGTACCGAAATATAAAAGAACTCAAGGTATTCAGTCTCTCTATTACTTCCCAAGATATCCCAGCTTGAGCTCCCTTCTAAATATTTTTGTCATTTCCTTCCTGCTCACTTTTCATATTCATATCTCAATTATATATTTTATAATTCCCAAAAATGTCCTTCAAAGAGTAAGGGGCCTGCCTCATGCCCGCAATCGTGTTAGAAACCCCAATTGACATTTTGAATTTAGAACACCATTCTACAAATACTCCACCCCAGACATCACCCTAATCGTGGGAAGTCAAGCCGAGGAATTTCTAGTCCACGAATACATCCTCTCCCCACAAAGCGAATACTTCAAAAACGCACTCCAATCCGAAACAAAGGAAGCCTACGCCCGACGCATGAGTATCCCGGACATCGAACCACCAGTCATCACCGAAGTTCTAAACTGGCTCTACCGAGCACCTCTCACCAACCCTCTTGACAAGGGCGACACCGCTTTCTCCGATACCTCCGTCAAAAGGCTATCAGAAATCCTCCAAGCTCATGATTTCCTCCAAACCACTGGCGCGCAGAGAGATTACTGCAGATTCCTCGAGGAGAACCTACAAAGACTCGGCACTGATCAAAAATATTACCACTTCGGCCGCGAGAAGTCGGGTACTTACGTCTCCTTCCATAGGAATTATACGGCAAATGTGATCACGACGCTAAACGACTTTTATAAAGCCGGGTGTTCGGTCACTGAGGATTCTCTCACACGGTTTTTGGCGGATGTGGTTGGGGATAACACGTCGAGTGGGTGTCGTCTTGAGAGGTTTATTAATACGATGGATAAGATGTCGGAGCCTGATGGGAGGCTCATGAGAGACCTTTGTTTGATACTTGCGGGTAGGAGGATGGATCTATAGAGTGATCGTAGGATTTAGTTTTCGGCGGGTAATGCATGATCTGGACGATTGAGTTAACTGAAGGGGTTGATGCATCAATACTCAAGGCGATAAAGCTGTAGATGTAGCCTCACCTAGATACTAAAAAACGCTTCCCTGAGATAACTAATGTTTGTTAACGATCGTATACTAGCATGCTGTCCGTAGATATACTCCGCCAGCAAATGAAGCAACCCTATGACATCTGTGAAATTGGGGCCGCGGCATGTCGACATTGCATGAACTTCAAAGGCTAACAAAGCCAGCCCAGCCATGTCATAAACCCATAGTCGCTAAATAGTTTAGGCCCGAAATAATGTACATATGTGGCTTCATTGGTATAAATACGCATCCGAAAATATAAAATTCTCAGCCCGGTTTTTCACTATGGCATAGTGTTGCATGTTGCCCGCCTTTTCGGTCAGGTTACACAGAGCGCTTTAGGCCACCACCATGGTATCACCACCATGGTATCACCAGCACATCGAGTGGATAGTAAACGAGCTACAACGTTGCAACAGTTTGCCCTTAAACTCTATGTAAGACATTGGTCGATTGATCAACATGAATATTCATTCATATATCAAAAAAAAAAAAAAGTTAAGGCAGATCTGCGGTGGCACCTGCGTCCTCCACACAAAAATGCTCCAGGGGACATATACTGATCTGCAACTAATACACTTGAACGAATAATTCTACGATTGCTACAACCGAGCCATTGTGGTACTGAAAGCGGCTTGCTACTTGACTACAATACTTGCTACTTGACTACAATATCGAGAGTACAGAAGAGGAATCCCTAGCCTCCTCGACCAGGCCTTTGTGCACCTAGTATCCTACGTCGAATCAATAAACTATTATGACGATTGCCACAGCTGCAGCCCAACTTTTGTTTATTCGTGGCGCCGCTCTATGTCGCGGGTAGGGCGATTTCCCACTTTTACACTACCCAAACATTGGATCACGCCGGTTTGCTATTGGCGATGCAAAGCGCTTAGAAGGTCCCTGAAAGGTCTTTCATACTTAACCTTGGACGCAGCGGATTCCTAAAACCCAAAATCGGTCAATGCTCTTCGGAAATCTTCTTTCTTTCTACAGCTCGTGAGCGAGTGGAGAGCCTCGAGTGGCCAAGGATGCGCTGTATCGCATCCTGGTGAATGAGACTGGGGGCTAACCAGAAGCTTAGATTACTCAACCGCTTTTGGCATCGAGTTTGATCAATGGGCTCAGAATCCAGGTTTAAATTTGCAGGAGTGTTTATTCGTCAGTAGTGCGGAGGATTGGGTGGATGTTTATGATACTACGAAGCTTAAGATCTCTAAGGGTAGGGTACTGGATTTATACGACATTATCGCATATAATACATGTATGCGGCGTACAGGCTAGATTCGGTAAATTCTGGTCTCGTCTTCGATCAGAGTATAAGGCGATGATGGGAAATAAATTCACCTTCGGTTCAGAAAGGAATGCGTTCCAAAGTGCAGCAGCCTCAACCAAAACAGCCCGCCGTGAGTGCCTCGCTAACCCCAGTAGACTAGTTTAAGCGATAGACCAACAGCGATGCCCTCCTTGGCACCTCACGCGGGAACCTTGTATGTTTATCGTCATATAAGTATTTATGTATATATCATGATTTACACCTCCGGAGTGGGTGAGGCGGCTGAAGCTTGTGTCACGAGCGTCATCAAGAACTTGTACGGTTGTGAACACGAGATCGAAACCGAGTCGAAAGGAATTCGATTCAAGGGATTGGAGGCTCAACTCGAACGTCCCATTTTAGGTTCCGCGCTGTAATCGTGATGAGATTCCGCAGCGCGGGCTTAGCTTCTAGCTTCCATCCAAGAATTGCAGCTTTCCAATTGCAATCCCTGAATGCACGTGCTAGCATCTGCTACGGTGGACCTAGCTGCGGTGTTTGGTAAGCTGCGGCACGACTTCAACACACGTCGGTGTTGGATCCCTGGCACAGCATGCGACAGGCCCGTGGCAATATGCCTGAGCTGATGAACCTTGCAACCAGCAACTGCACTGCCCAGATTCCAGAATATATGGGAGAAGGGCCGTTCAATTGGTGCGGTTTATGCGGTTGAATGAAAATCTATCTAGACTAGTCTCGGCACCATCTTGGCTTATCTCGAACTTGACCCTATATATTCCTCCTCGCGGCGATGCTTGAGTGTGTTTAAGTGGTGCACATGTGGATGTTCCGTGCGCCTCCCAGCTGCTGCGTTGGACTAGACACCGGTTTGCGGAAGGGGTAATAATATTACTTAATTACTGGAGATGCTAAGCGGTCGAAAAGTATTGGAAACTGAATAGGTCTATCTGATTATAACAAAATTTAAATTTCGGTGAGGAGTAAATGAAATGCACACCTGGTCCACGGGATCTGGGGCTCAAAATCAATGCAACGCAGAACAAAGATGAACAAAAGCTTAGAAGGGGGGAAGAAACCAGTCCCGTAACCAGACAATTTGAAAGAAACAAGAGAGAGGGGAAAACGCAATTATCAATGAAGTTCCAAAGGAAAGCGTGAGCTATAGTTGAAAAATGTTTAGGCGGCGTCGGAGAGGACGATAAGGCAAAGCAATTCTATGTGGAAATAACTAAGCAGCTAAAGCGAAAGGATGCTGAAACACGAATAAAAAAAAAAAGCTTAGTTCATCCGAACCGAATACGATTGGTATAGACTTATACGAGACCTCGACTTCATAGCCCTCTCAGGAAGTTCAGGGCGTCTTTGCTGGCCATCGCTTTCGCCAATTTCTTATTTTTCGCCTCGGCGGAGGGGCCTCCGACTAGCTTGTTATCGATGTAGACGGTGCTGGTCCACAGGATGAAGTCTCCGCTTTCCCCATTGTCTTGGTCCACGTATACTGGAGGCGCCCAGTGCTGTTTCTCGCAGTACTCTTTAAGTTCCTGGATGTAATCTCCAGCACCTCGACCGCCGCCATATGAAGACCTGTATGCTCCTA
The DNA here is from genome assembly GCA_036971245.1 of Arthrobotrys sphaeroides. NCBI lineage: Eukaryota > Fungi > Ascomycota > Orbiliomycetes > Orbiliales > Orbiliaceae > Arthrobotrys > Arthrobotrys sphaeroides. The sequence continues at coordinate 254,835 of JAJTTW010000013.1, read as the reverse complement.
AATCCGGACGGGCAGTACCAGGGCGAACAATTGTAGAGGGATCCGCGAGTCCATAGCTTGAGTAGGCTCCACGCCGAGATGGGGAAGTAAAATGAGGCTCGCGGCTTCTGCGATTGGAGAGGATGTATTCTTCATAGTTGCTCTTGCATATCATTGCGTAAGGCTTGATTAGAAAGCGGAACCAGTTTCGAAGATCTGGAAACCCTTCTGCCCCGCGATCATGATAAAGACTACCAATGTATGCCTCGAAAAGTAGCGCGAAGGACATATCTACGTCGAAGTATTGTTCCGATGGCGAGCTTGAAAGGTATCGTGGAAGTTCGATTCGCTGGCAGATTTTCGAGAGAATGGTGACGTCAAGGAGGGCTTCTCGCATCGCCTATTGTTTGCGCAAGCGCGGTGAAAGGTTAGTCAACTACCTAGCCAATGCGTCGCGAACCATGGGTACAAAGGTATTGTCTGACAGGGCTAAGGGGGATAAGAGCTGGCTTACCAGTAGATCGCGTTCGTCGTATTCGATAAACTCTGTATATAGGTAGTCGCTGATTAGAGCCGTTAAAATACCTTCACCAAGATACTCCGCACGTTTATTGTGTCGAAGGTCGGTAGGGTCTAGCGTATGCATGCTATCGCCGTTCGCAGGGAGAAGGGCGATACGTCGGAGCTCATGGTCGTCGATCTTGAGCACTGGTGGTGGCCAGTTTTGGGATTCGGGCGGATCGAAGGCCGGGAACCTGGTGTACCAGGGCGAGGTAGAGCGGGATTGTGGGGGGGATCTGTTGCTATGGCTTCCGGAATACATGACTTGTGGTACAGCTGTTCCGTTGGAAAATTTCGAAACGTTAACGATTGCGCGAGAATGTGGGATCTAACATATCGTGGCAAACAATGAGTTGGTATTGGCTAAAAAAGAGCTGGTGCTGCACGTTGGGGCCCTCAGATAAGGTACGTACTTTGCCTAGGTCTGGCTTGAGTGGCTCGGACAAGATATTGTGTCTTTGGTGGCTGCCCAGTTAGAATGCTATAGGTGCGGCAAGTGGTTGATAGGATGAAGAATGATTTGATTATCTAATTCTTGAAACTAAAGTTGTGTGTAGCTTGGGGAATATCCGATTGCTGAGTGGTGAATTGATACGAAGGGAGTTTATCGACACTGGCACGAGGTGAAATTTATACCCATTGTTCAGGAACAATGGAAGATATGGTTGCTTTTCCATCGTGAAGGCGTGCCGCAGAGATAGCATGCTGATGCGATCTAATTTGATGGCCTTTGCCTCATGATACTACATATGAGGATTATCCGTGAGTACTAAATCTGGTTTCTAGTCACAAGATTCGGGTAAGTGTGAGGGGCATGCCGGCAGCTAGAATCGCTGGTGCCAGTGCCACAAGAACAGCGATCGAGGCAGGATATCGCCACTAAGCGTCTGGAATGAATAGCAGGGAAGGTATGCCGACGTCAGTAGTTACTACCTGCATGCCTAGTAAACGAACTAAACTGCACAACCGACTACGCCGTACCTTGGAAGCGGGTACGGGGAGTGCGTTACAAGGATACAGGCTCCTCAGCCGCTTTCATTGTTTGACTTCGTTTAAAAGATTTCCGTAGGGCGGGTGTAAATCCTCGGGATATCCTGGACTTACCCAATGACACTAAACACGAATCATAGGTCGCGCAAGTCTTGGGATCTATCTGTGCCAGACGTAATCTGTGGGTGTAAGAGACCCCGGAAAATAACTCGGGGGCATCTATAAGTGGACATCGGCCGAACATGCAAGCCGAACAGTCGCGATTCTATACCAAACGTAACAAGAGCATCATCTGGAATTACGCCTCCATCACAGCTTGCAATGTACTGTGACAAGTCGTCTAGGCTTCGCCTTAGCAGGAAACTAGAATATTGAATCCAATCTCTCGGGACCCAACAGGATCAATTGCATATGCGATAGCTTTACTTTGCTTCTTTAAGTGATGTTGACACGTTTATGTATCTAGGTGAAAACAAATGCAAGCTGAGGCATCGTATTAATTCTGGAATCCGAAATCATAAACCGGCCGATGAGAGTCGGTCTGGGCAGCTCGAGCGGCATGGTTTAATAGAGGCCACAGCAAAGCCCCATGCGCAGTGAAACATGCTAGCAATGATTCGAAGCAAGTTCGAACGTTCAAAATGAGGTTTTAAATGGCTGGAATCCTTACTGGGTGCACAGCCAGGGAGCCAGCTAGTGTGACAAAACCGGGTCATATTTTGGAGCAGCCGTAAAAATGTTAAGAGCGTTCCGTGCCGCAAAGTCCAACAAGATTGTTGAAAATGGAATAAGTCTAGGACAAATGGAGCAAAACCAGACCCGAGAACTCGGTGCCAGAAACTCTCAGCCCAGCGGGAATTGAGAACTGATACAAATAGACGAGGCAGTGACGGTGACTACCGGCTTTGGTATATCAAACCTCAACCCAGACGGCACGGGACGTCATTAATATTACATTTTAGGTCGGCCTGGTATGTTGCGAAACTCAACGGCGGACGAGCAAGCTCGGCTTCCAACGAATCAGGTTTAAACCTTACAGCGGGGCACTCTATCCTGCCCATGTCAAATGCACCCCGCTAATATAATAATATATCGACTGTGGTGCGACTGAATAGCATCGGGGTGACAGACATACATGCATAAGGTCGGCTGCACAGCTTGACAGGCGAGCGCATGGAGTGCTAGTGCATTCATGCGCAGGTATAGGCTGCCTTACGTTTGTCCCTAAGTGCCAAAGTCAGTCAGCCAGACAATACTATTGTTTGCCGCCGGCATACAGGAGCTCCCTTGTGTGCGCAGACGCTCGTAGGCGGTGCCGTATGAGAAGGAGCAAGTACGAACAATAGACTTGTTCGCTTGCCCCGCTGAAGCTGCCAACACAAATTCCGAGCCAGCGCCTTGTTGGAAGCGCCTCTGTCCAATCACGTGATATCCTGATGCCTGACTAGGATACCAGGATTTGCATTGATCTGCGACCGAATTTGGAAACACCCTTGGCGGACCAGCCAATAGGAATGTTGCACAAGAATACCTGAGGCAACTCGGAAAGCCCAGCGGCTACAACGTTTCGAATTCCTGACCCGCTAGAAACTAGTTCATTTCGAGATACTGACGGGAAGGACTGGAGCATTAACATTAGCCCCGCGGTTGTATGTACCAATCACGATATCAAGTGTTCTAACGATACGAGTTGAGGTCAATTGTCCCTGTTGATTGTTTGCCTTCGATGTTGGTCGGTCGATGCGTGATGGCTCAGCTAAGGTGTCGATCCTTTGTTCCTCGAGAATCCAAGGATGCGTCGAAGCTCCATGGATCCAGCTGATAATTTTTATGGCACAAGAAAAAACGGATCGGGAGCGACGGAATACAATTAGGATTTCGGTGTTCCCTTTCCCAATTTTATCAGGCCTATGACCTAAACTATCGGGCTTGATCCGGGATTAGAGGATCAGACTCGGCCTTGGGCATCGTGTCCGTGTACCTGTACTCAAGACTAAGACTGCACGAATGAGGCACAGATGCCAGGCCCACAAAAAGGGGTCATTTTGATTCTGGCCTTAGTTAGCTTTGTTCGCAGAGTGGAGTTCGTAGAATGGCCCACCTCATTTCGTCTCCGGATAGCCAATAGAGCAAATGTTTCCTTGATTTGCGGTATGTTCGGTATCGAAGGATCGGGCGATGATGGCCCAATGGAAAATTTCAAACAAGTTGAAAGCGTACTGTGGGGTTCGAATGCATGTATGAGGCGTGTCTGTCTTCTCATTCGCACTGGTTATAATGCAGATTTGCGAAGCTGCTACACCTACTATTTAATGATGAAATACGGTGGCTCGCTTGAATAGGTTTCTTCGATATCTGAAATTGAGTTATCCACCTATACGAGTATCCTTTTCCCGAATCAAACTTTCTCATTACCCACGCATTCTCTGAGAGGATTCCAATGACTCCGTTCAGGGTGAGTTGACAGAACGAACGAGATAATCCTCTTGATAGAGATCTCAGCTAGTGGGCATAAGCATTTCGATCGGAATTTTCCGCACTGCGTTTTTCTGGACTGCAAAATGCATGTACAGCATCAACCAAGACGGACGGGCCACTGTATTCCATAGTCACATTCAGTACTAGCGACTCAGGAACTACCTCAGTGACTGATTTCACTATTCCTCATTCCCTTTCTCGGAAAAGTCAATCCTTCAGCTAGCCAATGACCTAATTGCCACACCTGACAAACAAATCCTCTATATTGATATCAACAGTATGGTCGCGCGCGCGCCGCATCTCTAGAATAGACGTATTAGCCAGAGACTGGTCGTAAACGCGTATGTGTCTTGCCTGGCTCTACGATGGGCGTGCTACGATGGAAGCAATCAATGGTCTCTCCTCGGATACGCTGGTAATAACCTAAGCTCCATGCCTACATCAACTTCCCATACAGGTAGCTTAGCCGCATGGTAATCACCAATCCTGTTGAACGCGGCGGGCTTTGGCTCCCAGAGTCTGACATGACTAGAACGAGGACTACAAAAATGCATAATAAGATATATTCGTCTACTAGCTTAATAATCTATAAAGATCGTGATTAGGTCAACTGATCGACGTATTTAAGTGTGCAGGTCTTACCCCACGCGTGCACGCTCAGTCCGAAGGTAAAGAAAACGTGGGCACTATACTAACGGCGCATGGACGATCTAAGCTCGATGCTGTCAACATATTGCATGAGCCCTCGGGCAGTGCTCCGAGGAATAGGAAACGTATCAGACTTACTGTGCCGCGACATCGGATCTCCCGGGGATATCTCGTGGTTTGGCTCTGCGCGGCGTGCTAGTACACCTGAAATCGAAATCACGAGCCTGATGATCCGATTAGATATATATAGAGCTGACGCCGGCGCGATCGAGATAACGGAAATTAGACGACGTTTCCTGTTACTATCTTGCGCATAGACGTCGCAACTCCCCATCGCCACAGCGAGGTGCTGGTGCATAGTGAGGCTGTTAAATGTGGACTGGCCGTGCGTTGATTCGAAATTTCGGTCGGCCGGCCTTGCAGACCCTGGAATCAGAGTACTTGGTTCCTGCTGTTTTACGACACTTTTAAGCCTCACCTATCCGTAGGCTAGCTTGAGGCTCCGAGGCCAAGACCGTAAACCTGAATATTTTTTCAAAGCTTACAATGGGGTTTCGCCGGTACGAGTAAGACGGCGAATCGCCTATGGCTGGTTTTGAAATTCGTGTTTTGTATGCGTGCGCGCGAGCGGCACCGACCGACCGTACTTCTAGACTCAACTCACCGAGAAAGTTCGGACTTGATGTGACACAACTTCAACGAATACCATGGATTTCATCTATAACACGCATTGGGAGCTATGGCTGTTTACTATTGCCATGCATATGTGTGTATTTTCTTTTTAAAGGCAAGCCTTTTGGCCGTCGTTTACGGAGCCTATTTTGGGCTAGCTAGAGGGAGGCTGAAGGCTAGATACTTGCATATTCAACGCATATATATAGACACCTCTAGGTCGGGTTGTGTGCCCTACTGGACGCCGTATTCGACTAATTTTGAAGCAGAGTTATGCAGTTCTCCACCTAATCTATGAGGGCTCTTTTATGAATGCCGTAGGCGCATATTGCCATATGGCCTTACTGAAAAAAAGTATCATCGAGTTGATAGGACAATTGAATCTAACATCTTGATATAGTCTCGGTGATGTCCCAGACGCCAGTCAGCCACAAGTGTATCTTGATATATGAACGTATCCGTGTTTAAAAATGGAAATTAGCCCTGCGCAGACGTATATCGCGTGTGATTCATAATAAGATTATAATTCGACCCAACAGAAAATGGCCTCAATGTCAATCCGATTGTAAACGAGTATCTAACCCTCACATTGGCCTTGATCGAGGGCAGCTGTCAAACGCCTAGTATCTCAGAACCGGCGGAGTTTTTGTGGTCCAAAAAATCAAGGGCTCTAGATATGTGTACCTTGCAGTATCTACATACCGTAATACATTATTTATCCTTGTTTATAGATTTTAATATCCAACTAACCATGCAAATTACCAGCGTAGGCTGGTTTACGAATTTAAACAAGACTAGACTAGCTAGCAAATACCACACACCTAGAAACAATAATTATACTAATTAGTTAAACCAACGGAAACTCAATAACCCCATGAACACCAAAGGTATACCCAATAATCGTACAACCTGGCCGTCGGAATCGATCCAACTAGTTATCTTTTGCCCACTACTTCACCCGACTTCCCAACGGGAACGTGAACGAGCTTCCTCAAGCTTTCAGTCTCACTGCCACTATCTCGATCTCTCTCCCTTCCTGTTATCTCTATATTCTGCTCAATTACCGTTGTTTGTTTGATTCCTCCCATAGCAGTTCCCGAAGTTAGTTGCACTAACGTAGGTTTACCATGAACCGAGTTGTTGTAGTACGGCTTGGTATCTTCGCTACTAATCCTTGTGCTGTACCTAGCTTGCGGGACACTCCCGCCTGATATGCCCATATCCTGGAAACCCATCTCTAGTTCTTCATCCGTAGTTGTGAGTCCAGTGTTTCCCCTCTTCCGCTTCATTTTGTCGGAGAAGACACGTCCACCTGCGCCACTACCGCTGCTGATCTTCTTGCTTCCGTATGCATTCCTGTAGTCTCTATAGCTAGGAGGCTGAGAGCCGGTAGCCGTGGCGCCGAAGATAGATGGTGCGATCAGGGATACGAGTGGCTTGAGTGCTGGGAGACAAGCGCAAACGATTGAGATGTTCATCTCAATCGCGGACCAATATGCGGTTGCGGGCTGGTCCCAAGTTGGGTCCATAGATTTCGAAAGGATGATTAAGAAGCGTAGGCGAAGGATGGAGACAATGCAAATACTATATATCCGTGTATCGAGCCGTTAGTATCAAATTTCGGATAATCGTAGCTATATAGGTTTAAAAATTAATCGACTTACAAGAAACCGAGTGCGAAAATCATCATGAGCGGGATCTTTTGACTCCTTGGCATATTGAGTTTGAGAATGACGGGTATAGGGAGTATGGCAATGCTGAAATCGGTGAATATATTGAGACCCGCATTGGCGAACCATAGAGCTTCTCGTGGAATACATTTGGCCGTCTATTTCATTATCAGTTAGAGCCACAGAATTAAAACACACCTAAATGTTGCGAAGTGGATGTATAAAAGGGAACTCTTACGGGATCACCAGTCCAGAATGCCTCCACCGGCACACAATTGAAAATTGCGGTCAGGATAGCCTCGGTCGCGTAGCCGAAAACTATGAACATCATGACGTATGCTGCGACACGGAATACCTTGCTCGTGAAGATTCTTAGATATTGGAGTAGAATGGCAGTTTTAGTTAGGGTAAGGCTAAAGTTGTAGGCGACGATACTGGCAAATAGGTACTAAACAAACATGCAAGAGAGGTCGGTGCAGATTAGCGAGAGTTCTAACGAGGCCCACGTGGCACCTATGGATGAGGGGGGCATACTTTGAGGGAGGTACTCCAGTCGGCCAAGTCAACTTCTGCAAAATGCCTCCCAGTGCCATATTGAACCTCTATAAACTTGGTTAGCTGCGTGCTGTACTACAATTGTGTATATGTGCTTTGGGCGACTCACGGAAAACCTGACAAACGCCCGTTACAATTGAAGCGGCCTAAATAGCTTGTTAGTATGACTGGCTTTCTTGGGTCCTTCTTCAAATGATATAATCATCGGATTGGGTAAGATTACCATTGCTACGACTAGGAAATAGTCTTCTAACCCCGGCCTTCGAATAATTATGAACCTCGTTACAGCCCGTAGAGAGACTATTACGAGCGCAAACGCGGTAAAGGTTATAACTATCGCCGCCGTCATAGGGCCTCGAGATTCCCCCGAAGGAGGGGCGACTGGACGTCCTTCACTCATTTTGGCCGCGATCCTCGATGTTTTGGATAGGTGAACCGAGATATCTCGAGAGATCCTCTGATACCAATATAGTAAGAATATAAATTCTTCGATTCCCTGCTGGAGCGCGCTTGAGATTAAGTATCGAGGTCCCCACTACCTTAAAAACGCCGACGCTAAAACTGCATAACCGAAAGATAAGATGGAAACATGTAGGGAAGCAGGAACTCAGGAAGAGTCGAGTGGAGGAAACGAAGGCTATAAGTCTTGGGTCCTTCTACACGGGCCCTCGCTTGGCTTGTCTTGACCTCCTCCACTGCTCGTCGCCTGGATCGTATCTATACCAACGAAGCATATACCCAACGGAACGGCGTGCATACAGACGCCCCTCCCTCTTCAAACCGTCGACTTTGTTGGATATATGCAAGCATCCTAATAAGGTATAGCTCGCCTAATCGCCGCATTCCTCGCCGGCCCCCTGGCGTCGATTGAGCTGGCATACACCTTGTATTCACCCTTCCTTCCGGTCTAGCCTGGGCTGAATGCGCAATTCATACACCGTATTCATATTAATCGTACTCACTGGCGGAAACTTTGGACCAATGATCCAGATATTTTCGCAAGGCGCAGAACGACCCGACGGGACAAGCGAGTTGTTTGGAAATCGCGGGCTGGGAAGGAGAGAAATTCAGAACCCCTTCACACTTTTAACGCAGGAGGCTCGAAAATCAATTCGGGAGCAGCTGGACTTTTATGTAAGTGGATCTAGACCCCTTGACAGGTGGATAGATCCGTGGTAGAATTTGCGGCTTATCTTGATGCGATATGTTTCGGAATTGGCTAGCTATCAATCGTAGAGGAGTCTCGGACGCATAGATGGCCCACGAAGGCCTTAAGGTAGAGGATCGGAATCAAAACATCCCCTTCATACGAACTTCGTGACATTTTAGGCAGTTCTGTACAAACGGCTAAAAGGACGCATATGTACATATGTCAAGCGAATGTGTATCCGATGCACTCGCTAGGTAGCGTCGAGATAATATTTTATATTTCGCAATACTCCGTACCTAGTATCATTTCAACCGCTTTTGATATCATAGCTCACACTTAAAACAGCCGGCCCCTGCGTCATGGTGTCGCAAGGATGAACTTGATTACTTAAGTGCTCCACCGCTTTTTGCCGGTAGGAAAATTTGACCCGGATAAATGGTTCCTGGCATGTGTGCTCTCAGGCGGGAGGCGTGTGCGATCGCCCATGCGGCCGTAGGACGATTCTCAAAATTGGAGATTTAAAGACGGACGGAAATACGGGATTATGTTCATCTAGAACTCCACTTTACAATGTTTTAGGAAAAGAGATCTTATACGCGATCTGGGGTAGAGATTTTGGGTGCACCATGGGTCTCAAGAGGTAATTGGCAGAACCTGGTCTCAACGCACGCGCATCGGTATTGAATCGATTAATTCCTTGGTCCGCAATTTCCAGTAGCCAAGTACATTCCTTGAATTGTTCCGGAAACTACGATTTTGGTATCACACGGTGTCGGCCAAGATTGATTTCACTCGCTTAGATTTGGTGAGGTTTACGCAGGATGTCGTTCATTACTTCATTCGCAATCCTCATCCCGTCCGTCCATATATGACTCAAGCAAGGGGTAGAGCACCGTGTGGGTACCCCTTGTGAGAGAAACGCCTGAAAAGCGATAAATCATGATATGTACCCTTTGCAAGGAGGTCATAACTTTGTTAAATCTTGATTTGTCTTTTCCTTCCGATATGTGCATCTAGAACACCCGCATAGCGATATATGATTGACATGGCAAAATTCTAGGACCGAGGATTGGCTGGGCCGAGTCGAAATTGCGCACCTCGGTCCCTATCCACCGTCCCGAAACTTGCCCTCTTTATATCCATTGCTTATCCCGCACCCCCTTATGGGCTTGTGTGCATACCTATAACTTCAAATCGGCTTGCAGAGATGTTAACAGCACACAGCGAGGCAGTAGAGGCGTTTGATTTTCCCGCGCGGCAGACCGCCGTGCTACCTTTGAGTCTGGTGGAGTGAAAGCCTCGCTGATATAATTTAAAGGACTTCCCGACACAAAATTTGAAAGGAGGTTGAATGTCCACATTATATATGTTTCGATCAGCGTCCCTCGTGCTCGGCTAAACTCCAAACTAAAAACCCGGCTCGGTATTTTTAAAAGTCGGGATCTCAGTGGAGCTGGTGCAACACCTGTGTATGGAGAATTGGTCCCACATGGCTGGCCTTTATTCAGGAGGGCGAACCTTCAGAGTGGAACTTGGTGGCTCTATTTTGTTCTCCGTTCGCGCCGTGGCCAATCCGTTTGGTTGACTGCCAATCACAATGTATACGTGCATTCCCCCCTAGAATCCCAGCCTCAATCCTAATTTTTCTAGAGTCTCGAGCTCGAGCCAAGCCGAGCAGGCTGTTATCGAATTAAGGGAGATGGTGGCTTATCTCGCAGGTGGCACACCCGCTGGAATCAATTCTTAACTTGTAGTAATAGTCTGGGTTTGAGCTTAGTAGCAATATAGTGTTCAGGCGGCTCAGCACCATTCTTAAGATCTTCTCACATTCCTCGTCATAACCCGATCTTTCAATCTAGGGTAGCTGACGCTGCGGCATCTGCATACTCGTCTGTAGACTACACCATACTTTGTAGGGTCAATAATGGAGTATTTTAATGCGGTAACCTCTTACACATGGTAAATCTAAGTATGTAAATATATTATTTCTAACCTCATACTTGGGGATATGGCGAAGTGAGAATATTGTGTTAGGAATTTTCAAGTGGGATTTTAATTTCGTATCGACGGTTCAGTTGATGATAGCCTGCTCACTAGCGGGTGTGTACCTTGAGCAAACTGACTACGAGAAACTTTCGGGCATTTCTTGCCTAAACGACAACCGCTTTAGCTACAAAAGAGCCAATCAAAAAACTACCCTTCGCATTTGCGTGATAATGTTGGGAAACCCGGTGGGAAAAACCAGCATCAAGGGTTAAAGGAGAAGAGACAATGAAATGAAACAGAGAAAATAGATAAGAAAGATCGTAGATCACAAGGTCCTAGCTGGTAGTCTAGCTAATAGTCATCCCCACGACTAAGAATTTCCTTGTGCGTTTCGCGTAGAATGAGGGTCTTTGGTTTCGTTAGCAGCCGTAGCAATTTGCATTCAAGATGAGATGGACTTACATGTTCGAACTGGGCCGAATACGACCCCTCCACATCGGTGAGGGGTCTATAGGCTTCCACGATGCCATTCTGAACAAGACAGTTCATCTGAGGCGCATATGCAGGTATTAGTACGGTTCGACCCAATGTGAGTATGGATACTTACACCTGCGAGATAGCGATCCAGGCCAAGGCGGTCAAGGTAACGACGACAAAAGACGATCGTGCTGAAGTTTTCCCTGATAGTTTTATGCAGGCGTTTCGCGGATGCCAAGGGCAGCGACGTGGTTAGTGGAGCATCGTGGTTGAGTCCGTATCCATACATTCCCGTCTAATCCGTATGTGCAAATTATTTAGCATGGGCCCCGAAAATGAGAATAGGGTGAACCTAAAGGACGTACATCGTCGCGAGTATATCCACGCCCAGTGGAGCCGAAAGTCTCTATGGCGAATATCTCTCCCTCTTCCATTTTCGTTTGATCCGAATTCTTGACGAAAGGAATCGACTTTCCACCGTGTATGTGCCATTGTTTAATATCATGTGCGGTGAGATTCCGCACCGGCTTGACGGGGTAGGTTTTACCGCGAATGTCTACCTCCCAGCTTTCCATTGCTTCTTGAATGGCGGCGCTGACATCACATATGCGTACATCGATACCGGCTGTCTTTTAGAAATATTAGCGACGATGCGACTTCGGAGCCGAGGAAGAAAGCTTACTTTGACCCCAGTGTTGGTGGCATCCTTAACTGCAGCTAAGAGATCGTCGTACGTTGGGTCAAAAGCCATAGTAAATGCGCTGTCAACAATCCACCCGTTGATATGGACACCGAAATCGACCGTCATGACATCTTCGTATTTTACTACGACGCCCTTTCCGGGACTAGGCGTATAGTGGGCGACTTCGTGATTAAGGCAGATGCCAGTGGGGAAGCCCATGCCGCCCTTAAGGCTATCGCCTGTCTCGAGTCCGGAATGGCCCAATAATGCTCTGACACTGTCTTCGATTCCTTCGGCGATATCCAACGTATTATGACCGGGTTTGACAGTTTCTTGAACCCAACGACGAGTTTGACGGTGTACCTCTGCGGCCTTACGATACGTTCGCAGGAACTCCCCGTCTTCGGAGTTTGAGTGTAGACGAGCTGTGTATCGCGCTTCGGCGGTTGCAGTGCGGATCTTCGTGTAGTGCTGCACTTCTCCCTCGGGATAGTCCCCCGATGGAAAGAGGTCGGTCAATGGAACTCGCGGGGGGCATGATTGCTTTAGGGGAGCCGCTGCCTTCTTCTTTTTCTTGTTTGGCTTCTTCTTCTTTTTCTTCTTGGGAGCATCCGAATTTCCGGTATTTTCTGATGGAGTCTCAGGCGACGCGAGTTTTGCTTCGTCGGCATCGTCGTCGGCATCGTCGTCGTCATTTACCAGATCTCCGACGCAGCCATCTCCATCTCGAGATGTGTGCGAGCCTCGCGGCTCACCTCCCGCGACGATAGCCCCATCCGAGTTAGATGAGTCGCCTTTAGCCCGTATGTATTAGATATTATTCTAGATCTATGAAGGAGAGGCGATATATATTCATACCATGATTTCTGCGATTCTCTGTTTCTGGAGTCTTGGAACCCATTCCGACATTGACAGCCTCAGAGGTACTAACTAAAAGAGTACAGTATACGTATGACGGTCGGCTTCTTTCGGGCGCTTTATCACTGGAAGGTTTACGGGAACGTGCCTATGCTGAACTTTTAGAGTAAGAGTCTTTTCGATACTTCTGTCGAGTGAATGTTGAAGCAGTCAAGATCACGAATTCTCAGAATCCCCGCATCAGCCTCCTTCGGCATTTCTCTATCCCGATCACGTGAGTGTTGGATTTCCGATTTAGGTATGCGTCGAAACATGCTATTCTGCGTTGTTGCCTTGAAGGCTGCATTCCAAGACCACGCTGGAGTACTATCAGCTAGCTTTGGGTCAAACACCTTCAGATATTTGCTTAAAATTTACTATTCAATGCCTCTGAGATCTCGCGAGTATTGGATTCGGAACTATCATTTCGAAACTTCAATAAACTGCGTCCGGGTGGGCTCCTCTCCTATGGAACCGATAAGCCCCAGAACCTAACCAATACCACTGTCCCATGGGGCAATTACATCGATTGAGTAGGCTCGAAACTCGATACATTTGTGGACCATACAAAGATCGACGAAATCAATGCGTAACGTTTGCTGAGACCTGTGCCGCGTTATTTCCTGCCGGCAGTGACTCTTCGACCCAGAAAGCTGAATATTCCCGGAAATACCCAATACGGCATATTTTGATCCATACTTGCGCTGGGGTATGTCAATTGGGTGCTCCATATAACTCCTGAACAATTGGGTCTGGTAAATGATGTACTCAATCCCTCAACAACATTCCCTCCCGAGTCCGACGATCGTTCAGGAGTTCCAGGGTGGGCTTAGATTAATTAATGCCCGATCGCACCAAAGAAACGCTCAAGAACACCTACCCAGCTTTGGCAACTGGACGATCTCCTTCTCCCGGTTTGGAAATCGCCCAAGGCCGTGGATGTTGGCACATCCGGGAATCGGAATTTCCCCAGCTGCAAGAATAACCCAGGGCTAGGGGATGTATAGGGCGGGCTGGTATGAATAACGGTGTGCGTCTAAGAACTTTCGATCTTTTGTTTTGGCTTCTAGGTGGATTGACCTTGGGTCCTTCCTGCCGCTGCGTTCCCATATATAGCTCGGTCATGGCCTGAGTGGTGGGCTACTTGGATGGAAGACTGGTGGTGGCTGCTAGAAAAAAAGGCATTTGGAGCTTTGTTATATGGAGCGGCCCTATCAAGAAAGACTCAATGCGCCGGGATTGACGATCGTGTTAAAACCCAGGTTATACTTCCGAAGCACTACCGAGGCGTGTAGACTACCTGGGGACATCAAACTCCGATTTTGATCTGGGTTATCGGCTCCATCCAGCTCGGGCACGGCACGGTTCCAGAACGGGGGTACGGGAAAACGTCGTGAAAGCGGCTCAAAAGTTCACGGTTCTCCTTGGGCCGGGCATTTTGCTGCGGGGCAAAGACCGGTAGAATCGCTTACCATGGAAGAGGGATGTTCAATCGGCAAAAACCCGGTACCCGGGTTTGAAATTACTTGTGATTCCAGCGGTTCCTTGGGCTTTGGAATCCGGATCGATACCACAGGTCCAACAACCTGGCCGGCCTACCTTGCGGAAAGAGGTTCTAACGGAAGGTAGTCGGACTTTTGATAGCTAGTCGGTGTCCAAGGACAATCAACCAGGAGCCGAGAAGACAGATCTATAGAAATAGAGGAAATGAGTGCTGGTGGTGGTGATATTGCGATGCGCATATGCAATAGACCCCAGACCGAGGGTTGTGCGCGAACGTTAACGTTGTTCAATTTACCATTAATTTGTAACGTTGACCGCTGCCATAAGTATATACGGCATCAGCCCATAACTTACCTAGAACATAGTCTTGTCCTAGAACATGTCGAAATATTAGATTCATATTAGTCAAGTTGGGACCAATGCGGTGGTATACGCAACTATTTGACTAAAAATGTTTGCTCGCCGGCGCGGTATACATATAGCCTCGAAACCAGGCTGTGTGGTTCTGACAGGGTGAAATTCACCCACCAACATTGCAATTGGATGGCCTACCAAATTTGCAAAACTTGGAAATTCTCCTTAACGCCGAGTGTGCTCTAGATCTCAGGCGAACCGCGCGGAACAACCCAATCGTTTGAACCCCTATCCTCTGCTAACATTTTAAAGGTCCAGATATCACTAATTTACATGCTACGAACTCTCAAGTCATATGATATGTCATGGTGCATCGAATCTGGGCTGAGGCTAAAACGCCAAGCCGGATCTTGCGAAGCGTCGAAATGACAGCCGGCTTCGTCGTTGCTTAGCCGTCGGATGGACTTTTAAAATTCTCAGGTCAGCTGGGATGAGAATTGCTTAGAAAGGCTTGTCTCCTGCCCAGCCAGTCCGGAAAAAGGCTTACGATTTTTAAAAAGCTTGGAGAGCCAATTCTGGCATTTCCAAATTGTCGACTATTCCCATGGACCTGGTCCTCAAGCAGATGTACCCGAACCTGGGATTTGTGCAGATGGCAATTAACTGATATGCAACTTGAATACTCCGAATGTTATGTAGAGCGAGAGGTACAGAGCGAGAACGGCCGCCGACTTCATGGACATACACATATGAATGCTTTTTGATCTTAGCTTTTCGCACCGAAAATATGGAAAGCGTAAACTCGCTTTCGCTTTTTTAATACCATAATGTGGCGAAACGCCGGGTTTGCGGGGAAATCACCGATGTTGAGAGTATTCTCCCATTTTATCCATGGAAGTCGGCGTGGGATGTGGCCGGGATAACCTCCCCGGTCTTCCCCCTCTATATTCGGTCCTTTCCAAAACGTTCCCCTTCCACCCACTAGGGAAAGCAAACCGACTTTCCGAATTATAAAACACAGATCGAATTAAGGCAGGGGCACAACAACCCAGCGAAGTGAACATCATGATGGAGACAGTGCGCATATGAAGGATGTTTAACAGCGCGAACGCTGGATCTGGGATTTATAAATATCCTACGGTCGCCCTTACCATGGAGCCAGTGGTTTCTTAGTTCCTCGTCATATCAGCCGAAATTATTCCCCCATTTGCTTTGTAAAAAAATAATATCCCATTCGCAACGATGTTAACCAAAGCAGCCCTTCTCGCCGCCGCAGCGCTCCTCCCTTTCTCCCTAGCCCAAATCTCTGAGGACTTCGAGGGCGGATGGGACCAAAGCAAATGGGCAACATACGCACCCGACTGTAACCAGGGTGGCAGTGTGAGCCTTGACACTTCTACTGCGCATAGTGGTAGAAACTCCATTAAGGTTTCCGGCGCGGGTGGATACTGTGGACATATCTTCATTGGAACGAAGCAAGTGCCCACTGGCAATATTTACGTCAGAGCCTGGATGTACGTTACCTCATTTCACAGGAGTGATTTCCAAGCATCAGAATCAGCGCTAACGTCAATACGATCTCACAGAAAGGCGTCCAATGCCCTCACCAGCAGCCATGTCACTTTCATCACCATGCCTGATGCCTCCCTAGGCACCAACAAACATCTTCGTATCGGTGGCCAGAATTCGATCTTGATGTATAACCGTGAGACAGATGATGCTACACTTCCAGATCTCTCGCCTCAAGGTGTCGGTCAATCCACCGGCCTTCCAACCGGTAGCTTCCAGTGCTTCGAATACCACATTGGTACCGATGGCACTATTGAGACCTGGTTGAACGGAAATGCCATCCCTGCTCTGAATGTCGGACCAGGAATCACCAACCCAAATGCCCAACAATGGACCAGGTCTAGCTACAGCCCCAGATTGACTGGTATCTACTTCGGTTGGGAGTCGTACGGTGGGGACACCAATACTCTCTGGTACGATGATATCGTCATTGGCTCCAGCAGAGTTGGATGCAGTGGTGTTCAGCCTACCACCACCGCCGCAACCACCACTCCCAGAACTACCACACCAGTCACTACTTCCAGGACGACCACACCAGTCACTACTTCCAGGACGACCACACCGGTCACTACTACTCCCAGAACGACTACACCAAGTACTACTCCCAGGACAACTACACCCAGCACCACTAGTAGGATTACCGCTCCAACAACAACCGCTAGTCAGCTCGGCCCCGTCCAATCGTAAGTCCTACCCTTCGCATTGATGTTTGCGAATACGAGGTTCAATAACTAATGATAATTTCACAGGCAATGGGGTCAGTGCGGCGGTGTCGGTTGGACAGGCCCAACCTCTTGCGTCAGCGGAACTACCTGTACGGTCTTGAACCCTTACTACTCTCAGTGTTTGTAATTGCAATCACACCTGGGCACTATTTCGAGAAGGCTCTGTAAATATTAGTCTAGTCATCAAAGCCATATGAGGAAGGAGAAAACACCTTCCTGGTTTGTACATATTTACAACGGAGTTTCGATAACTTCTGTATATAACTGATTTTGATATCGATATATATTGTCAATATTAATGATATGCACTCATGTAAACGCTCATAGAGTGTGAGCTGGCGTATTGATATGTATCTAAGCCACAAGATCGATAACGGTCGGCGGGATACGGGATGCTCAATGCTCAGATGATCATATCAGTTGGCAATAAATGTTCCCGTCCGATAGAAGATACCACATTGTGAGTGTGTCCGGCGCGTAGTTATTTTGAGTCGTGAAGCTATCCCTGACATGAATTACCTCAGTAATCAGAGACGTGCGGCTTGCAGGGGTAGGGCTACATAATGCAGGCGCAGGCGCTCCTCACGCCAATACCTGTATATATACCCGTATACCGAAAAGGAGCACCAACTTCAAATTCTGCGCAGTTGTCATGCAAGTGAATTGATGGTAGTTCACGTGGAGCTAGAGTAATAGAAAAGACGGAAAACCGGCCGGTTAAGTTGCGTATTTATTGAGGACGCATGCGTTTTTCTGGGCCCGAATCTAGTCCTATATTGGTCTTTAGTACAGGGCTCTAGTTCTCCTTGACACACGTCACATGTTATGTGCATCGTAAATATCACAACAGCGAGTATCCAAGCCGTTAAACGATAATTATAAATTGGGATGGAAACAAAATATCAGCGCTTTGTCTATAGCTAGAAAAGATTAGTTCATCTAGGCAGCTGGTTGACCGGATCATTACCAATGAACGCCCTATGAGCCTAGGTAAAGTGCTTAATATTGTTTCCTAGAGGCCCTACATTACTAGAAGTTTCGTTGTCACCTGTCAGTTAATCACAGCCCTACAAAACACGGGACATGACCAAGGCTGACCAAGGTTGACCAAGATCCGATATCTCTTGTCAAAACACAAGCTTCAATGCAACAGCACAGACCCAGGGCCTTCGAGCTCGTGGGTTCAAAAACTCTGAAACTTTTGATTACTCTGCATGGCTCGGTAAACCCTACAGGAATTTGGGGCTTGTCCTGCAGGTGCAGATGTTTCCCAAGATCTATTTGCCAGCGCCTTCCGAAGACGTCAATGTCGGGTCGCGGAACTCAGTGTATGCATGCATATTCTCGGATGAATCATCAATTCGTGAGCTTCCAAACTCCGCAATACCGCACCAATAATCGCAGGGGAATAGCTTGGTAAACCAAGATGTCCAATAATGCCTGCCGCAGCTATTCAAGAACCGTTAGTAAATTTTGATGTCGTGCACATGAAGAGTGCGTGCGGAGGCAGACGTCTCCCGGCACCGGCGCCCCAACCGTTTGGACGGCAATAGCTTAGCATACCTCAAATATAAACGAAACAACCTCTGCTTCGAACTTCGACAAGGGACCAGCCGTGACTTGCAGACGCTTTGACCTCGCGGCCTCGCTGCGGACCGGACAGGGCTCCCCGTACGACCCGAGACCACACAAGCTTTGCAAGACTGCGGAACGACCTCAAAAGGGAAGTGCAACGTCGACAACACGTTTTCTTGAGTGGGTCGGGCCCGAAGATGGCATTGAATAGCCTGAATGCCAAGGCGAGCGCTCAGGAATAGTGCTCGGTATGTAAGTTGCATCTTTTCACGAGCGCTCGAGCTCTGGCCGCCAATCACCGCCTGGATATCGGATTCAAGGCTAGCTCGAGCTCTGCCATGCGTATTTGGGAATGCATGTTGTATTGCCGGTGCAATTAATTGTTGTCTGCCTCCGCTTCATCACAACTCATCCCCAGCTTATACATTCGACATGGGATAGAAGTCTAGGGTTTGTTGAGCGTTATCAATCAGGTGGCCATAAAAGTTTTTTTTTGGCGGATATCGCGACATTGACTGGAGGCGGCCCCAACTGATGATACGAGACATTTCGACAACGGTCTGTAGTAAGCCGTAGCCTAATACAGCTCACAGCCATTCATGATGCCTAGGCCCTTCTTTCACGAATTCAAAGGTACGGGTCGAGTGTAGAGCTAGTGTCCTGGGAGCTATCCACCATCTATATAAAGGGCACCGAGTTCCCCTCTAGATGGGATTTTGTCACTATCCTCACTACCAAGCAACAGAGATCATACTCTCCAGCCTCCAACGGTTTCCTATAATCTCCACCCCTCGAACTATCCTCCTCGAGCAAGAAATCCAAAATGCGATTCTCTACACTTTTGAGCATTATTGCAACTGCCAATCTCGTGGCATGCGCTCCTGCTGCTACATCTGCCCCTCCTGCTGTTGCCACCACCGGCCCTGAGGTCCGCTTGATTAAAGTTAAAGATATCGACCCGAGCAGTTCTCAGGGAGAACTGGTCATCGGAGAGGTTGTCTCTGTGTCGGCCCCTGCCACCGAAGAGCCAGAGAAAAGGCTCCGAAAACGCTACTGGACTTCTTGCAACAGCGGTCCATACTGGGTGCTACAGGACCAGGCTAACCGCGCCATCAGCGGCCTGTGCACCTACATGCGCGATCACCCTGAAAGTAAACCCGAATTTGGCCGCAAAGTGACCCTCAAGTGGGATCACTATCAAGACACATCCGGCACATATGTCCATATTAAAGACATTTGGGGAGTTGACAAGAGAGGAAACTGGGGTCTCACTGCCCCACTTTCTTCCACCTTTGATTGGGAATCCTGCTTCAACGCCTTCTTCGAGCTGATCTGGTCGTGTCATGGCTCCAATCCCGATACTGCCGGAGGTAGCCTTTACGGATACGGCCTTGGATGGGACAGCGAAATCTCCTGGTACGTCTAAGCGGATAGGACGATATCGCAATGCGGGCGCGCCCGGTATTTTACCTGCGAATCTTACGGCTGCCAGTACCGTACCGCTGGCCGTTGTTGGTAATTGTAAATGATCGATCACCATCAATACCGGGTTTGTCAGGTTGCCCTGATTAAAGTCCGGGTAATCTACAGCATCCTAGCTGCATTCAACCTCAATTTTCTTTTGTAGAAACTTTAACCCCAAAATTTGTCTTGAACTATCATATTTCCGCAATCTTCCCTTGTATTCAAATGTCCAGCCCCTGGTATCAGGCCAAATATCAAGTACATTCTCTTATGGAACAGACTCTGCTACGTACCACAAGACTTCATATATACTGTGTGATTCTGTAAAATTTAACCCCCAAGTAGTTGATATTAGTATATTTAAAAGTCCGGTGTTAACAAGAATCTGGGTTTGACACCACATGATCTTAGTTGAATTATATACAATATTCGGTTGTATACATGTACAGGGCTGCCGTCCGCACTGACCGGCTAACATACAAGGGCGAGGACTTTTTTGCAATCCCTTCACTCTGTATACTAAGCAGACTTTAAATATCTACCTCCCAAGACGTGGACTCTTTTCTATAAACCACTGTATGCCGTCGGACCGATAGTTGTCTGGGCCAACGAAAGTATGACCTTCTCCTTTGTCAAACACCATTTCCAAACCTGTACTACCGTATTGCGGCCAATTGGGTAGTCCACCTGCGCCGTTCGGATTCCCATGGATGAAAAACTTGATCCAAGTCCTCGCCATCATCTTCGAAAGCGCGACATACTCATCCCGGTTGTCTCCACCCATGGGGTACGACTGACTGACCGGATCGTAGGCGTTCGTGTTGTGAAGCACGAATACAATTTCGGTGAAGTGGGTGGCTCCGAGGTAGGCGGGAAGGCCATTGGACACGCATTTGAACCGATATGACCAAACGGGTACGTTGCGCGCAGTGAGTTCTTGGGCGAGCATTCTTCTAGGTGCTGTGAAGGAGTAATCCGACATGATAGCGGAGGCTCTGAAGAACTGTGCTCCCAAAGAAGTAGGGAGGGACACGTCTGTGTAGTTCTCTATGGGAGGGAGTGAAGCCGAGCTATCGTAAATGGAGAGAATTTCTCCAACTAGGGCATCATTAATGTCATATAGTCGTTCTAGAATTTTCAGTAGCATTAGAACCAAGAGCCACACTGTTCTCTAGAAACCTTTGGAGATTATACTTACTCAAGACATCCGTGAGTTCTTGCGGGGTGTTAATGGCTCTCGAACCAGTGGGTGTGAATGAAGTGCCATCGTCGCTATTATGGCCAACGATCGTTGGCACTCTGACGAATTTTCCGTCTTTGATAAGCTTGCTAGCATATTCCGGGATCATATCACCGTCAAGCATTGGGGTCACAAAATGAGGTGTCGCTTGCGCCCAAGCCCAGAGAAGATCACCATCGACTTCTCGTAGACACTGTAGTCTATCAACTGCGTCTGTGCAGCCTGTGTAACTAACCAGGGAGTCGAAGGTTGGCTGGAATGTATGAGGCCAACCGATAGGAGATACCAAGCCGCTCCCACTCTGTAGGATTGCACGGCTGAAAAGACCATCGTTTCTTCCTCCCCAGGCCATCTGGTGCCAGTTCACTGAGATACCACCAGCAGATTCGCCGAATATCGTGACTTTAAATGGGTCGCCGCCGAAAGCTCGAATGTTTTCTTGAATCCAATGCAAAGCCAAACGTTGATCCTTGAGTCCGATGTTCGCGTTCCGTGTACCGGCCACCTCACGGCCTCCGAGCCATCCCCAGATGTCCAGTCGGTAGTTTATACTGATGGCAATAATCGGCGTGCCTACCAAGAAGATATTAGGACAACGTAAACAATTACGCAAATAATATCAGCGACTATTAATGGAGAAAGAGATAGAAACACACCCATCTGAGTGGACTGCTGGACAATATAGCTCATGTTGTAAGTTTCCCGAGACCCACTTCCACCTGTGAAACCTCCACCATGTATCCAAACAGCGACCGGAAGCTTTGCGAATTGGTTAATGTTGACGGGTCGAACGACGTTCAGGGTCAAGCAATCTTCAGACATATCTTGACCTCTATTCTCCTACACAGTAAACTCGTGAGACTTCCAATTCAACTACTTGCTAATGCTTGCCAGTATCATGAGAAGTACTAGCCCAACATAGGAGAAGAAATCTTACTCTCGCAGTTCCATAGCACCACTTTCCATACTGCGAAGCGTTTATTTGTCGCCTCCCGTCAAAATGCTGCGGCGGTCGAAACCGGAGCGATCCGATAGGAGGTAGAGCATATGGTATGCCAAGGAATTGATCCTGTCTATACTCTTCGCTATATCTTCCATAGATCGTCCCATTGCGAGTTTTCACTTCCGGGACGTAAGCATTAGAGCGGAAGGGACCGCGACCGGCTTCGACGCCTACAACGAGTTGTAGGGCCAGTGGCAGCGAAAAGGGGAGAAAGGAGAATATCTTCATTTTGCCAAGGCTTCGTTCTGAGAATCCGTCGCTCAACTGCAACGTTGCAACTCTACAACGGCGTCGAGACTTAAGATTCAAATGATAAGAACATGGTATAGAATGATGGCTTTATAGATTTCCATTGGTTGTAGGCACCTGCCCACTGTCGGCGCAATACCGCCGAAAAACAATTATTACAGCCACCTTCCGTATTTTTATCGTTATCTTTCGAACGCCTTGTTGTACGTTCCCCCGCCACTTTCCGGTCATGTTCGCGATATTACTTCATTGCATTGAGCGCGCTCTTGGTTTGTCAAATTGAGTGGACTCGACACTGCCCGTATTGGGAATGTCGAAGCTTCCTGGCCCCAATGATACACCCGAGACTAACCCCGACAAGAAACCACCAAGCAAACTAAGACTTATCGAGGGAAGGAAGGTTGAAATAAAGTTAGGTAGCGAAGAATGCCGTCTAGGCGACTATTCTCGGCCCGACTACGATAAGTCATTAACACCCTTGATCCTTGAGGTACACTGACCGCACCAAGCTCCCACAAAGATTGTGTTTGGAGGCGCCCAACGAAAATACGAAGAGTAAGAGAAGCTCCGAAAGTAGAGGAAATCTCGATCGAGAAAAAAAGAAACCTATCCTTTTATCCATGGGTTTGCAGATCCCGGTAGCCCGCTTGCCGAGGGGGGCCGTTAGCTCCAGAGAGATAACAAGTCAGCAGCCACCAACTCTTCCAGATTTAGTGGTGCAAACTTGAGGGAACGAGGGCCAAGTATCGAGGGGCTTCCCAAGTCGTGGCAGCTACGCAGTGCCACCGTTAACTTGCGAGCGGGAGAATTGAGTTGTGCTATTCGAAGTTTCGGGCGGCGGGATCAAGACATATTTTATGGTTCTCGCGATATTAATACATTAGTATATATATTACAGTCAAATTTAAAAACTCCGAAATAAATAATCCTCCCTTGAGCTGATTCGCACACAGTAAAACTGTATCGGTACGGGTATAGCTTTCTCACCGATATCGTGTCACGGGATAACATAGTATTACGTGTATGTATGGGTACACTCCTTAGTCACCCCTGAGAAACTTTACAAAGGCACGAACCCATCGTTTAAACCTGGCCCGCACCCCCTTGGTTTGTTCATTTCCGTCACTGCTTGGAAGAGGTACCTCTTCCCCATTGGCCTTCCTGATTTCGCCTACCAGCTCCCGCATCGCCACTTTCTGATAGAACGTACCATCACGCCAAGACGCCTCAAAAAACGGACAGCCGAACGAATCTGCCAACATGCGCCCCTCTGCGAATAGCGATTAGATAGAGCCAGATACCTTGGGTTTTATGACCATTCAAAGGGCGGGTACTTCTAACCTTGAGGAGATACTTGACGTCTAGTCTCTAAATCCCCCATCGTTCCCACAACGATCTAGCCCTAGAGTCAGCTTATCAGAGTTACTACTTCATAGCGGGCCCCAAAATGGTTACAGTAAGGGTATATATGATATATATGGGTTTCGGTACGGACCATTGGAAAGGAGCTTTGGCCCTTTTCACTAAGAACTGTCTGTCGAAAACTTGACAGTGCCTCGTAAGACTCTCTCGAGGTGACGGAGTATAACAAAACAAAACCCTCCCCGTCTCTGATCCATTCTTTGTGGTAGTCGCTAAAGCCCCCGTTCCTCAATACGGGGTCGAGAATATAAACTAACATAGAATCACCGTCATTAAGGGACTCCTGGTATCGTATGGTCTCTACGCGTAGTCCGTTAGCTATAGTCGTACATCGACAACAGAAAGGGCCAGTTTTCAAGTAGCCTAATTTGTACGTTTGAACCTACCATCTTCTGTCCGCTCGATTGGTCCCTCGCTCAAACAACCCAGATTGAAGTTAAAGTATCTATCGAGAAACGTCGATTTCCCAGAACCCGGGACCCCGAGCACCATTATTTTGTGCTCCTGAATGAACTTAGGAGCAGTCTATGGTTGATACGGTCATTCGTCGGTTCAATATCACATGGATTAGGGGTTTGTCTTTGTATTACCATTGCGCAGCAGGAGTCGGTGTCTTCTTCGTAGTAGATCAAGATACAACTAGGCTACAGCGTATATAGGCCCGATATCGTGTTAGCGTTAACTCGTTGGCGTTGCGCGCTGTCTGGGCTACTCTACAGCAACGGTCGAAGGCTGGCTGAAGTAGATAGAGGGATAACTGGGGTATGATTCGAGGAGACTGGCGACATTGCGACCCCAATTAGTTCCGGGTCGAAGCGCGTGCACGTGGTATTGTTCCGTCGAGTCAAGGAGCTTGGTCTTCTGCGCAGCTCATAGTATAGCTATAGTCCCCTGAACTGAACACATCTTAGGCGCAGATACACCCCGATATTGAAGATCTTATGGTATGGTAAAGGCTTCATTACTAATACGGAGCGGAATAGTCCTAGGAAAATACTGTCCAAATACATCTAATCGAAGTATCAGGCCAGCCAGCACAGTCGCGTCAAGGCTGCGTACCGCTGTAGCATGTAGCGCCACTCCCCATCGCGACGAGAGTGGCGCATAACTGCAAGAAATCCAACGTTCTCAACACAGAACTGTGGCGCGGATTTAAACGTTAAACGGATCATTAGTGAGGTTGATCTAGACATACCCTGATAACTAAATACTTCGCAAGAATTAATTTCAAATAAGAAGGTCTACGGTCCTATAGCGGTACTACCGAAAACTGAGATATTTCTAGCAAAAACTTTTTATTAATTTTAGCAAGCGTCAGAGTATTCAAGCTGTGGGTTGTGAATCATCTGCAATGCGAGCTCAAGGTCAGACCATTCAACGATCTTCTCGTTTCGCAATGCATCTACGGCTCTAAAGTGACAGCGGGTGGTCAGAAAATTCAAGATAGTTGCCGGGACATCTCAGGCGGAGGGACATACCTTGCAACAGCAGTGCCGATAGATATAGGGGTGCCCCGGGATATGTTGGTTGCACCCAGATACTCCAGAACCGAATTAACGACCTCGTCAACTTTTGGGTCCAGTTTATTATATACAATTTCCGCCAGATAGCCAATAGCGTCGGGGGATAGCATATTGTGCAGTGTTCTGTAGATATATCGACTTATCGCCGCTTCCAGTGTTCGAGCTAAAATTAGGGGGTCGCTAATGCAGGTCACTAAGCTTTCGATTTCTGACGATATCCCGCCGGGAGCGGCGAAGCCGCCACCTATTGCAACCCCAATCATAGTATTTTCTAGTGTGGCCCCGATTACAGCACCCACAAGAATCCCGATCGCGGCTATCGAAGAACTAGTGAAGTCGGCGATTGCATCGGCGATTTTTTCCTACATGTATTCATGAATTCAGTATTTACGTCAGAAATAGTTGGACGGTACTCTAGAATAGACTAACCTCTTTCCCAGAGACCAACTCAATTCCATCAGAAGTATATCCTACAGTTGGGCCGTCCGAGAACTGTGGTGCGGGCTGACAGTTGCGACTAAATTTTGCGGGTCTTCCTCGTTGCAGTCAGACCATAGCTCCAAAAGAAGATTGTAAAAATACCGAAGCCTATTACTAACCTCCTTATAAAGCAGAACTGGCCATCTCGGTTGACAATGCAATTCGCAAGGTTAACATGATGATGATTCCAGGAATCGTGCCCCGCTGTCCTCCGAGACTTCGGTCGCCAACGGGGATGAGAGCTTAAACGGCCGTGTAGTCGTACCCCTGACGGCGATGGACGAAGCTGAAACCCATCGCCAGTTTTCGACAGATGACTGCTCCCAGGCTCGATCCTCGCTTCGACGTTTCCGTAGTAATCGTCGAGGTTTATCTCGGAATAGTAAAGTTTTCCGTCGTAGCCAAAGCAGAGTCCTTGAAGTACGGTAGTATCGAGGTTGAAGCAGGATGCGGAAATCGTGATCGAGTCGCAGCTGCTTGATAGGTTAGATACTACAGGAACCAATAAATCTAGGGAGCGACATCTTACAGTTTCTGGAATTTTAATGTTCCATTGTCGTTTTTAATGACGAGATTTAGGTCTATCGAAGTCTCCGGCCCCCAAGATCCGTCCGGTCTCAAGAGTTGAGCAAACAAGACCGTCCCTTGAAGATAAGAAGATCCGGGCCTAGACCATCCAAACCACCCGGAAGAAATAATGTCGAACTGGCCGTTATAGCTGCCAATATGCTGGTTCAGATCAATTCGCGAGTGTACCCAAGTGTTTTTGTCCTTTCGGATGCGAGCCACGAGCAGTGTATCTTCTTGGAACGCAAATTCGCTTGCTGTTAGCGCGAATGCCATCCTATCCGTCTATCTGGGATTCTTTAAATTTGGACAAGTAATATCAAAAGCCGTTTAATAGATGCTGGAACTATAGATTAACCAGTCTTGGAGCCGCGTCGGTGTATTAGAGTTGCGTTTTTGATGACCATGTTTATCCGGAACAATGGCTCTAGATCGGATATATCTAGTTTTGTTATTACATTAATCGAGAACTGAAGGATGTTTTGCGCCTCAACCCGTAGCGTAGAGGCATTTAATGCCAACTCAACATGTGCCACGTACCGGTAGCGGGATTAATTCGCTGCAGGTCCACGATCCATAGACCTTGAAATAGATCAAACACCCAAACGTCCGATCTGTAGCAGGCGAGTAGCCGTCATAAATCTCCCACGCAACGTTTACCCATTGTCGGCGAATCGCTATTGTTTTTTGACATTGTGAAGTTTTGTTACACCGCAGAGATCAAATGTTTGGTGAGTATTGGATACCAAGTCATCATGCATATAAGGCAATTATGACATTACCAGCTGAGAAGACGAGCGACTGCGACCGACCGAACAAAGCTGAAAACTCGTCCAGAAAAGATGGCTCTCCACACGTGTCTAACCTAGCAGACTGAGATAATACTACTAATAATTCACGAAGTCTATGCTTATCCCAAGGGTGCTTGAGTGCTTGTAGAGTAGGGCCGAGGCCGCCACTGGGTGAAAATAGTGATGTATCATCTAGACTGCGGGAATTTTTTAACCAAAGTGATTGCTACGCGAATCTGAAAAGACTGCGTAACGGGTACGCTGGATACAATGCAAGGAGACTAGGGCGTTACGTTAGCTTTCGAGAAGCTGACGCCCTTCAATTGCTCGAATGGATGTCGTGAATTCGTACCTATGCGTGCATACCACTTGGTACTTTGTTGTAGTTTATGCGTTGTGTTACACCCGTAACGCGTAATTAATATCGTTAAAGTGCGAAGGGATTATTTAAGGTGTTCAAGCGTCTGGTTCACGAGACAAAATTGTGTTCTTCCTGGCTATCTTATAGCCTCTTTCCTAGTACGAGTGGTTGATCATTTGAATAGCAAATCATGCTGGGGAACTCTTGGCCTGTGGCATCTCAGTTAACACTCGGTGACCAGGCAGTGCAACGCTGCGCAGGTGAGCATGCAAGGCAAGAGTGCACCAGCCTATTGTAACGCATAGTCTTGTAACCCTTGTGTAACGCAGGATATATATCTGCAGCCAAAAAAAATGACCAACTCGCACAGCTCCGCCAAAATATATAAGGGAGCAAAAGGGTGGTTAGGTGCACTGCCACAGGCTAGGTAGCCTATTCGCCCCCGGTGATTGCAGGCTCGTAGAATGTATTCTTAAAAGTATCGCTATATTATACCTACGTCCTGCGGGCCACCAGCTGGTACGAGGCATCACGTACTCAGGAATTCGAAAGTACTAAGGGGATATATATACGCATGTATGCAGTGGGCAATTGAAATTGCGAAATACGATCTCGTGGTTCCTAAGTACTATAAGCGGGATTATCATCGATCATCCGTCGACGGGATGTCGATCGGAAAAAAAAGAATTGGTCTGGAGAAGCCACCCTGGCCTTGCAACTTAAACACTGGGAGAAGCTAGGTTTAGTATGCATCGTCCAAAATCAGCCAGGTCTACGATACCACATCATTCATTCATCACTGGTCTCGTACCCAGACGAAATCATAAAGCGCATTGACACCACCCAAGTCTTCACTTTAACCATCTCCCACAATGGCGACAGACATTCGCCCAGGTGATATTCGATGGGACGAGCTCTACGAAGAAACCTCCGATCAGTATGGGGAGCGCCTGAAGGAACGCCACCTAGACCTTTCCCCCGACGATCAGATATGTTCTCACGCCATTTATGAGTATCGGGGACTAGCGATAAAATACTTCGTTCAGGCCCGAGAAGTAGAAATGGCCGAGCGAGCTGGAGACTCCGGAGTTAAGCTCCATGGTCGCATACTAAAATTTGACTTGCCTGATGGCAAGCCTCGCGCAGTAGGACTTTGTATGGAACTCGGCCAGCCCTTGCATAAATACATGGAAACTGCAGATAAGTCCCAAAGACCTTGGATCAAAGCCGGAATGATCGCAGCGGTGGAAAAGCTGCACACGGAATACAACATGGTACACGG
This sequence comes from Arthrobotrys sphaeroides, assembly GCA_036971245.1. Taxonomy (NCBI): domain Eukaryota; kingdom Fungi; phylum Ascomycota; class Orbiliomycetes; order Orbiliales; family Orbiliaceae; genus Arthrobotrys; species Arthrobotrys sphaeroides. The sequence goes on along the minus strand of JAJTTW010000013.1, from coordinate 225,982 downwards.
TGACATCAAGCCCTTGAACTTTATTCTTTGCAAAGATGACAAGATCCGTCTATGCGATTTCGAGAGTGCACGGCCAGCAGATGAGGACGCCGAGACCTGGGAAGACCTCAGATACGAAGGGGAGCTCGGATCCTTTACACGGCGGTATTGCACCAAAACCCGATCAATATCGGTACCTCCTACGAAGGCAGATGATTTGCACGCTCTAGCAATATCTATCTGGGAGCTGTACACAAGCAAGCCAGCATTTGATGACTACGACTACACCGATGAAGTTGAAGAAGCCATACAGAATGGAGAAACGGTCGATTTACTGGAAGTTGATGACGAAGAAACGAGGAATTGGATAGGGGATACATTGCGAGTAGCAGAGGCTTCGCTCCGAGCAGAGGCTTCGCTCCGAGCAGAGGCTTCGCTCCAATCAGAGGCTTCCCCCTAGATCTCAATCGCAATACTATCACAGGTCAAACTTCTGCACCAGAATTTGTACGTTCTAGTATTTCCACCAATCTTCTGGAGTGTAAGTCCGAGTTACAAAGCTGACGGAGGGCAACTAGTCATCGGGAATAACGACGTGATATCGCATGGCCGTGGAGTATTTTCTTTTCGATTCCCGTTATCTTGACCATCTCCGTCTACTTTTATGTAATTGCGCAGATTGTATAGCCAATAAATGCGAGGTCGGTCTAGCGTCTAGCTCTTGGAATAAATCATTGATGTCTCTCCTCGGGATCTCCCGCACGCTTGCACGTGCCGCCCCATGGCCACGCAGGGCAGAGGCCCGCACCTGGCGCCTGCACATATACGATTCTTCCGATCCAATATCTACACACTCGCAAGATGTGAGTTAAAGTTTAATAGTCTAACTATCAACCTATCCCCCGCTTATCAGGTCGGACGGCGCAGGTATAATTTCTCCATCTTCAACCCGAGGCAATTACATCAAGTCACCGTATGGTAATGCTCAGCATGGAAACGGCGTGATCATATGAAATCTAAAAAAAAAAAAAAAAAACATACGAGTAGTAGATTTCATGCGGTTCAAGGCCTACAAGTACGAAAAAAAGAGGAGAACGCCGACGCGGCGGCACGTGCATATTATAGGTCACCTGAATTCCTGACTTCGGTAACCCTGCACCGTCCATCGTTTGAAAGTTGACCAAAGTCATGATTGTGGTTTAAATTTATAAAGTTAAAGAGATTGATCGATTTGGCGAGGCATCCCCGATCGCGAGATCAGACTCTCAATGATAACTGGATCTATGCTGATGATAAATGAATCACGAATATTAATATTCTATGAATTCACGTAGGCGTTATCCAACGATCCGATGGCGAATAGACCCATATTTCCCATTTTATCTATCGATCTATAATATCAAAAATTATTAAATCGAGTTGTCAGTAATCTCCACCTTCCGATAAGCGCCCCAGCTAGCGTCTACACCTCGAGCTCTCGGTTCCCGAGAGTTGGAAAGAGACAAGGATCGTCAGATCCGGAACGATAGCCAAACGAGAAAAACGTAGATTCTCGCTGTTCATCGTCTGTGACTAGTCAATTTAACACCCAAAGATATGGTATAATATGCAATTCGAATGTCGCAAGGGGTGCATATGTCTATCAACGAGCTCGAGAGGGGGTTTCGGAGCACGCTTATGCGAGTATGTTGGATCCAAAAACAAGGGAGGTGCATTGGAAGATCGATGTACTGATTTGCCAATTGATTAATTGAGTGGCAAAGTGATCTTTTCTGTCTACATGATTAGAAGGAATATCTTCGCCCGCGGACTTTACCATCGGTTAACGCATATATATATATATATATACTGAGTGCGATATAAACTGGTTATGAACAAACGAGGAACAAGGATAGAGGACCAATTCAAAGATTTTGTGTAGATGAATATCAGCGATCGACCAAGCGACGATATACCAATGATACCATCACGAGCTCATCATGGCGTCTTTGCCGCCACTTTACATAATATATATTAATTCGCAACGGTCACGCGATACTTCATTGGAGATTGCAGGATCTAGAACATTGGATTGTACAATATGCAATTACCCACCTGACTAAGCCTTTCCATGCTATGAATTAACCTATCAAGGTAGAGGTCGTCTGATAAGCTAGAGCGACGGATTGTCGAGTTTAGGAGAAACAATTCCACGGAAATCCCCGTAGTCCTTGTCCTTGCCGACGTATCTCACTCCCTTTTGCCATCACCATGGAGTCGGGCCTGGACGTTATGCTAACTTTTTACACCTGGGGCGATCTTAAGATCTTGTTATACAGATGCGCGATGCTAGCGTTCTGGCTAGCCCGACTGGCAAAACTGGATCCGAGTTAAAGGGAAGATCTTGATGGACGAAGATGACCCTACAGATTACTAACAAGGTATCCACTCCCTCGAAAAGAACGGATCCTCGGTGCTCCTCCATCTCGCCGGGGTAAACCCATAACCACGCGACTATCCACAGACATACACTCGGGGTCCAATGACTCCCACGTTGAAAAGGATCAGGTGGTGGCGTGGCCGTGGGCTACCTGTTGGGGCAATATTCCGAGGTCTTATGTAACTTTTGCATGTTTCCTGACTTAATTACCGAAATATTAATCTAGGGACGCTATCCATTGCGTTTTTCAAATGGGAGAATTTGAGGCGAGAATGCGAAGCTAGAGAATGCGAGCATAAAAAAAAAAAAAAAGGAATTGGAATTCCGGATGGTTTTGTGACCTGTGCCAATTGGACCGTTGGTTAACCAACGGCTCGATAGCAAGAGGAAGAAGGGCGAAGGAAAGGAATAAGAAAAAAGAAGGTCTCGCTCGCATATGTAGACAAAATGCATGGAGTGGGAAAGCAGGGATGTGTCAAGAAGAAGAAAGTGGAGAAGCCTCATGAAAATTGGTGCGACATGCATCCTGCAAGACCGCCTGCACGGTTCACCTCGTCAGCCGAGATTCCAGTGCATAACGATCTTAATTCAACTCCATAACCCCCAACCAGAACCCGTTTCCAACATACACCTTTCAGCCCCCAAATGATGCCATCGCGAATTCTCGCAACCCTACTCGTCGAAACCCCAAAATCCGACCCCCAACTTTGAAAACGTGAGAGTTGTTGGCAAATGTAGCCTCCCGGCTTGTGAACTCTTGTTTCTCGTGGTCAAGAGCAGTCAAGAGCCTTGTCCGAAGCAATTGACGCCGAAAAAGAGGAACGGGCTGAGCACAAGCTTTTGGAGTCTCCTGACAAGCATTTTTTGCGGAATATTGGCAATGCTTGACCGGCGGGACAAGAAATGGACAAGAGATCTATCATGTAGAGGCTGAACGACACTGCATGAACTCGATATATTCGCCGTCCGACTGGATTCCTTGCGATATTCTAGAAGGGAAAATACATATACAGCTACATGGCAAATTTCGAGGAGATCTCCGAGATCGCGGGACTCCTCGGACTCCACCCTCGGTACCTTATTATCTCTTAGCCTAGCAGGAATACAAAACCGGGCGGGTAACAAGCGTGGAGAAAGTACCTGGGTATGGAACCTTCTTTGACGGAGAGTGGGATTTTTTACCAAACCATTCCGATCCCGGCGAGTTTGAATGATCACGAATACGGCATAGCTAGGGACAAGGCTAGGTCAAAACGCTAGCGAAAGAAACGAACCTTGAGTGAGAAAAGCTTGATGTCTTAGAGGGAGCCCATGCAATGCGCGGTCGATCGTTGCCATTCAGATAATTCGTCATCTTAAAATGATTAGAACGAGGGCTTCATGGTTGCTACTTCCTTGATTTCTTCTTAGCAAGAGATACAGTTTTAGTGGCGTTCTATTAATGCAGGGTGATGCGAACAGCTAACGGGCTGGTTTTCCACCACGCTTTGGCATTGACATTATCCGGTGACCGAGTATGTATGTGATAGACCCAAGTGGAAGGTCCGGAGATACACATATACACTCGTTTGAAATTTTGTTCATGAGAGGGAATGGACTGAGTACATTATAATATTACTTATTCGCAAGTAGCCCGACGAGGTTTGTAAATGAGGCGTAGATAGAATTCTAGAAATCTGGAATAGCAGATTCATCTCTGACCAACTATACCGCATGATAGTATACCGATACATGAATCAAGAGGGACTGCAATGCGAGTCGAGTCAATCGGCGAGGTGCCAATATCACAACCACAGTTAAGCTTATTAAAGGCCATACCTAGTCGGAGTGGGATCCTGTTGGCTGGTGCCTCGTGGTCTCCTGGAGATCTTGCAGCTTGGGGGGTTGCCAGTCAGACCCCTCATTTACTGCTGGTTGCGCGGAGGTGTTGAATGTCGTTCGAATTGCCTGTTATTGCGTGATCGCCTGATGCGGACCATCCATGGCCCTGATTGGACAGATACGCCAAGATACGCCAAGATACATCGGCCGATGTGTCCCGCGACAACTTTCAATAAGCAAAACACCACCTCAAACCGCGACTCCAGACAGAGTCCCAGATGCCCAAGTAAGTTACAGAGGATGCGAGTAGGAATTCCGTCGTCGATAGGTTACTGCCAGGATACCAAGCATGCACCAGGTCAAACGAGCATCTCGGACGGATAGTTTAGGCGTGTATACTTGTTAGCCCGCATTCCTCGCCTGCATGTGAGGAACCTCAACCTCCACGATTCCTGCAGGGAGTCGGATTTCATGGATCAGCCGCCCCAATGTAGCGGGTTCGTCCTGTCTTTGCACAGCTCCAACTGAGGTAAGCTCCGTTCCATGTCTTCCTTCTTTTTTTTTCCCTGTTAGGTCTAATGAATTTGGTGATTGCATTATCAAGCAGACTGACATAACATGCCGGACTTTCCTGCCCACCCATGCGGCCTGCAACCACCACCATGGGGTAGGTCCGCTGTCGGAATATATAAGAAGGGTCCTCCTCGTCCGCCCTAAGATGGTGTGCATAGCTGCTCAACATTCCAGTCCCTTTGCACGCGACTTCCCATCCACAAGACGAGGATTGACATCCCCTTCTTGTAACCCGGCAGAGTCGTCGTCCACATCGCCATCATCATGACTTCCTGGCAGAGAGGTGCTGCCAAGGTGCTCGGCATCAAGCTCGACTCCGATATCAATAAGGATGTGGTCACCCGAGGAGAGTCCATCCAGTCAACCGACACTTATATCGAAGAGGAGCCGACCATCGGAGATTGGTTTAGAGAACACATCCCAGAAAAATCCGAAGTAGTTGAGTTTGTCAGCTCGCTCTTCCCATTCTTGCAATGGATCGGAAACTACAATCTTCTTTGGCTCACCGGTGACCTTATTGCCGGTATCACTGTTGGCTTCGTCGTCGTTCCACAAGGAAGTAAGCATTTGCCAATATCTTGTCCAACGGTGACACGGAATCCCGTGTCAAAGTTTTCTCCCATGCTAATATGACGTCTTTTAGTGGCATACGCACTGCTCGCTCAACTACCTGCCGAATATGGTCTTTATTCGTCGTTCGTCGGTGTCATGCTCTACTGGTTCTTCGCCACTTCGAAGGATATCACTATTGGCCCTGTCGCTGTCATGTCCACCCTGGTCGGTAATATCGTACTCAAGGCTGAGGAAACTCACCCAGAGTTCACGAGGCCGCAGGTTGCGAGCGCCCTGGCTGTTATATGCGGCTGTATTGTGTTCGCTATCGGTATTTTGAGACTGGGGTTCGTTGTTGACTATATCCCACTTCCTGCCATCGCTGCTTTCATGACGGGCTCCGCTCTCAATATCGCCATGGGCCAGATTCCCGGCCTTTTCGGTATTCCTAGCACCATTGTGAATAACCGTGCGGAGACCTACAAGGTTTTCATCAACTTCTGGAAGCATATCGGTGCCGCGAAACTCGATGCCGCTATGGGTCTAAGCGCCCTTGCTCTCCTCTACATCATCCGCATCACCGCAAACCGCATGGCCAAGAGATTCCCGAACTATAAGCGAACTTGGTTCTTCATTTCAACACTGAGAACTGCCTTCGTCATCCTCCTCTACACCATGATCTCATGGCTTGTCAACCGGAATAGACGTAAGAATCCAGCTTTCAGAATTCTGAAGGACGTTCCCAAGGGCTTCCAGCATATGGGTGCCCCAATCCTCAATGGTGGAATTATCAGCTCCTTCGTTGGAGAGCTTCCAGCTGCTGTGATTGTCTTACTCATTGAACATATTGTAAGTCCTTTAAACCCGAACACATCCCGGGACGTGAAGGCTAATCTGGTATGATTAGGCTATCTCTAAATCTTTCGGGCGTGTGAACGGTTATCAGATCAATCCATCACAGGAACTGATTGCCATCGGCGTCACTAATATCTTCGGTCCCTTCTTCGGTGGATACCCCGCAACTGGCTCTTTCTCGCGAACGGCCATTAAGGCCAAAGCTGGTGTCAGAACCCCGATTGCTGGTGTGATCACTGGTATCATCGTTCTCCTCGCGATCTATCTCCTCACCGCGGTCTTCTACTACATTCCGAACGCCTCCCTCGCCGGCGTCATCATCCACGCTGTTGGTGACCTCATCACTCCTCCTAATGTCGTTTACCGATTCTGGCGCGTTTCACCCGTCGAGGTTTTCATCTTCTTTGCCGGTGTCTTCGTTGCCGTCTTTAGCTCTATCGAAAACGGTATCTACACTACTATCTCCGCCTCCGCTGCCCTCCTCCTCTTCCGTCTCGCTAAGGCCAGGGGCCACTTCCTCGGCCGCGTTCGTGTTCAAATCGTGCCGCCGGAGAATATCTCAACCGAAACTGTTGGACACGGCACCTACGGCGCTACCGGCAAGTCCAAGTCTGATCTTGAGATCAAGGGCAATAGAACCGAACCCGCCGGCGAGCTTCCTGAAGCCCACCATCACGACGTGTTCCTCCCAATCGATCACAAGGATGGCTCCAACCCTGCCATTACTATCGACTCTCCATTCCCAGGCGTCTTTGTTTTCCGCTTCTCGGAGGGCTTGATCTACCCCAACGCTGCTCATTACAGCGACCAGCTCCTCGACTACGTTCAACTCAAGTGCCGTCGCACGTCCGTCGACACCTACGCGCGTCTTGGCGATCGCCCATGGAATGATCGCGGCCCCAGGCGCCTCGTCCTAGACGATGACCACCGCCCTACTCTTAGAGCCATCATTCTCGACTTCTCCGCTGTAAACAATGTTGACATCACCGCCGTTCAAACCTTGATCGATACCCGCAACACACTCGATAGATACGCCGCCCCGAACCATGTCGACTGGCACTTCGCAGCTGTTAACAACCGATGGACAAAACGTGCCTTGACATCAGCTGGCTTCGGGTACCGTTCCGAGGACGTTGAGACGAACTCAGAAACCGGAAAGGGACCATGGAAGCCACTTTACTCTGTCGCCGAAGTCAGCGCACGTGTTGCCGGTATCGACGGTGCGAGCGACGATGGTGCCAGTGGTAGCAGCATCAAGAAGACCGATCTCGAAGCCGCGCCAACTAGCACCGTTCAGATCTCCAAGAAGAGAGTTTTGGTCCATTCTATTGCGAGACCGTTGTTCCATGTTGACGTTAACGCCGCTTTGTTGGCCGCTCAGGAGAATCTTTAATGTTTCTTTGGGGTTATTCTTTTGGGATAAGGATACCGGGCGTTTTTTTTGCTTCTCGCCTGAGATATTTAATTTTACCGTGCTTTTTTATTGTTTTATTTAGTAATTATATTTATAATGAAGGTATATGGGATGGGATGGGATGGGCTTTTTATGGATATACAGCCCTGTTGTTCAAGTACATTTGAAGTTATAACTTATAGCTACCTTAGAGTGGTATCCTAGCATGGCATCTACGTGATGTTTATATTCCAATCTTTGCATTAGATATATCCTTCGAGACAGCCTAGCATGCTAGCAAGCGAGTTAATCGATAATTTCATTCCTTCCAGAAACCCGATTCATACTCTGAGTGCTATAGCTTTCAACACGTATTGTCTTTTTAACCGTCAAAGCCAGTCCCATAACCATTTGCACCGACAGTTAGAATCGGGAGATCTGAAAGATGTGACATACCCCGCACAAGATGCATGCGATTTAATGCAACGACGTCACATGTGTGGTGAGGGGCTAATGCAAAGATATGTGATCGCGCGCGATACCTTGCAGCCTTTTTTTATGGGGAAAAACAAGGAGGACTTGAGGAAAGGTGTGAGCGATCTAGTCTTTTCACGGATGCTTGGGGAATATAAAACAGGGAAATGGAGAGATTTAAGCTTAAATCGGTATCTAGATATCTATGGGCATGCATATATACTAGTTAGCGTCAGCCAACTTTCGGATGGCAGGTCTTTAGCGGCATTAGCTTCCCTGACGTGGGTATGCAGCTAACCGTTCATGAGTGAACCCTGAGCTGAGGGCGTGACACACTTGTAACCCTTGTCTAGTCCTGGGATCGTGGTGAATTAACTGTTGGATAGTTTTGTTCCATGTTTTTTTCATGGATTCGACATGCATTCTCTATGAGATGTTAAGTGTAAGGCGGGGCAGCTATCAACCAGCGTCGGGTTAAATTAATTGTCATCAAGTATCAACGTTGCGACTTATGATTACTTACTATTTATCCTTTATATACCACGCCGCTAATCCTAAATCGACTTGAGGACACCGGCCAGGTCTAAATGCTCGAGAGCTCACTGATTGGCTTCGAAGTGGAATTCCAGAATAGTCTTGTCATGTAGTTGCAGGGAAGGTGAGCCATGGCAATTGAAGCTTAGGTAACGTCTACAGAGCCTCCACCAACTTAATTAAGGCTTTTGTTAAGTCGGTCTCATCCGAGCTGTGCACCTAGAAGTGAGGTTATATCACGATCGACCGACCGACCGCGACTGGCGATGCATGCATATGCCAACGTCGAGACTGCCAAAAGATCTTAAAATGGACTCCAACGGTGAACACCGAGACAGTCGACTGCGCGCTGTAGTTTGCGGGACACGACTGGGCCGACGTCAATACGTATTAATACCAAAACTCAAGTCCGAAATTCACGGCAGATGAAATCCTGGGAAGTTTGCTGAGTATGAGCACAGTTATATCGGAATATGATGCAGAGAACTAGACTGGAAGCCAATATTATACCCCGTACCCCCCTTGGGGTCGTAGAAGTATATATATACTTGTTATTTGATATACCATCTAATCACGATGTCGGTATTCCCAGCTGTGGCCTCGCGTGAGAAGACCGGAGGCAGTGTCGTGTTTCAATACGACCCATATTTAACCACGTGGGCGCCGATACCCAGATCGACGAAGCACCAGATATATCAACGAGAAAATTTTAAAAACGACCCCAAGAAAACACGATCGCTGATACCACCGCCGTAATCGATGGATACTATTTAAATCTGGTCACTTATATAAGCCTACCACTACCACATTTTCTAGCGGATAAGGACAGCAAGTCGATTTTCGAAACAGAGATACAGATTGTTATTATAACGGCGGCTTCCAGTTTACACGATTAAATCATGGCGATACCGGGTATTCCGGGCCCGCTACTGCCGTTTAAGATCGGATACCGAGTTTCAAATGCTGTAAAAGACCGGGTTGGAAGGAAGTTCCGGAGGAGACGGGAGCAGGGTGGCGAAGATGACGGTGGGCAGAATGGGAGGAGTCGGAAGGGGAGGAGGTTTGATATGTATGACACCCTTTCCTTGTTCACAGAGCCTTCGGATGCTCTGGGAGGGTATATCTAACGTATCGGGTACAGGGGCCAATACTTGCACCTCACGACACCTATCAAGCTTAGGATACCGCCGGATTTCACCTCGAAAGTCAAGGGCCGTCTACGGGGTCTCAAGCCGGGCTTTTCTCCCTATGTTAAAAATTTCAAGGCATTCTGTACCCGGTTCTTGCGGCCGGAGCCCGCGGGAACCCAGTCGGGTCAAGTACCAACGGGGAACGATACCCCAGCTGCCCCGACCAATACACCGCCATCACGAATCCCCGAACTCCCCAACTCCGTTCTCTTAAAAACACTGCAATACCTCCCGCTTACCACCCTTCCCTCTTTACTAAGAGTGAACAAATCCTTCAGATCCCTAATCCTCGAAAACTACCACCTAATCTTACACTACCCGCACATCATCACCTCCAAATACGAATTCTGCCCGCTCAGCCTACCCTTCCCGGACTGGTGGACCGCAAAGAACGACCCGAGTACCTCGCGGGTATGTCAGTTCTTCGATGCCTGGTGGAGGGTCAGGATGTACGATAACTGTTATGCAGTGCTGGCTGAGGTGCTGGCGGATGAGTATGTGAAGCATTGGAAGGACGCGGCGGAGAGGAATCCGAGGTTGAGGGTTGCTTATGAGGAGATTTTGGAGGTTGGGTGGGATGAGATCAAAGGACTTATTTTGGCGGAGTTGGTGAGGGAGAGTTTTGGGAGAGGGTTGGATGGACGGGTTGCTGCGTATTTGGGGGGGTTGGTGGGTGAGGAGTTTAAAGGTGCTATAGATGGGGGGTATGAGGGTTGGAAGGGTAAGGAGACCGGATCGGGTTATGAGTGGGATGAGGAGGTGATCTTTGGGAGGTTGGGAGGGGGTGGAGGAGTGGTACCCGCCAGGGGGATACTGAAGCAAGCGTTAACCTACGCGGTGCATAAGACTGTCCGTGAGGAGATTAATTACAGTTTTCCAGGCGTAAAGGTGGAGAAGTTGCACCCCGTGCAGCTGTTGGAGCTCATGAGGGTGAGGGTTCCGCCGTGGAGTTGGAGTCAGGAGGATCAGGTTGAGGGGTTTAGAAGGTTGTTTGTTATGAGCGATGAGAGTAGGAGGCAGATTGAACGGTATAGGGAGGAGTGGGGTGCTATGAGGGGGCTTGTGGAGGGGGTTATTGGCGCGGGGGTCTTGTAGTTCTTTTCTCTTGTTTGGAGTCGTACTTATCTTAGTCTGGTTACGAGGCTGTACTGATCTGGGTATTTCGGAGTTGAGTTGGAGATGTTGGTGGCGCTGCCGATGGTGTGGCTGAGGCACAGGTAGATGGGACTGAGTAGAGCATTCATTTTCTACACTCCTATCCGTATATCTGACGGCAATAATCCTTTTCTATAATCTAATGGATGGATCCATGGCTTCGACTTGTCAATGGGTCCGGTACTTGGGTATTTCTAAGGCTGATATCACAAGTGGGCCCCGTTTGACAAATGCAGGGGAAACGTATCTCCGCAGGCTGGCGAGAGATATCACGACGGTGAGCTTCTCCGCCTCGAAACCGTAAAGGGTCTTGGACGGTAGACGGAGGACAGTTCAACTACCGACATAAGTTATCTGTCCCGCTCTGGATATTCACTCCATTGAGGAATATCTCACGAAACGTCTCAAATGTTGGGTATTAGCCATCCCGTCCGTGAGTGCGAAGGCCTGGTTCCTGAGAAGGGTATTAGTGTTGAAACACGGAACTTGCCATTCGCTGTTCGAAGTACTTGACTTGGGCCTTCGCGGAAGCTGAAGGGAGGATTAATATTTCGAGGCTACGACTTCCCGCTTTTGAATTTTCATCTTGGAGATGTGAAACCTGGCCCGGCTGTCAGTGTGTATTGAACTCTAATATCACCGTTTGTATGGTGTATGATATGTTAGCATACGTGTATATGTGCCTGAGGGAGATTATATTTTATGACATCGGATGATTGCAATATATCTGAAATCCAAACATCAAAAAAAGGAGGCTGATTGATCCCGCTGACTGTCAACGAGATAAGAATTGCCGTGGAGTCGAAGAAGCTTTGGGCGCGGTCTTGGGATTTCTCGCTTCCAGAACCGTGAAACCCCGCTGCGATGAAGCGACAGCGGTTTCAGGGGAATTAGCCGAACCCTTTCTATGATCGATTGTTATCCTTCTTGTTAGTTAGTAGGTTTATGAGAGTGGAAGTATTGTTCGGCAGTTGGAAGGTTTAGGCTGGCGTCGACAGCGCTCAGACCGTTCTTCGGGGCATTTTGTTTCGAGCTTTCGAAACAGAGCGATTGAAACAATTATCCTCGACGGACGCGAACGTGCCTGAATTAACTATCAGATGAACAGAGACTTCAAACGTGGAGTATTAACCGTCAGCACGGCTCGAATTACCCCTTCTCCAGTTAACATGACATGGCCTCGGAACGCGAACAACCTCCTGAACAGCAGCCACGAGGGGACCGTTTAAGGGCCATTCGCGGACGGAACTTGCCATCTCCCCGTCGGAGGGAACGGCTTCGATCGAGTAATCGTTTCGAGGTCATGCGGGACTCATCTAACAGTTGCATCGGGATATCGAAGGTTGGTCACAACGATATATCCGGGAACAGCGACCTTATAGCACCGGTTCGTACTAGCTAACTATACAACTGCACGAGAAGTCAAGTTGGAACGAGGCTGAAATGGACAGATGCAATTCGAGCACACCCTCAGCCGGTCAAATCGAAATCGAGAACTCTCAGAGATCTCGAGCGACATGCGAGTTGACGCAATCCGAGGCCGACTGTGCTGACCATACCGCATACGGACGCGTGTGCTATCGTCTACTGCAACCACTTTTTAAAGATAGCAGCAACATCCGGAATTAACGGTTGGTGACAAGCTTTTTAGACGCCACAGACCCGTGAAGGTGCTGCCGGTGAATGCGACGCCCGTCATTGGCTGGCCGGCCTGTTTCGACTAGTCGCCTCCCGTCCGAATCGCCAGCCAGCCGGGCATTATCTTATGCGAACTAGAATTAACCGGGGACCTGGCCAGTCCCACCGCCGCCGAAATGGTGTTTCATCTTTCGCCCGCCTTTTTTGCCCACAACACCGTCCGGCTGCCTGCCAGAAATAGTACGCGCCCGCACCCAGGTCTGTCTTTGGCCTGTCTTTGGCCCTGTCGTTGGCCATGTCTTCGGATAAGGTCTGCTCTGGAATGCCTTTGCATTGATGCCGGGCCCTGCTCGCGCCTCTTGGGCAGCTTGGGAATCTTGGGCATCTTGTCGACCCTGGGAGCTTGCCGGCACCCGCCAGAGTCGTCGTCCTCCCACGCGATAACTCTGGCATCAAATTTCCCTCCGAACACGCTCTCGACGGCGCCTGATTGGAGGGAATGCGCTCCGAACGACTTCGAATGGGCCCTCTTCGCTGGTCCGCATCAGCGATGAGCTGGCTCCTCTGTTCATATCCCCAAGCGCGAAGAGACGCTATTAATATCTACTCTGTACCGATCCAACGGTCCTCTTTGGAATACCGGCCACCGAACGGGCTAGTGCTCTCCTCACACGTCGTCGCCAACTCCACAGTGCCCCACGTACGTTGGCCATGTATTCCACAGAATACCATATGGATGTGTACGGGGTGCTATGCGGAAGAGCGAAAGGAACCGCACTTGCTTCTTTTTTCAGCAACATGGGTCCGCCCACCGTGAGCAGGGCTCAGGCTTACTGGCCCTGTCTTAGTGCGAAAGACTAAGAACAACAGCCGGACCCCCCTGCCATCTCGAACCCTTTGCTTATTCCGCTCATCTTCGACTCAAACCAACCGTCGCGCTATCAAATTTCGAGATGCACGCGAGCGGCGAGAGCCTACTTAAGATGCAGACGTCCCACCTCCAGCTTCCTACTTTTCCTACCTTCCCTCCACAGCCCCAACCAAAAACCCAAAAAAGTAATCTACAAAACAATCCGCGAGTGCTCTTCTCGGGTAGAAAGTACTTTTTTCCTTTTTTTCCCTTTTTCACTTCGTTGGATTCCATTTTTACTTCAATTCATAACCAACCTTTCGCCCTGGGGTGAATAATCATTTTTTTCGGTGGCGTCAACAGATTGGTGTTTTATATATCTCGGCTTCCTTCCCGCTCAGCATCAGCAGCTTATATAATTCTTCGAACGACTGTCAATTATATTTGATCTCTCAGCTCGATCCTTCTTCATCATCCTCCTCAAACAATCCCTTCGACAAATCAATAGATAGATTCACTTCTTTTCTACCATCAAAATGCGCTTCACAATCGCCTCCGCTGCTACCGTCCTCGTCGGCGCCGTCGCTGTCCTGGCCGCTCCTGTCACCAAATATACCGGGTGCAGTCTGTCGGCCGTTCAGCTCCCGAAGGAGGCCTTCGTTGACTCAACCAACTGTAAGCAACCAATTGAATTCACCCAATATATCTACCAGCTTCATCCACTAACATATCCGTCCGATAATTCACAGCTTCAAACACCCTCGCCTTCCCCGCTGCGAACGAGAAGCTGTCCAAGATCGTACTCGGATACGGCTCTCAAAACTACTCCTGCATCGATGGCGTCGCCACCCCCAACGGAGCCGTAGCTACCCTCTACGACCTCTCCTGCGCCTTCGCAACCTCCGCAGAATGGGCCGACGTCATCACCCGCGGTGCCATCCAGGCCGACCCCACAACCCAGCTCGCGGCTCTCCAAATGCTCAAGAACATGTTCAATGCCCAATTCATCGCCGGCGTCCACTACTTCAAAGGTGACTTCGCCACCCCCGCGTTCTTCTTCAACGACAAGAAGCAGTTCATCGGCGGTGTCGGTGGCAAAGTCCCCGCTGTCCCCGGCTCTGATAAGGGAAAGTTCCCCGACAACTTCGGTGCCGTCCCTTCTCTCCGATTGGTTCCAAAGCAAGGTATGGGATCCGACTACTCGACCATCTACCGTCTTCACACCGCCGGTGGCTCCCCACCACCCGGAAAGTGCACCTGGGTCGGACAGCGACAGATCCCATACTCCGCTCAATACTGGGTTTACAAGAGCACATAAAGAAAAAAAAAGCTAGTTTTCCTTTTGCTTTTCTTTTTTTTTTTCTGTGTTTCTTTTCTCATTTTGTTAATCATTACTACCACTACTCGTTTAATCATGCCCTTTCTTCCTCTTTAGCCCTTTTATCATGATTACAAGTCGGCGGGCGGCCAGCATAACCGCGTCGACGATCCTATACTATTAACTAGTAATATTACTTACATACCCACCGGGACCCATCAAGAGCATCAGTTGTTTTGAGTTTTGTTTTGAGCTTTTTTTGCTGGCTATATCACCGAAAGGTTTCCATGTAGATACCATACTGTCGTTTGCAGAAGCCACACACCACACACCCATTGAGGGATTGTTTGAAAGTTTTGTTTGAAGTATAAGAGGATACGGATATACCCCCATCATTTTTTATCGAACCACAGTCGTTTAGATAGTATATTTGTGCAAAAAGGCCCTCAGCTGGGTTATTCAGCGCGGGATTGTATTTAGCTGGTGATGGGAGTAATTGAGGAAATACGCTTTTTTCTTCTATATACCTAGGTATACATTGAAATTGTCTTCTTGTGAAGTAGAACCTGGATACTTGAGCTCTTTGTGAAAATTGGTGAAGCTACCTTCCACTTTCGAGTACTTCAGATTGCAGAGCGCCGTTCCCACCACCAGCTTCACTCGCTCACATACCTACTTACCTACCTTCCACGAGAAGCTGTCACAGGAAAATAAAAAAATCCTACTACTCATCACAAGTGGCTAACAAAAAAAAAGCCATTTTAATTTTCTCCCACCCGATAAACCCGTCCACCCGTGCTGGCTCGGGAAAAGTCGACCTTCACAATTCCAGCCCAACCAACTTCAAATTTCGGTTATTTTAGGAAGCAACCAAAGCAACAATTTTACTAAACCATATTTAATATTTTCCCTTTCGTCCCGCTTTTTATCTGAACGTGGCATACGATGCTTATCCCCGTTAGTTAGTCAGGTCTCACAATTTTTTTTACAACCTTGTTGGAATCGGTTTTGCTCAAGCCGTTGTTGGGCGGAGAGGCTTGAGCTCCATGTTCGTATGTTGTGGCGAGAGACATATTCTCAGTGACCCAGTTAGCCAGGTCGACCTACCCAGTCGACCAGGTCATAAGCATGTCCTAGAAACCTTCCAACCGCAAGGATTTCGCATGCAGATATGTAACCCCCATGATCACCGACGTACCCGAGGCGCCTATTCCCCTGTTTTTAATTCTTCAACAGGATTCGATTCATGCGTTTTTCCTTCCATGACCCCAGTTGCTCAACAAGGATTCAAAACAAAGAAAAAAGCGACAATGAACCGTAGATTAACAAAAGCTGCCAAGGTAACCTTGCTTGGATGGTTTAGCTGGCATACAGCTTATTCCGGCCTTTTGGGAATTGTCAATGTTGTCGCTAGATCACAGGCTGGTTAGGCTGGCTGGGGGGTTTACAGATACGAGGCTGCACAGGTGGGTTACCTGCATTCGGGAAGAACACACGGATGTGCGTATATCCAACAAACCGAGGCCAATTGGTTATATCGAATGAAGGATATAGGTAGGCATTCTACGCATCCTGTGCTACACCAACAAGATTTGAGAGGTATGTAATGTCATTAATTCATTGGCGATATGGGGTTTCTCCCGTCGTACGAGGTGAATCGAGGGCGGGTATGGCTCAAAAAAAGGTACTGCATTTTGTAATGAACTTTACAAGGGAGCCTTGAAAATCGCATTTCGGTGTTCAAGGCTTTTTTTTTTTCGAGAAACTGAAGGGGTTACGTATACTAAAAAGAAATACGGACAAGTGCGCTTAATTTTTGCTTGTCAACGCGCAATTAATGGAGTAAAAAACGGGTAACTCGGCTTCTTTGTGTAGGTTTTCTTCTTTGAGAAAGGGTATACTACCTGAAGAAGGTCTTTTAGAGTTATCGACAACGGTCGTTAAAAGATATTGAATCCATCCTTGAGGATCTGATATTGCAACATCAAGGAAACTTGTTAATCTCGACAGATGACGTTGAACGGTATCCAATCAGATCTGTTACCAAGCTAAAATTCCCATTTTGTTACTACTACTATAACTCCACTTCTTTAAAAACCCTTCCCTTTAGCTTGCTTGCTTGCTTCTCCTTCTCAAAATAGAACTCAAAAAAGTAAAATGGTTGGTATACCGGTACTAGTTAAGGTCTCCACTTTCCCTCATCGAAACTTCCCAACCGGACATTCCCAAGATTTCCGATCGATAAAAAGTAACAATTGACTGGTCAATGCGGATGCGAAAGAGGGAATTTCCTTGTTCTTCCTCGCACACCCTCCATATTGGGGGACCGGTCATGGGGAGAGGGTTTTTCGGAAGATAAGGTTGCCCGCAGCGATCGAGGGTAGCCGCTGGACCCCGGTTCACGCTAATGTCACTTCCTGGCTGGCGATTGGGTGGATATTTTTGGTGTGTGTGGGTAGGCGCCGTGAGGGGTGGTTATGGGCTGGCCAATGAGGGGAGGATTGGGTAGTGGGGCGGACAGGGGTGGGGGTTTGTGACTGGTGAATGTTGACCCTGGGCTTTGGGGGGTTGTGGTATCTTGGGTATTTGGGACCATGGAATTGTGATTTTTGTGATGCTGTCGTCATGGGAAGATGTTATTTTTTCTGGTAGTGCTTGCTTTCGAGATCGATCAGATGGGGTCTACGAAGGTGGGAAGGGCAATAGAACTTGTTCGGTTTCACGCAACACATGTCCATATGCTCTCAGGCGCACGCAACCAAACGACGATGCTTCGAATGGTACCGGATTTCGCCTGGAATATCTCATGGGACTTTATTCCTTAATCATTTTATCATTTTATCTTTATCCGAGCCCGTTTAGCCTGGCAATCTTCAAAGGATTTTAAAATTTCGCACAGATGTATGAAAAAAAAAAAAAAATCGTTGACTAATTAATCCTTCACGACTGGAGAGACCGTATGGTCCGGAGACCACTCGAGCTCGCGGCTCAGAGGATTTCCCAGACTACGCCGGACCTTGATCAAACCTGAGATTTCTGCTCAGGTAGCCTATAGGAATCGGAGGGCAACTCTGAGTTAAACTAATATTCACATCTTCACCGGCCATTTCACCCAGCAGTCCCACGGCACAGATAATGCAATCCCCCAGCTGGCCAGCCGTTTATCCGGCCGACTGGTCATTTCAAATCCTTCCAGACTCCTCTCAAGGTAATTAGGATCATTAAATCATGCACAGACTCACAATCACACCCGTTCTCGTAAAAAGCGGCTCAAAAAGCCCCCAAAGGAGTCCGTACACTCAAAGTGGTTCCAAGAAGTCTAAAATAGGAAGCGGGATCTTGGGCTGAGATCCGGCCACGGGATCTAGAGGTGCCAATGGAATACACTGCTAATCAGTGACAGCCATCATTACGTATACTAGCTTGATTGGAGCGATCGAATCGATGCCGTTATCCGCTGTGTTTGAGAGTATTCCAGAAGGACGAGGATTATGGCGTAGCATCGGCTCTTAGCAGACCCGCTGTGCCAAACCCTGTATCTTTAATCATCTGAGAGATCAAAGTGCTCATAAAGTGACAAAAAGTTAAAAGAACCTGGCCGCGGGGAGATACCGGTATAGAAAATCTTAACCCAGATACCTACGAACCTATTGAAAAAATCCATAGATCGAATAAAACCACTCCACATATCTCCATTCCCCGGCTCGAGTCAAAGCGTTAACGTAATGCAAATGCAATATAATACGACCCAGGCATACGGGTACATATCAACCTATTAAACGAGCCGTATACACCCTCGAAAGGCGGCTACTGCGACAGCCTCGAATCGCCCTGGTCCAAAAAAGAAGGATCTGTAGAAAACTCCTTCCCGGCCAGTGCGAGAAGGTTCCGAAGACGAAAGGGTTCGTTTTTTTGGCGAGCGCAGGGGTGCGAGGTCGTGACGAGGTGCTTGTGCATGCGTATGCAGAGATATGCGGATGTGTGGCAGGGGTGGTGAGTTAACACGGGTATTCGGGTTGGGGTGAGGGATTCTTTGGGTGGTTCGTGATGTATGATATTGAGGGCTCATTATCAGGAAGATTATTTGAGTAGATCGGGAAGTCTGGGGTATAACCTGGATGCTGTGGTTTCTAGAAATCGAGTACAGCATTGGTTGCTGGGTTTGTAGTTGGGTTGCATGTTAGGGAGTTGTCATAGCTGGGGAGTTATGCCGGTCATGGCCGTTAAACGGAAATCTTGGTGTATCTGCAGTTGGTATTAAACGGCCCATTTGATAGATACCCGGACGCCCCGATTGCGCCGCACTGTTGCTATAATATCCTGTTATGGTGTAAGATAACTTGTTGGGGTCACCACAAATATATGACTGTGGTTTAGTTGATTTACGGTTAGTTTGTAGCGTAACCAGGTCTCTGGGCCGGCGTCATAGCCTCACCGCAAGTGCACGCATCGGATTCACGGTGTCAAATATATAGCATCGTATCGTTAGGTATTAAATTATAAAGCTAGCATGACTATTGACAACTCGGACTCGGACTCGGATCCCCAGGCCATACCAGATGGCCACGGGGATCCCGTAGTGGGGAGGAAGTCGGTCGGCACAAAGAGCGTGACCATATCGTTCTTTCAACAAGCTTTCGAGTAACGCTTGCCCACTGAGCAGCATCCGCAAAAGCTCGTGGCCGCGTGGGATTTCGACGGCGTCGCTGCCATTTTCGGTAACTGCCGGATTAAGCCGTGTTGGATCATTTCTGGTTAGCTTGGCGCCTAAAACGGAAATACCACATCCAACGCGGATAGACGTGTTGTACGATCCCTTGGTCGGTGTCAGGAAAGAGATCGTGTGAGATAGCTCCTTGACCAATACAATTCTACTTGATCTGGAGTTTTGATATCTCGTCGCCTCAAGTGTCGCCTCGGCATTCTCGAGCGTACGGCCGACATCGCTCCTTTCGAGTCCTCGGCGATCCTCCATATTTGACCATCACAGCCGGGTGATCCCGAAGGACGTGCTCCTCGGCTTCTATATATGGCGTAATCGCACCGGATCGGTTGTTTCATTCGCAAATAACAAACGTCGCAAACTTTTTGCCTCTGCTATTAGACTATACATGACTAGTGTCTCTGAATTCCGTCCATGGCGATACCGGGTGGGTGTTCCGCGAGTTTAAACTTTGGAACCCATACTCAAAGATCAGAGGTCGTCCGGATAGGCGAGGCAGCTGAGAATCGTCGGTAGCGAGAGGCTTAGCTGAGGCCGTTGGCGATAGCGAATACGAGTGCGCCAGATCATGCAACCGGGCCGCACCGGTGGAACTGTGTAACGCGATAGCTATAGATGCGGATTCGTGCACGTTCACGCTATCGATGGGTAAAATCATACGTACGTAAACCTGATTATCTCGACTACGCTTCCAACGCGGGGCACGGGTATACCCCACGCGTGAACTGTATCGTAAAAGGGGAAACCTAAGAGCGGATCTATATCCGATTCTTGTTTTTAATCTTCGTGGAAACTTTTGCACCGATCTGGCGGTAAATTTAGCATCCCATGATCCCATCATGCCTTGGCCTTATTGGAACATGTCGTCGACAATCGTTTGGGCGGGATATCCTCCGGACTACCTATACAAACACCGACCGGCCGGGTCTGACGATCTAGTATTTTCCGTCGAAGACTCATCAATCTTTTTTCCTAACTCCCCGCCGAGTATAAATTCTCGGCCCGGCCCAACTGTCGGAGCCTCCATCTCTTCCTCTACAACATACGTATCTATATACATCGCTATAGCTAAAGCTACGAACAACCACCATACAACCATCCACGGTTATCGATACCCTCTAGCTTATCGAACTCGGCCTTCTGGCCTTTACGACGAACGAAATTATATCGAATCTTTATCCAACGAGCGAGAATCCCTGGGCTTCCATCTAGGCATTCAACTTCTATGCCCTACGCGTCCCAGTACACACCAGCCAAACTCCCGCCGCATCCACCCTGACAAGTGGACACGGGAGTGATCAGTTTTCCCCAAATATATTCAAATACCACAAGAGATTACTATATAATCTCACCAACATGGCTGAATCTACAATGCCTATCTGCGAAGGAGGCATGACCAGCCAACCGCCTACGACTACCGAGGCGCAGGCCTCCCAAATTGGATACGTATCCTATACGCAGGTCGGGGAAGCAACCCCACCTCACAGTCTAGAAGTCGAAAGCCCGCTGGCTACCTCACTAAGCCAGACGGCCGCTACCCAACCACCACTTACAGAATCCGCCCTCCCGACTCCTCCTCAATCTCCCCAATCCTCAACCGTACCACTCCCCGCCGCTCCAACGGCGGAGGAGATTGAAAAGCAACGGAAGGAGCAGCAGCGACTTAAGTTCCTTCGAAACGCTACTGAACTGCGAAAGCGTCACTACGCTCGCATCGCGGCGGATAATGCCGCCAACGCCGCTGCGACGAAGATGGCGGTATATATCAGACAATGCAAGGCCTTTGGACGCCCTATCGACTGGACTCCATGGGTGAAAGCCATCCCTCGCCCACAAGCCACTTTCCACAAGAGAGATCCGGCGACGTACCAAAAGTCCCAACTAGCCAAAACGGGACTTGGCCGTTTGATCAATGGCACCAAGTCAACAAGGACCTCGTTGCAGAATCTAAGCGACAAAATAATCGCCAAGATAATGGGGAAGCTGGATTACCCATCCCTACAATCACTCCGCCTCACAGCGAGGAAGTTCGACCAAGTCTACGACGAGAACTGGGAAGATATCTGCGACGAGATCTATCATGAAAGAAAACAAAAGATCTCTTATATCCCAGATTTTCTGACACCTGCTGGTTCGCCCGAGGAGGACTCCGAAGACCGGTTGAGGCAGCATTACTACTGCATCGACTGGATCGTCGGAACCATCTTGCAGTCTTATCAAAAGACAAAGGCGAAATTGGACGGAGCCCTTGTAACGGCCGGGGAGGAATCTATCATAGAGAAGGCATTAAACCCTTCCGTTAAGTTCTGTAAAGAGGGATCCGAGAAATCCAGTGATAGTGACGACGAGAGCGAGGTAGAGGAAGACGAAATCGACAAAGCGTACCGCGGAGCTATCCCAATACGTCCAGGTACCACTATCAAGGCACAGCCCGAGGCCGCAAGCAAAAACGGCCTAAATAAAGGGATAATTGGGTCACCAAAAACCGCGACGCGCATAGGATGTGAACAAGCCCAGCCACAGATCGCAAGGGACGAAACATACCCCTTTCCCGGCCTCCTAAAGTGTATCTTGGAGAAACATCTCGGATCACCAAGAAGGAGCAAAGACAGCCTTCCGCGATATCGAAAGAATATGACAACGTTGGAGAGAGCCGGGGTAGTGAATATTACCCAAGAGAAGAAAGTTTTTCACTGGGTTATGAATTTGGTACTCTGGTATTTGAAGGGAGAGCGTAACGTATACTACGCCATCAGAGACACGTTTATGAAGCAAATGAAGGATGAAGACGATGAGGATGAGGATGAGGAAGAAGAAGCCGACGAGCAAGTCGAAATTAGTGAAAGGGAGTACGTGGAGCGTTTGAAGTGGTTGACGCCGGTGCAACTTTGGGAATTGGTCAGGCTTGTGGAGGTTAAAGCGGAGGATGTGGTCGCCTTGATGGAAATCAAGGGGTTCGCTGGTTGTGAGCCGGATGCCGAAGATGGTATGAGTATCACGGAGGAATTCGTTCTTGAAAGGGTTAAACAGGTTCTGGGAGAATAAGAGATACCCTTTGTTTCATTGCGTGCATAGCGGGGCGTTTTTATAATTAGCGGTAGATTGGATTTGTGTATATGAAAGACGATATCATGACTGAGCCGGTCTAGAGCAGTGACCTTGATCGAAGTTTTAGAGAACGAATATATTATCTAATCCTAGTCTCGGTCCATCTAATCCGAGGAAACTTCACTGTTAAATCTGCTGATGGGGTCTCGCTAATCTACTTAATAGATAAGCGACATCGCGAACCCATTAGATGCTTCAGTGGTCACTTCGCTATTTACACATTAATGGCTTTTCTAGGTAATCCGAATCGAGTCACTAGAGTACGTGCAGTTTTCGTAATAATCAACCGCAGCTAGTCTCTGTACCCTTCTCAGTTTCTGGAAGCTCTCCGCCCAGGCGCCCACCGTCTAGGATCAAAGCTTCGTTATCCGTCATGTCATCTTGAACCCTTCTCCAGCCACTCCTCAGGATTTTCCCCCATTCACCAAAATCAGCATCGGAGTCCGTCCCGTCTCTTCTGAGTTCCTCCGCCCCTTCTGCCGGTTTCCAAACAGGCTTTATCAACCCTTTAGCAAGCAATGGGTTTTTCGAAAACGTGCCACCGGAAGTCGTCGCAGTGATCGGGATGACTTCATCCTCTTCAACTTTCTCCTCTTCAACGTCAAACTTTGGTTTCTCAACTGCAGCCATTCGCTTCTCGACCCTTTTCCCTTTGAGGTCAATGGAGACAACCACCGATCTTTTCTCCCATTCATCTCTATTTTCCCATTCAAGCTCCCTCATCTTTTTCTGTTGCTCTCTAAGTTGTAGAGCCCTCTCTTGCGGTGTTGCCCACATATTAACACCAGAGTCCGGAGTTTCCCAATCCGCGGCTTGATCAATAATCTTAGTTCGCTTAGCCGAGGAACTCTGGAATCCTAAAAGTTTATCCCTTTGTTCCATTGCGCTGCTCAATGCAGCAGATGATGCAGCGGCTGATAGAGCAGGGGTTGGGCCGGAGAGGTGGTTCCCTGCTGAAGGGTTGAGCTTACTAGCATACACGGCTGTGGTCTTTGTTGTTTCCGCCTTCCGTTGCCCAGCGTTATGTGCGTTCATCTTTTCTTTGCTCTGCTCGTCTCGGAGGATGCGGCGCATGGCCTCCATATCCTCGGATGAGATGAGGTCATGTCCACAGAAGGTACAGGGAGCGAGGCCTTCTTTGATGCAAATTATCTTGCCACAGTGTAGACAGTTCGGGGCGGCTAGTAAGAGGTCGTGTTTTCGTCCTGAGCAGTTACAGCGACGTTTCGAGACTGGGAGGGTGTGTGTATTCGATAAGGTCGGGTTTGTTTGAAGTTCGAGAGAGCGGAGGGCGGATGAAACGTCTGAAAGGGTGGCCGATGGAGCTCGCATGGTAGTGTTTGCGGGGATGGGTACGGTCGTTGGTTTTTGCTTTTGTGGCTTTTTCTTGTTTAGTAGGTCGGAGGTTAGCATTCCTTGCTGTGCCGGTTGCTTCTGAGCGGAAGTACTGGATGTAGATGTCGCAGTTGGTCCACTCGGAGGATTGGGGGTGGTAGATCGAGAGGGTGTTTGGGATGTCGGTTTCGAAGTAGGGTTGGAATTTGAAGCCATCTTCTTTCGCGATGTCGACATGTAGTCATCCAGGTCCTCCTTCTTGTACACCTTCCCTCCCGCTAGATTCTCCGAGCTCGCGGAGAATGTATTGTCGACTTTCCTGACCGGTGGAAGCTTGTTTAAAGGTTCTTTCTTCTTCGGACCCTTGCGGTTCGTCCTTGGTGGAGCGCCGGAGTCGTCAGGTCGGGTGTTGGATTGTCGTGGCTTGGAGCTTGAAGCTGCGGAAGGGAATCGTCGTCGGTTGAACTCCTCTATGAAGGACAAACATTCCGATGACGAACCCAGGAGGTCTGTGAAGTGGGTCGCGATGGCGGAGGGGTTTGCCAGGTCTGGCGAAGTGGCAGCGTACGATATGACCTGTCGTAGTTCTTCTTCGGGCAGCGGGAGCAGGTTGGAGAGTCTGGGGACAGCCCATGATGTCAATTCGGATAGGTTCGCCATCATCGGTTGCAGATGGAGCTTGAACGGGGCTTTGGAGATGTTGGAGATGTTAGAGATGTCGTAGATGCTGGAGGGAGTGTGGAGAACGGAAATGCAGTTTGAGGTTGGTGTGTCGACGTTGAGTCTTATTAAGCTGACTAAGCTTGTTGGACTTTGAAGCTCCAACACGAAATGGAGAGAGACTTTTGGTTCTGAGACTGAAGAAGAGAATCATGAAATGGAAGAGGACATTTTCAAGGAGATAAAAGATCAAGTTTTGGTTATTTGTAGTTAGAGTACAGAAATTGTGACGGAAGAAAGTGGCCATTGCACTGTTGACAATATCATGTATTGTCAGAACGTGTGCGTGCTATGACAGCTGCAAGCTAAGAATGAGTCCAGTCTCAAAAAGACTAAAAAGCAAAGATTCAAAGACAATAGGATGCGTGCTATGATTTCCCGAGACCCAATAAAGATAAGAGATGACGTGAAGAGGAAATAGAAGAAAAGGAAATGCCGTTGTAGAACCAGCTTCGTGTCGATGGGTTTGCAACGGAAAGATGAAGGAAATAAAGAAGAAATTGATATCCTTCTGCAACCTTATACCCAATGCATTCGCATATTGGATAGAAAGAATAGCAGAAGAATGGTAAAGTAAAAGCAGTCAGAGAAGTGCAGGAGTACAGCACTACCGAGTGACAGAGCTTCAGTAGAAGGGTTCCCCATCTGCATCCTCATAACCAAGGCTGTCGCGGTATCTTGGCCATGGGTCACGCCCGTTACTAGCCATGGAAGGGCGGTTGTTCTCGGGACCGAAGTACTGAGGGTCTCTAGCTCTGTACTGCCAGGCGCGATTGACGGAGTTTGGATCGGTGAACTCCCTGTACCCGCTACCACCCTCATGGATCGAACCGTGTGGGTAGTTGATGTTGACGGGGTTGGAGTGGGGGCCCCTGCGAGAACCGGCTTGATAGTATGGCTCGGCAGGCTCAGCTTCCTCATAGATGTCGTTGAGGTCGTTGATTGGAACTCTTGGCTGAGCGCGTTTGTAGTCGGACATGTAGGTGTGTGAGCCGGTATCGTGAAGAGTGTCGTGCCAGGCGGTAAGAGTGTTGACGTGGGTTCTGCGACGAGTCTCCATTGTAGAGAGTCTGTTCGGGCTCTCGAAGTTGATGGTGGTTCGTCCGTGGGATCGCTCGTAGTGGTTCTGAATGTTCTCAGCCCAGGCACGGGTATTGTCACGAACGGGACCGTGGACGTCGCACATGCCATTGCAATCACCTGGACATTGATTGAATGGACATGGTCTCCAGGCGGCCCTGTTCATCTGGCAGTGGGCACAGTGATCGTTCAGGTCGCGTCCTGGTTCATTGAAACACATCGGGTGTCTCGTCCCGCCGCGCATGCAGCAGGTGCAACCAACTCGACGAGCCATTCTGGAGGAGTTCGGAGGTGGAAAGTAAATTGAATATCCGTTTCAATGAATCAGAGGGTGAGATGAAGAATGGGTGATGATAGATGAGGTTTGAGGTAGGAGGGTAGTTTGGAGATGGGAAGGAGGTTGATGATGGAAGATTGGTGGTTGTCCGTTGCCTTGGGAGGGTTTGAAGTTGACGGCCTTCCTCCTCGCCGTGGTCGCCGTGCGTAGATTCTACAGCCAAACCCTCCTTCGACGAATCGACGTCATGTTGGTTCGCTGAGATACCCGCCACGCCCAATCTGCTTAAGTATACTCATGTCCCTATCGTCGATAAAAGAAATATAAGAATCTGGCCGGCTGGTGTCGTTATCATCGTGGGGGAAAGGCCGTATACACTATCCCGGCCTCCGTATATCTGGTAGTCTCGCTAAATGACTGTCTTGTATATACATTTACAGGATCGAACTGCCCTTTCGCGAAACGTTGGAGAGTCCAAACCGTCTAGATAATATACATACAACCGTATACGTAGCATTATAATAAAGCATCAAAGGTATCCATGCATACCTAGGTAGTATGCATAGCCACTGGTAACGGGTCCAACGATGCACACATCATGCGCGTAAGTTTGTTGGATTCTCTTTTGTTCCGTTCCTCAAGGAAATTCGGAAGTGAATATCGTTAACGGCGGCGAGCTTGCTAGAGATACCAGTAGTATTATTATTATTCAGGCACTGGGTCACGCATACGCAGCGTATGACCGTATGGCCACGGGAAGAATATATATGGTCGCCGGACTATGCATTGGGACTGATCAAAGATACGCAGCAGAGACAAATAATAGTACTAGTATTGGCCAGCCAGCTAACTAATAGACATCCCCAATTATAATAGAACAGTTTAAACAGACATTGCTATATATAAAACAAAACATAGAAGAACACGAGACTGCAAAGAGCTGAGTATATACGTATAGCGAGAACAGCCACAGGCCAAAAGAAATCACCGTCCGATGATTATATAGCTATCATCAATTATTGAACGTTGCGATATCACACGCCCGTCCTACACGGATCTCTCGAAACATGACAATGCTAACCACGACTAGCAGCCAGGCAATCACGGGCTCCCCGCAGACTCCGTCTCATTCTGACAGCTTGGCGTCGAGTTAGACGGGATGCCCATGCCCTGAACAGCGTCCCAGAAAGGTTTTAGGTCGAACCTGAAATCACAGCTTCCCGGCGCCTCCTTGGTGAGGAAGATTATGAGCGGATACTCACTACCTTCGTAGCCGACACGGATGTACACATGCCCGATGACCCCCCAGTCCCTTGTTGGGCTGGTTGGAATAATCTTCCCTACATGGACCCACGATTTCGCCTGCTCTTCGGTCATATCCGAGTTGACCGCCAGACGGTCCGATAGAGAATAAGCTGTCTGTGTAATGCCGAGGCAGTTACTAGGTGAGGCCGGTCCGAACCATTGGGCTCGAATGCCATACCCTGACTCGTCACAGTACAGCCTGGATATCTTCCCATCCCCCGGGTACTGGCAAAGCTCCGAAGCCTCGTTGCGAACAAAATCGATTCGTAAATCATCCCGGATCGCGGGCGCGACATCGTCGAACTGCCCCAACGATTTAAATAGATTCTCGTACGCTCCGAGGAGCGAGTAGTAGGCCGTGGCGTTTCTTATAGATCCCTGAAGTTTTTCATACTCAGGGCTGTCTCTGGCCTTTTTGGGGTTGATTATGCCGTCGCCTTCCGAGTCCCAGTTGGTGACCCAGAGCGTTGAATTTGTTTTTTTAAATATCTCGTAATCTTTGAGGTCAACTATCGTCTCTACTTGTGGTCCCCCATATGGATTCTTCACTTTCAAGATGGACCCCGGCTATGAATGTTGTCAGAATAATCTCATATTATAAAATTCCGGATATTCCCCAAGGAATGGAATCCAAATGCTCTGATAATCTAGTATCTTACCGGTATAGCAGTTGCAAGACCCGTAAACACGCTGACCCCAATCCAAAGGATCGCAAATACGGATATCTGGCTTGATTTCATGTTCTCGAGGTGGAAATTTCGAACGGGCCGTTGTATCGAGGGGTGTATATATCGTCACTTTGTGTTGCGGGATCGATATTGATTCCAAACAAGAATCAATCTAGGGTTTTGAATGCTTGCCGGGGCAATACAGTAGAAAGGGTCGCGATATCGATATCAAGGACTGGTGAAGTTGACTCCATACCGATCTAGCTAGGGGGCTTCCACGGGTATTTATCTATGTGTGCTCGAGCGCTCGAGCCCCACAGCCGATAATCAATCCAACGGTTCTAACACTAAACACTCTGGAAACCCGCCATACTTCGTTATTTAACACTATGGAAACATCATATACGCATAAGGTGTCCTCAAACTCCCAAGGAGGCATGTACTTGTACACTGGAAACGTCTTGTTGCCGCCCCGAGTGCAACTTGTCCCCAGATCCCACAATCGAAAGTTGTTCATATCCAACCATCTGCACACTAATATAGCCACCAGGACTAGTAGATAGGCTCCCAAGCCGGAATTTGCTAGAGGAATACAAAGACGTACACATGGTGCATTCTGAGAGGAGTCCGTTTGGCAAACGCAAGCTCCTGTTTGTTGTTTTAATTCTAGTTATAAAAAGTTGGCGTAGGTATATAAACGACGTTCAAGGAATCATACGAATTCCTTTGCCAGTTATAATGCCAGCGTACGAGTGGGGGCGTATAATGGATAGCTATCTAATTTAGATTGTTGGAAGCGTGATGTTGGTTGGAGTCAACGTTGTCCTCGGATTTTACACTCTCTTAGCAGACACGAAAGCGCTTACTAACATTGCAACATATAACTTCGCTTTCGCCTTCAACTGTTATATTAAGTTTTAGCAGTTATGTTACAAAAATATACATAATTGAGGGAAGCCCAGAAACCAGAGCCACCCAAGTCCCTCTGAGAAGTTGCAAACCTGGACCCCTAAACAGCCTCCGCTACTGCGAAGGAATCGAAGAAAATAGTATCCGTTTGGATCACTGAGTATGGTCCGGGAATAAGTTCAAACTCCACTATGAACGTGTAGCCAACCTCAGTAGCCTGGAATATCTCCGTACTATGGTAATTCCAAATCGGGATTGACATATTAAGACTTTCAGCTAAATCCCATTTATAAATCTCCACCGAAACCCCATCCGAGGAACGTTTTAGCAGAACCCGTCCCGTGCCCGAGGTACCCCAGAAAGTGTGCAGATAATTTCTAGAGAAGCCAAATGAGAACTGATAGGAATGGCCTGGTTTGACCTGTATCGGTTGAGAGATGGTTCCGATGTCACCGCTGAGTTTTCCGACATTTTTGTACTCAACCCAGAGGAAATTTGGTTTCGTGTCGGAGAAATTAGGCCCCGCGGTGTAGGTTTGTACTTTCCAATCCGTCTTATTATCTCGAGCGTCGAAAGTCCACGCAGATCCGTAGAAAGGTTCATCATCGAAGCCACTATTCTTGATTTCGGTGGTGACCTCTGGACCGAGGATCACGGTTGTCGTCGTCTCCACCTCGTTGGTATTTGTAATTGTCTTCGTTTCCTACATATCGTTAAGGAAACTCATAAGCGGGGATAAGGGGTCTACAAGGTTAACTCACTGCTATAGTTTCAATTGAGGTGCTCGTGGTAAACTCGGTTTTTATGATGACAATGGTTGTGGCACCGGGGAGAAAGCATTTGCACGCGTTTGTTATACGCGGACTAGAGGAACCGCATTTGCTCAGGAAATTTGCTGTCGCTTTGGATGCGGAGTTATCTGTTTCCCCTCTTTTGTGCTTCCGGGGATCCGCTGTCACAGTCCTAGATTGATTAATTGTTAGTTTAGCAAAAGCATGTGAATGATGGAAGGAAATTCCGCATACCTTGTCACTGTCCCTGTCACCAATGTCACCTGCTCCGTGACTGTTACAAGAAATTTGGTGCTAGAAACTTCAACTATGGTCGCCGGGATTGTTAGAGTCGTCAGTAGCCCCAGCGCAGACGTGCAGAATGGGTGGCCGTGTTCCGGAGCGCCGCGGATAGCCCGTAGGCAGTTATCAGCGTTACAACCTGAAGGGATATATATTCGTTAGCAGAAGGTTAGATATAACGACGTCCGTGAATTTATTAGTAGTTTCATACCAGATCCCGCTTGAGGCAAAGCCAGCGTGAGGCGGCCAATCGCCGCCAACGTTATCGAGAATGATAAAACTCTCATATCAAACTATACTCTTGTCTAAGTAGAAGTCCCAGCCTAGTCAGCGGCTGGTTTACGAGACAAAGCCTAGTCCTAAGAACATGCGGTTCCAAGTGACTTTATATATTTCCAAGTAACGTTATAACGATTTCAGGGTTTTCTTCCCAGCCTTTTATACATTTTCCGGTTATAAGGTACTGCTTAGCTCCTCGTTCGCTCTGTGTCGCCAAAGGGCCCACCTGCTAGGGGGCCTTGTTCGCTGCACTCCATCTGTCGGCGGGTTTAGTGGGAGCCCACGTGGGTGTGTAGATGAGGATATGCACAACAGCATTCTTCCCTGTTCCCATGGGCAGGCCATTTTATGGCAAGATCAAGGGACAAGAATCAAACAAGGGCATGATGGTACTATTATATAAATTTCTCAATTAATCCGAATTCCCACAATCGGACAAATGTAAGGTTACTACAGTTCGTGGAAAACTTGCCAACGGTATAACGAACAACGGAGCTCATGTTCAATATCACGGATATCGCGGAAAACCACTTCCGAGCTCGTCAATATCACGTTACCCACTTTCCTATATTATATCACGCTGATATAGCATCGTGGCTGCATATCATTAGCCTTGCTGGCCGTTTTCTCATGCATGTGCCTGAAACGGTCGAGGCGAACAGGCTTCGCTCGTGCTGACAAGGTATCGCCATGTCTAGATCTCGGTTAAATGGATGAGGAGATAATGCCAAGAACACTTTATAAATCGAAAAACCAACATCAGTCGGAGCCAAGTCGACGGTGCAGGGTATTTCGGTGGTCTTCGCCCTTCGCGAACGCAATTTATCTTGGAAGATATCTGTTGAGTAATTTGGAATACGAACGTCTGTTATGGTTACATAAAGTGGTTCGAGGTTCACTGAGCATGATTCACTAAGCTTCATGGGCCAGGTCTCCACCATCTAGCATCTCGACGTCCTAGGGATTAAACAATTAGATCTAAGATCTCCAGCACCGTTGATATAACTTCACCGCGATCAAATGAAATCGCAGTAAATTTTCCATTTTGATTTTAGTTTTTGTAAATAGCAGAAAAGCGCAGCGTAACATTGTAAATAAAAGAAAAGCGTAATGTAACAGAGTAGTAAGTAAGTGAGTGTATCGGATCTATCTCAATGAGATCCGATGCCATGATAAAATGAAAAAGGATAGCCCCGGCTCTGTTGAACGCCTCATGGTGCTATGCATAAACCATCACTGTGGTTTAAATTGGGCGGTTCATCTGAATGTTAGCAAGAATTCTTTGACGGGTAGTCTCGGATAGGGTCCGGGTCAGTTTGTGGTAGTTGGCAACTGTGCCACAGTCAGCGTCATAGTAATCACACTGCTTCTCTCTCTCTTTCTCAAAGTTGCCACGACGGCCAAATCCAACGATTCTCCTGTTGCTATCATTCCTAAGCCATAAGGCTCGGTCTCGACGGCTTAGTGCCGCATATCCCAAGGACTCCATCGCTAAATTTAGTTGGTCTTCAATCCATATTTGTCGGTAGGCCGAAACGACTGCCATTCCGTCCACATATTCCCCACTGTGTATGTCATGCTCTCTACTTACCTTTTCCATCTTTTGCACAAGAGGGGGGTCATTATACGCCCCTACATACGGGCAGAACATCCCGTAGTAGAAAATCTGCATCTCGTTCATCGATTGCCAGAACTCAGGTCCATGGCTATCTTCCGCGTCCACCCCATGGAGTTGGGTGTCACGAATGTGCCCCAGTCTATTGTGATAAGTTAACGTTACAGCCATCATAGAGTATATCAGACCCTATCCGAAGGGGGCCATAAGAGAGGAATCTACTTACTCGTGAAGGAGTGTGCTTATGAGTTGTAGCCTTGAAACGCAAACCCTTGGATCGAGATCGGATTTTAGTCGCAGGGCAATGCTCACTGCACGCCCGTTATCGAACTGGGTAAAACCCAGTTTGTCCTCTGAAGAATTGGCGACTGTTAGCACTACAGGCCTATGTGACTTTATCTGAGCGTTAACCAGAGCAAGGCTGTATACGTACCTGGGTGTGGAGCCCCAATCTCCTTCAAAACCGGCACCTTCATGTTATAAAACTCCATTAGAGGTCCGGCGAGCCTTGCTAATTTGCGAAGAACGTGGTAACGTTCTTCAAGCAATGGCCCGGGTAGTACCCGGATTGCTTCGAAACCATACGGGAGGTTCTTCCCGATGGTTGTGAGCCAGCGTCCGGGCTCAACTCCGCTGTCGACCGACGAGTCTTCGTCGCTGCTGTTA
The DNA here is from genome assembly GCA_036971245.1 of Arthrobotrys sphaeroides. NCBI lineage: Eukaryota > Fungi > Ascomycota > Orbiliomycetes > Orbiliales > Orbiliaceae > Arthrobotrys > Arthrobotrys sphaeroides. Next base: position 193,473 of record JAJTTW010000013.1, on the reverse strand, counting down.
CGCCCACATTCGTTCTGTGGGTCTCCGTTGTCATCGTTAGGTCTTTCGGCTCCGGTCTCCGGGCCTCCGTTGTCATCCACATTAACCAATCGGCTTCCCACCCCCGTAGGTGGTGGGTTGGCCTGGGCAAGAATCATAGCGATCGTCCTCTCGATACAGTGATCGCAGTGATGGTTAGCACGGGGCTGCGGGGCCTGACCGCCCACCATGGGGCAGCAGGGGCAGCAGGTCCTGTTGGGGTTGTGAACGGAACCCCTCGCGGTAAAGCTATTAGGGTAGCTGGAGGCCATTGTAGGGGTTGCTTGGTGTATAAACACGTGATAGGGTTATAGATAGAGGGGTGAGAGGACGAGAAGGGTGGAGAAGGAGGTGAGGTGATGAGAAGGGTGGAGAGGGAGGTGAGAGACGCGTGGAGTGTAGGGTCGAGGAGTTGAGGAAGGAGGATGTCTGGGAAGGGAGGAAGGTTACCAGTCACACCCGTTAAATAGTTCTTCCTCGGTTGCGGGCGAGGGTTTCTTTCTTCGACAAACTTGAGCTCCGCGTCCTAACCTCGCACCGTAGGCTCTCACCTACCGCACGAGGGAATGCACTTACCTCCAGGCACGAGCTCGAGCGACCTTGGACTGCTCTGATGTATCATAAGCCAGGCTGGGCGTATACTTAGGGAGCTAAGGAACCGCCTGCTCCTCTCTTAGCCTCGATTGCAGGCTCTCGAGGAAGCTGGCAGATGCAGAGCTGCTCTGTAGCCACCACGCGGTTGATTACGTGAAGCGACTGTAGTTTGAATGTGGACGTATACATGCGCGTTAATACCCCATAAGAAGTAGTTATTCACCTTCGAAATATAGAGCCCCGTCCCTTCCTGCGAGGTACTTCATGAGGCAGAGGTTGAAGGGATATATCGATAGAGGATGATACACATGTACACACTGCTGGACCAAAATTAAACAGGACTCGCCTGATCCCGCGCCAAGCGATCTTTATGTTAGAGAAGAACACTTCATCAGGTCCTCCGAGGGCTTGCTGAGCTTAATTAGCAGCAGTCAGAGTGTTTAGTTACCTATCAAAATGTGTAAACGGCATTGGCTCGTCCCGACGTCCTTGGGAATGAACATGCATCCAACACATATCGAGTGTTGGAATTCTCCGACGCGGGGAACATGCATAAGACTGGAGTACCCCGCATGCACTCCATGGTTCATGATATTCAGCGCGTCTTTGGTGACGAGATACGGTCAAAACTTGTATCCTAGTACAATCTCAGCTCGTTAACCTTGCTAGATGTAATCGTCAAGCCTACCTTCGATCGGGTACTAGCCACTTACATATATAGGGTTAGTCCGAAAGCTTAAATGCTGCAGTGCTAGTACAGGATGTGTATACCATATTGGATCCTGGCATATGAACAGGGTTGAAGGTATCATCATGCCCCACTCGTCCTTCCATGCGAAGCTGCAGCTAAGAGTCACTCAGACTAACTTCCATCGCCAGACTGCCGCTCTGGACTAGGCATGGGACCCCACTGAACTACGCCAATGCGCCTGTGTCACAGTTCAATCAGACGAGCGCTGTCCCACAAATAACTGGTCTCCAGATAGTCACCCGGTGCCGGGGAGCAGTGCTTGGAGCCTTCATTGCCCCGCGACACGCGTAACCACGCGCTGGCCATGCAACGGTGCCCGAAATGGAATATATAGATTATAAGTAAACAGTCCCCAAGCCTGTATAAATCTAAGCAGCTTCTTCATACTGACATCCTACCTAGTAGGTACTTAGTTATGCGCTAGTTGGAGAGAAACACCATCTCGATCATACACAAAATGGCACCGATAACCTCCCTCCCGATGGAGATATTCTACCAATTAGCAGACATCAAGGCCTTCAGATCCAGTCTGCTCAATCTCCGACTAACGTGCCGAACCCTTGGCGCCCAGCTCCGAAGCATCCATCTGGACGCCATCTGCCGTTCTCAAACCATCGTCTTCACCCCTCTATTCCTGAGAACCCTGTTGGAGACCTCTCAAAAAGACCCTTCGGCTCCTCATCTACGGGTTCGCGAGCTTATCATCCACCCCAGTATCCCCAATGTCACGAAAGTGGGAAATCTGCGCGGGCCCGATGTTGACCCTGAACACAAAGAGGCCTTTCACACCATGGCGTGTGCTGCATACGACCATACGACCTCAGTACGGGAGGTCCGTGACGGAAGACATGAAACGCCAATAGCACTTTTCGCTTCCGTGCTCTCCCTCTTTCCTCGGGTCCAGTCTATCGTATTTGATTTTAATACTGACCGTAGTATTCCGGACTTTGCGTTCAGTATACTGTACCTTTCTCTCGGATTTGGACCTGGAAACCGGCCTCCGTTGTTGCTTTCTAGATATGCACAACGTTGGCTCCAGCCACTGAAAGACTTCTCAGCGGTATGGTGGTGTGTCCTTCACGCGCTCCAGCTGTGCGATTCATCTAGCATCCATACCGTCAGGGTAGATGAACCGCTTAGCCGGTCGGACAGCTCACACCGCCCCAAGCGTGCACTTCCCAACCTTGTGAACCTGTGGGGATTCAAGGCATCCCCACAAGTCCCCGCAGGGCTCAACTTGCGCCGGTTAGACGTTTTTGCCGACGATTACCACTACGGCGGTGACTGCTGCATCGGCTTTGGCGAATGGCTCGAAACCGTAGGATGTCGCCTCAAATATCTCAGTCTAGAACTCGATGGCTCTCGCGGATTCATAGCTGAGCTATCGGCGCCGAAACTACCGTTTTTGAAAGCCCTCAACATTTCGCATGCAAAATTCAAACTCGACGATTTCCAGGCTTTTCTTGATCACTCCAAGGCCACCCTAGAAATTTTGATTATCGCAAAGTTCAATTTCGCCGGGTCGGATCAGGAAGCCTGTTTTCAGTTCCTTAAATACGCTCGTCAATCGCTTGGTAACCTTCGCACCATGATGCTTGACATCAGAGCGAGCTCCTATCACGACAGCCCAGATTACTTCGACATTAGCATGTTCGCTGGAGGGTGGGCACCGGAAGTGGTTTCTTATGGTAGGGTCCAATGGCCGTCCCATTCGGTCGTCAATTTCTTCGTTCAAAACCTCAGCGGGTGGTTAGACTCGAGCTACGGACCCGAAGAATTCTGGCAGTCGCTCGAGACCCCAGATACGGAGGATTATTCTAGCGCCTTTTCTCTTAAATATGGTGAGAACGATGGCCCCGAGTTCGGTAGCGACCGAGAGTCCGATAGCGATTATATTCCAAGCGAACCGGGCGAGGACGGATCCGAGGGCGAAGATATTGATCCCTATGAGTACGATCCAGACGGCGTGGTCTTCGACGAAAATTATGTTTATGGGTCTGACTTCGGATCAGACGAAGACTGAATGGGGGAGATATTGGATTCTGAGGGTAACCCTCAAAATAGGAACACTCGATCTATATACCTAGGTCACCGCGGGATAGGAGACCAGGTAATCAGTACTTACACGCAAATTAGCCAGTATTCCTCTAAAGTACTACAATTGATATCTCAAAAGACCAAACATTTCAGAAGCAAAACCCCCTAAAGCGCCACTCCGGGTATAAAATACAGACAAATCTATCGTTCTAGTCCTTTGTATATTCCTGATCTGGTTTCAATCAGTCTACCGTTGAGCTCGCGCTCTCAGCTGTATCCATCATAGTCTCAGCCCCAGACGCCAGTATATCATGCTGTCCATTAATTACCACCTTCCTTGGGAATAACGCACTCCACCACCCTCCTCAGCCCACCAGCCCATCCGGCGACCCCGCCCTCTCTCCTCATAAACCCCACAACCTCCTCCCTGCAAACCTTCACATCCAGCGTTCCGTCCACAACGAATCTGTGTAATAGCTCCCTAACCCATTGTTTCTGATCTTCAGTAGTCCCACCGTCCCCGGACTTAGGTAGCAAAGACTTGTTTATCCTCGTTTGTAACTGATTCCGTTCGGCTTGCGATAACGTCGTGGGTAGGTTATATAACGCAGGAAGAAGGGTTGATAACGGGTGAAACTCTTCGGAAGAATTATCAGCGCCCTCTTGACCGCCAGTGCTATTCCCTGCTTCAGACGGTAACGATGACGGTTTATCGTTCGGTGTCCGTCGACCGAGCGGGCTTACGCCGCGGGAAGCATCGTTCGCGGGAGTCAGGTTCGAGTTTCGGGACGCGGAACGGGAGAGAGATGTCGTCGGTGATGGGATGTAGCCGGCTGGGAGGTCGTTCCAGTGTTGGGTTATTGTGCCGGATTGGTGGGACTGCGCGCGGGTTGGAGGGCCTGGTTTGAGGGTGTTGGAAAGGGGAGGTGGCGGCTGGGCCATTGTGAGGAGCTATTGTTTAACAAGGCGCTTGAAAGGAATTGGAGTTTGGTTCTCGGTGGTTGAGAAGATAGGATTGGAAGATGGTAATGGGACTGAGAGGTTGATGGAGAGGAAAGAAGGGGCGAAGGTTGTCGAAGCTTCGAGTTTGTTGACAGCTTGCTTGGACGGTGCCAAGTCGTGATTTCCCAAAAGGGTAATTCTGGAACTCAACACCAACGAAGTTGAACCGTCTACGGCGTATAACTTTTGTCCGTGGAGAGACAACTATACATCCGATTGAAGTCCCGATGCATCCAATATCTCTTAAAAGGCGTCTATTACAACATCGAGATCTCTACAAGTCAATCCAAACGCTATATCAATATTAAATTTGGTAAAATTATCATTATCATGAACTCGTACCGGCAGAAAACCACCCAAAACCCTGCTTAAAACACAATATACAAGTATCACCGCCACTAGTACCGCCCTGCATATTGCGTCCCTCCGTATCCCATCTCTTTAGTCGACGGATCATTATGATTCGGTACAATCGGTACATCCTGTCTGCCCCTTCCCAATCTATACGCCGCAAACGCTATACCCGCGATAACGGGTATAGCCACACCGATCGCAATCCCCGCGATCGCTCCTCCGCTTAAACCACGGCTACCTCCACCACCACCACCGTCTTTGTTGTTGGACTGTGATGTTGAGGTTGGAGATTCTGAACTTGTGGAGCTCTGTGGGGTATTCGTTTCTGCATCCGTTTCACGAGCACCGGATGATGTCGTTGATCCGGGGGAAGGGCTGCTGCTGTTGGTAGGGTCCCCAGATGTGGATGTATCAGACTGCGGCTCAGAAGTAGTTTCCGCTGGACCAGCCGACGAGGTCGGTCTCGTGGGCCGCGGCGTAGTCCCATCGGGTAGCTATGGATTGACATCAATACATTAGCCTTCGCCCATATATATAATGACCCGACTTGTAATCCCCACCCACCTCCAGAAAATTAAACCCCGACACACTCGAAAGTTGCTCCCCAAATACAATTATCGCCCTAGCATTATAATTCGCCTGATACAACCTCCCACTCGCGGTCGTATCGTCGTCCCATTCGAAACAGGATATGCTGAACGGTGTGCCCCGGTCCAGCGGATTGGCATACGTCGTCACAAACCCTGCGGCGCCCAACGTCTTCCCCAACGGCGATTTGATCCTATAAATTTATAAACTGGTATTAAAACTTCATCCGGGATCATTCGTATCAAGAAGCTATATATACGCACGAAGGACAGCACACAGTCCCCCTCTGATCCCCAACCCACGGATTCGCCGCGTTATTCGGAACAGTCGAATACCCCTCCGGACAGACCCCGGGGGCGTAAAACCCCCAAGTATTGTACCGCGGAGGGCAGCAGGTATTGTACTCCCCAGTACCCTTGTCGATATTGCAACCGACGTACCATCGTGTGAAAAACCGGGTTTGGTACGTGCTTGCCGGGTTTACATTGTCGTAGAACCGACTAGTCGACCAGATTGAACGGGAAAAACAGTCGGCGGGGGGAGTGAACGATGCCAATGAGCCGAATGTCGTGAGAGTCGGGGTCACTTCGGTCAGGTCGACTGCGAGAACCCGGCCGATGTTGAAAAGAACAAGAATGCGAGTATACGAAAGAAGAGAAGCATTCGAAGAGCGTGTGCGTTTTGTCCGTGTCATTTTGGAATCCAGTTAAGCGTCCGTCGACGCTTATTCCGACCTACTCTTTTCGTTCTGGCGGGCGCAGAAGGAAACAATCCAAAGCCAAGAACAATGGCGACGAACGGGAGCCTCATCCTTTAAATGGCTCCTTCTGAACTAAGCTTTCGAGATTCCCCCGCCGCGGGTCAGTGAACTGGGACTATTGGACGGGTGTGGAGTTTCGAAACCAGCAGGGTCGGTGTAACTCATACGTTCGGGCCCACTATGCATGGCGAACCTATATAACGAGTTCGCATTTCGGGCCTCGTCATATAGTGGTTATATACGTTATGATGTGAGCTATCGCACACGCTAGAAGGCTTTGGGCTTCTTATCAAACTGCACGATGCATGATTATTCAGAGACAGAGCGCCATAAGGATCGCAGGCAGCAGCGCTTCATCCTCAGGCAGGTTTTGAGGAACACGGTCCATAACGTTATGATGACCGGGGTCGCGGACGGATTGCAAATTCGGGTGCGAAGCTTCTGTTCAACTTCCAGCGCTGTGGATACTAAATATCAGATATCTCGGTGAATGATATGGCATCATCGGTGCGCCGTGCTCGATAGATCTAGGGATATCTGATCCCCGGTTCGGAGTACTCGGCTACCAAACTGCTGGGACGATACCCAGGTACAGGTACCGGCTTCGATATTGCCGATTCATAACGGTACCTCTATCGTCATTATACGGCTGAACTTTTCCCAAACGCCAGAACAAAACTCACGCTGTACAGTACATATATCGTACAAATCCCCCATCCAGGTACTCGAACTTCAATAAACGGCGGCCTTATGCAACTTTCCGTCCAACGTTGCCGACACCCTTTCCGACGACCCCGAGGCTGATCAACTTTCCTTCGTCCATCCCGCCCATACCGCCACCGGCGAGGCCTTCACTCCCGCTCCACTCCTTAACTAGCACCTCGCCGCAGCCAAAAGCCTTCCAGTCTCTCAGATGCCCCACGAACTCTTCTTCAATGACTCCCTTCCCCAGAACCACCCTCCCAACATCCTCACTGCCCATCATCATCAGACTAACCACAGTCTTTACCCCAATCCTCTGCACGCACCCGCCCTTCTCGATCTCTTCCACCAGCCGTAAAGCACAACCCCTCCCGATCTCCTCAGGGGTCCTTATAACCTCCGTACTGCTCCCCCAATCCGCGCTGTACATGCAATCCGTACTGCTAGTAGCCACAAGACTCATCCCAAACCCCGGGGTACCCCTCTTCCCCCCCTCCGCAGCCGGCGCCTGTCCCACAACCTCGGAGTATATATAAATATCATTGATAAACTGATTCAGCACCTCCCTCGCCGCATGGATCATTCGCTGATTATTCCCCGCACTGACACCCAACGTATAACTGACACCTCTGATCCTCTTTATCCTCCCAGGGTTCCGAAGATGTAACGTGGGCGGTAATCTGATCTGATGTCCAAACTGCAACGTGACTTCTCCACCCCCACCGGGCGAACAGGAACGCTTGTTAATCCGGCATTCGAGCTTGGCGGTGATGTTGAAGTGTGAGTAGAGAGGTAATATCGCCGTGCGGAATGTATCGACGCTATAATCCTGCTCTGTGGATGATGTGACGCATCCCGGTCCGGAGAATACGATGTGAAACGGCGATTTGGAGAACGGTGCTAGAATGCATGTCGGCTCGAGGAAGTATGTTACCCCTCTACTCGAAGATTCGGCGGATATGACGTGTTTAATGATCTTGGATGTCGATGATGTGGCGGAGTTTGGGGAAGGAGTGTGCCCGATTAGACCGGGTTTGTACAGTAACGTTGTACCCGTCTCAGAGATCTGAAAGACGCCACCGTTGGTTAAGGCGGATAGAAGGCGGAGGAATGAAACTTCGTGAGGGAGAAGACCCGGTGTGAGGGAGTTCGAGCGGATGGAAGTGATCCTTATAGGCTTGCCGGTCAAGGTTGCCTGGACGAGACGATGGCGGAAGGAAGCGCTCGATGTGAATGCGAGAGTCTGCGGAGCGCCTGAGAGAGATTGTTTCGACGACATGACGGGGGATGAGTAAGAGAAGGTAGCGCGATCGCTATCCAGAGCAATTTGAATGCGCGCGACGAGAGCGATGTGAAGGATATCAGTTCTTCGTCGTCGTGATCTTTCCGGTTGCAAGTTTGAAGCTTTGAAAGTTTTCAGGCAAAGAAATTTAGTATGACAGGCTGACTAAGCTTGTTGCAATTTGACCGGACAACGCATTTTCAACAACAGAAGTTCCTTCGAAGCGTCACCGGTCCAACAAGCTAAGTGCAACCGGTCGGTTGTAATCATTTACACTAGTTTGAAGGACCAGCGCCTTAGATCAGGGCATTAGTGTCTTGTCAAATTCTTATCACCGTTCGCTACGTGCACGCAAGAGAAAGGTTATAACCAGTACCGGGTAGATCTACAGAGGCTTGATATCGACATTCATTATACCCTGCTAGATACTAATATACTATTGTACACGCTGCTAAGAACATATAAAAGCGAAAAATTAATAAAAGATTGGCTGAGAAGAGAAAAAAACAAAAAAACAAAGAAGGGTAGAGCTGCTATCCACGAGAAAAATGGCGAGGCAATATAGCCTGAACGAAGGTAAAAGGTAAGGTGTATATGGTATGGTAATGTACGTACTATAACCGGGTAGTACTTCAACGACCGATGCGCCGTATTTAAAAACGATAGTAATATGTAATTAAAAATCTGAGAAGAAAGTAGGGGAAAAAAAGGGAGTATTATCGAAACGAACGTGGATATATATACACCATTACCCATATATATATATATATGTAAACTCACGCATACCGCATATACGGCGGTGGTGGTTCGCTATTATATTCACCCTGCGCATGCGGGTTAGGTGCAGGATACTGCTGCGCAGGCCTAAGATACCACTGTTGTTGCTGTTGAAGCGGTGGGCTGTAAGGCTGAGGTTGCGGTGGCGGCTGTTGTCGCGCAGGATTCGGCGGCCCGAACGCGGAATGCGAGAGCTGTGGAGTCTCCTGCGGCGAGTAAGGCTGCGACGTTTGTCCCCAGCTGTTGCATGGTTCCTGTCGCACTGGGAAGTGGTACTGCAGTGGTATCGCGCTGGTAGCACTTATGTTTGCGATAGCAATCGCGCTGGTTATGGCACCTATCGTGGCGCCCGCGGAGCTTCGTCGGACTTCGCTATTGGCTGGCTGGAAGGTTGCTCTGGCGGATGATCTTCGTTGGATGCCTTGCTCCACCTCTTCGCGGGTTCGACGCTGAGGGCTCCTTGATGAATCATCGCGAGGCCCGGTGGTCAACGCTGTGAAGAGATTACCGATGCTTCGTGGGCTTCTGCTTCGTGGTCTTCGGGCCTCTGCTGCACTTCCCGATGCCAGGCTTTCGTCGTGGTAACTGGTCACCTGGATCACTGGGGAATCATACGTAACCGATCGCTGTCGGTTTTGGACTTGAGGCCGAGCCAAAAGGTTATTGGAGGAGCTAGCGTGCGCTTTGAGACCCTCGAGGCGGGCTGTGACGGCTTGAAGGGACTCTCTCCATCGAGGATGGACAGAAACTACACTCCTTACCCACTCCAAAAGTTCTGGGCAGCTATTCACGAAGCTCCTAGCGAAGGTCGTTTCGAACACTTGACCGGCTTCGACCCATGTCGTGGCATTGGTGGACAAGAAGAAAGTTATCAGTGCCGAAACCAACTCGGAGCCATCTTCGGTAGTTACGTCGCTGACCTTCAGTAGGTGGTGTACTAGGTGCTGTGACGAGTACTCAAGACAACGGTACTTAGACCGAAGATACGCCTTCGCGGCTCCAGCCTCCGAACTGCGAACGGGGGTATGTTGATAAGATTCCGAGTTCAGAGAGTCTTGGAATTGCGGGGACGACAGATACCGGACACAGCTTAGAGCTAGCCTAGTGGGGCCGTCCGTAAGTTGGAACTGGGGGTTCTCCTCCATGCTTGTCAAGAGAATATAGTCGGCCAGTCGATGGTGGAACAGTTCGAATTTGCCATCGAGCGTAGGGAAGATCAACAATTCTGTGCCGAATCGAAGGAGAAATCGGGACCTGTCGATGCGTCGGTGCTCATAGTCCAGGAAGGAGCCATCCGACCCGAACAGCCTACCGAATGGAAACGACCCAACGGCCAATGGCTCCATGCAGAATATCGTCCACTCCAGAACCTCAAGGGTGAGCCGCCGCTTCGACTCCGGCTTTTGCCATATCTTCCACAGTTCCTGTTTGATCAAGATCCGAATCTCCATCGGAATCGTCGTAATGGTTTCCCAGAACCTACCCTGGGCCTGTGCGACTTTGAGATCAGCTAACAAGGCTGACGCCCAAAGGAAGTTCCCATCGGAGGCAGCGATAACCTTCGCTACGGCCTCGGTAAATCGCTCGGACGTTCTGTGTAATCCTTCGATCTTGCTGACTTCGTCCTCGACGAATATCCTCAGGTCCGCCGAGTAGACCCCGCTCTGGGGAGTAAGTCGAACCACGGGATAAAGACCATCAGGATCGAAAGCGTCCGGTCGCATGCGAGAAGAAATTAGAACACGTGTAGAACCATCTGCAACCGTAGGCAGGCCCAAGACCGCCTCTAAAACCTCGGAAGGCTGAAAGCATTCGTCGATTCCATCAATCACAAGATATGTCTTTCGGTTCTTCAACACCTCCCCGAGAAACTCAACGGCCTGGTCGAAAGTTGGTATTTGGGATCCGTGTCTAGTGTAAACATCCCATCCTTGAGGTTCTTGTCCATTGGAAACCGGGTGTGATCTAAAGATTTGAAACGCCAGGCTTTTGATGAAGTCGATTGCCTGAGGAGCCGGATTGAGTTTGTTGGCTCTCTTGCCAAAGATGTAGGCGTACGATAACTTTTCTGTGTAGCAGTGGGTTTCGACGGCCTGAAGTATCAGTGAAGTTGCCACGCTCTTTCCAACTCCAGGTCGATCGCACAGCCATAGAACGGCTGAATCCGCGCTGTTCGACTTTACCCATCTCGTAAATTGTCCGTCGACGGTTACCAGCCACTCAAAAGTTCGATCCGTTCTAACTTTTTGGAGTTGAAGACGTTCGAGTTGAAAGTCGATAGGGGTCAACCATTGACGGAGAAGATCTAAGACACGTTAGCACTCGGTTTGACTAGGCTAGTGGCAGCCCCCCCACTGAGGCGATTGGGACCAACTTGGATAATCTGATGGGGCGGCCGCGGAAGTGAACATCGCCAAACTAGCATCCGTTGGCATTGAAGACTGTCGATGTATTGGCGAGAATCCAGAGAATGCAGCGGGATGTGAACTCGTCGCGACGGGCGTCGGGGGGAAGAAGCCACCGCCGCCCGAACTCCTCGGCCGCTCCCCCCAAGACGCTTCCCATGTCGTATCAATCGATGCACGGCGTTCAGGTCCAATACGTGTTAAATCTGAGCTTGAGTATGAGTGCCGTCGATCTCCGCCGAATGGTAAATAACCATGGGGCAAAAGTATTGGCGTACCAGATTGAGGGGAAGATAGATCGGAGAAACTCATTCCGCGACTTCCTGTAGTGAATCAGTTTAGCATTGTCCGATTTCCAGTCAAGAAAAGAAGCGGAGTTCGTTGGTGTATATTTAGAACGTGGGAAGATGGAACAGACAGGATTGATAGTGACGAGCAATAGAAGGATGCGAGGGTCTCGGGCTGATGGCTTATAATATCTCCACACTTACCATGAGACGAATGATTAGAAAGTAATGGTCTCGAGTGCGGACTTCTTGATTGGGCCGCACTCCCCACAGGGGATACCGGCGATAGATTGTATTCGCGTATGCGAAAATAGGGATCTGTGGCTGAAGAGGGACTCGGCCCCCAAGTTGGATGTCGAACAGCCATCTTCTCAGCACGGGTTCCCTGCAACGCCGGGTGGGAGTTTGAAACGTAAAAGAAATCGGCAGTTCCTCCGATTTTATAAAATCACTGTGCAGCGATCCGGTGAGACTCCAAAATTGGAACCAGTAGTTTCCATCAAGTCTCGTATTACGAGACAGGCTTACTGAAGTTGGTAGAGTGAAGTTAGCATGTGCATGCTCATGATGATTGAGAGAAGTGGTTGTATTGTAACAGCTCACAGGAAAAACGCCTTATCAGACTTAATTGAAGGGAGCTGTTTGGGGCGGGAGGATTGCTGACCTTAATTGCTACGTGCGCATGCGGGGAAAGAAAGGATCGTGCTTCGTTCGTGCTTAGGTCTGGTATGTCCTGTACCTGGAATGTAGAATACAACCGCCGGCCGCAAGAAAACGGCGAGGGTCTAGAGATATAAGTCGGGGTGCAAGTTGTATATCTCGAAATCCAACATTAGGGTCGACGGGACATCAGCCAGGACCAGGAGAGGCATGGGAGCCGGGAACGATCACGAGGGTGTTTCCGAGAACATGTATGTCCCAGCTCGCCTGCAGACCCCCTCCTTCCAGGAGCCACGATCCCAGGCGATGATAGATCGGCCGACAAGCTTGTCCGTTTCTGCGTTTCATCGAACCGCGCTAAAAGAAATAGGAGGCGAGCCCTAGGTCTGTGCCAAGCAAGCAGTCCTCTTTTCGGTTGAAGTTGTCGAAAAAGTATATCACTCGCGCAGCAGCCCGCAGCGAGGGATAACTAATGGAAAGTGAGTGCAAAGCGAGGTTTGGGCGCAATGGGCCCGCTGCACGGTTTGTCTGTTCGATATTTGGGGATTGGAGCGTGGCTGATATAATTCCGCTTCGGATTTGGAATTCTCATTTAGCGACTGCCCTTTCGCGAGTCGAGGTCTGATGCATTGGCATGGCATGGCATGGCATATGCGCATGGCTTCCTGCAGAAGCCGTAGAAGCTGCCACCCTCGAGGTTAAATTGATTCGATGCGGTTCCAGTTGCACTTGTCGATATCGACAGCTTGACTCGCGCGGACTTGGTAATTTAGTCCCGCGCTGACCCTGCCTTTGTGGTGGTCTGCAGTTGCATTGGATTCTTTCGCTACGTTCCGAACGACCCTTTGAAAATGCATCCATCCATCCCGTTGAATTCAACACGGGGCCAAGACCTCGCGATGTCGAGACTGCGAGGCTGAGCTCACATCCCTTGACAGGGCCCGCCATGGCCACCGGGCTGTTCACATCGCGTACCCAAAAATATCTCCCTTCGCATATAATGCTCAGATTATTATACATACTCGGGGCGGGAAGTTAACAACAGCCAGCTTAATAAACAGGTATATGTTCGGTCGAACATCTGTCTGTCAGCCCTAATTCTGGGCTGAAAAACTGGGACAGTACATACTTCGACTGAACCTCGACCTGTTGGGCAGGCACTGGCAACTGACGGGATCGTGTCCGCTTCGATGCTTTAATTACCCTGACCTTTAACATGCTCAGTCAACGAATTACCACGGATTCTTGCGTGGGCTCCGCCTCTAGGAATAACCAGGTACAACTGGAAGGCACCGCGCCGCAGCAGCAACCTAGCAGCAGCAAATATATTGATTGATTGCCCAAAGCGGACCAGAAATTGCAAAGTTCATTCATACATTCCCGAATTCGCCAAACTATTTCGGCAAAGAGCCTCGCCTTGATGGAATAAAAGAGCTGTCCCCACTCGAAATGCAATGGATTGGCTCAGTGGCTTGTGGGTATAACCCTCGGATATGATGCTGCAGCTGACAAGGTATCTACCCAGTCGAGCCCACCGCTGGAGCGCCCATTATTGGAGTGATGGAAGTAAACCCAGTCTGTCTTGTAAGCATAATATTCAGTCTTATACTTCACGCTGCCAGCGAAAGGGTTCTAGCTATCCACTCCGAGATATCCAGAGCGAATCTTGCATTCCATGAGACCGTTATGATTTGTCATCTATCGAGGTCGGGGTAAGCAACCCCAAAATCCATTTGCCGACGATCGAAGCCTGAATGTCGTCGTAGGCGTTTACATGCTCCACCATGAGATCTTAAGAATCGGTCCAGTCGAGCCATGATGCATGATCTAGGTAGTATGAAAAGCGTGTCCCAACAGGGCCAACTCACAATTGCGAGAACTGGTCAAATCCAGGGCGCCTTGGTGGGACCGAGACCGTCGTGAATTCGCGAAGCAGAGTTTTAGGCTTGGTACTGTAACGTTGTAGCTTGTAATTGTTCCATCTGATCCGTTGGTGCCGGAACATTGTCTCGATATCAATTATCTCCGATTCTCCGAGCGGCCGGGTCTTCCGTCTGTGTTATTTTATTTCTTAATTCTTATTATTTTATTTTATTTGTTTTATTTGTTTTACCTTCATTTTGCCAGAAAAAAGGAGGGGAGGAAGAAAGTGCTATTCCCATCGTCTGGTACATACTTCAATACACTCTTAGGTACGGAGTACCCGCAAAGCAATGGCCATCATCCAGATTCCGTGTTTTCAAGAGCCTCGCCTGCCCGTGCTCTGCTCTGAAACGCCAACCTTGAAACTTTAATCCGGTCCTTGGTGCCAAAGATTCGGAAACAAAACTCTAAGAAAGATCTAAATATACACACAGCGGCTCTTTAAAATACCGAATGCTTCCCAGAACCGGTCTCATTGATGGCTTCTGTTACACCGCAGAATTCGTACAACGTTCCGTCCCGGCATTGCAACACGGTCTTAATTAATTCTCTCGATCCTAAATCTTTTGGGCGTGACCGTATTTGAAATGAATCCCCATAATCATAAGATCGATTGCAACCGTTTAAACTTCAGATATGTCAGCTTCGGGTTCTCGAACGAATATGCAGAAATCCTATTGAAGAGCTTACAAAACTCTCGCTGGCAGGGCCGAAGATTTTTTTGATAAGATCCTTATACCGATCTGACTAAAGAGCTGCTGCTGGCGGACTAGTATGACATCGGAGCAGGGCAACCTTGCAACTGCATTCTTATCTGCCGTGGACACCTTCCCCAACCAGACGCCGATGCAATTGATGCGGGCCTTAAATCCGCCAACATCGGATGAACTTGTGCGCGGTATCTAGCAATTATTATCTCATCGATCCGGTTGGATTTACCCGTTACGTCGAAGTGGGAAATCCCTTGCTCGAAAAAAAAATCCGTCTTCTAAACTGATAGCTAGCGACGGGTGATAACGAACCTTCCTAGCGAAAACAATATCAGAATATCGATACCCATGCAATCCGCTCACGAAAAAAGTCCATGGAAAGTCACCGACGCATATACATTTTCGAAGTCGTTCGTCCGGCTAAGTAGCTAGCTACGGGCCTGCTTGGAGCTAATGCAAGCTATCGTTCCCCCGCACGCCTCGGGACTTTCCTACGGCCTTTAATGACGCAGACGTCTCCACAAATGTTTTGCATAACTACGACTCGGTAAAGTTGCATTGGCCTCTCGCCCTCGACGAAGTTGAACCCGCGGAGCTGGCGTCTAACGGCCAACCGATTGGGACCGTTCTGGACCTTTTTAATACTGGGACAAGTGGGGGGTAACATTATAACCTAGTAACTATTATATCAGCAATTCCCCGTTCGTTTAAAGTTATCCCTCCTGCAACGTAATTTCGGACATAGCTCGCCACGGCAAGGGCGTCGGTGTGACTTTCAACCCACGGCCGCCCCGCCAGCATCCTAAAAACCGGCCGCATAAACCAGACCTAGCTAAAAGTTTTTTTTTTTTTTCTTGCATTACGAGGTAACTATCAAAGTTGGTAGTTAGCAAGTCGCTAGGAATTACCCTGCGACGGGTTGCATGGAAGCTGCTTTGGAGCTTACCTTTGTGGACAAGATGGTCGTTTTCCGGCGGATAGCGTCCGGGGCAAGCAGGCTCGCTCAGAGCTATATAAGCTTTGCTAGAACCCCCTCATCCCGCAACTTTATCTCGACATCCACATCTCAGCGTAAAAATACCATCACAAAGTACCCAATCCTCGTCACAAAATCAATTTATTTCAATTTAGCAATAATTATACCTCGGTCCAATTTACACAATGGTTACCACGACTGGAAAGTGCCACTGCGGTGATCTCACATGGGAGGTTACTACCGAGCAAACTCCTGTAAGAGAAACCTATATGCGTATATATACGGTTACGCATCAATTCCATAGAGAGTGCCTAGAACTAACAAGTACCAATCCAGGTCCACATCCTTTGCCACTGCAAAGCTTGCAAACTCATCAGCGGTAGCGACTATACTCTCAACTTGATCGTCCCAAAGGTCCGCCTACATAATCCATACTACAGAAGCTCGAGGGGACGATTCCAGTCAGCTAACCGACAACTTTCATGCAATATAGGACAACTGCAAAATCACCAGCGAAGTCCAACCAAACGTCTACACATACAAGGGCGACTCCGGCAACGACGTCCAGTGCTTCTACTGCCCAAAGTGCACCTCTCACCCATGGCACTACCAGGTAGAACCTCTATGCTCACTCTGCTCTTCCCTTGGACACCAATTCTAACATTATTTGTGACATATAGACCGTTAACGCCGACGTCTACGTCGTCCGCACCGGCCTCCTCGAGGATGCTGACAAATTCGCCGTCGCCGCCGAGGTTTACAACAAGGACAAGTACGCATTCCAACCATCAGTCGCCGAGGCTGCCAATGTACATGAGGTCCTCCCCCCAAACTAAGTGACGACACAATCTATCCTTCCTGAATGAGGGGTGGAGAGGCATTCGACGGAGTTGAGGTTCATAGTTTGTTTTGTCAGCCGCCGGTTTTTGACGAGGGTCGGGAAAGCATGTTGGGGCAGCGTTTTTCCATGTAGTTAATGGTAATGAGAGACGAAGTAGCTGACGGCGGGGGAAGTGGCTGTCAGTTGCAGTTATAATGAAAGCCAGTTCCGAACGGAATACTCGGTCTTATCGCGAGTTCTTGGAGACTTTCTTTCGATGCCTAAATCATTCGATTCTCAGTACACACGGAGATACGTAGACCGACATTCGCAGATATGCAACAGAAGATTTGCCACAGTTAAAAAAAGATAAAATAATAATCCTCGATAAATTACACATGCACACGATGGACAAAGAAAAGGTACCGTATCTCGACTAGAGCATCGAAACTATCTACCCCAAAGCCTTGGCTTCATCCCCGGCCGCGGTGGCCCTAACAAATCCCTTTGCGTCAGCTCCCTAACCGGAGTTACAACAGCTCTCACATTCTCAACTGGAGTAGCAGATTTCTTAATTTTTCTACTGCCGGCCACACACTGTGAATACCATTGGTCCTGATACTCACACACCGACCCATCCGGACATTCCGACGGACCATCATAATTCGACCCACCGCATTGCCCCCACAGCGTCTGCGGCCCCCCGCTCTCACCGCCCTGCTCAGTATTCCCGTTCCCCCCACCGCATAAGGGTGCATCGTAAGGTGTGTACGTATACGGCGCAGGATAACACAAACTCTGCGGCGTAGCCTGCCAGTAAGGCTCATTATTCGGTCTAGTAGGACCGCACATGGCATATTGGCCGGGTGCCTCGTATCCATCCGAAGTTTTCGTCCAACAGGAATCGCCTGCATCGCATCCTTTCGCGGAGCCTAGGAGATCCCAGCATATGCCGCCGCATTGGCGGTAACGACCCGTAGCGCCTGGTGTTAGGGTACTCGCGCAACCCCAGTAACGGATGGCGGGTGGACAGGTTGTGGCGTAGGAGGCGGTGGGGAGACATTGGCTGTACCAGAAGTTTTGGCAGGCGCAGCCGTAACCTTCGGGGCACATCGTAGCCGTGGTCCATGCTGTGCGAAGGGTCAGCAAATTTGGTTTGTATTATATTATAGCTTTAAATAAAATACTCACCACTCCCAGCGATAACAGAGGATTCTGTAAAGCCGCCGCACTGCCCGAACGCAGATGCAACATCCGTAATCGTTGTCGTCCACCTCACTGTGCAAGTATTGTACACGGTTCCCGGATCGAACTGTGCACATCCATCCCTTGCAGTCGTTGTAATGCATATATTCCCACTCGGTTGACACTGGCACTTAAATCCTACAGGGCAAACAGCCGTAGTCGTTCCGCCATTGCTCTGATAAGCGTATCCGCACGAAGACCCCGGGAGGGCTGCCCATTCTGGGAGTGTGGCGTAAAGGTAAGTGGTAGCAGTGGGATCACTACCCGCGACGGGACCATCGCGCTTTACCAGTTCGTGATTGAGAAGGGAGTGATTTGGGGACCGTTTGAGGATTCGGAAGCCGGAACGCTTATTATATCCGCAGATTTGACCGGCCCAGACTGGGCAAGAAACTGCAGCGCGGGCTTCAGCGACAGTGAGGCTGAGAACCGCGAATGAGATAAGTAGCGCACTCATTGTATGATATAAGGAAACAATTTACAATCCATGTATGAATCAATTGGATTTGGAGGATGATCTTGGGATATCTCAGATATCCAGTTCAGTTGGGATCCAATAAAGCGCTGAACCTAGGAAGAATCCAAGGAAGGAATTGGCAAGACAAGTCCAAGGTTCTTATAAGCACACAAGCACGGATCATGATATTACTATCGATCATGATAGCTAGGCGGCGATTCGCAAAGATTTCCAAGTGCGAAACCGAAAAACCTGGGACGTGCATCCAGGCCCTTGGACCTCGGTACATCTTGCCTACGGTAGTGTTTGAGCGCGCGAACTGGTCACTTAATCTAGTATCTCCTGCTTCAATTATCTAAATACAACTTCAGCCGCCAATGAGCGAGGAACGTGGGTAGCAAGCTTGAAGGCAGGATTCGCGAGATGCTACTGAGAAGCGAAGAAGAGGCGACTTCCGATCGAAGGTGGGCTACCTGCGATATTCAAGCTAGCTAATGAGGTCCGGGGTGATAAACCGTGACAGATAATCCTGTTTTGTCGACGAGGGTACACATAGCGGAGGGGCAGTAGTTGACTAATGAACCACGAAGGTAGTAACTCCTATCAGACCGGGCTGCGAACTTGAAAGATAACCTATTTTTTCGCTTATCCATTGCCAGGATCGGTGCTGACATTCTGCAGTCTGTAAGATAGCGGGGTAGGGTCGTGGGGTCCTAATACGCCGCCGTTTGTGAATACCTGTCCCTGCGAAGATTCTTTGACAGCTGCAGCGCCCCGTCGCATCTTAGAAAGATGTTAATGACAGCTTATTGATTATAATAAGGGGTCTTGCTGAGATTGCAGACTACCTCCTGAAGTGCAGAAAAGGAAGGAGATAAAGGAAGAAGAATCAAAGAATCCACCCACACTGAGGTCGATCGTTAAACTTTCCTTGATATCGCCTGGACAGCTGTGTGGTATTTTGCAAAGATGGTGTGTTGGATGCGGAGTCGAGATACGGGATATAGAACGAGACTGCATTGTCCAGCTAGATTCTATCGATACCGCCAACCCCGGACTCTATAGGATAGACATTCCGAAAAACCTGATACTTGACATCTCGGTGATCATTCCCCGAAACCCATCACTGGTTGGAGAAATAACCAGGCCCTAGTGTAGTATCGGCGCTGTAGATACGGTTGAAACGAGTAACGTTGTAACTCGCGCGAAGCTCCGAACCATGCATACGTACGCCAGTACTTGCAGCACGCACTTTGCAAAGGGTCTTTCGGTTGACTTCCATATTGATTCGGTGGCCAGAAGTATGGAATCGAGGGCTTCGCTTGTACCCAGGTGGAGTCATTTGAGACCTTCCCGGGCGCGATATCGAGACCAGGTTAATGCAGGCGTGGCGATCCGAAAGTTTAACGACAGCTGAGCTGTGGATCCGAACGGGGGTATGCATCTTGGACGAAACCGCGACGGCATTTAAAAATAAGTGCGCCCCCGCAGACATCGGAAGCCTAGAAGGGCTTTAACAATGCAATGCAATGTTTATAAAGCGAGTCCGTTGCATTTCCGCACAGCTGGGGTCGACAATGGTGTTTTCGACGAGGTGCATCATAACTTCCTAAACAGGGCAATCTCGTGAGAAAGATGAGAAAGAACCCCCTTCTATGGTCGCCTTTTCAAACCTGCATCGTCGCTTGCTAGAAAACCTGCATATGTTCCGCGCTGCTCGGTTTGGTCGGATTCTGCGAAACGGCGGCCTGTTATCTCGCGGATTATAGCCAGTTCCGGCCATCGAGATATTCATACTGTGTGCCGGTATATGGTATATCACATGTGGATCTAATGAATCAGCTCGCCTTACCATAAGCACGTCTCTGTGCTACTACGACCAGCCTAAGTTGTCGTAAAAGGTTTTCCCTAGTAGCTCGACGCGATACCGTATACGAAACGTAAAGGCCATAGTCATAAAACAATTTGGATGCACCTCGCTCGAATGCATGCACAGCGATGCAACCTTGCAGAAATCATGGACTTTGACGTTTCTTGATAATATGCAGGTCCCACCTCTTTATTAATTAACACTTGCAAATTGGCTTTCTCTGCGCCGACGCATGCAAGCCCCGCAGGCCTTCGATCGCTTTCCCATTACGGGTTCCTTCATGCGCATATGCATACGGGCATGGCGACGCTTAGAAAGCTTGATAACGAATATTCGCGATAGATGACACTATAGGGCGTGACCCGAAGCACCTTTGTTATCGCTTGCCATGATCCAACCAGGTTATTTATCTTCTAACGAGGGAGAACCCCCACTTTTTGCCGATCGGGGTTCTCCTTCTAACGGTCGAAGGCAGTGAGCGACACCCGATAGTGTATTCGCACGAGTTTGGAGGATATATACCGTCGCCGTGGCCGATTCTAGTTCCTATCGAAAAGCGAGTCGCTCCGAGCCTGTCGCCCAGGTGTTATTGTTTCCTTCATTGTTCTTTCACCGCCGTCAGTAAGGCCGTCAGGGTTATTTATTGTTTTTGAACTAGTTATATCAAGAATAGTAGCAGCTATGACGGAACCTCTCAGCCAAAGTGACATCTTCTATCTCACCCTCGGTTGTTACTATTGGGGGTCATCCTCGAAGCGGTTTACTTACCAGCATACCAGCGAAGCTGTCAAAGCCCTTGCGCAGCTCTATGTCGACTACCCAAACATCACAGACGACCAAGTAGCAGGCTACTATGGTTGGGATGATAAGACCTACGGCGTAATGGCTGCAAATTTTGCGCCGTTCAACGAGACGGCGTTCGCGGCGGAATTACTACCGCTGGCGCCGCACCCAAGGGCTACTGGATCGATTCTGCCGTTATTTATCGTCTTTACTATCCTGAGTACCTTGGTCATGGCGTTGAGGTTGTGGTCGAGATGGTCTTTGCTGGGTAGAATCCAAACGTTTGACTGGGCCACTCTTTTGTCCTACGTTAGTACTTATGAGATCGACTGTCTGCCTTCAGAAATATGCTAATGAATCCTTCTACAGTTTCTGATAGTTGCATGGGGCGCTTACGGTGTCCATGCTAGCCTGGTAGGGGGCGACATGGCAAGTTGGTGTGACCGTTCGTACTTCGAGATTAAGCAGCAGTCTATCGTATGTTTCCAAGCCGCTATCCCAAGTCCTTTACGTCGAGAGAAATTATTAACGAAAAGCGTAAACTCAAGGCGTACAACATCGGCATGACAACTTACCCAATGGTTGTCCTCTCGATCAAACTCGCCCTTCTGATATTCTACTACCAACTATCAACCTGGAGCGGGCTCCGGGCTGCCGTCTTAGTAACCGCCTTCATATCCACCGGGAATGCCTTCGGTGGTTTCTTCGCCTTCTTGTTTCAATGCAACAGGGTTAATTTCTGGGACTCGGAGTTCGATTTGACCCTCGAATGCAAAGTGCATACTCTGAAGGCAATACTCGGAACCGGTATTGTGAATATCATAACCGATGCTCTAGTATGGGTGATCCCCATGCCGCTGGTGTGGAAGTTGCAGCTGTACCCAAGAGAAAGGATAATTGCATTTTTCACTTTTGGGCTCGGTGGGATGTAAGTCCTCGTCTCACCCTCAACTACGTACACATATTTGGATCCATGTCAGTTGCTGAGAATTTTACAGTGCTTGCGTGGCCGCCGGCGTCCGCTTAAAGGCGGTCCAAGATTCCATCAGATTCGGTATCGACGGCAAGGATTCCATCCTTCCTATCATTGCATGGGGGATGTACGTATATAGCCCCCTCTCTTAGGGTCTTTACATGATATAATCATGCAAATCGTCGATACGAGCTCGTTAAAATCCCGGCAGCTGACAAAATTTTCTCCTCCCGCTAGCATCGAACTCAACTTAGCTCTGATCTGTAGCAGCGCCCCCGCCCTGCGTGCCCTGCTTATGAAGCATGTCCCCAAGCTCTTATCTTACAGCAGCAGCAGTGGAGCGTCATCGGATACAAAATCCATATTCAAACGCAGTGGGGGCGGCGGCGGCGAGCCCGCTGGGACGAGGGTTAACTCTGCAGCCGGTAGGATGCATATACGTGTTCATCGTGACCCTCAATCACCAATGAGCCCGCAGTCACCATTCGGGAAAGACATGTCGACTGCATCAATTAGTGTCGGGTATATTGAAGACGAGAAGAGGAGTTCTGTGGGGACTCATGAGGTCGAACTGCCGATCCAGCATCCGCCTGGAGCGGGGCCGAAGGGGTTTGTTTGAAACGTGGAGACATTTGATCGATATTCCGCTGGACGGCGTCTTCGTGAACCCGGTTGGGCCTCTGTATTCCCTCTCGTGACGACTC
The DNA here is from genome assembly GCA_036971245.1 of Arthrobotrys sphaeroides. Taxonomy (NCBI): domain Eukaryota; kingdom Fungi; phylum Ascomycota; class Orbiliomycetes; order Orbiliales; family Orbiliaceae; genus Arthrobotrys; species Arthrobotrys sphaeroides. The sequence continues at coordinate 170,795 of JAJTTW010000013.1, read as the reverse complement.
TGATTGTGATACCCTCCTTTACTTTCCTTGTATGGGTTTCTCTTCTTGATATGCATATGCGTCACTGGAATGAAGGATGCATATGGCGGCCTAGACGTCAAAGGATTCGGAGAGTTTGGTTTCTGGATTTTTTTCGTTCTTTTTTTTTTCCTATCCCGCCTCTGTAACTTCCCTATTGCCCCCAGCTGCAGCTCGAATCGAATCCTATTTTCGTAATTTATCGTTGAAGTCGGTCTGATAGTCTCCCGCCGAGCCTGCACTAACTCAGAGTCGATACGTCGGGGTAATTCGAATAATTTCTTTCCTTTTTTTTGTGTTTGAATTTTCTCCTTTCTCCAGAGTCCTGAAAATTTTTAATGATGCCCAATTGAACCATTCAGTCGTCAGTATCCCAAATACAAAGCCGTTAACCGCCATAGGGTTAGAAGTTGAAGCTTGGGAGAAAACTCACAATCCCAGAATCGGTGTGTGGAATTTTGTAATACGGCGGCCGGATTTACCACCGGATTTAGCGCCGCCTACAAAGCCTCGGTTGGGCCGACAAAAACCGACAGGCTGGTGCCAGTCAATCCTTAGCACAAAATGAAAGCAGCACAGACACTGAGCTTGAAAGATGTGAACTGGGTTACTCAGCATCATATCTCCGAAGTACATGGAATTACCAAATCTTCACGGCAAGGCCTTCGGCAATTTTATGAAACGAGACACTTGATTCGTGTACGATCGTGCTTTTGCCTTTCGATAAATACCAATCTGACCTTACCTTTTAGCCGTCTGGAACAAGAGACAGTGTTCATATTGGCTCCACGGCACCGAACAGCGTCGACGTAGCCACCTCGGAAAGCATTCCATTTTCAACTGGCATAAAAACGATGTCATAAATTAAAAAAATATATTATATTATCTACAATCGGACTTCCGAGCGTATGTGCATATGCAAAATGTCACCTCCGAGCTCCAAACATTCAAACGTGGGACTCGGCTTGGCGAGGCAGGAATCGAATCCCCACAGGCCGCTTTTGGAAGCAACGATGACAATGTAGACGTACCCCAAAGATAGTTCCAACCTTAACAGGGGAGCGCACCGACGAACTCCGAGACCACGAACAAGAAGTTCGTGCAAGCCTCAGGTGCTTTTCCTATGCCGAGCTTTCGCCTAGATTTAGCTAAGCGATATCGATAGCATGGCAGCATTTTGCGAGTTCCTCAAGCTATATCGCGATGGTTGTAAGCATATAAGACGGGTCGGTCAGAGAGTTCCGTTTTGTATGAGTAATCGGTTGCTCCCTAGAACATCGAAACCGATTACGTGGGCTCCTACTCTACAGAATCCAAAGCACGACGCTATCTAATTATCAAACGAGATTGATGAAGGTATACCAGTGCCAATGCAATCTTGGTGATAATATTCTCTCGCATGTTCTCTAAACTTGTGTAGCCAAGTGCAAATTGATGAACCCTTAAAGCCAAGCAGTTCCAACATGTTAACAGACGATATTACCCATCATTTGCCCGACTGCGGGGGTTTTAGTACCTAATCTAGGTCTAGGCTAAAAATAGAATAGAAACAGATAGAATTCAACAAAATAAAACCGCTGTATCAAAATCCGACGGTCATGTCAATTATTTACATTTTGTTTATATTTCTATTATGTAGACTATACCTAGGTACCCAGGTACATTGAGAGGGTCATAGGCAAGGCGCCTGTCTATATAGGCCAAGTCAGGTCGGGCCGATCCATAAGTGATCCGGGCCAACATGATGCGAGAGATATCGAGATCAAAATAAAATCAAAATACAATCAAAATAAAATGAAAGTAAAAATGAAACCAAGTTTAAACAACCGTCCCAGTCTACATCACACACTCAGCCATCCATCAACCACCCCCCTCCCGCGCCTTGTTCTCCTCCCCTGGCTCGCCCTCAGGCTCGCCTTCCACTTCCAGCCCGTCTTCCTCCTCCGATTCTTCCTCCTTCTCAAGCTCGCCCCGGTCCTGGCCCTCTGATTTCTCTATCGCCGATCTTATTGGATTCTTCCCGATGGTACTAATTCTCGATTGTCGAAATTCAATTTTGCGCACTCTACTAATTCTCATCAGTATCTTTATCATGAAAAGAATCAACTTGCCACCGGCGCTGCCGCTGCTCTCGTAGGTCTATCTTACTATAATACTTAAATATTTATTAACAATAGAATACTGATCTTTTCTTTGTAATAGGGAGGCTGGCAAGTCTTTTCGTGGCTAGATAATAAACTCAGCCAGATCGGCGAAAAAACCGGAAAGGTCGATGACAAAATCGAAAAGGTCGATGACGAAGTCGAAAAGCCCAACGAAAGAATAATTGAGGTGGAGAAGGAGTTATCGGTTGTCAAAACATCGGTAGCAGTTCTAGAAGTCACCAGCAAATGCCGTTGGTGGTAGTAGTCCCCAACTACTTTGTGGGCGTATGCATGCGGATTAGCCGCATATGTAAATGAATAAGGGCGGGGCCTCGTTTTCCTTCTTCTTCTCCTCCCGGTAGGGTTTTCCTAGGTATCAAGAGTCGGCCCTCGATAACATCGCGATATCGAACTCAATAAAAAGGCTGTGTTTGTTAGGATGATGAGGGCTTCACGGCCTACTACTAGGTTGGGTTTTTGTTATGATGCATTGGGATGGTACTCGGATGCTATTAAAGCTTATTCTAATCACTGTGCTTGTTTCTACACCGTGCTTGTTTCTATATGGAGCCTTTTCTTCCTATATAAGATCCTTTTCTACACAAGAAATAGGCCTTTGGCTGTCTAGATCTATAGACGTCTACACGGCTACAAGTAAAGGGAGTAGAGGACCAATTATACACACTAGTAAGCGAGCCTCCTGCCCCAGAAAAATATAATGTCCAATCATGGATACCTAAGTAAGTACTCATGCATTTTGAAAAAAAAAAATAAGATCCAAGCGTCTGCAATCTCGAGCTCAATGAGAGCGGAGGAAAAGCTACCTTGACAACAGTGATCAGCGACCCACAGGGGCTTCGACACGGAAAAGTGGATTGGGAGCGAGACTAGCGGATTGGCTAGATTCCCGATATAGCTTGCTCGCGAACCGCTTATCCAACATGGTTAGCTGTAGACTAGGGTAACGGCAGTGACTAAAGTACTCTCTTTCTCAAGTCGTTGTGGCCGGCGGGGGTTGGTCATACAGACGCGGTTGACCCGTGCCGGAATTAAGTGAGATAAGCCGCCATTTTCTGCGGAAAAACCTCCCTTGCATGCACCCCAATGACATCACGGTAGTGTGTTAACGGTTAACGTTTTGGTGGGTTGGCGGGGAAAGCTTGAACGGCTTGCTTACTTACATTCCATCGGCAGAAAAATAGTAGTCCAGATAAGCTAAAGAGAAGTCCTATAGGCTGAAGCTCGAGTGTATAAATAAGCCGCGAACTTCCCGTCCATCATCATCTTTTCCATCAATCGAATCGTCTCTTCCGATCAAAGCATCGTGTAACCAGCTTCAACGCTCGGCTTCCCAATCCGGACGGTCCAATTGACCACAAAACCAACGCATTTTTTTTTAATATTTTAATTTTTTTCCAGCATTTTCGTCCCGAAGAGCCAGATTATATCCTATCAGACCCTTCAAAGTCACCGAAGAAAAAGACCGGAAGATTACCATAATGTCTGGATCACTCCCATCAACCTTCAAAGCCGCCGTCGTCGAGGAACCCGGCTTTACCGCGACTTACGGCGCTCAACCAGGGGAAGAAGTCCCCGTCAAGTTCACTATCAAAGATGTCCCACTCAAAGCCCCCACACACGGACAAGTCCTCGTCAAGGTCATTGCGTCCGGTATTTGCGGCTCTGATGTGCACATCTTGAACGGTCAAGTCGGATCGCAGTTGTATGTCCCGACCCCTCCTTAGAACTATCCGTAGAGTAAAAGCGTAAACTAACCACTCCCGTCGCAGCCCTCACGTCTCCGGCCACGAGATTATCGGCGAAATCGCCGCTATTCCGGAAACAGAAGACTACTGGAAGATCGGTGACAGAGTCGGCGGCGGTTGGCACGGTGGTCACTGCCACTTCTGCACACAATGCAAGCGCGGTCAATTCCTACTCTGCCAAAACGAGGCCATCAACGGCGTCACCGCATGGGGAGGATGTACGTATCTCTTTCCCCTCCAATCCCAATGCGAATAAAGCCAAGAAGTTAACAATTCGTCCAGTGGCACAATATGTCCTCCTCCGCCGTGAAGCCGTCGTCTCCGTCCCTACAGACGTCGACCCAGCCGAATACGCTCCAATCCTCTGCGCAGGCGTCACAGTCTTCAACGGTCTCCGAAATATGGGTATCCGGCACGGGGGTATCGTCGCCGTCGCCGGTGTCGGTGGTCTCGGGCATCTGGCTGTCCAGTACGCCGCCAATATGGGTTACAAAGTCGTTGCTATCGGCCGCAGCGAATCGAAGAAGGAGGAGTCGTTGAAGTTCGGTGCCAAGGCTTATATCTACGGTACCCCGGAGCAGAACGTCGATGAGCTATTGAAGTTGGGCGGTGCGGACTGTATCGTTGTTACCGCGAATAATACAGAATTGACGTCAAAATTGCAGGCTGGATTGACTAGGGGTGGTACATTGTTGACTCTCGCCCGTGAGTATTCCTCCCACTCCAACAGGAAATTTACCTCGGTACAGTGATCAAACGCTAACGTCGATAACTTCAGTCGTCGGCCCCGCCCCATTTAACACAAATAAACTTATCACCCAGCTGCACACTGTCAGGGGCTGGCCAGCCGGCTCCTCTATCGACTCCGAAGAGGCCATTGACTTCGCCAAGGAGTTCGGTGTCAAGTGCGTCGTCCAAAAATTCCCGCTGGAGCAGATTCAGGATGCGTACGACATAGTAGATAGCGGGAAGGTCAGGTACAGAAGCGTTATTGTCATGTAAATACCATGAACTATGGTTGGGAAGATAATAGGTAGCAAGGAAGGATCAGGGAACCGGGAGTTTGGATGGGCGTTAAATGATTTCCCGAGAGGAAAAACGAAGGTTCTAATTCAGATAGGCCTAAATAGCTCTTGAGATAACCTCTGAGAATCAATAATGGTCATATCGCACCTTCTCTCACTTTACATAACGTTAACGATGAAGGGGGGGTTTTGCAACTAGTTTTACGACATCTAAATCTCACTGGCATCGAAGGTGTTCAAAATCCAACAAGGGTACCCAAGAGGAAACGCAATTGAGTACCCATCGTATATTTTCCGTCTGATTCCAAAAAAGTAGGCGTTGCGTCGTCGAAAGGATTAGACTACACTGCAGCTGGCATATAGTGAATTATGTACAATCGAAGGGATGAGGAGGGAACGGAGGGAAAATGAGGAGGTGAAAAGCAGAAGGAATTTCAACGTCAACGGAAAAGACAAAAAGGTTGAAAATAGTTAGTAGACATAACCTTTCAATCATAGAACGCCCCTGATCGCACTCCCATGTTTTCCAAAAAAAATGATCAGAACATTGCAAAACGAAATCGACAAAAACAAAAACTTGGGTGAAAGAGTTGCAGACCGTTAAAGGAGAGAAGGGAGAAAGGTAGAGAAGGATGGGTGACGAAAGGTAATATAGCGTCAGGAATCAAGCTGAATTTGCGGTAATAGGAAACATGCGAGGAAAGATATGAATTTGAAAGCAGTGCGAAATAAGCTGAGGCCGTTAAGATAGTGGAGTTGTTTTGGTGATATATTGATAAGGAGATAGAGTGAAGGAAAGAACCATTAGTCGCACCCACGGAAAATTAGGTAGGGATATCCGAAGACTCAATGTAGAAATACCAAAGAAAAAGGATATGCAGAAATAAGAAGACTTAGAGAAAGAAGCAGCCGATAATAAACCAGGGGAATTTCAAAAAAAAAAAGAAAAGAAAAACAAAAAAGGTATTTCAAAAAAAAAAAAAAGTGGAATGTTAAGACAAGGAGACGAAGTGAGAATCGCACCAAAAGCAAAGAACAAACTCAGAGCCGGAGGTGAAAACTTTTGGGCGTGCTGAAAGCCCGGTATATTACAGTAAGTCGTATTTGTCGGTTGGTTTCGTATACGGTAGACATCGGAGTATTGGTTTCCGTTGTATCAAGCATATCGAGGCCGCTGATGTAAAAAGGAAAAGAGATGGATTCTGTCGCAAAAAGAAAGGGATTTTGTATCGAACCGTGGCTATCGTCCGCCCAAATAAATGTGGGGATGAGATAAATCACCGGATGCGCATGCGAACAGCCTTGAATTTAGTATCCAACCCTCCACAACTGGGGCACGTTCCGTGGGCCTCATCGCCGTCAGCGTATCCATCACTCCCCTTCCTCACACAGCTACGACACAAACCAGCGATGCACTCAGAACAAGCCATGGCTTCACCCATAGCAGTCAAAAGGCCACAACCGCTGCATTCCACTTTGGGAGTGTACGTAATCGTGATCTGTGGACTATACGGCCCACCAGCTTTGTTGAGGTTGTTCAAACCGCCCAACTGGGCATTCTCCGTGAACTCCGTCTCCATCTTGTTGGGGTTTAGCATACCCGTAGAGGCTCGCGGAGAAACCGACCTACTGAAGTTCGGGATTTGCATTTTCTCAAATGTTCCCGAATCAGGTGGTGTATCACGTCGGTCCGACATTGGCGGGGTGATATTAGTGGTCCGAACCCGGTGTTCGAGATCAGCCATCGAGCGCGACTTGGTAAGCGTGTTTCCACTGTAACCATGCGCTGATGGGGGCGGCTGATTCAAGAATTCGGGGGCTTGAACCGAGGCAACGAATACAAGTTCGTCCCACCGAGCTCGAGCTTCATCATCTCCACTGATCGTGGAAGAGGCGGGTCGAACAAGATCATCGTGCTCGAGGGTGCGATCAGGATCGGATTCGTTCCCGGTGGCGGCACTGCTCGGCTCGTACGACATTGGCGTATTCTGGCGTGACAGGTGGGGCGAGCTCATGATAGGAAGTCGTTTTCGCTGACGGGAGGGAGGGTGCGGAATGTGAAGAGGTTCAAGACCCTGTAGTGTCGAAACGGAGGAAGGGTGGAAAGTGTGATGGCGGCGAGTATTGTCAATGGAAGAGTTATTCTTACGTTTCCTGGCTATCGTGGTTTGTAGAGGCTTTGGAAGTGGTGGCGGCTGTCGAGGTGTTAGTTACAGGGTAGTAGAAATTTTCGAGGAAAAGTTTGCGAGCTCACCTGCGAAACTTCGCTCCCGAAGCTCGAAAAGGGAGCATTGGTTCTACCCATGCTCATCGAGGTTAGTGAAGTGTTGGCACTTGACATGTCGGCATCGGAATTCGTAGAGGGGGGAGTAAGATCCTCGACCCGAGTTTCGAAGCTGTTGTCTTCGTATCCTGCCGGGGCGGGACGTTAGCACATCACATCACCGATATTGCAATTGCTTTAGACGAAACAGCCTGAGAGCTGAGTATCCAAAACGATTGATCCGAACTTAAGAAACTTACTCCAGCCAGTGCTTTTAGCTCTCTCCTCTCCGCCTCCGGGTTGGAGGTTCCGTCCCCGGCTTGGGCTGGGCGGGCCTCCCATGCCTCCATTCGGTAGCGATGTTAAGATGTTCGCCGTCGTAGCGTTCAAGGCGGCATTCCTGACCATCCTATCAAAGCTGTCTTTGGTTGCAGACAGTCGAGGCACATAGTCATCGGGATGAGCACGACGAATATGTTCCTGCATCGAACGGTATCTCCGCTCCTGCGAATTGTTAGCTATGGATGCGCAAGATTTCCTCCATGGAAAAAGGCTAGACATCTAGATATCTACGACTACGGCAATTGGTTCACTCACTCCTGTGCATTTCTTCAGACACCTACGACCATCTGGTCGAATGAGCGGGCAGATAACCTCGCCATCTGGATCCACCGGGCCACCTGCAACATGCGGTTCCGCAGATGTAGTCCTGGACATCATCTTTGCGCTGCAGTGCTCCAACAAGGAGTGAATTGCGATCTTGCTAGCCGTGGTTGCGGTTCCGAAGAGCTAGCCTTCAGGTCCAAAGCTAAATCGACGGATATGAGGATTACCGGAGCGGCTGAGCTAAGCTCGAGAAGCGGCAGGAACGACGATATGTGTTGTCGGTGACGGGAACATGGAATGCTGGACTGCCTGGAAGGGTCGCTGCAAACGGAGGAACCGATTCGACTCCGTGAGGGCGGATGGCTATCTTTGCTACTGTGAATGGCCACCGAGGGTTGAAGTGAAGCTCCGGAAAATTCGGTCGGCGGGAGAGAGAAAGAATTCACAGGCGGCGGTGCAGCCAAACTGTTGTGCCAGCCCGTCGAGATCGAGATCAGAAGAACTAAGAACTAAGAGCCGGACTCCAAGCTTGGGCGGATGGATTCCTTGTTAGATTGGCCAGAAAGGTCCCTTGCTTCCTTGCTTCCTTCCTTCTCTCCTGTTGGTTGCTATGTGCTATCCCACACCGGGGCCAAAGTACCCGAGCAATGCTCCAGCTCAAACAAACAATGCAGCTGCTGCTTTCCCCTCCTCTCTTTGGATGGCCGTCCTGGTCGCTGGAAACTGCAGGTACGAAGGGCAAGGTTGGATAGCAAGCTCTGTGGCTTGATAGGGGGAGATGAAGGGCAATTCTTCGAGGACGGGGAAGCTCGATGCCGGAGACTTCAACTTGGGACTTGAACCTGAACTTGAACCTGAACTTGGACCGGAATACGAGTAACTTCTTCGCGAGAACTCAAACAGAACGCATGGAAGAGCGAAAGGACACCAAAGCAAGATATGCGCAAGGGCTGAGAAGCTGTCCCGAATCCCACTTTTTCTCGGAGAATAAACAGCCACACTGGATGGATGGGAAAGGGCTCTGCAAAGATCAAAATGTTGCCAAAGACGATCAAATAAAGGGCGGTTGGTTCCTTCTGGGGCGGATGAATGGGAAAGCCGTTTGCTGGTCTTCGGAAAGCCGGTAGCGACAAAAAACTGGCTGTTGCGGGAATTGAATTGGAACGGGAACGAAAGAAAGGTGACCTGCCGCTGGAAGCCAACGATAATTGAAAAAATGATACCTGAAGGTCAGTGTCCTCCTTGGAAAGGTCGGTAACCGGAAACTCAGAGGTCCTCGAGCTGAGGGGAAGGGAGGGGAAGCAGGGTGAGAAGAGAACGAAAGAGATGAGACCCGGAATGAGGTTATGTTGGCTCAAGCAGAGCTTCTTAGCTGGGCTGCAGAGCAAAGCCAGAGGGGCGGCAGCAGCGTGATATGTGCAAAGGTGCTCGAAGGGAAAATCGAGGAAAAGAAAAGAAAAAAAAAACCTTCGCCAGCTTTTTCAGAAGGAAAAAATTCGGAGGTACAAAGTACAAGGGTGGAAGGTTGTGCGGGCCTGCAAAACTCTGGTACCTGCAACTTAACCTTGAGAAACTCAATGGGAGCAGAGATTCAACTAAAAGGATAGCTCAAGTTCTGTCTGTAACCGAACTTTACCTCAAACAGGCAGAAAGCGATGAAGGTCTCAGCTTGTTTGTGAGGAGCTACCCCAAGGCGGGAAGGGTCACCGGAGAAGCTTGAATTCTCGGAATCGGTGTCGATGCAAATGAGACCACAAGCTTGAGCAGCTGGCCTTCGAGCTAACGGAGCTGCTTCTTCATGCGAGGAATGAGGCGATCCAAAGAGCAAAAGGCAACCAGGCTTGGGGGATCAATCATGCAGCTTCGTCCGTCCGTTAACTGGGTCGTATTATTAGCAGCTATATTTGTGCATGTATTGATTCTAAGGTCCGTTACATGCGCTGCAGCGACCATTTAGCTTCCCTCCAAAGACAGACAATTCGATGCTGCGACCAGGGCGAACCTTGTAATGGATGGCGGCGATCGAGAATCCAAACCGTCCAAAAGAAGTGGCTGCATAGATGTGGGTTGTAAGCGGAACATTAACTCGAAAACGAATTCGAATATTGGATAGCACCTCGGCATCATGAAATTCGAAGATCAGAAGAAAACCAACCTCCTCATATTTCATTGCGCGGTTGAGCTGTGATCGCGATCGCCCTAGCTGCTCGATCTGGTGACGGGTAGCTCCAGCGAAGAAAAACAAAAAGGGAACGGCATCCAGCTTCATGGCCCGTGTGAGCCAATTGTTTCTCCCTCGTTTCCCTCTCGTTTCTCTCCTGCACAGAGCGAAACGACCATTAAAAATGCGAAATTCATGTTCCGCCTTCTCATCTGATGAGACGAACGTTAGCTGGGTGCGTCTTTTGAGCAATAAAATGGAGAAAGCGACAGCACAAGATGCTTCTGACAAGCCTCTCCATGCACTGTAACTAGGCAGGTCAGCAGGGGTAAAGGCAGCGAAAAGGCTCCTTTGTGTCAGATTTCTAGCCTGGGACCCATTAGTGGAGATGTAGCTTCCTTCGAGCAGCGGGAAAATCCTTGCAGTTCCAATAACCACTAGCTCGCAAAGACCGCTTCTCGAAGGCAAGCAATTTCGAAAGATTGGATGCTTCTTCATCTAATTAGATGGAACCAGTTACTGCTTTACCCGGGCCGAAGGGTTTACCCGACGATCTCCTGAGGCCTGTCGACCATGGAAGGGCCCTCGCAGTTGCATGTATGCAGATAATCATTTGATTCTTCGCATTGAACCGGAAGCGTGCAGAAATACCATATATCCCGTAGCTGCTTTGAAGCTCTGGATCCAAAGGACACCGATACAAACATCATCTTTGGCAGGCGGAAGAGAGTCGGGCGGTGGGCAAACGGATGAAGGAGAGGCTGGAGCGGCGGCTGGCGAGGAACCCATCAGCATCCCGCTCTCACGAACCGGGTCATTTTGGCGTCATTTAGATCAGAACATCAGGTCAGGCGGGGTGCCTTTGAGACAGGAAACCTTGCAAGGTCATAGCTGGGAAGCTCACTTCTTTGGGGGCAAAATGAGGTTGAGGAGTGCTGCAGGAACAGCCGACAAGACCACAAAACTCGCAGCTTGATGCGGCACGGACCTGAATCGGGCTTTAGGCCGAAACGTTCCTTCTCCATTCTGAACCGCCCAAGCTGGCCTTTTTGGCAGAGATTATTAAAATGAATGCGCCTATGGTATGTTAATCCGTCGGGTCAGCCAATATACTTCCTGTTTTCGGAAGGCGAGCAATCGGTATGGGGTAGCTGCATACCCTATAGCCCAGGGTCTTCGGTCTCCTCGGATAGCGGTCCCTAATATACACATCTTCGTCCGTCTCATTATCGAGGGTAGGTAAGCTTAGATCCACGTTCATTTGGGGTGGGATGAATCGACCTGGGCTAGGCAAGAGGTGAAGCTCAGAGTTTACGAGATTGTTGAAGTGAGGACAATCTCGAGACTACGGCATTACGAGACTAAGCTATGAGCCGGCCCAGCTACAGAGGTGCAGCTCAGTTTCGCACTGGACAATGCTGGGTAGCTTGACGATCACAACACAACGTGGGATATTGCTGTCGATCACAGTTCAGTCCCTGCTGACACTGCTGACAACACAGGATGAAACCCTGCCGCACACGGCAACTCGTAAAACACAACAGAAACTCTAACTGTCGGTGGCGGGTGGTGACGAGACTGGGTGGCGGCCTCGGTTGCGTTTGAGGGCGCCGGTGCGGGCGGGCGGAAATGCTCGGACAACAAGGCCTATAACCACTGGTCTTAAGCCGATTATATGCACGTTCGGCAGCTGCAGGGCTGCCGATAACCAGCCAGATACCTCAGTGGTAGCCGCAGCATGGGACAGCTTGTTGAATATGAAGTATATCGGGTATTCCCTCGATCGACCTACATCTGTGCCCTAAGACTACGCGTATACGGATCATAGATTACTCAGAAACTACTTATACAACCTCACGCAACTATTAGACTAGCACTGTGATATTGCACGGGAAATTCACAACCGGGCCTAGTCTCGTTCCAAAACGTTAAACGGCAGTCGGCCACAAGTGTAATACGAGATATAAAGAAGGAAAATTCATATCATAATTTTGAAGACGGCTACCTAAAAGCAAAGCTAACGAGTTACGACACGGGGCAAGACTGGACGAAATGACAGCGACGGCTGGGCTTTAGTATCCCATGCCATATATATTGGAATGACAAATATATTAAATGGTTATAGGAAGCGGAGTAGGAAATTGAGACGGAAGAGGAGAAAGTTAAACGGATGGCAAGTTAAACACCGCAGACTGGGAACTTAAGAGTCGTCTCGTAAACCAGGGAAGAGGAAGGAAAACCGACATAATAAACATAAAAAGCCCCCCAAAAAACTCCATCGACATGCGTAACTGGTACCGGTATACCGTATGATAACGATCTTGATCTCCAGAAACAGACGCCAGGTGAAGACTGAAAACAAAATCAAGTACTCATGGCAATGGTATCAAAACAAGACGCAATGGAAAAGGTGAAAAGAACCCTGCGGAACCGCTCGACAATATAGGCGGGATGGGAATGATAACGAACAGGGCGTTAGAAGATGTAAAATAAAAGGGAAGAAGGATAAAAGGAAAAGAAAGCGACAACTTCATCAACCCTAGGACAGAAAGCCAACGTAAGATGCGATGACGCCATGAAATGCAGGATCCCAGAATACCGAATCATAAAAGGACCCACCCGGGGAACCCTGCGGCCGTAAGAGAATGAACTAAAGCCAATGGATAAGAAAGTAGGAGGGAGTCTGCCAGGCAGGAAAAAAAAAAAAAAAAAGAAAAAAGGTCATCATAACGCCCAAGGTGCAGAATATCGAATCGAAACAGTCGAATGCCGCGAAAGCGCTGGAAAACAAAGCTGAACTAGTATCGGTAGTCGTAAGTAAAAGCATCGGGCGAAACTCGGCTGCGTAGGATCCGATATCTGATCGGTAGTCTCTGAGATCGGCAACGAAAATTCGGCCATGGTTAGGTCGGGTATAGCTCTGGAATACCAATGAGATATTCGGTGGTGTCGACAGCTAGAGAAGGTATCCGTAACATAGTTCCGGGCCTGGACCCCATGACTTAAGCAGCCAATCCAACCCGTTCGACGTACTCCTCCGGCTCAAGACGACTGATCCAGCCGTCGATTTTCATGTTAAGGGAACCGTGGTTGAGCTGAGCGCGTCTGCGAGTACAGTCCTCGCAGGTGTCTCTAACATGTTTGCGGTCCGCTACGCACATCCTGCCACAGCTACCAGGTGAGGAGGAAAGAGCATATTGACAGGTCTCGGTGAGTCGGAAAGACTTGTGCTGGCAGGAATGCGAGTTCTTGACGTATTTGCACATTTTGAGAAAAGTGATATCGCGACAGTCTTGGAGTCGAATAAATCGTCGAGGGTCTTGTATGGATTAAGCTTCGTTTGTATGCAGCACAGGCTTGGCTCTGTATCCAGGCGAGAGGCAGATGTGTTGTGAGGATGTCTTGGGATTTGCGCCCACAACAACAACACAACAGAGATCGGAGGGAGGGTCGGTTTCTATGGCTGCACTGAGAGGCCTTGTTTCTTTCTCTATTTGGGGCAAATGCTCTGTTAGTATGGCAGTTCAAGCTTTCTCATATATTGGCTTCAATTCGATAAAGAGCTCAAAGATGAAAATGGAATCAAGCAGGCAAGGCAAGCAAACTAAAAGCACAGGAATCAAACAGCCGACAACAGGAAACTGGAACGGGAACAGCTAGAAACAAGAGGTATACGGATATCCAATCCAATCCAATCACTCTGGCGTATGGGGGCGACGGATGCTGACGGCGTGGCCGTATATATGTATGCGTATGTATGTATGGCGGACGAAACAGTTAAAACATCAATTAACTCACGTTGGGTGGTCAGGTCAGGAGACAGGAGCGAAGGTCTTCTTCTCTGGAAAGAAAGGAAAGCAGCTTCACTTCTACTATGATCAATGAACACTACTTTCGAAGCTTCTCACGGGCAAATCCAAATGCAAATATATCACACTCGACAGCGATGAGAAGGCCGACTTTCTGAGACTCGGGAAATAAAAATCAGAGTTCAAACTTAACGACGTGGGGGATGAGGCCCTTCTTATATACTGAGCAAACGGCCCTTTTTTGAGACCAAAGGGGCCACGTTTTGAGGGGGGCAGGGCAAGAACTCTGCTGGAATTTGATTACCTGTCGAACCCAGCCCGATTCTGTTGAGTACCACCGCTGGGCCGTCAGGACGGAAATGGCTGAACTCAAATTGGCAGCGATTCCCAAATTCCATCGTCGACGACATGGGTACGGACCAACATGGTGTGAACTCGCCTCGCAGCTGGGCCCTTTGCTGGAAACTCCCCGTCGAATCATGGGCAGGGTCGCACCGCCAAAAGTCCGAACGCATGGGGAGGAGATATGTAGTCGCGCTGCTTATCTCTTGTAACCCATCCGAATTCGACTTATCCAGCTCTTCCGGATTGATGCATGTGCACACGATACATAACCTGAATTGTTATATGCTGTGGGACCTTGACAATACAGGCATTCTACTCAGCCGAAAGCTTCCCCCCAATGAGGTTTACCCAGTGCCTATCTGCCGTCAACGCCAGGAGTCACAGAGCATCTCGAACTCTGACAAAATCGAAGACGCCCCAAAGCATCTTCCTCCCACAGAAGGTACGCGGAATGTCCTGAGATCCAAACAAATTTGGAACGTATGCTCGCCATGCATAACGCACAGGCGTGTATCTCGCTGGCATCGTGGCGCATCTGGATTTCGTTTACATCACAGAAACCACTCATTCGCTGGACAGATGTCCCTGATTGGATCGCTTGGGGCTCATGAGACCATGGACTTGCTTCCGGATAGGGCCACCCGTCATCAAGTACTCTAAATCTCACATCTCACATGTCATGGTATTTGCCATGTACGTTGCAATCCAACTCACGCAGCCTAGCCAGGTATCCCCATGGCCCAAACCTGCCCAGAGAGGTCCCTGGAAAATTCAGATCGATGATCATTGATCTAAACTTATTCATGATCGAACCATCGCCACGATTTTAGACAGGCATTGAACCAATTTTCACGTCACGATGCATAGCTTGCTTCTGACAAGAGCTAGGGCTAGCCTGTTCAACATGGCCCCACTTTCCGTCCCCCATCCATATCAAGGTCGCGAGCCAAGACAGAGCTCACCTGGCTCTTGGAGCTTGGAGTCGACGTCCCAACAACTCTATTCCATCCAGCCTGAGGGCGATTCGATCGGAGATTATATCTAGTGGTATCGCCGACAGGGTCCCATACCTCCAATCAGTTTACTGCCAGCATCCGTCGACATTCTCAACCTCCCACTCGGACCGTCCGTTACGCGTCGCACGAAACTTTACTCCGTTCGTTTGCATTGGACGCATGCGCGCATATGGTGCACGCAAGGAATCTGCAACTTCCTGACAAGTCATCTGATATTTCAGCAAACCCACTCGACTCCCAAAGCACTGCAGAACAGCCGCATCTGCATGCAGACGGTTCAATGCCGTGGATCATTCCCTCCTAGCCTCGAATCCAGGCGGATTCATTCCAGCGAATCGACAACGCATCCCACGCAGGCCAGACCAGACAGAAAGTACGTATTGCCAGAATGAAAGCGTATTAGTTGCGTTTATTAGCCATTGGTTCTTCAATCTGTTAGCTGCATCTACTCGCCACTACGATACTAAATACAGCAAGGGTGTGTGCATGCTTAAACCCCGCCAAACTTACGAATAAGAAGGCTGGATTGCACATCGTGCAACGCGGGTACCTCCCACGAGCCTCTCGATTACATCTCGCTTCACTGAGCTACCGAGGAATGCTTCTCGCCTTCGAAAGTAGGCAGTCATGTGCACTGGCTTTGAATAATACTTCCGCAGAACCCTGCGAACACGTTTCATCGTCCCGTTTTTCACGATTCTTAGATAACAGAATTTAATCAACAGAATTCGTGGCATCGTGCCGTCCCTTTCTCACGCGGTATCCATCTACTCAATCAAAGCCTATAGACCGAGCATGAACTATATATATTGGTAATGGCAACCTGTCGACACTTATTTTACCAACTTTCAATCGTCTCGTCTCGATTGTGAAGCCGGATTAAGAACCAGGCCACAGGAGCCGGACCCTTCAGGAAATGACTATCCTGTTTACGTCTTCTTAACGTAACTTCAAGGCATCGGATACGGGGGGGTGTGCGGGGTACACAATCCCTCGCAGCGAATATCCCCCACGGCCCCATACTCCCATCCTGTCTCACATGCGAGCGGAATATGACGTCCCATCTATCATTGGACGAATGCATCGCGGTCGCAAGACCACAATGGGATGTACAACGCGGGGTGGGATTCCGTGAGCTGTTGCCTATTTTTGCGCTTTTCTGCGGCCGCGGCGAACCACCGTCGGGATTCGTGGCTTGGGTATGTACTTTGCTTTGCGGTCTCACGGCTTGGCTATCCCTTCCGATCGTTACACAGACGGTGTGGCACGTCGGCTGGTTGGTGTCTACTTACTTTCCGGGTTCAGCTGGGGCGTGGGCTCGTACTTAGTTTTGGGCTTATGGGCTCGGCTTGCAAGCCTGGTGTGAAATCCTCGTGTCCAAATCCTAAATCTGATCTCGGGTTACAGCTTGGCTAGCGTAGAGCAGCCTTCTCGCATTAAGTTTCGGGTGGTCATTGCCACCTCTTTCTTCGACCCTCGTCAGTCTCTCAGCCGGAAGGATAAAGGGACGTATACGCACACCGTGTTCGAGGGATCAATAATCGTATCCTCCTCCCACTGCTCGTTGAACAGGCACCCTACTGGCAATGTTCTGCATTTTATCGATCGCCTCCACCTCTTCTCGATATACCCTTGCCGCCCTCAAGAGCCCCATTTACTAGTTGAATACCTTCTACTCACCAAATTGTAAATCGACAGCATTCCGGTCTCTCAATCTATTCCCAACGCCATACTATGCATGCCACGAACGGCACACATCCAAACGACCGTAGCCCGGATACCGATACTGTGGTGTTCAATCCTTCATGGAGACTTTTATCCCAACGTTGATCCCTCCAAGGAAAGACGATTGCTCTCGTATACGGAACATCTGGGAGCATTCCCTGATGATAAACGTTCAAAACCGACACTCAGTATTGTATATTCATACTGTTAAGCCTGGCTAAACGCCTTTCTGATTCCTCATTAACGACGTCCAGGTACAGCTACCATTGTTTGTGACTCAATGAACTATTACTTTGTGGAAGTTGCCGTACCATTATATAATTATGGTCCGGCCATGTAAGTTCTCAAGCTAGGTCCGCACCCAAGCAATACTATTTTTTCGAGCCGTATGCTTTGAGGCTGCTACGCTAAGTTGAAAGTGTCCTGTATTCATTCGTTCTTTGGCCATAACGTACTAAGCCCAACCAACAAGGTAAGCCGGCCCATGGAGGGTTTGATCACGATCGATTAGAAAACGATCCCGCTCCGCAAGCGGATCGGAATGATTGAAAAGGATTAGCGAAGCCCTGCGTTACCTATCTTGGGGCTCTCAGTTTTCCCTTCGGGCGTCGAACATACAGCGTTTTTGACCGTTGTATCAATGATGGGTCTCCCTGTCACGTACGTCCATATATGAGGTCTCTTCTAGCTTATCACAGCTTGCCCGAAGCTCTATATGATATGGGGCCTCGGCACGGGACCTGAGCTTCGATCGGTGCCAAATATTAATACCGAGATGTTTGCACTAACGGCCGGATGTATTGGTGCCAGCGTTCCGGCCTTCAACATTTTTCTTTGCTTTCGATCTTAGCTTGGTGCCATATTGATCCTAGACTAGCTCTTGACAATAAAATAGTACTTCGAACATGCAGCCCAAAGGGTAAATTTCTACCTAGCATTGCGTTCTTTCTACCTAAGGAACGCACCCTAGATGTGTGGAATTGTCGGGGAATTGCCGGTCCGAACGTTCTGAGCGAAGGAACTACAAAGTGATATTAGGCTTATGCGCATGCCATGTCCTCATGTCTCGGCAATTGTGACGAGGCTAATTTGTGGGAACATGTATGTAAGCCCGCGCACTTGTGTAACTGTGTTCCAAGTCTCATAAGCCTCTGCCCCCAGTGCAGTCCTAGGCCTATACCATCTAATCCAGCAGCCCCGTAGCCTGTTGCGAAGGGTTCGCATTCGCCAGACTACCGTAACCTGCTAACCCAGCCCACACCGCGAAGCTTCAAAATGCAACACTAGCCTCCTAGTCAGCCCTTAATCCAACCCGTGCGCCCCAACTATGTAAGCACTTAAACCCGTATCGTAGATTCTAGTGAACAGAGCCGTATATGGTATGGGCGTATGAGCGAGGTATGCCGCAGCCGCTATAGTTTGGTTGCAACATACCACCATATGGCCATAAAGGAATCGGGCTTTTATCGAACCCGTATGGCCACCCGTATCACGTAATTATGTGAACATTTCGATATAACGAATGAAGACTTTACGGTTTTGATATACCAGTGACTCAGCGACAGGATCAGTAAGCTAGCCGAGAGCCGAAAGCTACCTGAATTCCTTATGAATCCAAATACATGCACTGTAAACAAATCCTTTTATTTTTTGGACAGAAGATCCGCCTATGGACAGAATTAGTTCGACTGAAAGGCGGTGCAAAAGGTATTGGAGATGGCTTAAAGATGTTCCCAAACTCCCCCAAAACCCCGTGTATTACGTACTTGTAGAGTTTGTCCCTAGTCTTCTTCGGGTCGGCATATGGTTCTATACAACATTGTGACTCGGAAGCTACCCTGCAATAACTGGGGGTAACACCCGGATCCGCATACCCAAAATTCTCTCGCTTTTCTGGAATCCCTTTTACAATTATTACGGCCTTGCTCCACCCTCCTGAGGCTACGGACCCCGAACACGGGCGATAAGGGCGTTGTTGAGTACAATCCACATACGCTTACTGACGGACGTCATTCTAATGGCGATAGTATCTACCGTACACCTATCAGCAAAGGGGAGGATGCTGGTAGAGTACCGATACAATATTGACCCATACTGCAATATAACATTAATATTGAAAAAAAAGGATAAGTAAATATCACATAATGGAATTGAACTTGGAATGGAATATTTTAGACCGTTTAGAGTCAAATTATTTTCCGGTTTAGTGGCTAGTGTGCGATTGGACCCCATTCGGGTTTTGAGGAACTTTTGGGACTACCTTAAATTTTACGATATTTTATTCATATCGTCTTTACGACGTCATAATTCTTCCGAAACTGTCGACGTACACACGTGTACACGTCTTACGGCGGATTTCCCGTCCCAAAAGTCCGCAACCTACCCTCCAGCATATACATCCAGATCGATTTATCTAAAAATAAAAGATGGAATAGAAAGGCCACCCCGAAGAAGGGGGTCAAAAACCAATCGAATAAATACCTAGGTACTTCATGCACATTTCCTTTCCTTGTGTGACGGTGCTACATACGGTTCCGGCATGCGGTTTCTACGAATGTATCCCGGCAAACCTATATAATCACTTATAGCCTCGAATCCATGGCGCATAACATCCAGACTGACCCTCTACCGCCAGGCGCACGAGCCAACACAGAAAGCTTATAATGGATCGGGCCGAGAAGCTCGGACCGGTTGCAAATATGACTATTCAAAACTCGGAAGTTTAATTTCTCTGCACCTCTAAACCCATAATCGGGAAACGATCGTCTCCAAGGGACGGGTACTAGCTTGGCCGAAGTATTCCCGAGGTTCTTATCAACGCGCAACGATGTTTTCCTATGATGTTCGGTAGGATACCAAGGATTCCAAGTTGTATCCCCGAAGCCTGGGCCGGAAAGCCTAAGATCTTAGTATGGAAGCTTGAAAAGGACTTCTAAAGGCAACAACGGGACCGGGAAGTTTAATTTCTTAAGGGGAGTCCTTCCATTATGCAAGCCATAAATCCATTTTAGGGTTCGACTCTCTTCCTCCCGAATCAGGTTGTCGGTTCCCAAGATTCGCATAACCTTAACGACAGTACGGCCTTGGAAAGCATATTATATCGGGATTTCCTCATCCGCGTAAACATCATTCGCGCCATCATTATGCAAGAACAAAAATAGAATGTGCTCACGAGGGATGCCACAAAGGTTGAAAGATCCGTGTAAAGGGTTCGGGAAGGTCGAGGTCCGAGGCCTTTGGGGGACCCCACATGGCAAACTCCAACACGGGGTACCACTGTGGCTTGGTGCCAAAGTGTGGGTTTTTTCGGCCTAAAGTTTTCCGCCGACAACCAATGGAACGCCGTTGAAACCACTAAGGAAAATTCTCCGTCTGATGTTTGATGACGATTGGAGAACCAAGGTACGTACCTTAGGTCTCGCGCTAGGGAATTCTCCTTGCTACAACTTTTGTTCCGTGACAACTCGCACTTTTCTCACGATAAGACGGTCGGATAGTATGAGCCGAAAGACTGGATGATTTCATGAATTCAGAAAGTACTCCGTATTATAGAAATTTATTCCATGTTGGAATATCTCGAGCTACCAAATGATAGTCTATCCTGCTGAACCCCCCCGGAACGCCAAATACGTCTGCTTGAGTAAAATACACGAGGCAAAGAAAGGAATGTGCACACTTCGCAAATCCAGTGATCCCCAACGTGTCTCTGAACGAGGGGTCTGAATCCGAATACTCAGATCCCGAAACTGCTACGAGATACAACCTATATAGTGACTGGTAATAGGCAGATATCAAAGTTCCCTGTCTGGAATATCAACCCGAGAAATGGCAAGACAAATACAAAACAAAATGAATCAAGAACACCAAGATATCAAACAACAAAAAGGGCAAAGGTGTTTCTTCTCATCCGGAAAGAGGCTGGGCGAAAAGAATTCGTTTAATGGTTCAGTTAAGCAGAAAACCGGCGGGCTGCTCTCTTCTGTTTCTTGGCTTCTGCGCGTCCATTTACGGAGGGAAGGAACTGGGCAGCGAAGTCGACAACGTTCTGCTGCCCGGGGCCGGATTGAAGGTTGCGAGAGTTGTAACCAAGAACTCGCTTGAAGGCTCTGTAATCCTTAATGGAGATGTCGAGAACAGTATTGCTGACGTACCAACTCACGCCCTCCGAGCATGGTGGCGTAGTCAGGGAGCCGCCGTAGGTATATTTCTTAGCACTGGTGATACCGGTGCGAACACCACCAAGTGGAACGTGGGTCGCAAGAACGGTTTCGCCGGGCTTTTCGATCGACTGGAGGAGAGTAGCGAGTCTGGCAATCATTGGGTCCGATGTGTTTTCATCGCTTGTATCAATGAAGAGGCCGACGACAGCCAATTTCGTTGGATCTGCAGATTCAATGAGCTACAGTTCACATGATAGTAAGGGAGAGCACTACATACCGGTCCTTCCCTGGTGGACAAAGTGGACCTCCATAGGGAACCATTCGTTGTCTAATCTGTGTTCAGAGGGTGTGTGGAAGTGGAACCTAGTAAGTTCGGTTAGTTATCGTGTCGAATTGAATACACTCGAGGCCGTATCTCACCTTTGAAGTTCATATTCGACACCGCCCAGCACTGCTGGCTGTCCCTTGTAAAAGACTTCAACTGTATGGCCAGTGTTTGTGAAGTTGAATCCGGTGGCACCGATGTCCGCATAGTCTCCAACGTCTCCGGCGGCGGAGACTTGCATTGTCGATACAACATTGATTGGGGACTGTGTCTTTCCGTCACCACATGCCTGGGAACCTTCAAATTGATTCCAATCGACAGGTCCAGTAAGACCGAGATATGAGAACGCTGGCTCTCCACCCTCCCCGCCTTCGGCTTCTCGACGATGGAGTTTCCCCGCTGTGCCACTACACGACTCGCATGCGAGGGCAGAATAAAATAACGAGGAAATGGTGGCGAAGGATATTAATGTCGAGAAGTGCATCTTGAATATGTGGTATGGGTAAAACGACAAGGTATGGTATATTATGTATGCTCTGCAAATAATTGAATACCAGAAAGCACTTGTATAGCGAGAAGAGAGCGTCGAACGGTCTTTTTGAGATTTCTATAGAACGAGAAGGGAAGACTGGATATCGTGGAGGGGGAGAAACGATTGTATTTATGGACAACAAGGCTTCAGCTTCTTCAGCTAGTTTATTTGAAAGGAGCACAGCCGGAGAATACGGGGGTTCACCGGTATGAGAGTGAAGTGTTCCCGAACCGTACCTCGTATAGCCCATGTTCACTCGGGGAGGCCTGGGGCATGAATGCGCTTACACGAGGCAGCATCCAATATATCAGAGACATCATAGAAAGGTTTCTCTTTCACTCGGATCCTCTCAGCCCTACACCCCAGAGAGCCTTCTTCTGACCTGCCCCGGGCACTCTCATCCACGGCGAGTACTCGAGTTCGGACATCCTCTTTAGACTACAACGCGGTGAGCATTTCTAATTGCCTACCACACCTGGATTAATATTAGAACCTGCACTATAACAGAAGCAAAAAAGCCGGCAGACGTTCTCCAGATCCCTATTCTGAACTAAGACTGGTAAGCTGATCTTTGCATACCTGGTTCACGTCAATCATTTAAGCTTAAACTGTCGTTTAAAAAAATCGGGTTCTCTTATGAGGCCATATGGGATTGGAAATTGCGGCTCTGGTACCTGTCAAGATATCTAAACGGCTTGTCGGGCTGGCGCAGACTTGGGCTACAAAGTTTCGTTCGGCACTTTCGGGACAAGTCTTCCAAGTATGATCACCAAAAGCTTGACCGGTAGGAGACTGTTACCAAGCTGGCTTCCAAGGGCTTGGGGTACGACCATTATGCGACCTGGGCACTTCTTGGTGTTTTAATTAGAAGTTTCTCAGCAAAAATTCTCTCAGGGCAGGATCTTCTTTCGTCAATTTCTCAGCCGTAGGCAGCCCAAAAGTTATTTGAATACCAAGAGACTTGGCCGTATTAACTATGCCTCAAAACGAATGATTGGGGTTTCCCAAACGCTAGGGCCTGCTTGTTAAAAATGAAGGTATCGTTGAGTTCTCCTCCTTTCGTGAGGATCAATTGCCCAAGTTTTTGCTTAGCCCCCAAGCTGAAGCTGACTCCAAGATCCTGCCCAGAAGCTTGGCAGCATTAACTGCAGCATAATCTTACAGGGACTGTGTCAGCCGTACCAAACAATCGACCGAGCTCAGATATTGGTCCACTACCACGAAGAGATCTATCACAGGTTTCCTGCTTTCCGGGGTGGTGTTACGGTGCCACTTGGACAAGATGCATGTGAACTTCTCGTCATCGATCGGGTTTTAGTGTTTTCGCGAATGTTGCACAAACGAGGCAAAGGCTGGGCATAAGCTTCGATCTCTTTGCATATTTGCAGTGCATTTCTCGGCCCGCGATACTATTATGCTTCGGCTGTTCGAAAGCATCGAACCCCGAGTGCTATGGCTATCATTTTCCCCAAAAAAGTCGCCGAGAAGAACAATTAATCCATAGACATATGATCTGCCAATAAAGGCTCGAGATCCTTGGGATAGGCAGCGCTTTCCAGAGTTCCTTCCACAAGACTTTATCGTTAGGCGAGGTTGGGGGTTTCGATCCAATTACATGGCTCAAGCTGTGACCCAGTCTCGGACGGGGTTTTTATATGTTGTTATTCGTACCTAATGTGTCTCACCAAATTGTGTCCTGCGCTTCCCCAGACGCATATCAAGGTCGGCCATATATTATACAGCGATATGGGTAATCGAGGGCATAGTCATCGGCTATGCTTGTCACGCAAGATCTTGAACAGGCGAGTATATGCATCCGGAGCATATAGGGAATTTTACTATTCAATATAATCCGGTGTCACTGGGGTATCTAAACGACAAGTCGACGAGTTGAAGCCGGTGATATTCCCCTCCCGTAGGATGATTACGAGTATGCCGAGTCTGGGCCTTGCATGCAGCTCGACAATTCGGCATATTCCAACCCAACGAGACCCGCCTAATGATCGACCGTTTCTTAAATTTATTATTATTAATAACATTACTTTTGCTGTCATTGTGTTTTATTCTTTACTTCCGGCAAGCTATCCTGATACTAATTTAGCGCTCCTCTACAGTCCAACTGGCCCGTTGCGCGGCTTCTGGGCGTTTTCAACTTGAAATACAAACGCTGTAATCCTAGGCAATTCATACCTCAACTTGGCGATATGATGAAGTGGAGTTAACGTTTCATCTGATCAGATTGCGCGAACCGAATAGACTTATTGAGGAAACCTACCCCGAGGGGCGCCTCGAGAGACCATGGACTCAGGGGGAAGTTGTCGCCGTATCCATATATCCGAAACATTGTTCCGGTCTTGATACCGCCAAATATTTCCGGTTTTTTTTTTTTTGTCCGACGCCGACCAATTTCGAATTTCTTCAGGGACGTTTTAAACAGCTCAACGGCTTTCTCGACCCCTGCCAAGTTTGTTCGGACAGGATCAGGGATATTCCGTTCCTGTAGGCGGCGGCCTCAACATTGTCGCTTAGACAGTTGATACAGGAAGCGGAATAGAATCGGAGCCAATTGTCAATTTACTCGGAAGAACAGAGGTAATTCCATGATTCCGACGTCGATTTCTACAGCGTAAGAACAAATGCCTCAATTGATCAGTTCTCGCCGAGAGGTCAGGCAACAAGTAGTAAAACCAGGCAGATATTCCGAGTACTTACATCGGGGAAACGATTCATCGTTCCACGACCGAATCGCAAAAGGAAAAGTGTCTCGGTCCGGCGGGGTATATCGAGTTGTCTAAACATATTATTGTTCGCGAATTCGGCTTCAACATTTTCTACCTCAAGTTCTCACATCTATCCCGCCACCGCCAACCTAGGCCTGGGGGCCCAGGATAGTACAACCTGGATGTTCCCAGGTATATGTGGCATCGCCCATGTACATATGCTAATTTTTCCATCGGTATCAAGGCCTTGAGAGCAGATACGAATTTTAGGCACGGACTAGTATCCTCTACTGTTAATTATCTGGGCCGTGGGGCAGTCGTATTTCCATAGCACGTCGCGTACGGAGTACATCTCAGGGCTTCGTCCCAAACATGCCGAGGCATCCGATCGCACGCTCTTTGATACTCTTACTGCCTGAGAGTGCATGGGTGACGCGGCCGCTGAGAATCTTGGTTTAGTATCGTATTGACAACCCGTGTCTGCATTTTTGCGGATTATATTAGTCGTTATTCTTTCTTCGGTTTCCTATAGCTGTGACACAAAACCATGGGCTACACTGAAGAGTATATGCACTTCTACTTTAGCCGGGGTGTTTTATCGAATCCTCTGGACTTAGTCAACGGCGCGGAATTGTTGGCATCAATGTTGGAACAGGATATCTTAGCTTTCAGGGTCTTCCATGTAACATCCGGGTGCAGGTGATGGTAACTAACAATATTAATGGGCTGGGTTTCTATGGACTTTGAGCAAGATCCTATAGGTGCCTCGCATGACCCATTACATTTCTCTCTGCTCCTGGCTCTGATCATGAAGGCACCTAGGCAGAGGTCTTGATGATTTGATAATAGGAATGCCGGCATCGAGTTCCTAGATAGGAGATCAGTCGTTCATGGGCAGGGTCAGGACGGTTCGAATTCCTCATGTTTTCTCTGAAGCTACACCGCTGCTTAGCTCGACAATATAATTGATGGCATGGAGCGAGTCATTCATTCCTGCTATTCAAAGCGCGCCTATGGCAGGTGCCCAATGACGAAGGTGGATGTGTTGGGACTGTGGTGGTTTTTTGAAACCGGCTCAACCACCAGTCTCATAATCTCCTAATTATGGTCTTGAGGATAATTCGGTTTTGAAATAGACTCGGGGCGGGATCTTGGGGACGGGAGCAACTTGACCGTTTGACTTCTCTCCGGGGCCGAACCCCACAACCACCGTGGGGTACCGAGCGGCTAGACTTGCAATCGGCACTCGATTGAGTGCTCAGGAGGCCCCAGAAATCTTAAATCCGGCGCCCATCAATATTCCGCCCGATTGGCCGTTTTAAAATGAGGGTTTTATGGAGACGGCTTCTTGAAACCGGAGCGGTCTGTAAACATTCCTCGCATCTTCCGGGATCTCCTTGTATCCGAGAAACGTTTCCACTCGGGCACGCGGGCTATTTGAAACCACGGTTTCGAAATTTCGACAAGTATCAAGGAACATTACCGCATCGCAGAGGCGCAAGCTGTTTTGCGACACACGCCAAGCGCCTTGGTATCTCAATACTTGCATCCGTTGCCGACAGCCGGTCGACATATACTTAAGTTTACAGAACATATTCTTGCGTACGCGTAAGGGATATACATTCATATTAATAGGACGTCTCGATTATTGATAGCAAGAGCTTAAATGCCCCCCCACAGGCCAGGAACCTGCCCCTAATAAGCTCTCTTGGTTATTAGGATTCACAAATAACCAAGCCGGAATAAGCATTTTCCACGCAGATAAACCCCACAAAGCGTCCCTTATCAAATTGATCCATCCAGATTAATCTAGATTCCCATACTGATACATCGCCAAAGTTTTGGGGTCCACAAGGTCCTCGAGCGCCGTCCAATAAACATCCTTCTCCTCCTTTTTCTTTGAGTTTGATCCTCCGCTCATCTTGTTGATTAAAAACATCTTGCTAAAGACCCTCAATTCCTTACAAGCAACATCCCCCTTCCCTGCTGTATACTCTCGGATTTGGTCCCCTGATCGCTTGAGCATTACACTTCCGAAATGCCCCTCGGACCTGTTGCCGAACATGGCACGGTGCTGCTTTGCGGACATTAAAGCGGCGTGCATAATGTAGAAGACAACAAAGGGGCTTTGTTGATTTTTAAGGTAATTTGAGCCGTTGTACTGCACGAGTTTCTCGTGAAGGTGGCGCTCAATCTTTTCATAAAACTCCAGGCATCGTTCATGTAGTCCAATATAGTTGAATTGGATTCTAGGCTCCTCGGCGGCGAGATTGCTGCGGAGCGTCGTCAGGAGTTGTAGTGGGGTTAATGTCCTTGTGGATTTCCACTTTCTGTTCAAGATCTGGACGGCACTTGTAACGGCAGATGTCGAGCCGGGGTCTGACTCAAGATATTCCAGCACTTTTTCAACGATTGCAAGGGAGAACGTTGCCTTTCGGTCCTTCACCATAGCAGTATGAAAAGCGGTGGCTAAAACGGTGGTCGGCGCTATAGTACGAGGGGAGCCTGGTGTCGCTGAACGTAATCTGGCGTTCTCGTTTTTATTCGTGAGACTCGAAACGAGCGTGACTGGAAGTCCACAAAAGAGCAAAAATTTTCTGAAGCTATCTTCGATTCCCTCCGGGCGCCCACCGATGAAGATGTTTTTTTCGTCGTGGAAGCTGAGGAATAGATCAAGGTCCTTCCACTCCAAAGCCAGGGCCTCTGGCGTGCGTTCCAAAAGGTTGTAGAGATAGAGAACTGGGACGATTGATGCCCAACAATTGATGACCCTGAACCCGATATCCTGCACATTCAGGGTCAAGTCATACATCGTCAAACCAGCTAATATAGGGCTTTCTTTCAAAAAGTGGAACTCGATATGTTTGAATCCAGGGGCGTTGCTTCGTTTTGCCGGAAGACTATTATCACTGAGAAGGTAGACCTCGTTCCCTTCGAGAATCTGCTGCACGCCTTGGGTGTTCGTCTTTGGCCACGATGGGGTGGGATACTTCTTTATGAGACCCAGTAGTGATGTCAAATGCTTCTTTGCCCTCAACGAAGTCATGCGGAGGTCGTTGAACGGCGCGTTTTTCTTGGGGCCTAGTACATTTCCGACATCGAGGAAGACCTGTAGACAAAATGCGTGCTGAAGGGTGGCTTTCTTGGAAGTAATCATATCCATCATGCTTTCAGTGATTTCGTCCTTAAGCCAAAGCACGTTCTTGACCCTAACGAGGAAAACAAACTCCCCGAGAACGTCCAATGTAGCTTCCCTATCGTTGTCAAACTTTTCTTCATTTGATCGCTGGTCATATGGCTTTGAGCTGTCGACCGGGCCGAAGTGGCCTTTTCGGTAGAATGGGCAGTGGTTGGGTTGAATGACTGGAATAAATGATTCGAGGAACATATTCGCCATCGCGAACGTCCACTCTGCAGCCTCTAGAGTCTCCATTCTGAACGGATCACGAGGTCGCTTTGCGTTCTTTGGGAGCAGATTTACGCCGTCCAGCAAGCATTTTAGCTGGTAAAGAGTGGTTGGGATACTCTGGGAGTCCGGGAAGCAGGATCTATCAAGCCTAGAAAAACCATCACTGATTATCTCCTTTCCGAGAATAACGGCGGAGTTGGTGGTGACGGCAGCCGTCATGGCATCTAAAATCCCATCTCGATATTCAGCCCAAGTCTCTTTGATGAAGTCACGAAGACTATTCAAATCGCAGAGAAGACAGAAAGCAATGAAGTATGATTCCGGTAACTCGATATCGTATTCATCCTCGATCTCGAATTCTCGTTCCGGTACAGCCTTCGCTTTCTCACGCTTCAGTCAAATTAGCTAGATGTCTAAAGAATCGGGTATTTTTTATAGCATTTAGGAATATGTGTACCTTCTGATCCGCTGTGGGGACTGTATTACGATCAATATCAAGACTCGCCAGCAAGTCCGGGAGCTGTTCTTCGATGTCCCGCTTCTTCAGTACCTGCTCGCTCGCGCTCGGCCCAGCGGTAGAAGCACCTGATAAACGTAGCCGTTGTAGGGCATCCTCCAATACAGTAATGAAATGCGAATGCCCTGCATCCGCTTGTTCGTCCAACTGGCTAGTTCGGAACGCCACAGCGAACCGTTTACGGATAGCAATGGCACGCTCAAGAACGACCCTGATGGTATTCGGAAGCTTGGCACCATGTTTTACGATAGCGTCCACAAGTCTCGCGTAGCTTTTAAGAGGGATTCTTGTGATTTTTCCAGTCTTGTCCGATTTGGTCTCTTTGCAGAGTTCCTCCACCTTGATGCCGCAGGAAGCAGCTGTCTCGATCAGCCACTCGGTAAACCGTTTAGTATCCGCCTTGTAACGGTGATAGCTGTTTTTAAGGAATGATGGGAGCATGGTTGCGTAAGGTCAGGCTCGTGACGGGGCCGTGGTTTTGGTGAATGGAGCAAGGTTTTCGCGTCGATAGCTCGGCACGCGTCTGGGGTTGTGGAGCTGTGTGAGGTCGCAGTGCCGAGACTGGTGAGGTCGGTGCAACGCGCGCCGCCCGCAAAATGCAACACCTGGTAAGCCGATGGCTGAGTCAGCCGAGACTGTGGCCAAGTGCTCAGTAGTTCCTGATCCAGGCCCGAATGAGGCCAGGAACTCTGAATATAGCGTAGCGAGGGCGGGCTACTTGCAAACTTCCTAAAATCTCGTCTGCCGAGCACCGGTACTTAATCAAGTACTCGTCCCGTCTAACCTTCGTTAGATCCTGTGTGTAGGATATAGTTATACCACCCAGCGTACCAGCCTACCAACCGACAGTAGCCCACCGGTCCCAGCAGTCTGCCCACTTGAAAGCTACTGTGCGGCAAACGCCCCCCTAAGACCTTTAGGTGACGTTTAGTCTCATATATATGGACTCTCGGTGATGAATGACAGTATACCACTTAATATCTCTTTCGGTTTCTATAGATCTATCCTTGACAATAGACCTTTGAGCCGGGTTCCGAGTGGGGTATTCTGGACTGGGTACCCTAGGCCTGTCTGTACAATTGAAACCAAGGGTTTTGACATCGGTAGTACTATACTGTGACTCGCCGGTCCAGACCTTCGCTGAGGTCCACACCGGGATACTTGACGATATCAATGATCCAGAAGACCTGTTTTGAATTTTCAACAAAGTACTTTTGAATTAGCAGGTCCTGGTGACCTATAACCACTAACGTACACACCAGAAAACCCACAGAATAATAGAAGCCCCGCTATAAGCTAATAGAACAAAGGAAAAACAAAGGAAAAGTCAAAAGCCAAAAGCCCACGCCGGGGCGTATAGTCCATAATCGCCGAAAGTTCATGTAATCCAAAAGACAAAAGATACTCCAATAGTCTATAGCCCACGCCGGGGCTGATAACCCGTATCCATACAGGTTTAGTGTAGTCCAAAAACAAAAGAAGCTTAATCCACAAACTCAGGGTACTCATCATCCCTCATCAAAAAAGCTTTCAATCTAAATAAACTCATCCTGCCAGGTCTCTCACACTCCCCGCGAGATCCTGATAAACTTTCATGTCCTCGCAAATACCATTCCTGAGGTAACAAGCGACTAAAACCCCAATCAGGATGGAGACCATTGCTATTAAACCAACACTGATCATTCGTTGGTACCCCCTGTACCTGGTATCAGCCAGCAACCTCGTCTTGATATCTTGAGGAACACCGCGGAACCAAACGTGACGAATCATAATCTCCATCATAACGATGGTGAACGTCAAGGGGAAGAGAACCATAAAGACGAGTAGAACAGCCCAAGTTGACTCAGAGCAGATGATTGAGGTAGCCGTATTAAGCCGAATGTTCTTAGCCACGGGTGGTGAAAACGGTACAAGATCTCCGTATCCTACCCTTTGGGCTGGAGTAATGGGCTGTACAACCTGTCTGGCCGCGATATTGATAAATTCGTCGGATGAACGCTCGAAGACTTTCATGTCGCCGTATAAGGATGGGGATTGCATAGCTTCACATAACGTAAGAGTCTCATGCCCGCCATCCCACAGAGGCCGCGTAATCGTGGTAAACCTGACCATTTGGTTTTGCGGCAACAGGTCTGGAAGTGGAGGCAGGGCCGCTGGTTGCTCAACAATCTTATTTTGACGACGCCTGAACGATGACCCTCTCTTCCTCGGATACGCGCGCGATGTTGCGTTTCCTGTTGCCAGTTGTGCGGTTGCGGAAGCATTGAACGTCTCTGGGAGACCCGACTCGATTCCAAAACCTGTTCGGGAATTTCGACGGCTTGGGGTTTTGCTGAGAACATCCATCAAGTACTCATACGGATGTTCCTGATCGTAGTTCTTCGTGTTTCCGGTGACCTTACGTTTCAGACCATTTTGAATCTCCATAAATTTCTCGCCGGGAGTAGGCGATGCCACCGATATATTGGCAGCAAGTACTGATGATGGTTGAAGACGTGGTGATGTTACCGGGCCGAACGTGGGGCTAGGAGAAGAACTGGTCGCGTTTTCAAAGGCTTGTACGACAGGTGGTACCGAAACACTCGAAGCCAGGCTTTGGGGCGATTGAGTTTCATAGCGCAAGGCCGACGGTTTATAATAGGAGATTTCATCGTACGCATGAACACCCTGGGGGATCGAAGAAAGTGTTGGAACCCCAGGAAGTGCTGTCAGTGTACGATCTTGTAGTCGGTGAATCCTGAACGCGTGACGGAGACTCCCTATCAACCTCATATTGGCGTGCAAGGACGTTATCGCATTGATTCTTTCACGTAGAAGCTCTGGGAGCGGTGAAGAGAACTTTGGCGAACTGGGTTTGCGGACTTGGACCAATGTCGTCATTGCAGGCTCAGGGGGGGATAGTATAGAACTCGATACCTTTGGATGTAGGGCTGATGGGTATTGGGGCCAAACGATTGTCCTGGAAGAACTTGATTCTCCGAGGGCGAGGAGTACGTCCAAGATGGATCCCGTTTGGTCTGAGGCAGACTTTTTGGCTGGGTATGATGGCTCACTGTTTGTGTGATGCGTATAACCGTCTGTTGTATAGTCTGGTGGAAGTGGCGACATATCTGCGAAGGTGCAATTTGTGCAAGCTTCCGTTGATTCTACCTCTTGTGACATAGTAGATCGGGTAAAATTCAGTTCCTGATACGGAGCTCTGGCTGATGGCCTGGCATTGATAGTTGGCTTCGCGAGTTTATGGCAGTGCGAGACTTCCACATCAGGAATAGATTTCTTCTTAGGTGGAAGGGATGGAAGAACCAATAGCTGCTGACCGGAGCTGTGCTCAGGTCCCTTGGAATATTCCGATTGCGTTACTGGGCCAGGTTGAGATGTACCGGAGTTGTATACCATGACCGATTCCGTTGTAGTGGAGATTGGTGCGACGGAGCGCTGGGAAGGATGGATACACTCTGAGATATCGTGAAGGAATTTCGCTTCCAAGACAGCAGAGCTTTGTTCAAGCGATCTAGGATCGTCTGACGTGATAGTTTGCGTTTGCAAGGAACCGGATCTAAACTTAGTAGGAATGGTTCTAGCCGATGTTGGCAATCCGTGGCCTACGGGCACGGTTTTCGAAATGGTTGATATGTTGAATGGCAATGTTACGCCGAGTGACTTGAGCGGTACTGAGTATAGATTTGTACTGGGAGTAATGTCGTTCCCAGTGCTGGAAGCATTAACCGGAAGAGAATCTTGGCTTTGTGCCGTTATGGTGTGAGACTGTAGCAAATGGAGTTCCTCAGGACGGAGGTTTGTCTTTGAAGAGACTTCAGGCTCTGGCTCATATGGCGGACCATGACGATGTACCTCGCTGGGATGGGGTGCGGGAGCAGCGTCCCGCTGGGTGAGAGTTGCGGTATCCTGAGATTTCAGGATAGCGAGTTCAATGTCACCAAATGAAAATGGATTCGAATTCTGTATCATTGCCAGTTAGATCCTAAGAAGTCTAAATGCAACGCTGTACCGCCTTCGATACGTACCTGTGGGCCGAGTAGGCCGGAGCTCAATGTGTGAGTGACCGGTGCCATGGCGGTGACCGGTGCCGGCTTTGCCGGTTCTACGACGTCCTGTGGACCAGCCGATATCATCAAAGAAACCGGAAAGGCCATTTCATTCGGGTGACCTTGGTATACGGTTGCAAGGCGGTCCTTGGGAGCCATGGTGTATGTGGGCTCAAGAACGTCGAGAGCTCGTTTCATTTTTACATCGATTGCATTTTGGTCAAAACCGAGAGTCAAGGTAGACTGTTCATCGGTGGAGCTAGCTTCTTTTGCTATCCGAATGAACGTCTTTCGGTCTATGGCCAACATACTTTCGTCGCTTGGCTCTGGTATATCTGTTTGAGATACATCATTTGTATCTTGGGTAGTGAATTCTGGGGCGAAGGCGGTTATATCTTCGCCGATTGTGGAGACTATCGAAAGGAATAGCCCGTTTTCTGATTCAACTGTGGAATCAACGTGCGATTGTGGTGTGGAACCGGGGGTAGGACGTGGTTCGTCCGCTGGTGCTGGGGGCAAATCGTCTGATGGATTGCCCAAAGTAGTAAAAGCGGTAAGGGTAAGTGTTTTCCCTCCACCGGGAGTTGCATGGATCTCTCCATCAGGAGTAGTAAAAGCGATAAGGGTGAGTGTTTCCTCTCTATCGGCAGTTGCATGGATATCTCCATCAGGGACGGCAGTAGCTGTCGTTCCTTCGGTAGCTGTGCTACCGTCCAACGGCCTGTAGTAGGCGGCAGTATGGGTGAGGAGTTCGATTGGTGGCAAATCATTTGATTGGAATGGCACGTATAACGTGAGAGTATCCACTCCTTTGGGGATTGCGTCCGCAACCCAGGTTATGTAATCGTCTAGCGATCTTGAGAATTCGCCAGAATATGTTGTCTGGTGGCCGTGACCATTTGCACGATGGCTTTCAAACCAACCGGGTGCCCAAGTATCCGCCGTTTCTTGAGTGCGTTCGGCGGTCAAGGTCAGAGTGGGACCGGGCTCATCACTCGCGACAAAGTCAGAATCAGGCTCTTTGGGATACCTGGGCGTGATCGAGACCGTGTACTCAGTGTACGCAGTGATTAACGGGTTTTCATCCTGTCCCGTATATTTAAGAAAAGCAATATCGGAGGCAGAGATTGGGTCCGGGGTTTCTGTGACCGCGATACGACGGTGGGGAATGGCTTGTGAGAGTGATGGGAGGAAGGGGACAACTCCTAAAAAGGAGAGCCAGAACATTGTGGGCGAGTTATGGAGCAGTACGAATAGGTATAATAAACGCTTTGGATCGATCAGGAATATGAGATAATGGTGATATGGTGAGAACGGTAGAGTTATGAAGGAGTTGGGGTGTGAATGTCGAGATGACAATGGAGAGGGAAGGAGGGAAGGGTCCAGGACACCGATGACGGGGCTGAAATACCCGTTGTCGGGACCTCCGTACCTCCGATTTATGATTAATTTTTGATTCCTGCCATTTTCGACGATGTAGACACTCTGATCGGTGATATGCATGATATAGTCGATTGTTGCACGGGATTGGGGGGAAGAAATGCACGCGAAATGTGTTGAATAACAATTATGCAACATTTTCTGGTGTAACGACGGATCCGGTAACTGTCGGTCCTGTTGGCGAATGGACCGGGCGAGGGACCCCTGGCATACATACTGTGTTCGTTTGTGCCACTCAAACGATTCGATTGACTTCGTGCTTAACTACGACTGTACAGGATAGTCTCGAGGTACTTAGGTAGCCCGATATATAAGTATGCACATTCGCTGCGAACATGATAGCAGAAGCACCTAACTACACGGGGCACGGGGAGCATTCGCCTCACCGCCTTCGTAGCATCTCATCCTTCCATCTCCATATACTCCACTCGATTAGAAGCTCGTCGTCGAACAGGGCACCGCTAGCTGTTTCTTTGCCCTCCTCCACAGCCTCCAATCCAGCTTCGTCGAATCTATTCCACAAATCTCGAATCTCATCCAGGTATGCTACTCTCATCGGGTACGCAATCAATACTCTAGACTCTGGATCCTTGTACAGCCAATTCTTGATGACGTCTGTCAATAGTCCCGGATGCTCGTCCGAGTAGACGGTGTCGGCGGCTAGGATTACATGTGCCTTCGAATTCGATGAGAAATACATCCGCTTATCGGTGTTGATTGATAGTATGGATGGAGACTTCCAATCCAAGGTCCCACAACGAATATTTTCGCCTTTTATTGTTGCGATCTCCTGGTTCAGTTTTCCTGCGACCGTATTAAGGTCGACATTCAACTGGATTCCAGGAATTATAGGTTCTAAATCGGTTAAAATCACCGGCTGCCGCCATATTGTCTCGGCGGATATCCCGACCAGCCCTGTGCCGGCGCCCAACTCGAGAACCGGTAGCACGTCTATATCCTTATCGTTCGATTCGGTTGGGAATGAGATCTTGATGTTGCGGAGAAGACTTGCAAGGGTGTGGGATGAAGCCCATGTTGTGAGTCCTAAGCCCTCCGCGGTGAGGTTGGGCTCTGTGATCTTCACTTCAATTGTATTGCCGTAGTTATCTGTCGGAATAGTGAAGTTCTTAACAGCATACCCGTTGGGCGGGGATGATGTAGCTGGGGAGGTAGAGATCGAAGACGCCATTGCGCAATTTTGGCAAATGTGAGTACTTAATGAATGTGTAACCGTGATCGCGAGATGTGGCCAGCTGAACGAGTCCCGCGAGAGAAAGAAACTTAAATTCCTCGATATGACTAATACCTAGGTGTTTACTCTGTACCGATGGATCTTCGAGAAACTACCGCATGTTCTCTAAATAGTTATCCGTCGGCGCGTGCAATGGAGAGCGAAAAAAAAAGAGAGAGAAAAGAAAACAGACGGGGAAAAAAAATCAAACGGAACCAACACAGAAAGCTAGAAAGAATGTATCGGAGGGAGAGGTCAATCAATACACAGTTATTTTGAAGTCATTTTTCTCTTCTCCTCTTTTTTCGGAACAAAAATAAAGTAAAAATGCCAAGTTCTACCAACCGGCGTGTGATAAAGATTGGGAAATGCGGTATAACTACAATACACTTGATTCCGGATTTAGTGTAATATACAACTTCTTCGGCTCCGCCTTACCAGATTTATATACCTCCTGAACAATAGCCTCAATGGAGGTGACCTTCTTGTAACTCTGTACTAATACTCTGTTCAGCATAAAACTCATATCCTTCACATCCGTAACCCTCACTACTTTTCTTGTACTCCGAGGAAGTAGCACCAGCTGTAGCGCATTGTTTTCCGATGAGTATAGCGCTCTGACGTAGAAGCGTAAGTTCGACAGCATCACTGCTCCAGGGCCGCGGTAAGCTTTCGTGAGACTTGGCTTCGTCGGGTGCGCCATTGGGATAGTTATAGTAACAGATGAAAGCTCGTAATCGAAGGCGGAGTTTTGGTAGACAATTGAGAAGACCAAGTCTTGTTCTTCGGGGAGGATGTTGATCATGCTGGCCTTGGGGTTTGATGCCGGTGCGACTCTGTACTTGAATTCAGGCGGACCCGCGGCCACAAAGATGAAGTCATCACTAGAGTCGCTGCTGGTGAAGTCGATATCTGGGAAATCCGCGGAAGCCGGCGTGAGTATCATCTCAGCAGGGCTGGAGGGTGTGCCGGGCGCGGACAAAAGCACAGGTAGCTCCTCGCAATTATCGTATATTTCGGCTGGGATCAGCCTTTTAAATCGGGGGAGGCCTCCAGATAGTCTGAGTGGTGGGGCAGACGCTCTATCTTCGAAAGTTAGATGCGGACCGCTCACTAGCGCGGTCGGGGGCGCGGGCCGCTTTAAAGTCACAACGGGAAAGTTAGGTGGAAAGCTATGCGATAGCGTAAAAGGTTGTAATTCAACATCATCCGGGACCTCGATTCTCAGCTGCCAACAGGGTTCATTAAGTTGGTACGCCATCAAAGCGGCTGACGGGCACACTTCTGTGAACCAGTCCTCCTGAAGTTGATTCATGCTTGTGGTTTCTGTGTCAAAGAGGTCCTGGACGAACGGTTTGACATTCAATGTTCGAACATCGTCCGTGTTCGGGCTTCCCCAAATAAACAACCGCGCCCTTTCGCCGTCACTATCTTCAGGTGTTCTTGATTGTCTGACTATGGCGATTGGTTTGTTTCTCTTTGGGTCCTCTGGATCCACCACAGTGTAGATTCTTTTGTAGTACACTTGAATGTCAGATACAAATAGATCTCTCGCCGCTGTGAAAGAAAGCTGGTGAGCGGGCTGCGTAAACGTGATTGATTTTAATCCGGTACCTCCGGTACCAGGCGTCGGTTTGGTATAATCGGGCTCGTGATTGAAAAAACCAAGCATCACGCCATTCTCCACAATCTCGTGGCGGATGAGTGTTGGAGTACCTTTAGCGTCGGCCAAAGGTTCGAAAGTTACCCT
This sequence comes from Arthrobotrys sphaeroides, assembly GCA_036971245.1. Taxonomy (NCBI): domain Eukaryota; kingdom Fungi; phylum Ascomycota; class Orbiliomycetes; order Orbiliales; family Orbiliaceae; genus Arthrobotrys; species Arthrobotrys sphaeroides. The sequence goes on along the minus strand of JAJTTW010000013.1, from coordinate 133,787 downwards.
TAAGTCGGGAAACATGGTCACAAGTATTGATCGCATGTAGAAACCATAGCGTGGAACCGGTGGGGGGTACCCTAATTCCGAATTTGGAGTCTCAAGGTACCGATTGAACGCCATTTTAATGGCGTCTCGGACTCTATCTCTCCTTCGATCCACAAGGTTCCCGATACTCAATGCCCCATCCAACAAGGCATCGACCCAATTAGGGTCTATATAGAACATTCTAACTGTCTCTTGAGGGAGGTGTGCTGCGTCTGTGAGAAGATAATTGTGTGGTATCTTGATCAGATAAATTAAATCGCAGAGGAACTTTAAGATGACAACCCAATCGGCTGAGAATGGGGTGTTATGTTCGTCGTATGGAGGGAGGTAGGGTAAGGTTGGATTGGCGTCTGTGCTGCTTGCCACAAGGTATGCGGCATTCAGTAGTTCCTCGTCAAGGAATAGTCCCATCTCTTCGCTATGATAGGAGAGATCTGGAACTTCTGGCGTCTTCGATTTCTGCCAGCGCGACGCCATATTCATGGCACCCATCGACTCGGATAGTTCATTGAGAGCGCTAACGGAAGCACCCATCTCCGTGATCAGGTCTGTTTTGCTCTTCATGTCTATGCCCGAAACCTTGAGAACCTTGAGCTGTGCAGCCGGGGTCGCAATTTGCAGGATTAACTTGCGGGTCCGGCTTAACGCTGAGGAGTATGCATGGTCCGCCATGGCTAGAGTCTTTCCCAAATTCCATGCCGCGGAGTAGGTTACATCCATGATTCCTAATTTCTGGTCGAGTATCAGAAGCGACGACCCTGAGGTCGAGCAGAGGTCCCAGTCGTACTTTGGGACGGCGGTTGGAGTTAGAGGGCTTCGGTTGAATGCGACAGTGTTCTCTCCGGTTTGAACCCGGTATCGAATCATCGAGTAACCGTCTTTCATCCGTTCTAAAAGTCGGTTCTGGATATCATTTTCGTCCGTGGCGCTTGGAGGCGGCATGAGAGGGCGCAACATCCCGCAAGAGTTTCCAACCCTCTCAAAAGCATCCGCGATATTCAAGGAATTGGCTGGAAGACACATATATGTCCAGCTATACAGCGAGATCATGGCGACCCGCTTGCTCTTCGAAGGGTCCGAAGAGGGAGGTACTGGGAATGGAGATAAATCCTCTACTTCCTCCAATGAAACTATGTGAACAAAAACTTGAGTTGGCGCGGTTATGGCGAGGGGTCCTGCCCGGTGGGAGACTACAATGCCGAATTCTCTGTCGAGGATCTCGTCATCGTCGTATGCATCTGCATCCGCCATTCCTTGGGTGTTCAATCGACGTACATGGGCAAGATATTTGTACCGCGATATATCTGTTTCAGTAGAGATCGCGGGATTGCCGTGCTTGTCGTAAGTCGAGAAGAGCTCGTTAAATAAATTTGGCTTGAGGAATATGACTTTGGTAGTTGTTTCTGTTGCATCTGTGATAGTAGTGAATGGCCGGGCGACTTGCTCTTTATCAATCTTTAAAATATCGTCCAGGGGCATTTCGAAGCCCATAGTCTCGTTTGGCGCTACGTTATCTCTGATGGTCGTGTCCTTGAAGAACGAATTGTCTCCTTTAAGCTCAGCATCAGAGAGCGCAAGCTCGTCTTTGGTGAACACGAGGCAGGCAATCCACGGGACCGTATTGAGTGTATCTTTTATGTCCATTTCATCGGTTGGTTTCTTAAACCGCACCTGCCGCTCCCACGGTAAGGTCGCATCGTTTGTAACCAGGTGAGGAAGCACTTCGGGCCTTGCAGCATGCCCTTGGGGCGGGAAGACAGAGTAGATTCCATCGTTTGGGAGTGCAAACTTGGGACCCAAAGCTGTGAACTTTTGGCTCGTAGTGCGAGTTATCGTTGCAGGGTCATTTTTAATCTCAGCGATAGTTTGGGTTATCTGGACTACATGAGGACCTGCTTTGACGCCAGGATTGTCGCTCGAGTATAGCTGCGCATATCCTGAAGGTAGGGGATCTTTTTTGGGCACTTCATCGTCTGCGGTAGTTCTCAATTGCTTCAAAAGTTGTCTACCATGGCGCAGCGCCAGGTACCGGCGCGAGGAGACCGGCTTGCAATGACGACGAGGAGGAGCGCCCATTTTGCGAGTGACGTATATAGAATGCCTCGCAAGCCCGCGAAAATTAAATTTCAAATATATATGTCAGGAGCTAATCGAATGTTAACTCAAGAGCTATCATTGTAAAGGATTGCCTGACCACAGGTTCTTTGGATAGCTTGGACGTACCAATTGAAGACAGCCAGGCTGTGGTATTTGACCTCTCGAGAGACTTTACTTGTGTTGGGAAACGCAACTTGGAGGACGTTAGACTTGTTCACTCGGATCTTGGAATCTACATACATAGCTCGTGAGAACTATGACGGGGCTGCCCTTAACCCCTAATAGGGCGACCTCGATTCGCTCCTATCCGACGGTTTCTAGTATTCAAAAAAATACCGACCTGGTGACGCGACGCCTTCCTGCATGTAGAACTTGAAGCTCCCCGGCCGCCAACGCAATTATTGCAGCAGAGTTGATTTCCATTCAGCCGTACCGGCCATGCATGTGAGTCTCGAAAACCCCATGCATTTTCTACTGCATATGCTCATGCATCCTGTACGGGCTGGGGCCCTGGCGGCAACCTCTTATCTAACTCGTTTTTCTCTCTGATTCATGGGTCATTCCGAATTGATCGATGGCATCCTATATCATGCAGCCTTGTAAGAAGATACTTACTTTCAGTTCTCCGATAGATTGATGCATGCATGTGCATGAACTGATTGCTCTTGAAACCAACTGTGGAGAAAGGAGCGAGGAGCTACAGATCGTGGAAGGTCTAGCCAGCCTTCGTTCTTAAGTTCCCTCAGCTCTGCTGCCCGTCCTTTAGGGCTGAGAGTTCTAGAAACGGCAAGCGGCTCGATCGCGCTCGGAAAACCTCATTTATGTCCGGTTTACGTGATCGAAGGGATACGATGCATAGTGGGGTGCAAGCAGAGATACCGAATGCACTGCTTGAGCCGTGCTAGCTTGATTACGGGATATTCACTGAGAAATGTAGTCGCACATGGGCTACGACCGATCGATTGCGTGGCCCTTGATTTCATGAAGTCAATGTTGGCAAGTTTATCGAAACCGTTGAGCGCATTCCCATGATCAGTGGCATGGCCGACCTTCCTCTACATTTGTGGGCTGAACTTAGGCTGCCTCACTCTGCGCGCTATCGACGGCCCGACGCTTCGACCAATCAACTGAGCTTCGGCGCGCCTCATAGAGCGGGATGACAACAGCACTGACTCTGTGCAGCTGGAGTATCGCGTTCGGAGCTACTTTCGGATAGCTGAGATATCTAGATCCTTTCGCAGCTGACTGTGCCTCCTGATCAAAAAGTTATGATCTAGAGGCGTCTGTATACGTAGGTATCTGCGATCGGGTTTGGCGGGGTAGTATTTAACCCCTCCTTGTGGAGGTATCTCCAAGTCCCCTAAAGTAGTCCGGAAGACCATCATCTTGAACTATATCTCTTTGAATTCTCAGACGATTCTTGATTATATTTGTGATTTGCTATCAGATTTCGAATTCTATCACCTCTATCAGATTCAGAATGGCTTCCGCTTCTAACCCCATCACAGGTGTCGTCAACCCTTTCAATCAGAAGGAGACCCTCCTCTACTACATAACACCCAAACGTCAGCTTGCCCTCGAGAGATGGCCTTTGGATCCCGCCGCGGCTAGTAACCGTAGGTTCCATAATGATAATGGCACGATAAATGGCCGCTTCGCGGCTCCCGGTGTCCTTGCTTCCGTGATTCGCCAGGGAGTGGTAAGTTTCGTCCTCGAGATAGCTCCAACGGATCTTTCGTAGTGCAGCCGATGTGAGTTTGAGGCATGTAAGTCGATTTCTAATGAACTATTCGACGTTATAGATTACGGTATACGGATTCCTTCCTGTCGACCCGGCCGATACCGTTTCCGCCGTTTCCACCGATGTCGCGACTGCGGCCGGCTCAGCCGTTCAATATAACTATGTTGCTCAGCTGAGTCCTATCGTCAACCCCGTTAAATCTGGGGAAGATATGCAAACGAGTTTGTTCGGCCTCGCTGCTGCAGATGACGGCGATACAACCACTTGGATTTATTTCACGAAGCTACCGTAAGTTGACATTATCAAGTTTTATATTCAATGGGGGGTTTCCTAGACCAGTTTCTGACGATGCATCGATGGAGGTAACAGGGCGCCAGGAGCCGATCCGGTCATCTACGAGAGTACCATCAGCGTGGACTCTCCGATGGTCAACCCTCTAAACAGAGATTTGCAACCTCTCGTCAACTCGAAGTTGGCTATTCTCAAGTATCCTGAATCCGACGACCGCATCCTGTTCTACCAGGACAATGACAACGACAGCAAGATCTACTACTATTACCCAAATCGGGACGAAGATAGCCGTTAGTTGGCCATTTACAATTTCTAGTATATTTTTTCCCTTGGCGCTTAAACTAATGCGATGGCTACAGCGAAATCGATACCTCGTTCTGCTGCGTTCCCAGGGACTCCAATGGCGGTTACAACAAGCGGATTTGGCGATAGCCTCGTCACGTACCTCTACTTCGCAGATTCGAACAAGGATCTGGTGGTTGCTGTTAGGAGAGGGGGTATTGACGGCAAATGGGAGACGCAGCCACTGCTTGTTCCCAAGTCTAAGAAGGTCAATGTGAACTCGCAGTTGGTCGTCACTAGCGATCCCAAGCATAACCACGTCTTCTACATCGAAACGGGAGGGCGTTCCTATACGGAACTTGTCCACCCGCTCAAGTAGAGCGTGTCCATGGGAGTCAATGAAGTTGTTGGTTTAAGGGTGTACTCGGGCTGTTGGTTAGTAGGATCGGAATAGAACCGTCTATGTCGGTATTAGGAAACCTATTGTCGATAACCACTGCGGGGGGCAGTTGTCAGTTCAAATTCAATAATAATAAAATATCTAAATCGAGAAAGCCTTTAAGAAAAATGTAAGCTCGGTCTCATGACTAGGAAGCGATGCCGCAGAAGCGGGGTACGAAAATCGGGCAGCTATTGGCTGTACGTATAGTTTCGAAGTCCTACATTGAGAATATTTTTCGGATCTTTGACCTGTTCCATGGCTCAATGCAAGCTGCTATCGCAGAGTTCCGGAAGGGAGATTTCAGCACCCGGTCTTCGTTGCTTTTTTTATCACTTGCCTTATCCTTAATCGATCGATCGAGACGAGCCGAAACTCATTGACGTGCTATACTGCGGCTGAAATATCATATGAGTATAATAAATGGAGAACGCGAACGGCACGCAGCTGGTCAACTGCTGAACGCCATCTGCGAGGTCGCACTCGGAGCTTCTCAAGCAATGATTGGTCGTATCGCATCGGTGGTCGGGATCAAATCCCTGCCAATTCGCTCTTTCCTGCAGGGTTCAGAAAGCTTGAACGGGTCGACGTTCAGCCGTTTACAGGGCCCTCCTTGAGCGGGGCCTCCGCTGTGCTCGCTTTCGACTTGGCCGCGCCCTATGGGGATGCGAGAGTGACCTTTCTCGCCGACGGCAGTGTCGAACCAGACCTAGACTCCTTGAACCCGGTACCCCACTGTTAGTTTGCTGCATGCTGCACAATTTAATGATCTATAGAATCTGCATTAGTATTCTTACCCTGTTCGAGTACTCTGTGCTTTCGAGAGTACTTGCACAAGAGTGCTGGTACCTAGGCCTTCATGCGAGCGTGGTGTACCCACCATTGCACTCCAGCTGCATCGATTTCCCGCCATTGCTGAATTGTCGCTCAGATGAGGGGATATAGCTCATGCGAGGAGGCACTCCCAACCTTTTGATGAAGTGGTAGCTTTGTCGAAAATTTCTGGAATTTCCAACGGTTGCAAGTTTGTCGGATTGCCGCTGGATCCAGTGCCTACGCCTCGAGCTCGCTGCGATTAGCCTGGACTTCAGTCTCCACCCTCTGCGTACTGTCTCTATCACACTGGAAGTATATGCTTCGCGCACAGAGCGTAGACCGTCGACTCTGGCCTCGGTATTCTACAAGAAATTTTTATTTTTATTTTTTTAATTTTATGAAATTTAATTATATTCATCACTTGTCAAAATGGCGGATCCGAAGAACCTTCTTATTCCCATGAAATTGGATGCTTTCGTCTTCAATCAGGCGGTCTGCAATGGCGGGCCAAAGGATGCGAAAATCGCACCAATCGTCCAGCCCAACTATACCTCGCTCCGACTCAACGACTATCTAGTAGAGCCGGATATCTTGGACCACACGGATTTACACAATGCATCGCCGTCAGATAGAAACTCTCGGTATACAGATCTAGGAACCAATCTACCTCGGACAAACAGATTGGGAGTCTATCTGCATTGGCTTCTGCCGCGGCCGTACCGAGGAGGCACGGCTGCAACGGACTCCCGCAAGCAACCCGAAAGCGCACTCCATAAAAAGGGTATCCGGATCCAAGATGACAACAATAAACAACAGGATGTGAGCGCGCCCCAGTTCCCAGCGGTACCTAATCGCTGGCTGGTAATTCGCAAACTCGATCCCAAGGCGAGCACGACAGTTCCCGCAAATACCTCCATTTCACCCGTCCAAGCGTGGGTCATTGAAAGCGACCGGCTTCATAACATTGACAATCTGGGCGCCAACGTGGATCTCCAGGTTGATGTCGCTCCCTTCATTACCTCATTTTTACGGGAAAAACAGGGTAGCGAAGATATACGCCTGGACGAACAGGCTGAGGTCTTCATTGGTTATCGGGAGGATGCGTCAACTTGGAAGGAGACCTACGGCGCGAAGGCACGGGTTGGTTTAACAGTCGCCAGCAGTTCGAACCAACTTTTCCCAGACCTTCAATACCACTGTTCAAATGTGTTCTCGATGGTAGACACTTTTGACTATACCGAGAGTGGGACTAAGAAATCATTGGTATCGGCCAAAGCTGACTATTATGTCATCGGTTGGAAGGCTGAGTCCAAGGATGATATTCTCTTCTCAAATCCGTCTCATGCTATCAGCAGACAGGACAGGCTATCGGCCTTGAATATGCAACTCAATGACCAAGACAAGGCCACGGGAAATATCTCCGATTGGCTTAAGTCTATGGACTCCTCCCGGGCGCTCTGCCATGGCGCTATGTATGACGTCGAATGGAACAGCACTTCCCTTCCCACAACGGTTCTTGCGAACAAATTCTCACAGAAACTTAACGACGATATGCCAATTGCGATTGGAACGACACCGACAGATTCGATATTGGCGTATGTTAACGCGCATCACCAACCAGAAGGCTCTCTGGCGGACAATCTCAATACATTGGCCCCATTACTACGGGCGCAGGACGATGCCGTGGATGCGCTCATAGCCGCCGCGGACGAAGTTCAAAGCCATAACTTCGCCCACTTTGATGGCGGGTCTCAATTCACATTTTCGGCTGCGGACGGGGGTCAAAAGGATGCAGCTAAACCACCGTCGGAGCTGGATAAGCAGTATATGCGAGAATTGAACTCTGCTCAAAGACTGTTGGATGCAATTTTGAGACGAATCCAACAACTGAGGTGGGATTTATTTTCAGTCTGGTGGAAGTTCATTTCGGACCATGACAATCTCAATGGTAGGAGGGATGATGCGTACCGCGGAGAGGTTGCAGACATTACCGATTTGCTCACCGCCTTGGTGAGTGCTCGGGATAATGTGGTCCGCCTGATAAACGGCTGGCTCGGTCTCCCAGTTCAATCGCTGGATCATTCATCACGCATATCGGATCCAGAATTCGATGTCGAAGCCCGATTCTCCGTGAAGCCAAAGCAGGGCACCTTGACCCGCTTTTCGCAACAAAGAGATCCAACTCTTCTAATTGGCGGAGTCGGTTCTGGCTGGCCCCGTGATTTTCAAGATAAGCTGGTTGCTCGACTGGATAGCCAAACAATCAATGGAGACAATACTCCAAGCGTTGGAAAACAATATGGTCTGGATTGCCTCCCATCCGACGTTAGGGGTAGCGGTTCTGCAGTTGTGAAAGAATTCCTACTGCTATCTCAGAAAACCTCATTCGAAGAGAGCCCTGCAGGACAATATTTCCCACTGTATCACGATGGACAAGCTTTAGGCCAAGCGGGTCCGAATAACCCCTGGCGAGATCGGTGGGCGTCCACACAGCCATGGTTTCCACTGTATGTTGAGTGGGAGGCGGAGTATACACATATTTCCTTCGGATCCTGGGATATCATGGAACGACCGAGCAGGTTCCCGCCCCCGGATAATAAGTATACATACGGTCTCACCGTGGATGTTCGAGACAGATTCAAGGATGACATTCGGCTGGTATCCGGTCGAAACTTGATCCTACCGCAGCCAAGCTTCAATCTCAAAGCCCAGATCGAGCAACTATTCAGCAGTGTACCCCCAACCGAGCTGGATAAGTATCTGGACAAAGACAAGCGCGAGGAGCTAAAGAAGAACCTGGATAAAATGGCATATTTATCTTGCCCCCTAGAGGGGCTTACCAACCACCTTGCTACAGTCTACAGTGGTAATCACGTCAAGCCGCTAGTCCGCCAACCTGGTGTTGCTCCAATGCCACTCAAGGACGCACGGGACGCCGCTGTCAGGATAGGCCTCACGATGAGGAACCTTGGCCTGATCGATAAGGAATCCGATCCTACGCCTTATGGTCCAAACGGTAGTCTTCTAGACCTTCAAGTTCCAGCCTTTAAGCCAGTTACGCATGGGCAGCTACGGTTTAGGAAGATCAACGTCATAGACAAGTTCGGTCAGGCAATCCATGCGATTGATCCGAAGGCAAGAGAAGGGAGTTTACCCGTATATCCATGTGTCAGCGAGTTCTACGCTCCTCAAGCTATTTCACGATCAAATAACCTCCCAAATGTGGTGGATCCATCCAGATCCGACCAGCCGGGACATTGCGAATTCATCCAGCTCCCGCCATACATCAACCAACCGGCCCGTCTAAATTGCACATTTGTGATGCACGACGAGAAGAAAGAAGCGGGGTCCTACTGGAGGCCTTCCCTCGAGTGGGAGAACCCAATCTGGGGCTGGGTGGTGGTTAATTACGTAGACCAGGGACTACAACTCTACCAACCCGATGGTACATTCTATCGAGAGGTACGAGTAACCCAGGGTACTAACGGCTCCACGAAATGGCTACCGTTTGATCATCCGCCGCCGACGGTGGGAGGGCAGAAATCTCAGTTAGACAGACTCATCGACGAGTTAATGAGCGAGGATCAGATATATTTGCTCGCTTTCGTCGATATGATCACTGATGCACTGGATAGGACGACCGTGCCGCCTAGTTCCTATGGTCAGTTCGTCAATGCCCTGGTTGGACGCCCACTGGCGTTAGTTAACATGGGCTGGTCACTTGAGCTCGCAGCTGCTCCGAAGAAGACGCAGTCCACGTTGAGCAATCAGAAGAATTTGACCAATCCGTGGGGCTTACTTCCGGATCCTCAGAACCTCCACGTGTACAACTTTCCTATCAAATTCGGTGACAGAGGTCGTGCCAACGACGGCCTTATCGGCTACTTCAATTCTCTTGATCAGTTCACTCGACGGCCGGAGGATGATTTGCAACTTAAAAAGATCTACACTTATTTCCAAAAGAATCCTCCTGAAGACCCGAACAAGAAGAGTCCAATCACGATCATCAACAACGAGAACTATCCACACTTCAAATGCTGGTGGCTCGATCTCAACGGCAAGAACTCTGGCTATCTCGATATAGACGGGCACATAGAGTTCGAGAGGCAAAGAAACAAGAAACTTCAAGTCTACGGGGCCCTTATGGACCCCTTCCTTCCTGTGACCGCCTACACAAGCCTCCTTCCAGTTCAGAGTCTGAAACTTCCAACCTGGACGTGGGAATCTGCTCTCAAGAAAATGACGGGGTTCTTCCACGCGGGCCCTATCATATTGGATTCTGATATCCCTGAGTTCATTCCTGAGAAGAAGTTGAAAAGCGATCAGGATCGATATCTTAAGGGTGACCCTGTTGCGGCTACTTCGACGAAGATTCCGGCTCTTCCAGTCGCTGATTGGGCTTGGCTTCAGCCGTATACGGAGGGGTATATGGCTTTGGATATCAACAAAGAACAGGTAAAGTTGAATCTCGATCGGGGGCCCAAGACTGCGATAGAGGGTTATCTGCAAATGCGGGCGCCTATTGTGGAGGATAAGCAACCGACTGAAAAGACTTAAAGAATGCTTGCAATTGGAGAACCTCAGTTTCTTTCTTTCTTTTTTTTTTTTTCTTTTTTCCTTTTTTTAAATATATGCCCTATAGGTAGGCCGCTCCTAGTATATATCACATTTCATGCATGTTTTTGGTTTTACAACGTTTTTAGGGCCAATTGGAGAATATCTTCAGATGCTTCTGCTGAGTTAGAGTCGGTTGGCCTGTGATAGGGAGGACTAAAATCCCGTGTTCTAAGTCCTAGCTAGATTGCAAATCTCTACAGCCCTGCAGGGCAGCTTCTCCTGGTGTATGACGTGATATATCGGTACTCGGATTCGGATTCGAAATTTCTCGAACGAAACGCCGTCCTCAGCTAGGCTTGCATAATCCCAGGATTTCCTTTTTCCATGATAGGGCATGAGAAAAAGAAAGAAATATAGCGGCACGGGTTGGACTATCCGGAGAGGCTGGGTGTAATTGATACCAATCGCAAGCCATATTCTCCGACCCACTCTTCTAGTGCCGGGGTACCTGTTGAAAGGTATCGGTACTTCTAAGATGAAGCTATAGCTACAGGGCTTAATTGAGCTGTTCATGTGACATAAAAATAAAGTATGCACATGCGTAAGATGTCTTGCGATTGGTGGGGATACAGCTAGCTACGCAACTTATCGGTATACCTAGGCGCTCGCACTCCTCGCAAGATAATAAAAATATCATCCATGTCGGATAGTACAGTACCCTTTGACGGAATTTATGGTGAAGCATTCAACCTTCGGCTCATTTATTGCGTCTCGGATCAAGCTAGCACGGGGGAGGAGTTGGGTGGTTGTCGACTAAATTTAAACCATAGTATCTGGTCTTGATTGATCAAGACCACTATCCGTGAGGCTTATGGTCTTGCTGTGAAATCCAATCGTGCCCCGCAGAAACTTGATCTCATCTTGTAAAAGGGTCGAAGAAACACTTTATATATACTTCATTATAAACAATCTTTTGAGGGTCTGGGCGTCCGTCGCGCGGGGTACTGCCATATTTTTACTATCTATTTCTCCCCTAGTTACGTACGTAGTTTCGCTTGATCGATTTAAACTACACATTATGTTCTAATTCTGACAGTTTCCGTGTTTTACAATTACAATCACCAGGGAGACGCCGTCGATCGTTGTGAGTCATGGACAGTAAAACGTCCGCATAAATAACCGAATCCCGTATGCACTGTAGGTACGTGTGGCTCACAATCACCCGTAACCATAACCACGATGTACCATAGATCCACTTTCAATCCCACACCGAATTAAAGATTTTCTCGCCATGGACAAGAAGGAAACTTCCGGAAATGAGCAGTCGTCGGGAGGAGAGTATGCTGCAATACCTGCATCGAAAGGCGAAGATTCCACGGAGTAGCATAGCTCTACTAGCCAACGGTAAGTCACTACGCCCCACGACCCAACAGAGCTATGCTTACCTATATTTTGCTGATTCAGGGCGTCCCAAAAACCCAGCTCTCAAGATGGAGGAGCCAGAGAGCCCTCTGGACAGCCCAAGAAATATGGGATAACCGAATTTCTCTATGAGATGAACATGGGAGTGCGGATTCCCGTTTATCGTGGAGCCAGCCTAGAGCCTCCTCGTAGCCTCAGCCCCAGTGCGCTATCGGATCCAGGCCCGGAAATGATGGTGTTTCTGGAAAAGGAGATGGAAAAACGTCTCGCGATATCCCGAAGAAATGCACAGTTAAACCGACGACCTTCGCAAAAACCGATATGATCAACTCAACTTCTTATATTTGTCAAATAGCTGGAAGTAGAGGAGGCTATTTGTCGCCGGATTGCCATTGGGGCACACATGCTAAGTATGCACCCAAAGTTTACTAATTGAAATAGTTTCTCAAGGCAAGATTCCTACGCCAATGGGGGAAGCAAAGTTTAGAAAAATTATAGACATTCTGCCTTTCATATTAGCAACGTCGAGGTTCGAAAGCCAATACTATGAAGTCTGGACGATTACTGTTGAAAGCTAAAGACTTCTCATTGATTTGTTGGATTTTGGACCTATCCCGCATGCCTATAAGTCAACCCGCAACGCCTGCAAATCACGATATATATATAGCCCGGATTAATATCGGCTTCGAGTTTCCTCTCAATTTTTATATTAACTATATTAATATGCGACGAAGCTCTCGAAATGCATTAAATGTACTGTTGGTTTCGTAATTCGCCCACAAGAACCGTATCAGTATCAATGCCGGCATGCCGGCAGTCTGAAAAGTCAACTACTGTTGCATTTTGAGGGTGTTCCAGTCAACCGAACGAGCCGTGAATTAACTGCAGCCAACTGCGGTTATTGTGATCAACCGTATACTCCGCTTTGGTATAGGCAGCCGATGAGTGAAGCCCTTGGCATTGCATCTGCATGCAGGGTATACTGGTAATTTCTTTTTGGGTGTTCAGCTCTCAGGGCTGAACCTGCAGGGATTAATCCGAGTGCGACGACCTACACCTGCATACGCATATGCAAATGCATCCCCAGGCTTCACCGTCCAGAGCTGATATCGTATCGATAACTGTTCCGATCGATAGCCCTGGCCGGCTGTCGCTGTGATGCTTCCGAGATGTTCTCCATGTCCTTTGGTGGCTGGACCCTTTACCCACGGCCTGGTGACCTGAGGTGGTTAGGAGGATTTATGCACCATGCAGGCCCTAACGCCGCTGCCAATTCTGTGGTTTGGAAGTATTATTATACTGCTTTTCCGAGGGCGTAAGGAGCAACGGAGGTCTGCTGGTGGTTGCATAGTATCGTCTTGCCAAACCTTTACTAGCTAGTTCCTAGACTTTGTCTTACCCCTTCGTACCCGTTCTCTGCGGTCCACGGGATTCTCAATCTATAGGAATACTTCATTATTTTGAGCCTATAGGCTCACTCGTTGAAAGACTTGGACTGTTATTTGGCGAGCAGTGCTGCGACAATCAATTGCGTAAACGTTAATTGGAATTGCAACAAATGCTCTACGCGGCATTGGTAACACTCGTTCACGAAATATTATAACGGGCTATTCAATTGCAATTAATTAATTGTCAGTATCTATCACTATATTATGATCGACTGGTCGCACAGATATATAGACTAACCCGGTGATACCAGATTCTAACGTTCAAGTTAGACCCCGAGCAACATTGTCTACAGCCCTCCTAGGATCCTGTGCCCCTGCGGACATCATGGACATCGAATTGGACAAGAGAGGCGACTTTCGGGTCCACTCCTTCCACCTCAATATTAACGAAGGAGACTCCGCGATCCACATTCTAGTCCAAAGAACAACAGATGGAACTGACACGGAAAACCTCATAAGAAGTTCCATCTTGATCGACGGCGGTCGGAACGCTTACACCGGTGCGATACCAGCTTGTTTGGAAACCATAAAGAGTTGTAATTACTACGGAGAAAATACCGGAATCCCTTACTTTGACGCCATCGTCATTACGCACTGGGATGGCGATCACTACCAAGGGGTCATTCGTGCTCTGCATAACGATATCGTAAGCAAAGTGCGGGAGTACGCTAAGGTAAACCTGGTACAAACGAACAAGGGGTTGCAAGCGGCCTTCGATAACCGTCAGATCACATCAAGTCTCTTACGATATGATAAGAATGGACCGACAACAAATATCTACATACCCTACTTTGCTATACTACCGACGACGGTGAAAGATAGAGATAATAGGAACGTTGGTAGTCTCCCCGCTGCTAACACCAAGGGCGTAACAAGCGAGAGACCGAGCGGCAGTTGGTTCCTCGATGGGGCTTTCCGTAGCGGATCCATGACAACCATCAGGCAGAGGGTCGAAGTAACGGGGGTCCCTGTGCTTGGAAGTAAAAAGAAGAACCGTCTCACGGCCGATTTCCCGATAGGCATCGTGACCTCGGGGAGAGATCTAGTCGGAAAGGACTTTTTCACGAACAAGAACGTATTCGTTCGCAGAACAGACATTAAGTCACCAAAGGACGTGTTCGGGGCGTTGAAGTCCGTCAACCAGACTCGACCAGTTATGGTCTGCGTGGCTGCGGACAGCATTTTCTGCGATGACGCTGGCTGGGGGAAACTTGAGGCTATGAAATGGCATTCTAATCTACCGACCTACGGTGGAAGCGGTGACGACCCTAGCCTATATCTAATGACTCCGAGCACGAGTTCGTCGTACCATCAGTCAAGATTGAATAACCCCATAGCAAAAATTATGAATGCGACGTCAAAGGGAGAAATTTCAGCACAGCTTGTTGAAGGCAGAACGACTGGGAACAATCAATCCTCGATCGTCTGTATGATCCTTCAGGTCAGAGAAGACGGCAAGGAGCTGGTAACTCACTATCTTGCGGGCGATGTTGGAGACCAGGTAGAGGAACACTTGCTTAGATGGTCGACGATTCCGAGTGAGCTTAAGGATGGGACGGAAGTTCGGATTCCGATTAAAGTTTCCTGCCATAAGCTCTCCCACCACGGTATTTGCACAACCACACCCTAACATACATGCATACATATGCGGCGATATTAACTGGAGCAATAGGATCAAAGTTCTCGACGCCCGTAAACATGCTATTTGCGTTCGACCCTCTGCATATAATCGGGCCTAATGGGCTCCGTAAAGGCCATAACCACGTTTGTAAGTTGAGCGGGCCAGTCTAGATGTGACAACTTCCGCTCATTCGTCAACATTCGTCTTGCTAACATGGGACCACACGTCTCTAATCTCGTAGCCTGGGATATTTTGATGCTTATATTTCTCTGGCACGTCTGGACCAACAGAAGGGAGAAAGATGAAGACACCGATACAGGCCTAGCAAAACTGTATTGCACCAACCTCCCCATTTACCTCGTCGCCTATGACCTTTATGACCGCGATAAAAAAAAAACCTTACAAAAGCAGAGTTACGTCAAACCAGGATCACTCATGTCCATACAGCCCGACAACAAGGATTGGAGGCGCGGAGAGGAGTTCCGGGTCATCCTCGACATGTTCTACAAGGAAATCAGGTCTGGAAACGATCCCAAATCATACCTGAAGCTAGCTGAACCGTTAAAGATTTGTTCATTCTTGAGCCGTCACTGGGAAAGATACTCCGCTATCGAAGCTACTGATTATTACACATTGAATAGCAAGTGGACCAAGAAAATAGCCAATGGGATAGCGACGGCGAAAGGCCAGGGTGTTCGGGCAATTGTCGTATGCCAGGGGCCTGGGGGAGGATCTACCGAGAATGATGGGATCCAGGAGGTACGGCCGATTTTGGGGGAAAGCTTAGCGACATCAACAAGCCTGAAAGACCTGATGGAAGATATTGAGGATAAAGAGGAGGGTATTGACAATATTCGAACCCCCGTTAAAGCTCAGTCCTCGATTTCGAAAGACCGAATCAGGTTTCTTGGCTCAAAACCATTGAACGACCGCACAAGTAACGATATAACCACCGATAACTTTAGGCTAGACCCGATGGGCCCTTATACAAACCCAACGGTTGGGAAGCTTTTAGAGATGCAACAGAGTAGCGATCCTGAGGATGCTGAAGAGACCCTCGCCCTCAGCAAAAATAACGGGGCCCTAAACAGCGATAACGCATCCAACTCCCTCCATTCATCTTCCGTCGGCAAGGGCGCGGTTTTTCGGGTAGGTCTCGACGAAGACCTATGCTACTTTCTCGCTTCAGATGCTCTTATTCTGAAAGATATTGCAAATAAGACGACTACGGTGACAGGGAGTTACCTCGATTTATTCCTTGGGAAACTTGGAACTGGCGCGATCGTGTTCCCGAATAAACTCGACGTGGCATCGGCATGGATGGAAGTCGATGGCTCAGACGAGCTATACCTATGGCTCATGACAGTTTTTGGAAGCTTCACTGATGAAAAAAATTATAAGTTGAAGGGCAGAGTGAGCAAAACTGACATTGTTGCCTTCAACTTCACAACACAGCTCTCTGCTGCCTTCACGAATAAGGGGGATCCATCTGCCAAAATCCCAGCTTGTCAAGTGCCTTTGACGTTCTCCTCTGAATACAATTCATATGCATTCACCGATGGCAACAATAGACTGCCTGATTGGCTACGCCTCCCATCAGACAAGACGGATGCCACTAGCACCGATTTTATCGGGCCGGGTCAGATGCTTATACTGAGCTTGGGTCCCTCCGCTGTGAATGACATGAAAGATAAGGCTTTCAGCCTCAAAGATATCGTGCAATTGCTCGATATCAAAGTCTCAAAGACTGCAGAAAAACTTCTCGCGGTTTCGGACAAGGTCGCCTTCAATTTGGATGCTAGTCAAGGGTCCAAGAATACGCTGTGGTTCCTCCCGGATACATTTTATACTACGACCTTGCGGTTATCTTTCGTTCCCACTGGTGAGACGAAGGGGTTTTTGGATAAAATCCTCGATACACTCAATGACGTTACTGGAGCGAAGGTCGGTACTCTTGAGATTTCGAATATCAAGTTAGTTGGGAAAAAGGTCTGGAAACGACAAGGGCTACGTACCCACGAATTCGACTTCAAGTCAGAGTCCGAGTTAATCCTCCTGGCAACAGTAAAAATCAATAGCGCTGTGCAAGGAAAGCCAAAGTCGTTGGTTTTCGATGCTGCGATAGCCCTTGAACAGAAGGCTACGACTTTCGTTGTGACCCTGGACCCCAATAATCAGGGCATGAGCATTCCAGACCTCCTGGATTTCCTAGTCTCAATGCTCCCAGTATCCGCCGATATTTCACCATCAAACTTTCTCCCCGGCGCCCTCGATGCCGTCAAACTTCGCAGGTTTATGTTTACCTCCAGGGAGAGAGGGACTTCTAAACACTTTGGTGTGGAATTTCAAATCGGCTGGGCGGCTGTGACGCTGCAGTGTTCTGTAAGGGTAGATATATCCAAAGGCAGCGTTTCACCAGTCTTCTTCGGAGGCTTGCAACCGAAGGATCACCCGTCGCAGTTAGAGCCATGGTTCTCATTCGTCCCTTTTACACCATCCTACGAGAGCTGGCTCGCCTCACCAGCTATCCCTACTACCAGCAGTAACCTACACATAACGGACGTTGGATCTGAGGTTGGAGATACTAAATCCCTGTACAAAGAGATAGCGGGGATAGATCTGCCTATCGCTCCTGTCAACCTTGAATTAGTTGGACTTGAGTTCTTTGCTTCAAAGGACGTCTTGAGTTTCTCGGGGACGGTTACAAGCCCTCCACCGAAGGAGGGTCAGAAGGTTCCCCGACTTCGACTTGGCGCTTGCACTTTGGATGCTAAGTACAGTATTTCCCGAAAGGAGCTGGATGACTTTAGATTCATCACGACCGTGGTTCTTTCATCTCCAAGCGGTGATCGATCCGCAAACTTTGGCCTCGAGCTTGAAATGCAAGATGGTGGCTGGCTCATTCAGGGATATATCAACGGCTTGACCGGAGATCTCCTGTACAGCCTCTTCGATGACGATTGTAACACTGAAATCGCGAATTTCTTGAAAAACATAGTCTTCAGCGTCAACCTATCATACTTTTACGGCGCGGAAGGTCAAGGCTCACATTTTGCCATTGCGGGGGAGCTGGGTATCGGAGAGTTTAGTTTGGCGTATAGTTACATTCACAATGGTGAAAACTCGGTGGATCCGAATACACCCCGATGGAGTTTCGACGCAAGTCTTTCTGTGACGTCGGATACTTGCACTCTAAGATCAATCATCGGTTCTCTCATCGGTAAAGACCTGGCGGACGGTCTTCCGGGCTTTCTGGGAGATATCGTGATACTTCCAAGCGGGAAGACGGAGCTCACTTCCCTCCGAATCGTGAAAAGACAGAAATACCTCGTGCTCGCTCTGAGACTTCACCTCGCCGACGGTGCTTCAGTACACTTTTATCAGATCCAGGCGAATAAGACTGGTCCCACGGATAAGAATACCTACGATGCGAAACGGATCGTGCTGTTTTCGCTTGAAAGTCTACCGAAGATTCCGGATATCCCGCTAATTGGAGAACTACCGCAGCCCTTCGATGCTCTTGATTTCAGCTGGGTTAGCAGCTCCGGCAGCTCAGAAGGGTTTACTAGAGCAGAGGTTGATGAACTTAAACTCGCATTGAAAGTGGGCGAGAAGCCTCCGGGCTACAAAGATAACGTCAAACCAGCCAAAAGGGTACCAGAAGATATCCTTATTGGTAACGGATTCCACTTCATTGTATCAAACCAGCAGGAGGTCATCATTGACTATGTATTCGGAAACAAGAAGAAAGAGGCTGATGCGACGGGTATGGATGTGGAACTTGCTGGCAGCGGATCAAGCGCTAGTAGTTACATCAGTCCTGTGGACAAGAAGATTGGTCCGGTGTCGCTAACGGGACTCGGTATTAAATTCGATATGAAGACGAGCACTTTGACTCTGGGATTGAACGGTAGCGTCACTCTTGGCCCTATCGAGCTCATTCTCATAGGGTTCAGTGCATCTTTCACGTTCCCTCCGAAAATGACGCTTAAGGATATCACCAAAGTCGAGACCAGCTTCGGCCTCGATGGTCTTGGTGCTTCCTACGAGAAGCCGCCCCTTACTATTGCAGGCTTATTCTTGCACCAGAAGACCGAGACTGTGGATGAATACCTGGGCGCCGCTGCTCTTGGGTTCCAACCGTATATTTTCCAGGCAGCTGGCTACTACGGCGAAGAGACTATCAAGACGGTATACAAAACTAAAGATCGAACTGTTACATCGTTCTTTACGTATTGTCGCCTGGATGGCCCCATTTGCACTATCGGAGTCGCAGATATTAGCGGTTTGACAGCTGGGTTCGGATATAATACCTTCTGCACGTTCCCCAATGCTAGCAATGTCATGGATTTCCCTCTCATAGGGGTTCCGCAATCAACCAGCATCGTTGAGGCCATGTCCAAGCTCATAAACGGGAACCCAGCTTGGTTTGGACGAAAGGAACATTCGTACTGGTTTGCAGCGGGTATATCCGGATCTGCATTAGAGACTCTAACCTTGAGCGCCGTTGTGGCCATGGAATTCAACCCCCTTCCCAAGCTAGGTATCTTCGGCCTCGCCACCGCCGAAATGCCAAAGAGATCGCAGCAAAAGCTTGCCAAAGTTCAATTGGGAATCGTGGCAACCCTCGACTTTGGCGCCGGTGTCCTGAGCATAGAAGGGCAATTGACCCCTGCGTCTTTCATCCTGGATCCTAACTGTCATCTTACGGGTGGGTTCGGTCTCTTCTACTGGTTCAACCCAAGGGATGAGACACTCAAGGGTCAATTCGTCTTCACGGTTGGGGGGTACCACAAGGCTTTTCAAAAGCCGCCGCAGTTCCCGAATCCTCCCCGTCTGGGTTACAACTGGAAGTTTGATTCAGCGATCAATATTGTCGGTGAATCTTATTTCGCAATCACACCAAAGGCGGTGATGGGTGGAGGTCGCCTGCATGTTTCATTAGATCTAGGTCCTCTGCAGGCTTGGTTCGACGCATGGGCTGATTTCTTGATTAATTACAAACCTTTCCATTTTATGGCTGAAGGGGGCATTTCCGTCGGTGTGAAATTCGAAATGGATCTCTGGTTCGTTTCGATCACTATTGAGGTTGATATCTCTGCCACTCTGTACCTTGAGGGTCCACCGGTCTCTGGTACCGTGCACGTTGACTTCTGGGTCTTCGGCTTCGATATCGACTTCGGAAATCGCAATTATAACTCTAGAGCTAAGCTGAAGCTATTGGAATTTTTCAGAATGGCTTTACAGCAGGATACAAAGACCCCACAGACCTTCCTCGAAAACGGCGAAGAAGCAGAGATCTCAGCGGACGATGAACCCGCCGCCCACGTGTTCTCGTGTACGAGTGGGCTAATCCCAGATAACAATGCCCCGAACGATACGAGCGGCAAACCAAAACGGTGGACCGTCCGCGGGGCAATATTTGCCTTCAACGTA
The DNA here is from genome assembly GCA_036971245.1 of Arthrobotrys sphaeroides. NCBI lineage: Eukaryota > Fungi > Ascomycota > Orbiliomycetes > Orbiliales > Orbiliaceae > Arthrobotrys > Arthrobotrys sphaeroides. Next base: position 113,598 of record JAJTTW010000013.1, on the reverse strand, counting down.
TCCTGCAAATTTCCGTTCCGTAAGGGTAAAGTTATCACCGCTATGTCCGGGGCAGATGATCAGGAACACGAATTCGGAACCAAGGCGAAGGATGATATCTTTGCCAAACCGATGGGATTGGTGGCGCCTTTGGAAACGTCTGAGGTCGCAGTTAGGATCGAGCTGTTGAAGCCGCAGATTTTAGGGATCGGTACTGAGGATGCAAAGCTCCCCAAGTGGGATAAAGTGGAGACGGTAACAAGCCAGCTTCCTTCAGCCCTTTGGGCCAAATGTAGGTGCCCTTACAGATTTACCTCCGGCTTCTATATCGCTGCATAAGAACTAATGTGATGTTCTCGAACAGACTTAACCGATGAAGACCCAACGGGCGGTCGAAATAACCAACCAAACCTCCTGAACAGTAAACCAGACGGTGCCAAAGACTTAACCACCGATATCACCCTCTACGCCCCAAAGTCACTCAAGAGCGAGGACAAGATCCCCCGCTTTGATATTCGAAAGGCGTCGGAGCTCCTCGCTGGCACAGTTAGCTTCCCACCTAAAGAAGATCAATCAACCAATTTGAAGCCCAAGCTCCCGCTGACATCAACCCCATGGGGAGATGTCAAAGGGAAGTGGTTAAACCCGGATCTGGGCACTGGCGCAGGGAACGTTGCGGCGGCGATGTGGGCCAGCATGCCAGTGTATGGATGGGACACTGGGGACAAGTGGAACGGAGCGCCACCTATGGGGTTGGTGACCAAATTGGAGGAGATGTACACAGAGAGGCCTTCTGTGACACAGGAGGTGGAGTAGCACTACAAGTCAGCGGATGAAAAAATGTGTCGCTTGGAGTGGAGTTAAGCTTATTCGTGGGGAGATAATAATGCATGTATTTTGACGATTTAAAATGACGATTTTAATCGATTTCCGCTAGTTTAGTCGCAGATAAATTGCAAGCCGTCGCCTGATGGCATGCGGTTGTTTAGAACCGAGGTGTTAAGGTATATATGAGGGGCGATATAGCCAACTGTATATTCGAAACCTCGCGGTGAGATATGGCGCTGATTACTGCTAACTACGTCCTTAATCTACCACGGTTCTGATTGCCCTTTGTGCCGTTTGTTTTATATATATATTATAAGCTTAAAAATGTCTTAACCCGGGTTACGGCACCAGCTGGATGGGCCATCAGATACTGGGCCACATCGAGATCTCCAACTATGGCATTCATGGAATAAAGGAGCTCGTGCCGGGACCCATGGAAATACCCAACATGTCAGCACATTGCATATTGTGTAAATTGGTAAGGCCATCTCGATAGCCATCTGTCCCTTGGTCGAAATGAACCCGCGGTTGGAAATGCTGGGATACACAATACAGCCTCCATAGCCCGTTCCTACCTGCTAATGCAATGAAAAGTATATTTGAAAAATATCCAACACTTTTATTTTGTAGTATTTCACAAAAGCAGGCGATCGACCGTCGAGCCTTTCTCGAAAGATATCGATCGAATACGACAGGGATCTGCTGGCCAGGTTACACGGAGCCGAACCTGGCTGGCTGGCCAACTGGGTCGCTCCCTTGACCGACCCTCTTCTCAAGTATCCTGACAGAATGACTGATTTGATTGATTGGATTGTCTGTCCGGGGAAGCGAGTACGAGAGGACCATGGAAAGACTCTTGTTCACTATCATGGGGACGTGGCGCTCCCTTGGTGGGGTTTAATAATTACTTCCAACTCCGTATACTCAACTTGAAACCGTGCGACAGGAGAGCGTGGTGCCACAATCGCCGGGCTCTCGAAGGATGGTGGAGAATGGGGTTTTTTTAATTCCTCTCGTCTCGTCGCTTGGGGATTCAGGCTCAATTGACCCCACAAGCCACTGCCTTCAAGGTTTCCACGAGCTGGAGTTAATCGAGATAAAATATTCCATCATCGAAGCCTCCAAGATCTCTCGGTCTAGAATACAAATATTAACTTTCGTACGAGCTCATGTGAATCTACGTTGGAAAGATACAGAGAGGTGTCTAATGCAATCGAAGATTTCTCCTTTCTGTTGGCCCCAACGTGGTACGCAACATGACAACATAAGACCAACAGACCATTTTTACACCGATGTCACGCTCCATGCTAGTTAGTTGGATCCACTCGGTATCTTTTTTTTCTTTGTCGAAAAGATTTTCTCGATCTGTTCCTATGTCTGCCCCGGTGAGCTCTTCTTAGTCGAGCTATCTGATATCATTTGAGACCAAGTAAAAAAAAAAAAAAAAAAGGGAAGGAAAGTAGCACTATAGCTGTATTGTGTAGATGACCAGGAACAATTGGCATCACGGCTGCCACGTCGGCGCGACTTATCACCAGAATCCCAATCCTCTACCGTCAAAGATCGAAAGATCGTTTGGGAGAGAAGCACCCCCAACGGTGTGACTTAAGACAATACCCGGACCGATGATAAGAATACGGAACAAAACGATACGAAGAACAATTCGTGTTCCTGCATAAACGAGACGGCAAATCCATTCAGGCACCGCGGGTCCATGCGATGTGTTGTGCCGCCTTCCCACCGCTGGCCAGCAGGATTCCAGCCCACCGAAGAAGCTAAAAAGGCCCCTCCTTGCAGATGATGGAGCTCTCCCGCTTCTTGGAAGCTCGACGTGGCGATGAGTTACTAGTCGGGGATGCGATCTTCTCGAGCTACCCAAGCTCTCCAAGCTATCCAAGATCGAAACCCACCGGTAGGAAAAATCGCGCAAAAGCAGAGTTTTCTGCACCGTTGCAAGATCTACTTGCCGCTAAGCCAGGGCGGATCCTCGGTCGGCTCATGATATCAATCTCGACCGATACTTCGATGTTTTTACTTAACAGTTCCTGAGGAAAACGTTAAACGTGGTGGCGACCATGTGCATTCGAAGTCGGCGCCCTTTGTTAATTTGGAACATTCCACGGTCATCCAATAACGAAGCCAAGGCCTCACGCCCAGCTGTTAGTTATCGTCAAAGCAAACTTTTAGAAGTGCTTACCGGAACACCTGGGCCAGACCTAAACGCCACCGATTTCGCAAGTTTTCCGATGAATACACGTATGTTTTTAGTAACGTCTCTTCTCGGGAAATCCTTGTAACCGTCGCTGGGCCAGACCGAGGCGGATGGCGCTTGTTCATACTCTCCAGTGGCACAATATGAGGATCTCCAGAACCTCAACAAACTTTAACTCCGGCTACCTGTTGATTAGAATTGCTCCAGACATCCCATGCGAAAGTTGCGAAAAGAAAAAAAGAGGCATGAAAAGATGGCAAGTTGGAGATCTACCCGCTAGTGTATTGTTGGCGTGCCATTCTATCGCGAGGCATGCGGATGGCGGTGCGGCCGTTCCCGATATATTTGGGCTCAGGTGCATTCCCAGTGTAACCAAGACGTCCAATGATCGAGGAATCCTAATTCATTACCCTTTCCCCTGCTTTCTTCAAAGCGACGTGTGTCGATCGGTTTGCAGAGATTTCCTCGCTCCTGTACGTATGACAAAGGAATGTCTTGCCGGAACGTCAGCCGGCGTGCAAGGAAGGGGTTTCTCTGGTTGCTGCAGGTACCACCGTTAGGGATGTAAAAGTACATTTGGTATCTGGTACTTGGAAATCCAAACAGCGGGTACATCTGCTCGCTTCCCCTATCACTAGCATATGTAGAAACTCCTGGATCCTGGCTTCGCAATTGTGACTGACTGAAGACTTGGGTCAAGGCTGGGCGGCACAGACAGAATAGAGTGTCTCGCGCCTCAGAGTTCCTATATTTGGAAGTTGTCTTGAAGAGCGTTAGGATATTGGTGTTTGATGTTTCTGTTTCCCCATGGATCCAATGCCGCCGTTCGTCGAGATAGACACAGGTACATGCATTGACATCTACAATCGATAGCAACGGGTAGCGACGAGGTAGTGTGTTGTCTGTTGGGGACGACATATCGGGATATTCCTGACCCAATTCCTGAACGGCTCTAGTTCGAGATTCGATCTAATCGGCTAGATTTGCTTTCGTTGAACAGCTCTGCGTCTGCATCAGCGGGGTTCCGTTGAGGAAAGGCGAATGCATCGTGAAGCTGTGATAGTGATAGGTGGGAAGGTTGAAAAGTATCTTCTCGTCCCCCTGACGGCGAGTTTTCAGAATTTCCGTTGGATGAGCTTGCAAGATGTGTGGGAATCGAGAGTCGCCCAGACCGCCCTCAAGAAACGACGAGAAAAGTTACTGATACTTCGAGCAGGTTATATTTTTCCACGGTCGGCGGTTCTCAGAACATGCCTCCAGATCGGAATTCGAAGGCAGGCGGGAAGGAGTTAAAGCAAGGAGTTGATCGGTACCGACGGCTACACAAGAGCACATGTCGGATCGCTATCACGAGAAGGAAAGAGGCTGCTGAAACGTCCTGGTTGGGCTTTTCGGTCCCCTTACTTGGCTGTCGCTTGAAGGAACTACGAGTCGCCTTCTGCAGGAATGAGGAATGCGGGCTTCACTGCTCCGGGGTCCCACGGAATTCCGATGCCGTACCCAGCTGACGGCATAACCGAAGGCTCGTGACGATTTGTAATGTCATGATGATGATGATGGCTAATTGCAATATTTGGGAATGGTTATTGAAGCCTATCTGCCTGCTTTTGTTTCAGCCGGTGGGGAGCGGCTTCGTGAGGCTTGTTGTTTCAAGATATGCGAGATCCAGTGACTTTTTTTTTCTTTCTTCCTTTCTCCTGCTTAGATGCGTTAGCGAAACACCGATTGTTGACAATTCTGCTTGGCTTATGTGAGAATAGATTTTGTATTTCTGTAGACGTCTATCCGTCGAGGCATATGCTATTCTTCTTGGTCTCTTTGAGGCTTTGACGAAGTCTTTTCCTCTGTCGTCGCGGTTGTGAGGATCCGAAGAGGCTTTCTTCGCTGCCCCTCCATAGCATGTAAGGGAAAGGGCTCTTCCCTGTCCCCTCACGTTTCATGAAGCTCCACCTTCCCTCGTGCATTGTTGAACAGATCCCGGAGCCTGGATCCGCCAAGGCTCGATGCCGGCCAAACTTCCCTTCCGGCAAGGGAGCCAAAAAAGATGCCAAAATGGCGAGTAAGAATCGTCTAAAGTATTGACAGCTCTTGCTGGGGGAAATTAGCAGGTGCTGGGAACCCGGTCTCGTCGTTTCTGGGCCTTGTTCGACAAAGCCTCTTTTTCCTTTCCTTTCTCCAGAACAGCCAGCCGGAGGCGAGGCTTAACCCGCTTGCCCCTCCTGAACCCCTGCGTTTTGTAGGCCGCGCGGAACAATGGCCGGGAGACAATGGACCTGAAGACGGAGAGAATAAAGGCTCTTTTGCTCTTTGGGACCCGGCCTGCATGAGATGCAGTGTCGCACAAGAGAGTAACTCAACCTGCAGTGATAACCTCACCACCACGAGGGACGGCTGGGTAAATGGATCCGTAGACGGGCATTTTGGCGCGCAATTTCTGCGGACAAACACTTTTAAAAGGGTGGAGAACTTAACGAGTGTGTTATTGAAGTTAGTAAAGTAAGATTCCCTTCATGAGAGAGAGCTCTAGGGAGGGAAAGAGATGAGATGAAGTCGCAGTCGAAAGGGACCGTGATATCGTACCCACAAATATGTTACACTCCCCCCGAATGGCCAGAAATGACGCCGGCCTGGCCTGTTGGAAAGTCCTGTGTTCATCTTGGCCCGCCGTCGAGCTGGTCAGCCCGTGATACCGACATCCCTAATGCCTTTCCTCCTTTCCTCCAATACGCAGTATCCGTGATAGTTGGCCAAGCGGGTACAGGTCACCCGGGATCCTGCACGAACCCACCACCTGGCCGCCGCGGGTTCCTGTTGGATTCCAGATCTTGCATGTTGGTTGGACAGCCCTTGCAAGGGTACTTTTAAGATGCCCTGGCCCGTTGACCCCCCGTTCGCAGCTAGCGTCGCCCAGCGTCTGTGGATGTCTCGCTGCCCCTTATGCGGATATATAAGAAGCTGGTAGAGTCCTCCGCCGTAGACGGGGTTTTTTCCGGCCTCTCTTTTCCTCCTCACCCACATCAGTAAGGTCTTCGCGTCCTCTGCTTGTTTTACGCCAGCCACAGTGCTCGCCCACATTCCTTTCGTGTCGTTTTGAAGTTCTTTTTTTTTCTTATATTCCCGTCGTTCCTTCCCGAGCACTTGCAATTGATTGCAGCTGGAATTTCGAATTTCGAATTGATTGGATTATCCGCCTGCAGAGCAGCAGAGTTAGCAGCAGTAACGGCAGCATTCCTTTGACAGGACAACAACGGACCCTTCCTACTTACTCTTCCTCTTCGTCCTCTGCTCTTCTTCTCCTCCGACTTCGTCCTTGTTATCACCATCCTCTCAATCGGTATCTCTCGCTCTTTTCGCGGACCAGCTCTGCAGGAAGTCGAGAAGCTCTCCATTTCGTTTCGCCGGCTTGTGCTCGTCGACAGAATCCAACGTCCTGCAACACAAGTTCGAGGTTAATTCGACCGAGCCAGCCCTCGTCAGCCATCCACCGCTCCATTCCCTCTACATCAACCTGCTCAGCAAGCTCTCATTGCTACCGACCAGATCGATCTAACGTCTTCTCCATCTTTCTATTACCTTCACCAATCTCTGTCTTTCCCTAAGAACACATCCAAGCTAAGTACCGAGATCGATCCAAGATGAAGTTCTCGGTCATTCTCCACCTCCTCGTCTCAGCGGCGACCTTCATCGGCCTCTCCGATGCTGCCTCGAAGAAGCCCCGTCGTACCTTCGGTACCTTGAGCTTTGGTGGCGGTAAGGAGTTGACCCGCTGCCGTCTGGATCCCATTGTCAACCCCGGCGGGGTGGCCGGCCATATGCACTCCATCTTCGGCGGCAACGGTTTTACCGACCTCATGCCGGGAGATTTCGCCTCCACCCACTCGACCTGTACAAATGCCAATGTGAAGAACGACCATTCCAACTATTGGGTTCCATCTCTGTACTTCCAAGATCCCAATGGCGGGACCTTGTACCCTGTCGAGCTCTTCTACGCCAAGGTTTATTACTTCTTTGAGGCCACCAACGATGACATCAAGCCGTTCCCCAAGGGCTTCCGTATGAGAGCTGGTGACCCAACTCTCCGTCACCCTCCAAACCCGGTCAAGAACAACCTCGACTCCTCCAAGGGCGATATCACCCCGGCTCAGTGGACTTGCCCCCGTGACAAGCCCAACGGCCCTCTTTACCCTCCCACGTCCGACGGAACCAAAGGCGTTGGTGTTCAGGATCCCAACAACGGCGGCCAAGGCTGGGGCTTTCCGGATCAGGAGTGCGACGGATACGCGTCTCCTCTTCGTGCTGATATCCACTTCCCATCCTGTGTTAACCCGGAACTCGATGTTGAGGATTGGAAACATAACTCTGCTTACCCTAGCAGCAATGGTCAGGGTGGTGAAGATTGCCCACCTGGTTGGATCCATGTTCCCCACGTCTTCATGGAGGTCTACTGGAATACTTTGAAGTTTAAGGATCAATGGCAGAAGGGAACTGGGAAACAGCCATGGGTCCTTTCCAACGGTGATACCACTGGCTACTCCCTCCACGCAGATTTCATCAACGGCTGGGACGAAGCTACCCTCGCGTACCTGATCAACAACTGCGACCCCGGACATGCTGGACTTGCTTCCTGCCCTGGACTCCCAGGTGGCGAGACATCTGAGGATGAAATGAAGGCTTGCAAGCTCACCTGCCCCCTCGACGAAGGTTCCTCCGACGGATACGGATCCCCGATGCCACAGAACAAGCTCTTCGGAAACAACCCTCTCTCCGGATACCAGGCCACTCCATACGCTGCTCCAGGAAGCAACCCAGCTCCCGTCGACCCACCAGTTGTTAAGCCGCAGACGACCACCAAGAAACCAGAGGTCAAACCCGCTACTGTTGCCCCTCGTCCTTCGACCACCTTGAAGCCGGTCGTAAAGCCAGCTCCAAAGCCCGTCAACACCCCCAAGCCCGCTCCCAAGCCTGTCGAGGCCCCGAAGCCTGCTCCCAAGCCTGTCACTCCTCCATCTTACGTACCGGCCCCACACGAGGTCAAGACCAAGATCGTCAAGTCAACTCGCCTCCACACCGTCACCAAGACCGTCGTCATCTCCGGAAGCGCAGGTCCCAAGACTGTCGCTCCTAAGCCAGTTGCAGCCAAGAAGAAGGCATGCAAGACCACACGCAAGCCACGTGCCTACCACCAGCACCATGCCCGACCAGGCAGCTACTAAGTGTCTTCCCTTCTATCATCTTTGTCAGCTTTTTCGTGTACATTATCTATTTCTTGTTCCTTGACAGATTGTGTTTTAAGCCTCTGGAAGGGACGTTAGATACTTTCTTTTCTTTCTTTACTACTTCACTATTACCTTCACTGTCTCATGTATTCCTTACCTGGGTATTGGAAGACGCGACACATTCTTGTCATAACCAACGAGGCCATGGATTCCTCATTCTTTCCCCTACTTTCTTTTCCCTTCCCGAGAAGCTCGCGTAGGCGAGTTCCCTTGGAATCGCAAAAATGAGATCCCCGTCATTACGTTTCTCACTTTTGCTTTAAAGAGTTCATTTGAAATGATCCGAATGACATTCTTACCCCCCTTTGCTTGCACTTGGACATCCTTAGCTTCTTGTTTTTGCTCATTCTGAACCGACGCAGCGAGCGGCCGTATTCTTTTTTTTAGATTCACCAATGTAAATACTTTTCCTCCGTTCGTTCTTTCCTATAAAAATATCACGACCTGGTTATGACCCTATCTGCTGGCTCGTTCTGTACCCGTAGAGCTTCGATGTCCCTCCTGTATGCCCGTAGACTCAATAATGGGAACATCGTGATCGTAGATAGATAATCCGATGAGCGGAATATCTCAATAGGCGTCTATAAGACCGCATAATACTGCCGTCCCATCTCTGTATATAGAATTGGAATAGAAATGTCTCCCGATGGGCCCGGACAGATTCATGAAGCGTCTACAGGATTATTGGGCATCGACAAAGCACTGGATTCCTCGTATATGATCTCTTCTACCACCCATTTATATTTATCGGATACGAATATAGATATACATATTGCACGCAATGCAGCCACCATCCCTCCATCGAGTATCCCTCCTACTCCTCCTCTCAATCGCAGGCTATCGCGATCCACCGATTGCTTCGGCTTCACCGGCGATGCTTCCACGGGCTCCGCAAGAACAGAAGCACACGCTTAACTTCGGGAACCCGATCACGATATCGGCGTCCCTGTCACTTGGAGCCCCGGGTCACAAGGCTTCCTCTGTTCCTCCACCACCACCTACTGCTTCATCACCTTTATCCAGTACAGTCCTACCTTTACCGCCTCCATCGACGTCTACTTCACCACCGAACAACCAAGATGGCAATAGAAACGGCGGTAAAGAGAAGGGCAAAGATACATCCACCACCAGCATCCTCTGGCTCCCGCACACCACGGACCCCCACATATCTCACACCCCAAAGTCCACCTGGATCCAAGACGACTACCCTCCCCAACCCCCCACTAACACCTCAACCCCTTCCCTCCCTACCTCTTTCCCAGGCGACCCATTCTACCACAACCTAACCTGCGCCCGAAACTTCCCATCCCCCCAATCCCTCACCATCTGCAGTCTCAAGATCCTCCCGGTACTATTCCTAATCTTTTACATCGCAATACTCCGAATAGTCCTATACCTCCAAGAGATCTCTGCGAGACACGTACTCGACCTTGGAGAGAAACTGGCGAGATGTAGAGATTCTCACGGTGGGTACGCGTGGGAAACTAACGGTAGTTGGAAGATTAGACAGCAGCCCGAGTTACCCGGTGTAGCCATGTTGACGGTTCAGGATATGCAGAGGGTTGAAAGGGAAGGGGCATTACGGGTCGCTGAGTCGTCGTCTTCTTCTTCTTCTCTGCCGTCGTCTATTTCTTCTTCCGGACGGGTTTCGGCCGCTGAGAGGGGGGTGGATCGTGGATATGGAACTATGAGTGATGCCGGGTTGGCGGGGCCGGAGAGGATTTATCTGAGAGATTTGGATTATAGGAGGATAGGGAGGGCTAGGGCGGGTAATAATACGCCGGAGGAAGGGGAGGAACCGGATAGTGGGGGTAGGAGGAATAAGGGGAAGAGAAGGTTAACACGATCAGAGGAGGAGATGCGGCAACCGGATGGACCCAGTGGTATCAATACCGGTGAAGAGCAATCGGATGGACCCAGTGATACCAATACCAGCGAAGAGCAACCGGATAGACCCACCGGTATCAACACCGACGAAGGGCAACCGGTGCGAAGGATTATACCTAGAGGACCGACCCCGATACCAACGGAATTAACGCCGAAACAGCTGGGGGACCTGGAGGACAAACGACAGGAGATGGTAAGGAAGACGCATGTGAGGATGTTGAATGATACGAAATCCAAACGGGTGGTTTACGGCGCCTTTGTGGTGTTTTGGTCCGTTGGGGTGGCGTTTATGGTTATCGGGGTGCTTATGACGGTGGTCTGTAAGCAGGTTTGGAAGATTGGGGAGTGTCCGTTTAAAGATGGGGCGGTTTAGGTGGTTTATATTTGGGTATGAGGCTTTGGTGGGTTAGAGGTCGTTTTGATATTAAATATTGATATGAGGGAGGTATGAGGGAGTCGAGAGTTACTTTATTAGAATGCGAGTCTGCTGGGAGTTTAATTATAGAGCCGTCTTGATTAGTTATTCTGGCTTCAAAGAGCGACGATAGTAGTGATAGATGAATTCGATTCGATTGATTACTTTTCAAGTCTACTCTGATGCGTAACTTATATTCCGTTCTTTCGTTCCAATTTCAATTTTTCTCGTTCAATGTTATACAGGACCCCGTGCAATTCATTCTAATCGAATACTCTGATAAAGTCATTCCAGCGATGCTATAACAAGGCCAGCCGAATCATCCCTTGATGTATGTATACGGACACAAAGAAAGGGGACTACTTAAACTCACACTCGCTCTTGACGCAATTACACAACCCCCCCAGGAATGCACCCAATATAATCAACCCAGCACCGTACGTCAACATCGTAGTCAAGAAAAAACACGCCGTCTGGTTAATCCGATCCCTTTCATCCGAATTATCGGTATGAAAGCCCCTCGTCGCCGCTGTAGGTGGCCCCCCGCAGAGACATTCGATCAGCCATGCTAGGTTCCCGCGGGGTCTAGCTGCGTTTAAAGCTGCGGAGGGTGGGTAGGTGGAGGCGGTACCTGTTTGTGGATTGTGAAGGTTATGGTTGTTGTGGTGGTGGTAGTGATATGGTGGGCGCGGTGGGCGAGGTAGATGTGGGAGGCGGGATTGGTGAGGTGCTTGGGGTTGCGGGGTGCAGCAGGGGAGCGGATCGGGTGTGTAGAGGATGTAGGTTGCCAAAAGGTAAGTTGAAAGGACTACGGAGGGGATTACGAGGGGGTGGCATATGCCTTGGTAAGTTTTGGGGATGCGACATGGTTTTGGCGCGGGCTGGAAGAAGGGGATTTCTGGGAGCTGCGGTGGAGGAGGGTTTGGATGGTAGGAGCCTTGTTGACTGTCCTGTGAGGGGGTGTCGGTGGAGAGAGGATTTTGGGTGTAGTGGTAGCCGTAGGGGTTCGTGCTTCCTCCTCCCCATTCTTCTTCACCCTTTTCTCCTTCCCCTCCTCCTCCTCCTAGTCCAGGGACGAGGTGGGGGTACGGGTACGGTAGATGTGGTTGGTGCGGAGTTTGCATCCGAGAGAGATATTGCTGCGGGACGTAGATTGTGACTATTGAAGGGGTGATTGTGGTGGATGTCTCCTGGCGACGTCTATTCCGATACCACTGGCTCCTGGTCGGTATCAGGCGAGGTTGGATTTCCGTCGTCGAAGTTGGTGGACTATCAGAGTTGACATTCGTGATCCGGGGAAAATCTGATTCTAGCAGCCGCTTTGACCGTGAATTTATGTCGTCCGGCGCGTATTGAGGATATTCCGGTGCATGTGGAAAGTATCCCGGTTCATGTGGAGGATATTCTGGTGGATCTCTCATGGATCCCGGCGGGACGTACTCCGCGGGCTCGCCGTCGAGATATATATTGATATCGATAGTTTGGATTGCATCCGCGTGTGGGTTTGGATACCCGTATGCATGCGGATCGATATCGAACGATAGCCGGCTCGTGAATATGTTCGGATCTTGCACAGAGGTTGTAATAGTACTGGTAGGAATGCCAGAACCAGTTAAGGACAGGGTGGAAGGGGGGGTACTGCAGCTGGCGGGGTGGGTGAGAAGGAGCCCGAGTGCGAGGGAGGGGATGCGGTATGGCGGATATCGAAACATGCTTTATCTGTATATTATGCCGAGTCCAAGAGGTTACTGGTTATGATATACGCCACCAACTGCCGTATGGAGAGGATGCTGGGATATTGGGAAGCCGTGATATCGTTGACTCGGAGTGGAATGCTATCCCCGAAGTGGATGCAAGCTTTATATCCGCGATCCCGAGACACGTACACACGGCCAGCAATATGCGAGCCAGCCTTATACTGGCATATTATTATCGTTGTATATTTCCAGATTAACGCGGATATCTCGCGGACTCAAGGCGCTCAATGGGACGCCCGGATGGACAGACGATAAGCAGAGAATTGCGCAGGAGAATCCAATCATGTGAATGAACGAATTAGATATAAATCCCCCTCGAGACTAGCCCGCCTAACGGGACTACGCAATCCCGGCTGCAAAGGGAATAGCCGCGCACGCTAGAAGGTGGATCTCGCGTGGCCTGCACCCCACACGCAAAGATCAGTATAATATGGCCAATTCGGTCCGAACTTTGGCTCGCAGAATGGACTCTCGGGTCCGTATGCATGCTTGGGCAGTGGCATACCAAACTGTGTATATGATTGAGTAGGACCCTCTATATCGTAACTTTCCGGCGTTTGTCCTGAGAAATTGAGGCGAGGTTATAGCTCTAGCTCTCGGCTCCGTAGATAATTGATAGCGCCGTGCCCAAATATAACAATGCTGAGTGTATAACCCAACCTCGGCGACCGGGATACCGCGTGCTTGCCCCCGAATATCCATTGCGGTTTGAGCTGAGTGATAATCGATAACAGAACTCGGCGTCTGAATGAGAGAGACAACGCACAAAATGCAACACCCGCCGGGAACCCCCTGCAAAGGCAGCCTCGTACTTCTCACAGTTAGAGGAACTGTTCCTAGGTTCCCATAAAATGGGGGGGATTTTGGCGGGAATCCACCACTTTTATAGTAGACGTAGGCCAATTGTATATAGCCGTGCAGAGCGTTGCATGGGAAGCTTCTAGGAGTCTCCCCACCTGTAGACACCACCCAATATCCCCAATTCACCCACGCTGAGGTCGTGACAGCCAATTGGAATAGAGCGTGAGCCTAGCATCCCACCATCTACCACTCCCGCGTATAAAGAAGTTGAATTCTTCTGCTGAGAAGCTCAGCAACGTTCTTTCCCAAACATCTACCTTGCATCGACGCCATCTCCTTCGCAATCGCTGCAACTGACGCCCCCGTGCCATCGCCATCGCACCGTCAATCATCAGGAATCCGTGGAAACAGTGGTCTCGAGCCTTATAGACTATTCCCTTGGTAAGTCCTTCGATCGTTCCGCTGAAAGCTCGCCGAGGCGGTGTGTGGGTAGCTGCCTGGTAGCTGGAGCGTAGAGCTTCATACCTGGATTGTCGATACAGCTTGGAAAGTCGTTGCTGACCGCAAATAATGCGTCTGAGTAGATACGGACCGACAGCCAGACAGACAAAGACAAAGGCTGAACCAAGATCAAGATCAAGACCAGGACCAAAGGCAATCAAGACCGTAACAATAGACAATGCAGACCACTATGGTAATCAGAAAGCAGGCCCCGTCGTCCGCCAGCTCGTGTGCCAGCTCGTGTGCCAGCTCGTGTGACCACACCGAAGCAGAGGCTTGGCACCGGTACCAAGAACGGTACAGTGTGTATCTCGAATGGTATACTGCAGCGCATCCCCAAGTGAAAATGATGCTTGCACCGTACCCGATGCTGCCCAATGCCATTCCCCCAAAAGGTTTCCACCCTTTTCAATTTTGCAAAGGCGTTCGGCAGGGATACTGCCCCGATCCCTTCGAGTGCCCCTATGGAGCGGTCTGGATCACCATTGAAGCATACGTCAAGCTCGTTGAGCCGGCGGGCCCTTATCTTGTCGACGATCCCAGTGTCTGGAAGACTGCCGTCAAGTTTGTCTACCCCTTCAAGACTCGACCCCCACCCCCCCTTGTCACCACTGGCCAGACGTATGGTGAATTGCAAGGTGAGTCGATTCCCACAAGGTACACCTGCGTACTTAAATATATATATATGGATATGAGGATAAGTAGCCGTATCCGTATATATATGGATAAGTACGTGCATTCAGAAGGCAGCCGTTGTTAACTGTTTTCCATTCCTTTGGTAGGGAATGTACCGTACGAAGCCCACCGCCGAGCTTGGTACCTCCAGAATGTGCCTTTCCCCTCGCTCGCTGCCCCCGGCCCCGGAGAGAAACCGGTCGGACCACGCAAAAAGACTGGTAAAAAGAGAAAAAATCCTTCCGATGATTCCGAGCCCACCGAACATCCTCCAAGCGACGAAGTTCTAGTTCAGGAGCCTATCAGGGAGTGTGGACCAACTCTGGACGTCATGGACGGACCGCAAATTTTTGAAATCGTAGGTGTACTTTCCCTATCAGACTTGAAACCGTGGAGCCCATTCCACATAGTTTTTGGAGTAGTTAGCAACATTAGATCTTTATTTGTCCCGTGAAAAGAATAGATGAAATAGTTGAGATGGCGTAAGCTAACGGCTTCTTACCTGACATAGGAAACGGAGCCCATTGCTCCGCCGAAACCAACCAAACGCAAGCGTGTAGCGCTTCGGGAAATCAATGCTTCGACGGAGCCGAAGGCCGTCGAGAAACCAAAGACCCAGAACCGCCCAAGCACGCGTGGACAGGCCACGGAGGAGGAGAGTGAGTCGACTGTCTGCAAATGGGGGAAGTGTGACAGGGCTTTTGATAATCAGATCGCCGCCTTGGACCATGTAAAGAACGACCACATTAAGCACAAAAGAGCCGAGGGATACGACTTTACGTGTCGCATCCGCGGATGCAGCTGCGGGGGACAAACGTGGACAAAACGCGATAACGTGGTTTCCCACGTAACCAATAAAGCTTTTAACATCAGGTATGCGACGTGTCCAAATGCCAGAAATGGTTGTAAGGTTGCCCTTAAACGCGAGTGGGACCTACCACGACACATCGCCTGCTGCAAGTATACATACCCGCAGCCTGAGGAAACCGCGAAGGATGATGAGTCTATTGAGGAGGCTATCAAGGATGATGAGTCTGTCGAGAAGGCCGCTGGGGATGATGAGTTTGTCGAAGAGGTCGTGGAGGATGATGAGTTTGTCGAGGAGGTCGTGGAGGATAATAAATCTGTCGAGGATGACGAGTCTGTCGAGGATGAGGAGTCTATCGAGGATGAGGAGTCTATCGAGGAGGAGCCGCAGGCGCCCGGCATAAGTGAGGATGGAGACCAAGGGTCAGCCTTGGTTCAGTAAGTCATCACTGTCGCGTCGTCGTCTGGTTGTCGGTGTGTGGTATGTAAGTTGTATCCTCTCGCTTCCTTGGGGGTCCCTCGAGCCTTATATATGCTAACGCAGCAGGTGCGTGCAGATATTATCGGACCAGTCCCCGCCGTCTCGTCTAGGACCCCCCCTCCCCCCTTTTATATGTTTTTTTTTTACCACGTCAACCCACCCCCATACCCGTTATCGTCGAAGTAGTTCGCCCACACGAGTGCCAATGTTTTGGTACCAACAATCGCCAGACTAACCCGCCCCAGCGAGTCTCGTTTCTTATATCATCTTTGCATAAGTTTTTTTTTTCTTCTTCTTGTTTTCCTACTCCGGCCATACCCCCCGGTGTATTTATGAAGTCAATTGAAGAATTTTTTTTTTCTTAGCCCGCTCGTGATCGTCGTGGAATTACTTCTTGGTAACCCGACATGTTACCGTAAAATTCCGGACGTCTGAATGCTGACATATCTCGGTAGTAGGTTCGATCAGTACCGCGGTACCGGTGACTGGATTTGGATATATGTGGGATGGTAGGTCGTGATGTCCTAGATCCGAGGAGCCCGGACATACGCTTGACCAAGGATATATCTAGGGGTCCCCACGTGACCATGGCGACGGCTTTCGATAGAAACGGACGTCGCGAGCCTATTTTATATGAGTATGGATATCGCGAGCCTGGTATAGAGAGACCGGTATAATATGGTCTCGTCAAACTGTTGGATATCGAACATGACACCATTTTAATCCTCCTGAAATTGTCGCGGAAGGAGGGGGCCGCGTTAACGCCAGGTAGGCGACTTTCCATGATCTAGATATATCTCCAAGTTAATGCTGTGCCCGTAGATGTAGGAGATATAGCCTCGAGAGGGAGAGTATATCTACCTCACTGCACAAGAGAAGTTAGCTGGAAGGTATTGACATATCCATTTACCTAGGTATCTCCTCGCACAACTGGTTCAACTTCTATCGAAAGTGTCCTTCACCGCATCATACTAAAATGCAACAGGGCAAGCCCCCGCAGCCTCTCAAGAGGGTTCCCAAGAAATCTGACCTCCGAGAATCTTCTATAGGGCCGATGGCTGAATCATCATCATCTTCATCGTCAAGAAAACCGTCAACATCAATGAAGGCAACTTCGACAAAGGAACTAGACGTAATGATCTCGCAACTTATAGCCGGAAGATTCCCCGACGATGTCGTCGAATGCGGTGATCCAGAGTCCTTGATACCGCTACTCTGTTGTCTTTTGGTCAAAACTGCGGGACAATTGAATGCCTCTGAGCTCCAGGATAAGCCTGATCGATATCACGAGGATCTAGGAGAGTTGAACACCCTCCTCTACGAATTCTTCATGTTTACAGATAAGTGTCGGAGAACACCTAATCCAGAACAAATCATAACTGCACTACCCCGTTCCACGGCACGGAGATATAGGAATATAATAAATATTTTTATATCAATCTTCACACGTCACGCTTGCTCAGCGGAGGCATTCAGCGTTCTCAAATTCATCTTCCATAGAGAGCTGAGGGTACCGGAATTTTCACCGGAAACGGAGGAATTGGTTATAAAACTCGTCGCGGATTTACCCTTTTCCTTTGACTGCGCGAAGGGCGGTGGGATGTGGGTTAATATCTGGATTGGTCTGATGATGGGGATCTGGGGGGCTGTATGGAGGACTACTCTTTTTGTCAGGCGGCTGGAACAGGGGAAGGTTTTGGGTCGCGGGAGGGAGTGGAGGACCCTAGGCGGACGGGAGGGGTGGATGAGATTTTGGATCGAGAGGAGAGCGAGTGAAATAGACGACGAAGAAGCTTGGGTAGCGGAGCAGAAGTCCTTTCTATACGCTCCAGATCGATATCTCGGAGAATCACGGGTGGATATATCACCGTCCATATCGCCTCCGGAACAATCATTAATACCCCCCCATCCACCGTCACCGCGCCATGGCCAGTCTATACATCCACCCCCCAAAACCCCGTCAAGTAAATCAGCCAACGTATCCTTAAACCACATCGGCCACCGCAGGGTTCCCGAAAGACATAACCGCCCGCCAGCAATATACTACTCCCCAGCACCACGGCGGCCACCATCGCCTATAAAATCTAACATAGATCTCATAGTCCAAAAGTACGCCCAACTGCCCCGGCTGAAATACGACAAAGAGGCTGACGCTCGCCAAATGTTAGCCCGACAGCAGAAATCAGAGGAAGAGTTTAATCGACGGCTTAAAAGAAATTACTGTGAAGCAAGGCTGAGAGAGCGACTTGAGGAGCTGGCGGGAACCGGGTTACTCAACGCTCGTGATCGTGGTGGCAGCGACGATAGTGTGAATTGCCGCCGCATTGAAAAGGTATTCAACGGGGGAGGATCAAGGAAAAGAGAGGAGTCGGGGGGAGACGTGCACGAATTGGTGGCTTTGCATAGACGGATTGTGGACCAGGATCGTGAGATTGAGGATGATGATTTTGAGAGATGGGCGGAGAGGCTGCTGGAGGAAGAGGGGTAAACCACTAGAGTCCCGTATCGTGGTTGGATCAAAGGTCTGCGAGTTTCATTCATTCACAAACTTTGAAATTCGAAGGCGAGGAATTGGGCAAAGGTGCCGAAAAGAGTTTCATGGAAGATGCCGTGTCCCAAGATATAAAAATCGGTTGCCTGTCATTGGGTTCTCGGGGCTTGGAGAATTGGCGTGTATCGATTATATAAGAAATTACATAAATTATACCCGCTGCAGAGGATAGACGAGGAATCTCCATGCGATCTAGAGATGGCGGCTGTATAAGTACAATACAGTATGAAAATGTGTACCTGATACATTGACAAACGGGCAAAGCCATCCACATTTAAACTCGAGAGCAGAGAACGCCTTGGAATGTCAAATCCCGGAGTCATTACCCTTTCGGTCGAAACGTGGCTTGCGGGAAATATGCGTGTCTAATATCCTGGGGCGGGGCGTTTTTGGTATTTTGGTCACAGAAACAATAGGATGGTACCGAAGAAGCCATTTCGGAGGGGCGAAGAAGGGTTCTGTTGGATTTTTCTTTTAGGCAGTCGGATAGCATGTGAAGAGACGGCCCACATGGGAACCCCTGTTTCAGGAGTTGTGAATGCAGCTGTACGGATCTTGCCACTCGTCTATATGAAGGCAACCGGTATAGAGTGTGTTTCTTTTGCGGGCTGATATATACAGAAAGTGCATCCCGCCGTCCGAGGAGGAGAAGCGGGATTAGATCGCGTGTGTAGATACCTGATTAGCAAGGCAGCGAACGACGAGATACGGATTTCTCATAGATCTAGAGAACAATCCGAGAAGCCGGCGACCAAGCAAAGGAGCGAGTCAGTCGATAGTAGCCTGCGCTCAGGCAACGGCCATGCGATGTTGAGACAATGCCATGGCCAATGGGCGGTATCAAAGTACCGAGCTATCGCGTCGCGACTAGCTTCACAGAGCCCATTTCGCCGGCATAATTTTTCCGAATGACGCTCTCGAGATACTCAACACTGGCGCCAATCTGATCAGTGTCATTAAGCTAGCTCTCTTTGAAGTTGAGTTTCAGGCTAGTTGACGGGTGGAAGCAATCAAAGCGTCGAATGGCGCGCAGGGACACAAATACCACACACAACTTTAACTTCGAAGAAGGTTTTTCCAGAAAGCGTCAAGAGAAAAAGACACAGACGTTCTGAGGTATTTATAAGGTATCGTGAACCGAGATCTAGACCTTCCCGTCTCGGGCGCACCCCTATCCACCGCAGGGACGTTTCTCCCAAGATATGAATTACGTATTTGAGCCGGCCCGTCGTTATCCTCGGATGAAAGGTACTTTGCCCTCGCACAACGCAGTTTTTCCGTGCTCCAGCTGGCCAGTTCGAGGACACAGACCCTTTTAAATGCTGTGCTGCAAGTCCGGTCCAGGACAAAGTGCCACATTCGACCCACGATCTTTCCACGCGACCCACTTACCTGGAGCTTGGGCCTCTCCTGCACCTAGGGTTGACACTTTTCGGTTGACGAACTCGCCGCCATAAAAGCACGGTGTGGTTTACCGCTCGGAGACGCCGGTTTCATTCAATCTTTCTTGGTGTTCGAATAAACATCTGGCTAATTTATTTCGTTCCCTTCGGCGTGCATGCCTTTGATTCCCACGAGACGAGTCTGGTTAGTCATTAATTCGAACGGGACCCGGATTTCTTGGAACACCGTCAAATTTCCAGGCCTCGCATAAACATCTGCACGAAGCAGGGGAGTTTTCCAGTTCTCCTTCTCCCCGCACTCTCTGGGAGGGATCCACATCGTCGTACGACGATGGTACTTAGGAGATAATGGAGTCTTCTCTTTCCCTTTCTTTCTAGATCTCCTTCTTAAACTCTTTGGTGACCCTGTCCATATAATCCCCATTCATCCCCCCGCTACCCCAGGCCTTGGAACCTTTGGAACCTCCCCGCTGCCAAAGTTCCCAATGAGAAAAATAAAAATAAATAAAAATCCGGGGAAGACCAAAAGCAGCTTGCACCTGACTCCTCAACCACCCCGACAAGAATATCCAGCGGGCGACGACACGTTTTTTAAACAACCGGCCTTGCGTCTGCAGCCTCCTTCTGCAGCCAGGCACTGGCCGCACAGAAACGAGGATACAGAGGAAACAAACATCGTTTCAAAGGTAAAATGGCTGATAGAGGAACTCGGCCGCCGCCAGAGGTTCTCGCATCATGGCCTGCACCGAATTATGTGAATCCGGAAAACCAGACGGCATTGCTTCTTGGGATCGAACTCACGCTTTGTTCGATCACGACGATTGTCATGCTTCTACGGCTGTATAGCAGAGGTGTCCTCACGAAGAGCATTGGAACAGATGACTGGCTGATGACTGGCGCCTTGGTAAGTGTCTTTTCTCCCAATTTTATCCTCCTGAAGCTTGCCTGCGCGATTTGTGGTATTTTTGCTCCGACTGCGTTGCGAGGTTTACATAATCTCGACCCTTCGCAATGCAAAGTCCCGTCGATGTCGAAGAGACTCCACATCATAAAATATCATCATAAGATCTTTTTCTTTTGCTAACGAAGGTTTATCCTATAAAAGGTCTGCGCAATAGGACTGACAATAGCCAACTGTCTGGCACCGCAGTGGGGCTGGGGAGTCCATTTGTACGACTTCAAAGCCGAATGGCTCGTTCCCGCTCGCAAAGTAAGTTTAACCTCGGCTACCCTTCCTTTCATTCACACTTGACCTATATCGACCCCGTATTATTGCCCCCATACACGTGCATATCTCCACAAACCGAACCCGTGCCCCGCGTTCTTTTTCAGGTCCTTCAATTTGCTCGTGTGAAAGAGTATAAACTAACCGAGGTGGTTTTTTTTTTCTGCACGATGATAGCTTGCCGTTGCGACTGAATTCCTGTTCGTCCCGTGCGTCGGCTTGACGAAGCTATCCATCCTGGTGTTCTACCACCGGGTCTTCTCGTCGAAAACATTCAGACGCCTCGTTTATGCAGGTGCTGCATACGTGATCCTTTACTCCATCACCTCGATCATTGTGGTGTTCCTGCAGGCGATTCCCTTGCATGCGTACTGGGATAAGTCCGTTAAAGGGAAATTCATCAATGGGCAGCTGGCTTTTGTTATCTTTGGGGTTCTGAACTGCTTGAGTGATCTCTGTGAGTGTATCTAGCTGGCTTGTTATTCGGGATCCAGCATACCGTCCTGCGCTATCTTACGACTTTTGCTAATGGTAAACGTTTAGATGTGTTCTTCATTCCCATTCGGGAAGTCTGGGCCATTCAGCTCCCGAAGAAACAGAGGATAGGTCTTATCCTCGTCTTCGCTTTGGGCTCTGTGTATGTTGTCTATCTACCATATTATCCATAAATGAGAATCCTCAACTAACTCGAGAATATTTTAAAACGTTGTAGCGTTTGTATCGCTGGCATTGTTAGAATATACTACCTATGGATCGTTTTCTCCCCCACAAATTGGGACTTCACTTGTAAGTTTTTATACCTCCCCCCCAACATCCTAATATGCGTATGCTATATTAATACCCTTTCTTATTGAACACAGACGAAGGCGCCCCTCTCTACATCGCAACGGCAATTGAAGGCGACCTGGGTATCCTCTGCGCCTCCCTCCCCGCCCTGAAGCCTTTAATCCACCGCTTCGCCCCTGGTCTCCTCAGTTCAGGCCATGGAAGGTCCAGACCATCCGGTGCATCCCCCAGCTACCGCTTATCCTCGTACGACGCCGAAAGACGACGAGACACGACAAGGAGGATAACGGGCATGCATGGCCCGGGGCTCGCCAGCTACAAGTTAACCAGCAGTGTGACGAGTCCTACGATGTTGAATAACGATAGTGAGGAGAATATTTTACCGCTGCAAGGGGCGACGTCGAATGGTGGGAGCGGTGGATGGGAGTCTTCGAACGGATCGCACGAAGGGATTGCGAATGGTAATACGGGGATTGGGAAGAAAGTAGAGATCGAGGTTACGGTGGAGAATATTCCGTATAATCCTAGGGATGAGGATCTAGAAAAGGGACCTAATGGGGCGATGAGTCCGACGCATCCTAGGCGGATATGACTGGGTTTTCTTTTATAATACACTAATTTTCCTTGTTTTGCGTTATGGGATCGATTTTTATTCCTGTTCCGGCTGCTTTATGTGGATCTGGACGTTCTTTCGGTATTGGGTAATCGGCCGGGTGGCATATTCTCTAGGGTAAATATGCCTGGCTAATCTAATTCTAATTCGAGAAAGAGCATAAACTTCACACCTTGTAGATATTCACCTCACGGATAACAAAGCTTTATATTGAAATGATATCACGATGATCAAATGAAATGCAAACGCCAAAAACTCCGCAATAGTATTGCTACAATAAACTACTCGACTATATATATACAAGGGGACCAATCACTGCCGTGTCTGCCAGGTCCAACCACGCTGCTTCCGATCTTATACCCCTTCACCGATACCGCATATTTGTACATTGTCCTCAAACGTTAACCTCCCCGGTCATTACCATTATGATATATACCTCCAAAAATCCAACAATTAACTGCTCTTCTCATTCACATGCGTAATCTCCGGCGTACCGTGTTCGATAACGTCATGATCAGCCGGTCGACCAACGGTCCTTGCAAAGTAGGCTTCGACATGCTCGCTCCAAACGATCGGACACCCTTCATCAACGTGACCTTCCTTAACTTTACTCCTGCCTTCTTCCCATTCAGCTCGCATCTCCGCGATCTTCATCTTGTAGTCCTTGGCTGGGTTATACTGCTTTCCAACACCCATCCATCGCTCCCAAACACTAAGATGTTTGCTGTGAACGGCGACTCCGCAGTACTCTTCGCCCCGACCTTGACGGATATACCTCCATCTTCTTTCCTGCTCAGCAAGATCTAGACCAGTGGTATCGGGGAGCCAGAGGTAGGTCATCAAAGCACCACCAAGACCAAACCATGGTACAACATAGAATTTGGTTTGGGTATCGATGTAGCTGTAAAGGATCGCTGCGGCGACGGCGCCGAGTTTTCCGATGGCAGCGCCGAAACCGTGGGCTGAGGCTCGGACAGAGGCCGGGTAGACCTCTGCGGCGACGAGGAAAGTGACAGAATTTGGACCGAATTGGTTGAAGAAGGAGGAGAGGAAGTACATGGCCTGGAAAGCGTAGATGTGCTCTCTGGAAGTGAAGTAGTTGAAGGCAAAGGCGGGGATTATGAAAAGGATGAAGTCGAACATGAAACCGACGATTTGCATCCATTTTCTACCGTAGAGCTTGTTATCGATCAGGAGGGAGGCGAGGTAGTAGCCGACCATGGAAACGCTGACGTTGACGAGATTCCACTTCCAGCCGGTCATGACGGAGTGGTTATCTGGGGTAATGACCTTGATGAATTCGGACTGGAAGAGCTTGTTCCCGTAAAAGAAGACGTCGTTGGCGAACCAGGTGCCCGCTGTTGCCAGCATTCTTCCACCGAAGTGGGTGAACGTGAGCTTGAGTGATTGAATATCGTAACCAGTGACCTTGGACTTCTTCTTCTGGGAGTTGAGCTCTTGGTTGGTGTTTTTCAGGAACATTCTGTGCCAGACGAGTGCAGCGGTGCCGATGGCCGGGATCGCGAAGCTGACTCTGAAGGCGATTTGAACAGCCTTTTCGGAGTATGGGGGGTGGCCTGTCCCGTTGGCGATATAGAGAACGACCATCAGGATAACCACGTTCCAGAATTGACCCCAGCCTTGCATCAAGAAAGCAGAAGTAACGGAACGACCGCGGTGCAGGCGGTCTTCTTTCGTCGAAACGACGCCGGTTCCGGTTCTGTTCTCCATGCTCAAGGTGGCCGTCATGGGGTACTCGCCACCAACGCCGATACCATAGATGAAGAGACACCAGGCATAGCAGATGACCCAGCCATTCAGAGACGTTCCCCACGAAGCAGTCAGGAGAACGAGGCCCAAGAACATGACCACCGCGTCCTGTACAAGACCGAATTTTCGACCGACCCTGCAAATTAAAGTTTAGTAACGTGCTTCGTCGAAGGGTGTATAGATTGCACGGAAAGCTCCTTACCAGTCACCCTGAATTCCGACCAAGATCTGCCCGACCATGATACCGGCGACCTCGAGGTATTCAATCGAGTTGACCCATCTTGCGTCACAAACCTGGTGGGTGTCCCAGCACTCTTTCCAGACTGCCTTGAACAGCGGCTTAATGTTGCCGATAGAGAAAAGGACGTAACTATACAACGATGTTAGCAACTACCTCCGCTTTCTATAAGTTCGAGGTTTGGGATTTCTTACCCTTCCAACCCCAGACCAGCGCCAGGAAGCACACAGCTCCTGAAGTACTGGATTAACGGAGAGAGTGGATTCTTCTTAGCGCCCTCCCAGATATCTCTCAACTCCTTCTTCCCTTCAACGAAGAGATCGTAGTTGAGAACGAATCGTATCCTCTTAGCCAGCGGCAAATCTGCCCAGTACGTGCCATCGATATCGTAGCTGTCTGCGGGGAGGAGGATGGGGTCGAAGATGGCCCTTTCGGGAAGACTGTCCGTACTCGAGCTATCAACCGAGTAGGTCGCAGCCTCGTTGGCCGCTTTCAGAGGCGGCGAATCCGATGGCGATTTTTCCATTGTGAAGTTCCTCTTTTCCGCAAGCTATGGACCTTTTTGCCCTCTAGATCTGGTCCGTGAGAGAATGTCAAAGGATCAGTATGAATTTGTGATCAACTTTGATCTCCGAAAAAACGAACGCAGAGACGAGGATCTGCGATACCGGCGGGACCGTTCGGAAAGGTCGCTAAGGTGCCGGCGATATCGAAGGGAACCTCAAGTTCGCAGAAAAGGTATAGTTAAAAGGTGTATATAGAAAGGTTCCGCGACAGGTGTACTATGTATATATTTGAGAACCCTTCCAGGGTAAAGACCGGACAGGGTCAGCGGAGCGAGAACGGGCGTAAACTTCGTCTAGACCCTAAGGTTGACGAGGACAATGCAGTCGAGAGGAAATATTGAAAACCGTCCGCTAGCTCCGCTATATATATAAATTTATCTCGAGAGCTGGTGGAGGGGGTCGGGATCAATCGGGGACCCTCCATCGGGCGCCAGTTCGAACCTGCCCCTCATTGTTTCTGCTCGGAGAAGAAAAAAAAAAAAAAAGGCAGAAACCATTTCCAGGCAATTGATCTGGTGTCGCGTGAGCTCAATTGACCTCATCAGAGGAAGCATCGTTAATATGCAGGGCAATATATGTTGACGTCTGACTGTGGCAGCCGAATGCACGTTAATTTTTCGGCGAACTCAGAACAACGTTAGATAAGCGACCAATGCCAAAGTAGAGTTCGAACACGTTCAAGAATTCTGCTCTTCCATTGGCCACTTTAAATTTGTTGGAAACTTGCTCTTTCCCACGATTCTGGTTAGGACGGCGCACTTTCGATGTGTGGTGGTGAGGGGTAGCCTGGTCAATCCCGTCCTGGTCGACAGCCTGCAGCCCGATTTCGCCTCAACGCACAGAATTCATTGCCCGTTTCGGGATGCCGACTTTCCTAGGCGAGGATAGCAGTGGAAACGGATGGGCCGGGTAAGACAAGCAATCTTGGGAGTTCTTGTAGGTGATGAGAAGCTTTTGCCAAAGGATGATAAGGCTCTTGGTGAAATCTTCTAGGGCAGACCCTCGTCCGTTACATGGCCCGTCTGCTACTGTAGCCTTTCGAAGATGATTTCGTATAGCCGCCTGTAACTACTTACCCATAAGGTAGAAGGATCATGGCCTCGTTGTGATCTGGAACGCCAAAGGGAAGTTGTCTCTAGCATATCATGCATGCATTGATCCACTATCCGCCTGTTCGATCGAGAACAGCCTTAAGTTTCTCAATGTATGCAGGTTTTGTGGTTCCGTTTCGTCACAAGCCTCGCCGCACACTTCTCAGCTTCGGCACCGATCGTACGATATGATGGAAGAGGCTAGGATCCTAGGATGGCACGCACGCATCTCACTGTTTTCTGGCGTTTCTAGGTACAGATTGAACCCGAATCTGCCCGCCGCATCCACATGCAGACTTTTAAGAAATGCGATAGTATACCCATAGAACTCGAGACGCCACCAAAAAACAAAAGAACAAGACGAAAAGACTTATTTCTCCGGACAAGCAGGCCCGACTTTCGCTCCCAGCTTCATCCGGAAGGTGTCAGTGTTAAAACTCTTTAAGCTTTGCCTTACCCAGTCCTGGAAAGCACTTCGACAGGCCTTGGCACGCGCACGGTATCAGGAACACCACGCGGGATATGGGGTTAACGGGTTTCCGGCTTGGTATATGGTCTGCATGGATCAAATCTCGTGTCGTCTGCAAGAGCCGAGACTAGAAACTGCTCACACGACACTTCGGACAGTTCAGATGATTGGTTGGGCCGGCCGTCGGCCTCTTGCGAGGTTGAGCCAAGGCGGTGGGGAAGAAGGAACGGGCACAACACGGTGGGGGTGGAAAATACCACACGAAGCCGATTGGACAATTCCTTGTATGACCAACGTGCACTGCGAAGTTATAATTACCGAGAAGAGCTCAGCTGCAACTTCAAAGCTGCAAACCTAGCATGGTCAACAGATTCCGATTTTTCTATTCGGTTAGGTAATTCCGTTGGCCAGCACCCGTCTTGATTCTAGACTAGGTAATTCCTATGTTCCCACGTTCAATCGATAGCTTGGGCATACGTAATGGGTATTCTGCGAACAAAAGTCCCACGTCGCGTCGAGCTTGGCGTCATAATTTAAGCTATGGTACTTGAAGACATGGTTAGGCTTGGTAATTGCTTTCTTTGAGGTGGTTGGAAGAGCGGGCTGGGCCCATGGTATCCTCTACTCTAAGCTATAATCTAGCTATATTACAAAACGGAACGATACATACTCCGCATCCCCTCATTCTAAGTACCCTGTCTGGTCTCAAATTTATAAGTCCTTCTATGGTTCAGGGACTCAAACTGCTCACAATAACCAAAATGTACCTCTGTCACCTCACTCACTTTCGCAACGGGCGGTCTGACCCTCTCAAGAGCTTTAATTTCGAGCGCTCATCCAGTTTCTTATTCCCCCTCAGAAGACAGAGCCCCAGGTCAGACGTCACACCCTCGAATCTCTCGACGTCGCACCGCAGCAGGCCATTGAGCTGTACATAGTTGATCGGCCGGCGGCGAAAATCTCTACACCCTTTCCCTCTTCCCTGGGTATCGTTTCTGAAATTGATACTCAAATGTGTCACACTGGCAAACGAACACTCTCTGAACCCTCTCAGCCATTTATTCGATAACACGGCGTCGTAGCCCACGGCCTTGGTGCTCTCCGGGGGTGCGATGAAGAAGGATGGGTGGAAGAATTTGCCTTGGATTGTTAGTGTGTGGAGTTTTGGCAGGTTCTTGATCGTGTTCTGGAGATTCTTTAACGACGGTGTGAGTTTAAAGTCCGTGTATCTCCTCCCGTTATCACGGATCGAACGGATGGCGAGAGATCTGAGGTTGACGGCTTCCGAGAGCAGGTGAGTGAGTATCCCGGCTAGTCGCGCGTTATACTGGCTCGTATCCACCTGTATATTTGACGAGCGTAACGCGTCCAAAGAACCGGTTTGATCGGATACGAGACGAGCCCACTCCACTTCGCCGTCTAACTCGTGGATATCGTCCCCAGGGTCCGTAAGATCGCTATCACTGTCCTCCCAACCGGCCCCACCACCATAAATCTGCGGCCGCTCGTCGTTGTCACTGCCTTTGTAGTCCCAGTCCATCTCCAGATCGAGGGATGTGATCTTTTCGATATCTAGGACACGGGTATGCAGAGCGGACTCTATGAATACGGGGTTCGCGGTAATCGTCATCGAGAATTCGTCCGGCTGTTTCCGTTCGGAGTACTCGCGTAGATGACGCAGGAATCCGAAGAGTTCTTCCTTCTCTGAGTCGGTGTGCCATGATACTATATCGCAATCATGCCGCGCGTAAGTATACTGACCCGATGAGATACATCACGTTAAATTGCGACGGTTGCACCTACAATTATACCGCAACTCCAAATGCTTCAGATTCAGCCTCCCACTCGCTAGCAAATCCTCCAAAATATGAATAAAAGAGCTTCGCACGAACCCATTCGTGCATGTCAAAGAGTATCTATGAAGCAATATACTCCTGATATGCCTGAACCCTGTGTTTTCAACACCACGGGTTCTGATAAGCCTCGCCAGCTTATAGCATATCCTACCCCGGTCGTTGATCTTAGTCTTATCATAGAGCCGCAGCGTCGACCAAAGGCTTTGGTAGCAGACAGGGTAGAAAAGTTTACACGTCAAAAGGAGGGAGAAGATGTCGGACGGATTGAGGTACCCAAGGATTTCGAAGCAGAGCTCACGGATTGCCCCGATCGTTAGTAACGAAGCCATATTTTCGTGTTTGAGGCTGTGGAATGGATGATTTCATGGTGAGGAGATGGTTGAGGAGTTTTCCTTGTTCTCTTTACAGCTGTCAGGAAGGCTAGATATTTTAGTTTTATATCAGTGGACCAAAAAAGCCTTTTGCGCCGGGCCGAGGTGGCGGAATATATTGAGACTGGCAGGGCTGTGGATATCGTCCATTGACCATAGCCAATGGTCGACATTGGCACCCTGCTCCAGTACGATATAGATGCATAATGAAAAATCTTTTTATCACATTTTCCCTCCCTTGTGGAAGGAAGTGAGGGGATTGTGCAGGTGATGGCCAGCTGGCGCGGGGCAAGCTGCTTAAGTATCATGCATGCTCATCACGATGGGCCCCTGGAATTAACGGAGGGGTTGAAAGAGGGTTTTCTTCATTGGCAGATTTTTGGCAGAGGTGCCAGCGAAACATGCCTTGCATGAAAAAATCCCTTGCTTGCCTCCACCGCATCCTGTTTCTTGATTGGTGAGGTTGACGAACTCCTGATTGGCCAAGCCTGGCCAATGCTCCGCCACCACATGTGGTATTTTGGAGGAGCAACTCGGATTTGAGGGACCGTTATCAAGGAGGATATCGTATTGGATATCTGACCTAGGAAAGGGATCATGAAATTTAAAATTCTAGAATTAGGAGGAAAGCATGTTAAGGACGCCGTAGACGCGTATTTACACCGTGGACGCCGTTAACAGTAAAAGAGGAAATAGACAAGCAGAAAATACACAGATGGAGAAAATATTAGGAGAGACAGGGAGAACAAAACTAAAGGGCGTTCTTGGTAACGCCTCCATCAAATGTCAGTCGCTTTCTCACCTGCATACTAATTAATCGATTTCCGAGGTTTACAACTCTTAGGTTTTCACCTCTATAATCAACAGTCATGAGGCGCGGGCAGTACACAAACGCTTGCCCGGCGTTCAACGCCATGATTTGTTCGAACGAGGTGCAGGTATCATCATCATCATCAGCAGTACGAGACTCGGCGGCATGGAATCCGACATGTCTACGAAGCGTATTGTACCATCGTGGGCTGTCAAAGCGGTGCATGATGATGAAGGAGGAGAGCTCGAGCAGTTCTGGGTGGACGTGTGGGTCTTGGGTGCTGATGACGGTGCGCAGCCCGAGATGCCTTTGAAGACGGATATTTTGGATGACTGACTTAGCGAATTGCTGAGAAGAGGATGACTGGGACATGAACTTTTATCCAGAGGTTAGACCGGTTGCTGTCGGAGAATTCTATGTGGTGGACATACCTTATGAGCCTCATCTAAGGCGACGATTTTACCCGTGGTACTCTGAGTAGATGAGAAAAGGTCGAGGCAAATGGAGAACAAAACGCAGGCTGTCTCAGAATCAACGAAGGGACAAGTGAGATCGACGATCGTGATTGATCCCTCGGATGCATCAAAGGGGTTTGGGTTTCCTTCCGCACCAAGGAAGGATTCTAGAAGCTCAAGTCTAAGATCTAGAAGTGCCCATTGGGTTGGAGAGAAAGGCTCCAGCGAAAGCTGCGCCTTGAATTTCTCATAGTTGAAGCCGCCATCTGATGCCATATCTCTCAAAATACGGGTGACCACCTGAAGATAGAGGGCCGTATTGTCTTCTTGGACGGACATGAGATGGAGCATTGTTTTGGCGGTCAGTTGACTAGCCTTCAGGAGAAGCGGGTAAACCGTGACACCCGGGATCTTTCCATACACTTGTTGCATGTTCGAAAGATTGGAACGGGAGACCAAAACCGTTACCTTCTTCGCGCGGTTAGGGTAAGGCGAAGATGAGGCCTTCGGATCGGAAGAAGGTACGGCCAGATAGGCGACTTCACAAGGTTTTCCGGCATCAAGGGGCGTAAAGGGAGAGAAGTAGAAGACCACACCAGCCAGAGGACGGTGAAGAATCCCAATAGTTGGATTGGGGATGACACAGTTCTCTATGTAAGGCTGAATGTTAGCACGATTTTTAGTCTTGTAGGCTCGAGAATATGCCATACCCATAATCACGGACAGGGAGTGGGATTTCCCAGAGCCTTGCAACCCGCAGATGAAGGTCGTGAACGGGGTGTTCGTGTTGAGGAAAACCATATCATCTTCAAGCTCCTCTTCATATTGTGAGCTCCCTCGATAGCTCTGAAGCTTGGCGAAGATCGCGAATTGCTGGCTGTTATCTGGAGCATTCTCGATGCTTGGGTCGACGCGGATAATGTCAGAGGTGAAGAGCGGCGCGGTGGAGATCACAGACTCGGTGGATGTATGGGCGTTTACACCACCGTCGCCGGACCAGTCGAACATGGAGGCTGAGGAACCAAGTAGCCCCCTGGTCGAGGCTCTCCAGTCCGCTTCAACCAGCTGCGACGCCGATTGTCCAGCTTGTTGGTCGGGATTATGAGATTGGATGGCGATGGCCCTGGCGTGATAAGCTACGTTGAGCTATGGTAAGAGTGTATTCTTTTACCCGTCGAAAGTAGGATTCGGGGACCTACCGGTTTGTCTAAACGAGTGTGGCGGCTTGGTCTTGCCTCGACGGGAGTCTTGGCTACCGGTGGGGGGGTCCATCGAGCCCCCTAGCTGCGAAAGGGCAGGTGGAGGTGCTGCCTTGGTCTGTTGGGCCTTGACGGGTTGTGGTTGAGCCTTGACGGGTTGTGGTTGAGCCTTTGTAGTGGTCTGACCAGCGTTTGAGGCCTGAGCCTTTGTAGCGGTTTGGCCAGCATTTGAGGCCTGTAGGGGTGCAATACTATGCCAGAATCTCCAGTACGGAAAGTACTGCTCCACAACGTGGCTGCACGGAGTGGGTGGAATACGAAAATTCTTTGTTCTATCAAAACGTTGATTGATTAGAGGTTCATGATCAGTGGCTTCCCAGACGAGCAAGGAGATCTTACGCGATGTCGTTCTTGATCATTCTCTCTATCTCTGGCAATGGTACGCCGGATAGTTTATCCGGGCGTTTAGCTGCGCGAGCTTTGTCAATGATCACGTTGACTTTTGGTTGCTGGCCGTTCGGGATGTGCTGGTAGAGGACATCGTAGAGCCAACACTGCAGGATGCTCCTCGTAACCTCATGGAGAGGCATCGTAGCTGGAGGAAGACCGGTGAACCTCGGAGAGGGCGAGGTTCAGCTGGATACTGGAAAGGATTGATGGTATCCGCTAGTAGCCAGGTTTTTAAGCAGTCGAGATTGGCTTGGATAGCGGATGTTGTGAAGGTTCAAGATGTTGAAGATGTTGAAGATGTTGAAGAGGTTTGAGAGTCAGTGCTGGAGACCCCATATTTATAGTCGAGGGCCTCAGCAGGGCTTCCCCACGAAACCATCACCAGCCGCTAGCCATTCTCAACAACACTGCCAACCACCAGGTACCAGGGATACCGCATCCATCTCGATCTCAGATATATCCCGAACAGCATAGCATCACTTCAATCGGGAATTCGGCTTCGACAATGGCAAACGCTCTCAAGTGGATATATATGGTGGTATAGGTATATGATCTGGTCCGGTATTAAAATGTTATATGTACAAGTAGAGGGAATTCGTCCGTCTGGGTATACGCCGAATCAAAAGACCTCGACTGCGAGCCGAAGGCATCTGACAACGTCACCGGGCCGTCTTTATCTTCACGGCAGTGTCGGCTCCAGAGCTCCCCGGTTTCGGCTCTACACGGTCAATCGAAAGGGATGGGTTTGGATGTTGCTCGCTACTCCTGCGTTCCAGCACAGGGCTGCAGTTGGTAGTCTGTCTCTTCTCGTCATCCAGCTGCAGCTGTCTTTCCAGGTCGTAGAAGTCGACGATGGACGAGATGGACATTGTATACCCGGGCGATGCCGGGCTGTTGGCCTGATATTCGGTATCATGGCTCTGCCTGTTGTAGGCCGAAACGGGCGTTATCTTAGGTAGGATATGGGCTGTTCTCGACGAGGGGGGCTTC
This sequence comes from Arthrobotrys sphaeroides, assembly GCA_036971245.1. Taxonomy (NCBI): domain Eukaryota; kingdom Fungi; phylum Ascomycota; class Orbiliomycetes; order Orbiliales; family Orbiliaceae; genus Arthrobotrys; species Arthrobotrys sphaeroides. Next base: position 81,135 of record JAJTTW010000013.1, on the reverse strand, counting down.
CACGCTTCTATCTCGTCCTGGAGAAGCGACTCTATTCTCTTCGGCACCCTCTCCAGATGGTCATTCTCAGTTCTGTCGAATATGGTTGCGTCAGACTGCGGTCTCGACCCGCCGTCTATTGTCCCTGATTCACTATCGGAATCCTCGGGCTTCCCTCGGTGAAAACTTATCCTGTTCTTCCACCCTCTGAAATCATACCCTGTGGTTAATCCCCTCAGTGCCGGTGCGCAGGCGACACAGACGCACCAGGTCTGTTCGAAAGCCGCAACCATCCAGTTCGCGGTCGCGGAGGAAGAAAGATAGCCGACAATTATGACAGCGACAGCAAAGGCGATGCAGAGGAATCCAAGGGCAAAAGTGATGCCGACTCCGATCTTTTGCGATCTCGGGATTGGGACAACCCTAAGGACGGAGAAGGGTAGAACGTATGTCATGACATCCGTCAGAAGATGAAATACATATGGTACTATTGAACCAGCTACCGATGTCCATCCTGAAGAGCAGTCCTCATTTGGATCCCTGAAGCACCCACCTTAGCGATTGTTCGGACGGCTACCAGGGAGAAGGAGAGAGGGACGGCTTACCAGTTTTTCGAAATTGGCACGCAGAGAAATAAATTGAGGAACGTGCTAACGGTGAACCCCGCGGCTACGACAAAGACGGTTATCCATAGAAACAAACGCGTCTTCGTCATAGTTTTTGGGATAAGTCTAGTGTAGAAGCAGAGCATGGTCGCTTTGACAGCATACATGCTAAAGTAGTAGGTTGCGTTCTCGACGTAAAATATCTACTCGTATGATGGTCAATACTGCCGAGATGAGAGAATGATTCGCCTAGATATAGATCTTGATCCATATACGTGACTCACCTTCAATGCTTTGGTGTCTGCGATTTCGCCATTGATATCGACAGCGAGAATGTCAAGGTCCTCGTTGAAGAATCCCATGTCGTAGAGCACCGTATCCATGCTGACTTGGCTCAAGAAACATAGCCAAGCCACCACGACGAACCCATCTTCGAAGATTGATAGACGAGCATATCGATTCCGATGATAGAGACGAAGTAATACCAAGCAAAGTGTCGCGGCTATCATGGACCATTCAACCGCCTATAATGTTTAATCCAACGAATCGTTAGCAACGCCCCTAGCCTGCTCAAAGACAGATCATCTCGATCGGAAGAATTCAATACAAGTATATCAAGAAAGCGAGACATGGTCGAGGAGTTCGGTCAGGTCCGTTTGGCACTTTTTATGTCGGCTGAGTTTCGAATTTACTTATGACGCAATTTTGTGCTTCTTTGGTGGGATGCTGCCGTTCGATTCGTGTAGCTTCTTCCTCTTGGTTACAACATCCTCGCTGTCGACCCCTCACCCTCCTTCGACAAGTTGTGGGAATGTAGTGAGGAAAGCCCTTAGAAAATCGCCCAAATAGCAGGAAGAAGCGGAATCGTAAGAAAAAGGGAGGGGAAGGGGAGAGAAGGGTCGAAGGCGACCCGCGGGCAGACATCCATTTGTAAGAGAGGGATGCAGGAAACCAGGCCTGTCGGATTCGACTCGAGGACTTTCAGGTCCAGAGCTGGAGAGAGGGCAGGCTCAAAGTGGAGCTGCAAACTTGACGGCTGGGGGAGAAAGCACTCGAGTGGATAGGCAAACACTCAGACATACCATCAAGTGATGGTCCTTCACCCGCATAGAAACCATCCTGCATGCAAGGCACACCATACTTGCGGCCCCTCTTTTCGACTCGAATTCCGAGCAGGATAAGATTCCACGATCTCGTAATGTTGTTTGCCCTGTGTTGTTTGCACAAGCAGGGGCCCTGGCTGGAATGTGGAGACGATGTCGAATAGAAGTTCGAGAAGAGCGCCACAGATGGAACCTTGCTGCAGGTGCTGACCCGAAGGGGTAAAGCTGGCGGGAAAGTCAGACACGTCTTCGCTTCTCGAATGTGAGGGGCTATCGAGGAGAAGCTTGCTCCTCAGGAGCACGGCCCACCGTCAATTTTCCGACCGGGCGGGTATTGGAGATTCGCTCGCTAATACATCTCGATAGACCCTTTACACGGTGTCGGTTACTTCGTCATTGGCGGAAGGTATGTTTTAGCCTTATTACCCGTTACTGGGCATCGGTCGGACGGGTCGTCCCAGCACTTATAAGCTCGCTTCATGCAAGTCCGGGCTGGAGTATCGGGAAATCGGCATTCTCAATGATATGAAGTATGGCGGATTAGAGGGAGCTGCAAACGGCAAAGTGCCTGTCGACCACATGGCGTCTGAGAGATTTTAAATACCTGTTTCCGGAAAACTCGTTAACCCAACAATCCTACTCTATTCGCCACGAAGGCAAATCTCGATAGAGAACATCGAGATTCAGTTAACGGCCGACTGAGCCTCGAGCTTGAATTGAATCGAAGGACTAGGCTAGACCCATGTAACTTGGTCCACGTTTACATGCGCTTATCATGTTGCTCGAGCTATGTAAGTAAGTACTTATATAAATTGAAATATTTCCCTCCTCCAACTGAAGGTTGTATCGATATGTATCGATGCGAGGCTTTGGGACTTGGGAGGCAGATATGACCCCACTAGTATTACGCATAGTTTAGTAACATATGGCCCTAGTTTCTCCACGCCCATTATCACCTGCCGGGCTTACGTCCTGGCGCGAAGCGATAAAACGTCTGAAATTGAGATGCTCGGGTCGTCGAAACGAGCGGAAGTGTTGTGAGCGAGCTTTTGTTGCAAAATCTGATTGCGTTGTGTTGGGAATTCCTAGTGTCACACAGAAACCAGGAGTTGCTGGGGTAACCTGAGGTTAGCGGTGTCGTCACAACAAAGTAAACCTCAGTACCTTCGACTTCATATCTGTTGACAACATCACGATACGCACCGACTGACGTCTCTGGGGCGGTAAATTTCTTCCGAGCCGACCTATGCATGTAGTGGATCCGGAACTTTATTCTCACTACCGTTCAACTACAGTAATCCTACACCCCTTCAAGCTCAAGTTACATACCAATTGCAAATCCATGGAGGGGCTGGTAGACGACGACCCGACCCCGAAGCCTAGGCGGCAAAGAGATGTCCTGAATACGGCACCGCCACCTTCAGGTCCAGTCTTCACCGCGGCCCCGCCAGGCCGAGGAGGTCACACTAGTACTCTCAGTGCAGTACATGAAAACGAAATCTCACCACTACAGTTCGAGATATATCAGCCAACAGCGGTCCGGGACACGCGTTCTGATACGTCAAGTCAGAAACGACGTCGGAGCCATGTCGGATCGGAAACAGGTTCACACAGCAAAAGGAGAAGAGCTGGGAGGGCCGCAGGTTCGGAGGCTGATTCGGCATCCGCGGCGTCGGAGGACAGTAGGAGCCAAAGCTCGGATAATAGCCGTAAATCGACAAGCTCTAGGGGGTCCTTAGCTTCTGATAAGAGCAAATTCTCAGATAAGACGAAATGGGATGTGGAGCAACTATCGGAAGAGAGCTGCTGGATATGTGGAAACCAAAGAACTAGTCTGGATGTGTGCCATGTGATTGCGAGGAAGGATCCCGGCGTAAGTCCACACTTGTAGCCACTTGGAGGCTTTCACGATCGACTCCGAAGAAACTAACCTTCACGTATCTCTACTCTGTAGTTTCATGATATATCTTCCCGTCGAATTGTCCCCTTTAGTCATAGGGGAGATAAGGCCAACGCTATTCCACTATGCAAACGATGCCATGATGGATTTGATTCGGTGCGGCCTCAGGTTATTATTCTACCCGTCGACCTACAATACTTCCTAGATTTCGAGGAACAGGACTTCCGCGAACGTAGCGAGAATCCGCACACCACAATCAGACGTCGCCTATCGCCTTCCGGCGACCAATATAGGGCCCACCTACTCAACAGTCGGCCAAGCTGTGTGGATGCGAAATATTTGACCGATTTGGAGAACTCTGAGTTACCGGGGGGTTTATATCAAGCATACCTTCGAGAAGACATTCTGGGTACCCGGCGACATCCTGTTCCGCTGGGGAAATACGATGAACCTCGAATATGGCATGGGAGTCCAACTGCGATTATTGTTCATGCGCTACAGGCACTGGCCTGTGTAGATGATACAAAGTGGATTTCGGAAGAAACTCTTGACATATTATATGCGATATCGCGGGCGTGGAGGAAAGAGCCTCTCCTGGGCGACGCTGAGCGAGCATCACTGCCTGTTGAACAAACTGTTGCACGGAATCCGGGGGCATCGGATACAGCTTCTACGACGAGCAATTTGTCGAAACAAGAGTCTGAAAGCATATCGGAGGGACGAGCACCAGTTGATGGATCACATATGGATGACGCGTCTTCGGCAACGGACTACGAGGGCGACCTACTTGACACCAGCAATTGGAAGTGGGGACCGTCATTTACCGCCAACCAGGTTCTCCGTATCTTCTGTGGAAATACTTGATATGGCTGGGGAAGCAGGGCTTCCATCCTTTTACAATGGGGGATTAGGTCCACAAACGCTTGGCAGACATGAACACCGTGTTGCCTGAAAATCACACACCGGCCGTTGAACGGGCTGCAGTCAAGGTTGTTCTGAGTGGTTTAAAAGCTGGAGTTTAAGGACTGGACGAGGTCGATATAGTATTGGTCTTTTTTTGGTTTATTAGGCGTCGAGCGACGGATATTGGTTGTTAATCAAACCAGCTATATAAGCTTCGAATTGTATTTCCGACATTGAATGGAAGACGTATCTGCCACAATCAATATCAACATGCATTGTTTGCCGCTCGTGCATGAGAGCGGCTCAGCAGCCCCTCCTAGTCTTCGAATGAATCCTTCAACCTCGAGTGCCTCGATTCGAGGCTGCATTGGATCCAACCACCACGCATCAAATCGGCCGTGCAACATAACTACGATGAGACCAGTTCGTCAGGCTTGATACTATAAAGCTCGAAACGCATACTATTGTTCCATTTCCAGATTACGCGACATACCATATGAAACTTGATTCATGGACGGCCACGACTATACCGTTGGATGGACCTGTGCACTTCCTATAGAAACGGCAGCCGCTATCGCTGTCCTTGACGAGACACACGATAGAGTCCCAACGGCTCTTAGCAAGGATGACAGCAATATATACACCTTCGGCCGAATCGGTCATCATAATATCGTCATCGTGTGTCTTCCGGCTGGAGTATATGGAACCAACTCCGCTGCGACTGTCGCGACCAACCTCCTCAGAAGTTTCCCATTTCTTCGGTTTGGGCTGATGGTTGGGATAGGAGGAGGTGCCCCTAGCGAAGAGAACGACATACGACTTGGCGATGTCGTCGTCAGCCAACCGTCGCATGGGAGCAGCGGGATTGTTCAATATGACTTTGGGAAACGAGTCGGGGAGTACACTTTACATCGGACCGGATATTTAAACGGTCCACCAACGGTTCTTTTGAATGCTTCAGCGTCACTCCAGGCAAAGAAGAGCCAAGCGGACCTCGGAAGCATCATAACGACGACGGTTTCCAATGCCGGCGACAAGGATCCGCGATTCTCATTCCCAGAAGACCCCGATCGCCTGTTTTCTGCTGATTATGCCCACGTTGAACGAACTGGCCGTCGAAGTAATACGTGTGCCGGATGCAGTCGTGCGAAAGAAATACACCGGGAAGAACGATAAGACGACAATCCTTTCATTCACTACGGCACTATAGCCTCAGGCAACCAACTTTTAAGGGATGCCGCCGCACGAGATAAGATTAGTAAAGAGACAGGTGCGATTTGCTTCGAAATGGAGGCCGCTGGGTTGATGAATCAGTTTCCCTGCTTGGTGATTCGGGGTATAAGCGATTATTCGGACAGTCACAAGAACAAGGCCTGGCAACCGTATGCCGCCATCACAGCTGCGGCATATGCAAAAGAACTCCTAGGTCATGTGCCGGTTCTGGCAAACTCGAAGCAAGATGGATTGGAAGGAACTAAAGCCGGTATGTGGATGTCTTTGATCTTTGTTCGCCGCCAGAACCCTACTTATTGCCAAGGGATGTGAATATCATAGGTATCCCCAAGAGTCTGCATGCCTTGTCGTCGATTTCGAGAGACCCAGAGATTGAAAAGCTAGCGATTGAACGCCGGAAGGACAGGCTTATCGATGGGTCCTACCAGTGGGTCAAGAACGATGCGAGCTTCCAGCGCTGGCTTACTACCGGCCCCCAATTGTTGCGCTTAATCGGGGGGCCTGGGAAGGGGAAAACCATGATCATGATTGGGATAATCAATGAGTGGGAATTACACACCAAGTACAATCAAGGACGGGATACCAGGTGCCACCCGATCGGCCCACTACCTCCGTCAACAGAATTTTCGTATTTCCTTTGTCAGGGAACTAACGAGCATCTCAACTCTGCAACCGCAGTCCTGAAGGGCCTCCTCTTAAATCTCTTGAGAAAGAACCACAAGCTCGCAGCTCATCTCCAGAGCCGGTACGACGACATCGGGGCTGCCGATTTTCCCCATAAAATGGATTTAAATCTGCTTCAGCTTGTCTTTTTTGACATGTTGAGGGACCTTTCTAATACAAACCTTGTATTCTTCGTCGACGCTTTGGACGAGTGCTTAGTCGGCCGTTCGGACGTGATGGACTTCGTCCGTAGCTATAGGAGCATCGATCATTCCCCCAGAATCAGATGGCTGATATCAAGTCGTCCCCACGAGGATATCCGATCGTCATTCGCAACCCAGGGCGTCTGCAGCGAAATTGTACTGGAACAAAACCAGAATTTCATAAATGCAGCGATCGAGACGTATATCGAAACGAAAGTTGCGGAACTCGATCGCCAGAAGCAATACAGACCTCAGGACAAGCAAGACATCGAAGGCATCCTTAAAGACAAATGCGGAGGAACTTTTCTTTGGGCTCATCTAGCCTGCAAGGAACTCCAGTCCTCGGAAGCATTATCCTGCGAAGCCGTCTTCATTTTAGACCAATTACCAGTCGAACTGACCAGAATTTATTCCCACATGCTTCAGCAAATCAACAGTTTGAGCGATAGAAAGGCCTCTAGTCGATGCTTAGATATCCTTGCCACCGCTGCCATCGTATACCGCCCATTGAGTCTAGGAGAAATGGGCATCATGACCATCGGCACCGATCACCTACCAGATGTCGAACGGTTTGTAAAGCTCTGCGGGTCGTTTCTGACTGTAGAGGATGGCGCCATTTACTTCATCCATCAGTCGGCAAAAGACTACCTCGTCGGCGGTCACTCGGATTTGTTCATCGCGAGTGGCATGGAGAGTAGACATCGAAGCGTTTTCAAGGCCTGCCTCCAAACCCTTTCAAACCCATCCTATCTTAAGAAGGATATTGCGAACCTGAGGCATCCTGGAATTCTTTACAGTGAGATCACTGAAGCACAGAGAAGCTGCATTTTCAACATTAGATACGCTTGTTGCTACTGGGCCAGACATCTCGAGTCATTCAACGTTGCTACCACCAATGTCGAAGCAATAGCCCACTTTTTGCGCGATTTCTTTTTATATTGGCTAGAAGCCCTTTGGCTTATGGGTAAACTAGCTGATGGACTTCTGCAAATTGACTTGCTTCAGACTATCAAAACGGTAAATCGCTCGCTCTGATCCGTTGCCGCAGAATATCAGCTTACCCCTGTGGTTAAATCAGAACGATGAAGTGCAAGCCATCGTAGTAGATGCTGGGAATTTTATCAGACACAACTTCGCGCTAATCGAGAAATCGCCTCTTCAGATATATTCGTCTGCGCTCACCTTTACACCCCCGCAAAGTTTGATTAGAAAGATGAATATCTCTAACCTCTCGGAGTGGTTAGATGGGAAGGTCAGCAGCTCAATCAGCGAGGCATGGGACCCGCGTCAGAAGCAAATCTTCCAAGGCGATGTGGACGATGTCACCGCTTTAGCTTACTCACCCAACGGGATGCTAGTGGCCGCGGTGTCCTGGATACAGCGTGACACCATCATCAGGATATGGAGCTCGGTTTCTGGGCTATGTTTGCATAAATTTGTGGTTGGTGGTCGCGAAGGGTGCCGTCTGTTGCAGTTTTCGCCGGACTCCACGCTTGTCGCAGCCTTTTTGCGAACTGGGGTCCTTCAGGCTTGGGATATCGCTACGGGCAGAAATATAACTCTTCTGAATACCGAGCTGCCGGACATACGCGAACTTGTATTTTCTAATGACTGGAAACTAATTGGGGTTAGATATCCGTCGTTGAAAGAAGAATATTCACTTCTCAGACAGGAGCCGCCTTGTGACATATCCGAGATTTGGGATCTCGCAACTGGCAAATCCAAACATCAGTTCAAAAGCGACAACTCTATCGACGCCTTGATGTTTACACCGACCAATAAACTCATCGCGGTTGCCGTTCGTGAGCTGGAAAGGGCAATAAAGTTATGGGATATAGCAACGGGGCGGGAAGTAAGCCCTGGTTCAGGCTTACTACGTGTGCAAGACAATACCAATACCCAAGGCGCCCGAATTGCTACTTCACCAAATTGCGAATTAATCGCGATGTACGGATACTTCACGATCGATGTATGGAATATCGTAACCCGTCAACATCTCCGGATTCTGGAAGAAACGGAGCCACCAGTGTCGAGAGCATCTTGCTTGTCGTTTTCAGGCGATAGCAAGCTAATTTTAGCCATATGCAAAGCTCGCGATATACTTGTTTGGGATGCATGTTCCGGGGAACGTCTTCGCTCCTTACAATACCTTACATCCCCTTCTTGGTTGAGGGCGATGTTTTCTCCGACCGATCCGAACACGATTATTACTTGCTCCGGCGATAGGACGCTTCGGGCTTGGAGTTTGAAGGCAGAGGAGCCCCCTATCGTTGACCAACTTGGTATTCATCCTTCTTCTATTCTGGCTATAAAGGCTTCACCGAATTCCCGCTTCGTTTTGTCAGTCTCTAGAGGGGGGGACGCAATGGGCATGAATCTCTTTCGACAGATGCAGAGCAAAGATAAGGCCCTGGTGTGGGATTTGTGGACCGGCAGGTGTTTGGGTGCTCTCGAGAGTCCTCCTGGAGTTGGGTTTACGGAGGTGGTGTTCAGCCCGGATGGCGACACACTTCTTTCCTTTTGTACTGATTGTACGCTACGGTTTTGGAGCCCTGAATCTGGGAAATGTCTCCGGTCTTTCGATCACTCCGATCACGGCCCTGTGGACCGGATAGACGCCGCCGTTTCCCCCAACGGCTCGATAATTGCGAGGATTGGCTGGTTTTTTGAAGAAATACCCGGGTCGCCAGCGGGGGGTGAATCTGACCTTGAGACCACATCGACGTCAGAAGAGGAGACATCCTACCTGGTGTTTGAAATTTGGGCGGTGGCGACCGGAGAGCACCTGCAGAGGTTCAGCTACCCTTATCCTAAAACCTCATTATATCGTGCTGTGCTGGAGATATCCCCCGATAGCGCCCTCGTTCTGTTCAGTCGCCCAGAACCTGGGGGGACGTATTTTCGTTTTTTGGAGGTCCGGAACATCATAACTGGAGAATGCCTTGGAGTTTTCGGTCGGTATTCAACTTCGATTGAATCGGCAGCGTTTTCTCCTAGTCGACAGATTCTAGCCTCCATTTCACGCGAAGGTGATGTCCGGATATTCGACCTATCCAGCAAGCTGTTGTGCGAAAGTGGAGGCGGGGGTGGTTATATAGAATGTAGCCGACGTTTTACTGGTCCAGAACCAGACAACGAATCGAATCGCAACCCCGTAGCCGTGGCGTTTTCCCCCGACGGAAGCGTTCTCGCCCTAGGCGGAGAAGACGGATCTATCTGTCTGTGGGATATGAAAACCGAAAAACGTATCTGGCACCAACCTCCCCACCCTCCAGATCCTCACTTCCGATATCCGTACCATTACAATTGGCCTCCTGGACCCCGCGGAGAAATAGAGTTCTCGAGTACCGATGAGTTCTTCGTTGGAGTGAACTCTGAGCTTCGCGGATGGAAGGTCGTAGTACCCACTATTTATAATAAACAATACGACGTCGTGGGTGGCCCCGTAAGGGACCCGGAACGACCATTACGAAACTGGGTGTACCTCGATGAAAGCGGTCTGTATGTGCATGGCCGGAAGGTCCTTGATATTCCGGCTGCTTATTCCCCAACGGTTTTTGATTACCAAGACGGTGTATTCTGCTTAGGAACTTCGGATGGTCGGGTGTACTGTATCAGGCTTAAGCTGGACCGGTTGTCGGACCCTGTGGTTTGATGGGATGCCATATCAATCCTGGAGCCGCCGCGGCCTCGTTAGCCTGGCTTGATTGTCATGAGCTTCGTGATGCCTCGGCATCGGTATGTCGCCGAGATGATGGAACGGCAGATATTCTAAATATCGGTCCAAGATTCAAAATGTCAGCACATGCACACATTATCGTAAAGAGCTGGCTAGGTACATTACATAAGTATCTATGGGGATGTTATATTTCTACATTTAGCCCTGCATGTTCAATACACTGTTGGTAACTACTTACCCACCGTTCTTTTGAATTAAATCAAATATTAAGACAGTTTACATAATGTTTAAGCCGCGTTCATTCATCTGAGGGCTAGTTACTTATAGAAAGGTCCCATATATTTAATAATACTCGATTTCTATTGCGGTGTTTCCTACCGAACAATTGCAACCGTGCGTGTTTATTGTTTGGCCCGGTTTGGCTGCGTATACGTACCGATTAATTTGGCCTAAAGCCGTTGGCCGTGATTTGGGATTATATTACTACCTGAGTAGTCTCATATCTATTAGAGCTGGTCGCCTTATAAGTAAGCTTAATGTATAACTCACCATTGGACTAGATCTATCATCTGGACAAACTGAACCGAGTCTCTTGCGCTTACTTGATCGGAAAACTAGCAGCATATCCCAAGCCAATTAATTAATCGGTTACAGCGTCGCGTCGAGATCTTGTTGATACAGTCGTAGTCCGCGTTAACTTTGCGAATTCGTGTTAAACTGCACCAGCATGCGATACCGGTTCGAAGCCGACAGGGCACTAAGAACCCCGGGCCATGCCGAGGATTCGGGAGGGAAGCGAGCAGGCACTTGAGGATGTCCTCCGTAATTTGTCTCTTTGTGATGGGCTTCAGGACCAAGCTTGCAAAGTGCGAAACGGCTTTTTGTTTAATTACGGCAGTACCCATTGGGAATCCCTGCAATGGTGTGAGATCAGGGCGTAAAACTCTTTGCAGGGGATATAAAATCACATTTTGACGCAGAAGGAAGCTTCGAGGATTCATTCTGTATTCTGCAGGGTGACATGAGACTGACAGAACCCCCTTGACTTTCTCAGATGCTCAAATCGATCTCGCAAATATCAAACTCGAAGAGAGAATCGAATCTTCGAAGGTTTCTCTGTGCATTCCGTTTGGCGAATTCACATTGCTATAACATATGATCCTGGTGCTCAGCAAAATACAACTGCAGGTTCGCGTTGGAAGTTAACTATAACGTTAGTAACCATGCGAGTTTATGTCCCGCTCACAAAGTATCAACAGTTGGATATAAATACTTTGAATGGCATGTGCGTAGAAGCGTCATCGGTTGGAAGAACGTTTGCGAATTCATTCTTATAGATCCATTGCACAACCCCAATTAATTCTAATCCAATACTCCACCTAAAGTTAGTTGACAGCTGCAAGGCACCGAACGAGGTATCGGGTACCGATGGTTTTAAACGAGGGATGCCAGCCGATGTCTGTTACACCGCCTACAGAGCGCGGTGCGAGCGAGTGCTCTGAGTGGGTAGATAGACCTTATGAAACCTGGCACGGAGACGGCGCAGGGGACATGCACGAACCGCATTCGTTGGAGCGGCGCTTTGGCAGTCCGGCTTCGATCATGATATCGCATTGTCGCTGTCGACGTGCTGTTGGATGGGCAGTTGCACCCGACAGGCCCAACCGACCGGCATAACGTTTCTTTGGATGGACTATATTGACCGTGTGACATCTGTGATATCTCGTATGCTAAATATAGACGTTGAAAGGACGTTGGAGGCAAATTTTAAAGAGCATCGGTTAATTCGGCGTCGATGGCCATGGGGGGCAGTCTGCCAGCTCGTGGTGTCAATACCACGTCCTGACGGGTTCGAATCAGGGAAATTGGAAGCCGGACGATGAGAGGGCCTTGGAAGCTCTTAGGGCAGCCTCCTCCGCAATTTCTTGGAGGCCGAAGTCTCGAATCTGGCGGTTTGCATTGGCCTGTTTCGCTCGAAGCCCCCTTTTTCCCGTCAGGGCTGAGTGTGGTTGGCGTGGTTGAGCTGGCTTTTGGCCCGGTGGGCTTGGCGTCTTCAAATTAAATTGGCCGGCAGAACCTCCTCTCTTCTTTCTTCTCTTCTTCCTCTTCTTTCATCATCAACAGCACCATCGTCAGTCCGTCGACATCATCGAGTTACATCCGTTGTTTCTTTCCTTCTTTCTATTTTTGTAATCGGCTTCGACACACTCCTTTGGTCCCGTTTTTTTGCAGAATCGATACCTTACCCAGCTGGTCTACCTCACTCTCCTTTCCGACGATTCTTTCACCTACAACTTAACTGCACCTTCTCCTTATATACTCCCTCACGAAATACACGTTCCGGAAAGACGGTAAACACTTCCACCATCCAACATGCTCGGGAAGAATCTTCTCCTGGCCGCTATGGCGGCTGTCACGGCCGTCGGCGCTCAGGAACTTCTGGGCTTCAACTACGGCGCAAGCAAGGCCAATTTCGGCCCTGTCAAGGTCTATGAGGACTTTAAGGAGGAGTTCGAACTCGCTCAGAAGATTGCCGGCCAACAGGGCAAGTTCAACAGCGCTAGACTCTACACCATGATTGTAAGAACCTGACGTTTCCGGTGTGTTTTGTATCGGGCAACTTTAAAACTAACAGTTGTCGGCTTGAACAGCAAGGTCCAAGCAAGGACGACCCGATCAGCGCCATCAAGGCCGCTATCGATACCAAGACCTCGCTCTTGCTCGGAATCTGGTGCTCCGTCCCCGAGGAGCACATCGTGAACGAAATCAATGCCCTCCTCAAGGCCATCAAGACGTACGGCAAGGATTTCACCGACCTCGTCGTCGGTCTCTCCATCGGTTCAGAGGATCTCTACCGAATCTCCGAGATGGGTGTCAAGAACGAGTCCGGTGTCGGAGCTGATGTCGGCGACCTCGTCAAGTACATCAAGATGGTCAAGAAGGCCATCGCCGACACCCCCTTGAAGTCCGTGCCAATCGGTCACGTCGACACCTGGACCGTCTGGGTCAACGGAACCATCAAGCCCGTCATCGATGAGTTGGACTGGATCGGTTTCGATGCCTACCCGTACTTCCAATCTACCATGGCCAACGGTATCGACGTCGCTCCTCAGCTGTTCTGGGATGCCTTCGATGCCACCGAGAAGGCCACCGGCAAGCCCGTTTGGATCACCGAGACCGGTTGGCCCACCGCTGGTAAAGATATGAACCTGGCAAAGGCCGATGTCCCCAGCGCTAAGCAATACTGGGATGAGATTGGTTGCGCGATCTTTGGCAAGTACCCGACCTGGTGGTACATGCTCCGTGATGCCGACCCAACCCCACCAGAGACCGAATTCGGTATCGTCGGTGCCGACTTGAAGCCCTACTACGATCTCAGCTGCAAGAACGCCAAGCCGGTTCCACGACCTCTCTCTACCTCTGCCGCTCCTTCGAGCACTCGCGCACCGGCTAGCACTAACGCTCCCAGCTCCCGCGCTCCTGGTATGTTTACTTCTACCCTTGATCCCACGCCCCCCTCCTCCCAGACCCCCACGACCCAACCCCCTGGACCCACGAAGTCCCCACCTGGTACTGCTTCCGCTGGATCTGGATCGACTTCTGGACAGGGATCTCCCCAATTCTCAAGTCCTGGATCACTCACGATTTCCTCTCCTCTCCCCTCGTCGAATACCGATGCAGAATCCATAGATACAACGTTAAAAACATCAGGATCTAACTCTTTTCTTTCAACCACAACAGGATCCACATTTGAAGTCGAACCCACATCCCGAGGCAGCTCCTCCGGACCCTCTACGACCAACGATGCTGAAGCCGCTGCCAAGACCACCGGCGCTGGCGATGCGCCATCTTCCGGTTTCGCCGTCAAGGCCACCATTGGATTCGTCGCTGCCCAGGCAATTGCCGCTGCTTTCTTCCTTCTGTAAAAACCACGCGTGTCAGATAATCTCACGGTTTGTATGGGGAGGGAGCTAGCGTTATTTTACTTGTGTACAAAGGGCATGCATTTGGGGGCATAACTTGACTCGGATTTAGCATCGCATGTGGAACTTCATTGTGTAATAAAATAGACTCAACCTTGTTTATATCTTTCCTTGGCGCTGTATTCTCGCTCTTCCAAGAAACTCAATTCTTCTTCCAGCCGTTGACGGTCGTTCCCGCAAAGTTTCAATCGATCCATACGAATCTCAATCTCGCCGTGAGAAGATGCATCGTGGGCTTGGTGCTGCGGTCAGATCTCGCTTACACCCGCCCCGCCCTTGCCGTGGCCATTGTTCCGGCTGAAGTATAGCACGATCCAGGGCAGAGGGTTCTGCTGTGTCATCTGGCTATCGGCATACTTCAACATACTTGAATAGTCCACCACCCGTGAGGAAGGAGTCTAGTTTCCAGCTTTCCAGCTTCCAAGTCCCCAAAGACGGACGACCTGGAGCTCCATCCTCCCCGCCGCCTCTCATTGGACCGTCATCACTAGAGTTTTTACTTTGGCGGCAGCTCACAAAATCGAAATTTTCACACCCCTGCCATGCCTCCCACCAACTTTTCGGTGTCTGCAATCTGCGAAACCCCCAAACTATCGATCGAGATTCGCATTCTGGACTAGCGGCTGGCGCGCGCAGACTGCCAATGTCTTCTCTGCCCAAAAAACCTGCCGCTTCCCCTCTTTCTATCCCGGGTTTTGATTCCTGGAAGACCGTCGTCTCCTTCCCCTTCTCTTTTACTCCTTTCATTGCACTTCATCCACAGCAGCGTAAAGAAAAACACACTTCTTGTATTTTGAACCTCCAAAGTCGACGGTAGACATTGCCGTCGCAAAAAAAATCATCACGATTCTCAGAATCACTTGATTCACCTTGTTATTGGTCCCAAGGCTAAAAAAACAAATACAGTTTTACAGCGAAAATTATACAATTCTATCATACTTTATAGCGTCCGGTTAGGTTTTTCTATACCGGATCTAACGAATCCGCGGTCGACGATGGCGACGGCTACTACCGAGGAGCCTTCCATTGGCGCAGCGGACCCTGTCGATTCCCCTCGACTGGACTCAAAGTCGCCTGTGACGGTCGCGCCGGATACGGTTGCCGACGACTCGTCCCAGGAGACGAAGAAGAAGAACTTCTTTGGATTCTACACGTCGAAGAGGTTTTGGATTACCTTGGTCATCGGGTACGTTTAACATTCTTCTTTGCTAACTCCTGTGAACCCATTTGGTTAACTGAATTCGTGATATAGACAGTTTCTGGCCCTGTGCATCACGAGCACGAATACCTTCACCACACTGCTCTTCCAGGCGGGCACTAGCTTCCCGGCCTTTCAGACGTTCATCAATTACTGTCTGCTCAATATCTGCTACACCAGCTTTACGATCTATAAGGAAGGATTTAAAGGGTGGTTGAAGATCGTGTGGAAGGATGGGTGGAAGTGTGAGTTCTTCTTGTCACAATTATCGCTGCCAGTCGTATCGAACCCCTCGCTGACGAAGTATTGACGATAGATCTCATACTCGCCTTTTTCGATGTCGAGGGGAACTACTTTGTCGTCCTGGCGTACCGTTATACCACCATCCTCTCCGCCGAGCTCATCAACTTCTGGGCCATCGTGGTCGTAGTGATCCTCTCCTTCTTCCTGCTCAAAGTCAGGTACCACTGGTCCCAGGTGGCCGGTATCCTCGTCTGTTGCGCCGGCATGGGCGTCCTGATCGGTAGCGACAAGCTTCAGGGAGGAGACTTCCACAGCGGGGCCGACGTCCTCAAGGGGGACTTGTTCATGCTCCTAGGCGCAACATTCTACGGCTTCAGCAACGTCACCGAGGAATTCTTTGTCTCAAAAACCCCGCTCTACGTGGTCATCGGTCAGCTAGGGTTTTGGGGTATGTGCATCAACGGCGTTCAAGCCGCGATCTTTGACAGAGTCTCCATCTCCACCGCTGTCTGGAACGGGAAAGTCGCGGGATACTTAATCGGGTACAACCTCGTTCTGTTCGTCTTCTACACCGTGACCCCAGTCTTATTCCGACTTTCTTCCGCCGCGTTCTTCAACATCTCCCTCCTCACCGCGAACTTTTGGGGCTTGATCATTGGCATCAGGGTCTTTGGCTACAAAGTCCATTATCTTTACCCCGTTGCCTTCGTGCTCATCATGGTCGGGTTGATTATCTATTACATCATGGATGCGAGCGGCATCGGTGATGACAGTGTCAAGCCGTGGTTGGGAGAGGATCAGGCCGCTGGTCACGAGGGTATCGGAACTGCGAAGAGGAGGATGAGGACCAGAGTTGGGAGAGGCGTGGGCGCTGGGGCTGATGCATAGGCTGGGATCGCGATATCAGGTTACAATGTGCTTAATCTTCTCATTCGGTGCTTTGTTGGAATACGATTCCGAGTAGCACCTGTGTAGACCATCTATATATAGATCTAATTCAAAGCACAACGTTCATATATATATCATAGTATCCTCTTGTCAAATTTGTCGGATACAGGCGGGTATCATCTATCGACACACAGTCGCACTATCTGACTATAGCCGATTCGATCTATGCGTAAAGTTTGAATTCAAAGGATATCATAAATCAGTAGCTATAGGGGTAAAAGCATAAATACAGGAAGAACTTCATCTACATCTACACGAACCCTCAATCAAGGAACGTAACAGGTGACCGAGCGAGAGGTATCTTTAAAACAAATACAAGAGATTGGAAGCCAATCAAACAGAAGAGAGGTTTCAATGCCATTCGTCGGGCCCAAAGTACCCTTTCGCTGGTACACCTTCCTGAATAGCAGTACCCAGAGCATCCATGGTATTGAGGCCGACGGTATTACCCCACCATTTCGGAGCTTCGGTGTTGGTCATGGATAACGTTAGGAAGATGATGATCGTGCACAGGGCGAGACCTACATCCAAACCAGCGGATGTGAGATAGTTATAGTTGGACCACCAACCCGAAAATCTCTTGCGGATGTGGTGGTTGAAGATGAACCCGACGATACCCCAGGCCAGGTAGTTGAGAGGAGTGGCAGGTGGGATGAGACCGGAACCCGAGAAGATAACGGGCCAGTTGACGTATCTGAGGAAACTCTTGGGGAACCTACGAGTGAGGAAGTAGAAGACGACGGGGGTAAGTGCGCCGATGAGGAAGAACCACATCAGCGCGGAGTAAATCTGGCCTGGCGAGAACATCCTTGCGGGACCGATAACACCCCAGACGATGGAGGCGTTGAAGAAGACGGTGGCGTTGGGGCAGGTGAAGTGGTTGATGGCGGCCTTGGTACAGATACCATCGATGGCTCCGAGGGCCCAGTACATAACGGCGACCTGCACAACCGAGGTCCACATGGCGGCAGTAACCTGGGCCCAGAACATGGTTCGTGGTGGGACTTTCATGTAATGGCCGAGTTTGAGACCTTGGGTGAAGTTCAGGGACTGGGACATGGTGATATAACCGTAGGTCTTGAACATCATCATGGCAATTGGGCGTCCGGGTGTCATATAACCGATGATGAATTCGGTGATGACGTTAAGGCCGATCTGGATGTTGGTGACAGCTTGGATCATTCCAACGGGAACGAGCCAAACGATAGCGATTATGATGGAAATCAAGAAGGCCCACCACTCTAAACCGGTGTTAAAGGCCAACGAGGCAGTGAGGCCCAATGCCAACATCACGCAGAAGAATCCAAGATACCACCAATCTGGGGAATCCTTGTATTTCTTCATAAGTTTCATATGTATATCATCCTCTTGGTTCCGAGCGGCTTTCATTCGGAAATAGATTTCCTTTCCATGGTATAAGGCAGTATGGACGATGACGGCGGCAATAGCAGCGAAAGAAAGCCCGTATGACATGGCAAATGTGGTTGAGAGGAAGAGTGGTGAGTAGGCTTCATACTTGGCGACATCCAGACGATGGTTCTCGTCAAGAATACGAGAGACATTATAGGGCTGCGCAGTATTGTCGTAGGATCCGGAATCAGAGATCGGAAGATAGGCAGAGTACCAGGCACCACTGTAGTGGATACCAATGGTAATGAGCACGTAGAAGAACACAGTACCGAAGACGGTGTTTCCGATAGCGTGCCATGGCGGGATAAGGGGGGATCCAATGTAGCCGGCTATTTGCGTCCAGTCGAACGTGATTGGGACGAGTGATACTCCGGTCCAGCCGCCGAATAGCTGATTGACGATAACATTGTTCGGGGCAATGAAGGTAGGGAACGCGAAGACGCTAAGGGCCTGGAACAACCATCCAGGGACCCAGTACCAGCAAAATGCGCCGATGAGAACGTAAAAGAAGAATCTGTACCTGGAGATACTCCACCCGTTGGCCGAGGCTGGGTTGGCCTTAGAGTGGTCGTGTAGGGCGTAAAACAGGGAAGTATTGACCAAATTTGCAGGCCAAATCATGGCAGCGGGCCAGACCAAGAAACGGCGGCACAGCCCTGCTAGGCCAAAACCGAGACACTGGGTAGAGAACGTCAGGAGTAGGGCAAAACCCCAGCCGAAGTCAAACCCATATCTAGCTATTTGAGCGAGCAAGATATCAGTAGAGTAGGCGGCGCCACCACCGAAGGAGACGTTGGCCATAACGACTGATATAACGTGCTCCTTCATGTTGAAGGGGCCGGGGACAAATGACCACTCGCGTCCAAAGGTTGTGAACTTCTTCTTTGGCATCACGATATCCCAGGCCCGGCCCATTGGGTACGCGAGTAGCTGGGTAACAATGGATGTAATGAGGATCGATGGTGCTCTCATCGAGAACAACATGTTAATGCCCGAAAGCAGTGTCGCAAGGAACAAGCCAATGGCCCATGCGCGGATGGTGTTACACGGAGCATCCTCGTCGTAGTTTCGAACAGCCGCTCGTACTTCCAGATAAGGAGAATCGTCCTCGGTGCTCTCCACAATGGCTTGTTCTTTCTCCACATCGTGGTTCGCTAGAGCACCGCCTAAGTCTTCTAGCTTCTCAGCAGGGTAATTTGGGTCGTACTGATGAGAACTATAGACTTGAGAAGCCCGCCTCTCAGTGGGGTCGATCGCGTCATTACCGGACGCCGCAGCGTCCGTAGATCGACCCCCGATCGAGGTTCGAAGGTTTCGAAGCATGTCGGTGATATTCGGAGCCGGATGTTCGTCTCTCAATAACTCAAGAGAGAAGTCAGTTCCTTTCCATAGGATGGATGAAAGGAACCATGAGATGGAATGAAGTATTGGGACAGGGACGAATGGACAAGATCTTGGAATTCTTGGGAGAGAATTCCGCCGCCTTATATACGCATTCCAGAGGCCTCTTTGGGAAGAAAAGATACTCCATCCTGTTATCGCCTACACATATCAGGGAAGACAAGGGTGGCCCAGTAATTGAGGGTTTTCGGGGTACTTTGGAAGTTCCAGATGAATTCTAGCGTGCCCGGACAGCGGCGAAAGTTACTATTCGAATAATGTTGCATCCACTCTCACATCTGTGCGACAGACCTAGGAGTTCGATTGGGTTAACAGGGTTATTCTGACGGTGGGGTAAAAATTAACTGACAATAGGAGCAAGCATGCTCTTTCTCGAGCGATGATCAGGCAAATATCGCAGCCTGTGATACTAGGTGCCCGGCCTATTTCGCAAGGTTCGAGCAGAGACTGCCGCCAGCGAGGGCAGGGGTGCAAAGTCCTATTAGGAAAGACCGAAAGGCGACGGAATCAAAAGCAAACGAAGATTCCCATGAGAAACCATGCCGACGAAGTTTTAGCTTCTGAGAATGATAGCAGCTTCGTGATACGGAATACCGGCTCTCGTGATACAGCCATTATCTGACAAATGGCTGGGTTCTGTGAAACATCGAAACAGTGGCCCGGCCAGCCCATTGACATATATGCTGCTACCCTGCAAAAACCTTGTTGACTTCTTCGCACGAACGGTTCGAGGCGGATGGCGAGGAAGACATGCTTCTAGATAAGAATCGGTCTGCATCGCGTGGCGTAACACCGTTTTGAGATGCGTGCGCCGATTGAGCATAATGGCTGAATTTGATCCATGCTTCGACTATTATCTCAACACGAATATTCGAATGATGTCAAAAGCAGCTGTTGGAAATTTGGGCGGCGGCAATCGATCAGACAGAGGGGGAAACAGCGTGCTGAATCGATTTAATGAAGGTCGTGTAGAGTTTTCAGTTCAGCCTCTCGATTAGTTAGCTGATTGCGAATAGGATATCGAACAAGATGTGGTAAAAGCGCCATCGGAGAACCGGCAAGTTCATGGTGGTGAGGTTCCTCGCACTTGGCCAGGCTGGGCAAGAGCTTAAATCAGCTTAGCGACGTTCCCAAGACTCCTGCCGACCTTGGAGGCGCTGGGCAATAAAATGTCACTGCTGAACCAGAAGCGAGACTTTGGATGATTGATGGATGCAGTTAGCTGAGACGTGATGGAAGAGCTGTGTTATCCGGGTCTAGGCAGCAGTGCATCCAATCGATAGGTACATGCGTAGAGGTACCTCTTCTATGTAATCATGTATCATTTCATTTCGGAGTGGCTAGGAACCAGAACGCGGCATCAGTACGGGTACTAGGAACGTATCTCCCAGCTTTCTAAAGGCGTCCCCCAAAGTGGAAGCTGTCGCAAGTAGTAGGTAGGTATAGTATTCAGGGGCAAGGCGTTAGAATCGCCTGTCATGCCCCCAATTTACAGGGTGTTCCATGCATTCGAGCGGTCGTGGCAGTTGAATGGTTATTATGCCAGGCCGGTTCCTGTTAAATTTATGGGCCTGGGCCATGGCCAACGAGCTGGATGATCAATGATGGTAAGCCTAACGGCCTTGCATTGCGACTGAGGGGGGCCGTTGACTTGTGCAAGAAACTCCAGGGACCGTAGCATTCGATCGAATTGACGATGGGCCTCTTAGGCGTGGCCCGTCCTCTCTTAGGAGGATGGTGGATGTCTACGGATGATGGCTGAAGTATGTCTGTGAAGGGTTACATTTGGGAGAAGTTCGGAACAAGGGACTGCAAAATAACACATCTGACAACGCAATCTGATTCATGTGTATTAGTGACCGCACCAAACTGCTTCGCAAGATAAGAGTCCTGTCTCTGGCAACGTAAATGTACCCCTGCTAGGCGCTATGGAGCCCATTCAATGCACCGGACAGAGCTATCGGGGCTCTCTGTCTAGTATAATGCTTATCGACAGAGGGACATGGTCCCAATAAACCAACCGTGGGTCATCTAACACGGATGGATACGAGGAGCCTCGCTACCCATATGCACGGACGCATGCTCACCTGCCGCTTTGAAATTGATCGGAGAGGGTACCAATGGACAGAGATGTTGATTTCATACCAGGACGGTGAGCTGTACGCCAGGACCCCCACCGATATTTTAACAAATGTTGATTTCCAGGAAATCGTTGGGCCCGGATGTATATGTGTGGACATACAAACAACTGCTGGTTGGGGTGATCCCACTATACTAGCTCTTCCGGTCTCCACGTAAATTATTGATATGGCTGCCCAAGCCTTCTAAACTTGATTGAGATTTTGCTCACTGTCTTGGTCATTTCTCTTCCATTCCGAAATTCTCCTAGCAGATCCTAAATCCCAGTACTAAATACCGCCTACGCCATGGTGGCTGCAGAGTATTTAGGCGTTTTCTGAGAGCTAATAGATTTTGGTACAAAATAGAGGATTCGGACTCGTACTCTGGCTTCCCTGAAAGCACATGATATCAATGGGTTCTTGTTTACAGTACGGACCCTAACCATATGTGGTAAGATCGCTTAGCGCCTAAACGCAGTCTAGTAGTGAGCCAAGGTAGGTTCGGTAATAATATTAATATTGGGCTGACCTCTGTCCGTACCGACAATTGCAACTGGGTTGTCCTATAGTGACAAAAGTCGTATATTTAGACGTCGACGGTTTCTCAAACACGGTTTCAATGAGCTCACACATATATAATGGATACTTTATAAGGGCTATCTCTAGCTATGGATCATTTAACCTGCCCGTGCGACGTCTCAACTCAATACGCCGTGTGCACATACCCCTGCCCCTATGACCGTTGACGTCATGAACAAACGTTTAAACTAACATCTAATGTAGCTCAACCGGCACTTCATCAAGCTCGTCAAAATTTTGTCGTTACGCTACCGTGCCCCAATGTGACGTGCGTATCGTGATATTAGCTTCTGTGTAGTGTCCGAATATCTCTAACTGGATGAAGAGTGTATTTGGACCCGAGAGCAAATGCTCTAGAAATAAACTAAGGCTTGTAGGAGGTTAGTTGGTATTTTAGGGCGTTGAGAACTGGCGCAGCTTAGCCTATGTGTCCAGTTTCGTAACCTGCCATGTGTCGAGCCCATGAAACTAAGTAAGTAAGTACTTGTTGCAACACTTCAGCGAAGAAGATTGCTGTTGCATTTTTTATAGCGGCAACACAAATTCCTAAGCCGTCTCCAAACATCTCTCCATTTTGATTCACCTCGAGTCCTCGTCGAAGCAACCTGGTTTTCGGTATAGATGTCTTCGAAATATTCTGGACCCACCCAACCGGCTTCTATTTCTAGGACAGACCCAGTGCAATTCTTCGCGACGGTAATTTTTCCAGGCAGTTGCGCGACATTGCCCACGATCCCAAATGAGAATGTGTCAAGGAAATCTGAAACAGGGTCGATTATGCGAAGTCTAGATGGCTCAATTTCGGCGCAATAGGTGCGTTGGACTCGATAGCACGATTGTCATAATATCTGACATATGACCTCCCATGGGTTCCACTAACCCCCTTTTTTCTAGAACTAGGGCGGCAGCTACCGAGGAAGCCCAATGGATTGATTTTATAAGTGCAACTTTGTTACGCGCATGAATCGCAAGATCGGATGGAGAAGCCCAATTGAGGCTCGCGTTTTCTTGGAACTGCGCCGAATGATTGCCTGCGAAGTCGCCGTCAGCTCACTCTCCGTCGCGGTGAGGCAGTTCCCATATCGGATTCCGCGTTTTGAAAGCAAAAACCCGGCAGATGATCTGAACCTTGGAGCTGTCTCTCGGTTGGAACCTTGCCCCTGTGGAAAGTCCTATGATGGTCTTAGCTGAATTGCGTGTTCTGCAGGTCCAGTATGATATCCATGGCATTGGCCGTATATACACCCCGTGGCATCCACCGATCGGCCCAGGTGGGATTTTGCTTCTTAATTAGAATATTCCGGAACGGCCTCCCTGCGAAGTAAACATCTATTTACACATATGAAATGCTTTTATTAAGATCTTAGCCGCTCCCCAGCGACCAGTGCTAGATTTTCACATATTTTTTTTTTCTTTATCGGTCTTTCGTCGAATTCTGAGGGTAGTCAGACATACGTATGTGGGCGGTAATCGAGGAGGGCAATCTTTCGAGTCGATAGGACAGCGGCGAGAAGATGGCGTACAGCGCCATCGTAGAGCAATGGACAGAGTATGGTATCGGAATGGCAGTCTTTATTCTGCGCATAATCGCGAGAATCAAGATCGTCGGTTTTAAGGGGTTTACGGGCGACGACTACCTCGTTCCCTTTGCAATGGTAAGCATTCATGAATACGTTCCGAGTTTGGTCGTCTTTTATAACTAGCCAAACTAATGATTCCCTTATATAGTTGTTTTATACCCTACAACTAGTATCGCATCAGATAATGCACGATAACGGACTGATAATCGCGATAAAACCCGACACGTATTACGAGGACTTCAACGACACGCAACGGGAACGGGCCCAGATCGGTGGTAAAGCGAATATTGTATCGTGGATCTCATATACCTCTCTTATCTGGACTCTCAAGGGGTGCATGGTGTTCTTGTACTACAGGTTGACGTTAGTAAACCCCCTTGACGCTTTAGGATGAGCCGGGGCCTCTTGACGCTGATACTATTTCATACACCCCCAGTGCCGGACTAAAGGCTAGGAAATTTGTGCATATTACGGCGGGGGTTATTCTGGCTAGCTACATCGGCCTGGTGCTGATGATATTGCTCAACTGTCGCCCGTTAAGCAAGAACTGGACATCACCTTATCGAACTGAATGTAAGCTTCCTATCCCTTGTCGTTCATTATATTTACCGCGTGCACTCTCTTCGAGATGGGCCGGGCTTACCGCAATTAGATTGTGTCAATAATATCCCACATTTCGCCGTCATCGGACCAATTAATGTTGTGTAGGTGATCTATATATTCGCAAGCTCTGTCCATAGACGTGGATATGCTGACATAGGGCACAGGACCGATATAATGCTTCTTTGTATCCCACTCCCTCTCATCCTGCGCGCCAAACTACCGCTTAGAAGGAAGCTGGTCATTAGTGTGCTTCTCGGTGGGGGTTTCTTCCTGATCATTGCGGTGATCCTCAACAATCTCTTCTCGCTTATGTATAAATTTGACGGTCTCTACGGAACCTTCAATGGAGATTTTATTCAGTTTGGAATCGAGAATCCGAGTTTTGTTCTCAGTTGGGGCACGCGAGAGACGGTGGGTCTTATCTGAAAAATTCTTGTGGCCTATACAAGCTGTCTGCTAACATGGGATCGAAAACTAGTTCGTTGCAGTCTTAGTCGTAAACGCGCCCTGTATCAAACCACTGATCAGTTCATCGGTCTGGTTAAAAGTTCGAAACAAGACACTTACAAAGGTGTCAAAACACAGCGCTCATTCAATGCGAGCCAAAACCACGGCTCGAGCTCCCGAGGAACGACCCCATGACGTGGGCCTTGAGGATATGGAGAGGGGGGCTGACTCAATCTCCATTATGTCTGAGTATAGGAGGGACCCTAGTATTAATAGCAAGAGGGCGATGTTGTCACCAGCATCGTCGACCGAGGAGAGACGTTCAATAAGTTTCTTACCGGCGTACGAGATTAATAAAGGAAATTAGCTGGTATATCGGTGGATGGTCATATGCAGTATATACCTACCTACTTGGGTACTAAAGTGTGCATAATTAGGCATAGGAATATCACTGAACCACATGAGATAGCGTCCTATGGTGTGAACAGGGCTTTATCATTGGGTCCTTCCGCCATCACCGATTCCATGGTACTATTTCGGTCGCGAGTGAAGGCTACCAGTAAGATAGTTCAAACGGTTCTTTCCTTTCCTCGTAGTTACGACCCCCTTGCGCGCTCTCTTCCCCATGAATCCTCGGCAGAGCAGCGGGTGAACGTCGTCAGTATCCCCTTGAATTCAAGCCATACGGGTGCTGGTCGAAATCCATTAAGGTGAACGGGCCTGAGAATTGGGATACAGCCTTAGTTTGGGCACCGCAAGCCTTTATAACTCACCGTGGGAGCTATCATTGTGTAGTGGCATTCTTGGAACATATTATGTGACGTAGTGATGTTATTAGTGCTGCCATGGTTGGCTACGTATGCATACACTATATAGCCGTTTAGCTCGAACGGGCTTTACGAAGGTGGTTTGGTCATGCTATAGGAAGAATAGTGGTGATGGCGGCCTGTCTCGAGCCTACAAATCTTGAACTCATATATCGTATTCATTTCTATATAACAAAATGTAGCTGAAGGCTATGCAAAGGGTTGGAGTACAATTTGAGCTTGCATGTTCAAAAGTTTTAAGCCATGAAACTTATTTTGCATCCGTCTGGCTGCCATCTCTGCTTTTTGTAAGCCTGGGCGAGCTATTTGAGCCGAAGCTGATGCTGCTTCGCCGAGGAACAACCTTGTCCATGAATCCGCTTGTTCGCCGGGTCATCCTCTCACGCATGGTCGGTCGAGAAGGTGTGCTGGGGCTTATGGTCTGTTGTTCTGATTCGGTATCAGGGGCTTCTTCGATTGGGTCAATAGACTTGATCGGTGTGTCTTGCATCCCGATCAGTTTTACGGCGTCCTCATGGCCTTTGGTCCTTATTGCGAGGTCTTTCTCGGCTTCGTTGATATCATTAATGCGTTCGTCAATCGTAAGTTGAAGGGATTCCAAAGCCTTGCTCTTCTCATCGAGAGATTTTTCCCGATCCTGAAGGGTCTGTTCTCGGGCGGCAAGTTCAACCTCCTGCTTCTTCAGAGAGTTCTCAAGGGTCTCCAATGATTTGGCGCGGGCCTGCAAGAGCTGTTCCCTCTCGGACACGTCCTTCTCGAGACCTGCGAGACTTTGCTCCTTTGCTTTCAGTTCCTCTCGGAACTTTTGCTCGGAGGCTAGGTCCTTTTCGTACTGAGAGCACCGAAGTTTCAGTTCTGATAAGGAGCGTGATAGCTCGCCGAATTCCCGGTTGAATGATCCCCGTTCATTGCTGAGCTTTTGCCGAAGCTCTCCTAGTTCAGTTCCGAGGTTAAATTCCCGTTCGGTACGGTCTGCGAGTTCGTTAGTTAGGAATGATAGTCTTTGTTCCAGTTCCGTCCGCACTTGTTCGGTCTTCTTGTGTTGTTCTTGGGATTCTGTGAGGCGAGATTGGAGAGATTGCACGAGGGTGCTGTGTTCAGCTCGGTGATGTTCCATCGTCTCGAGTTGAGAGCGGAGGAACCGATCATGCAGCTGATTTATTTCGGACTGACGTTCGTCGAGATGTTGTTCCCTGGTCGCAGCATCGGCTTGTTGTTTTTCATGCTCTTCCTGCAGCCTTTGACGCGTTACCGAGTTTTCCGACCGTTGTCTTTCGACGATAGAGCGTTCCCGAGCAACCATATCGCGAAGCTTTTGGACTTCATGTTGGTCTTCTTGTAGCGTGGCAACGTTTCGTGTCAATTGTTCACGGCCGGATGCTAGTTCTGTGTTCTGATGTTGTTGGGCTTCAGCGGTTTTGCCGAGATATTTTTCTTTATTTGTGAGTTCCGCCGCGCGGTGGTCAAGGGCGTCTCGCTCGGCATCGAGCTGTCGTCGCCGGGTTTCAAGTGTCTGTGATCTGGAAGCTAGTTCTAGGTCTCGCTTCCGAAGGGCGGCTTCGAGCGAACGAAGACGAGCGGCATTTTGGTCCGCTGTTGTCGTCGATTGGTATGAGGGAGGCGACGATTGAAGGAGGATGTCACGAATGAGTTGTATTTTTAGGAGGATTACTGCTGCCGTCTTCGAACGGCGGCAAAGAAGCGCTAGGATGGCATTGGCGATGTAGAAAAAGGGTGAGAGGAAGAAGCGGATGGCTTGCCGAATTGTGCACTCGATACGATGTGCCAGAGAAGTTATCATGTTTGGAGGCCACAGGATCGAATCATATTTGAAAATCCAATCGGCTGAAGCAGAACTGCCTCGAGGATGGATCATTGAGCGGTCTAGGACTTTTTGAGGAATCTATTGGAATTCACGCTGGCGAGCAAAGGGCAGGAGGACCGATCGATATATAGCTCAGGGATTTTCAGCATCATGCAACTGCACTGTGACTTTGTCCTAGTTGGCAGGCAGCTTGGTGACGAACGCAAGCATCCAGAATGCCACGATGGAAAACTGGCTGCTTCCAGACCAATGACGAGGCTGCGGGTGACGGAGCTGGCAAGGGATATTGAGATAAGCGATCGAATCGGAGGGCGGGAAGGCCTCTCCAACAAGTCTCCTGCAAGTGAACATTTCACACTGCGCTATCACATGCCAATTCCTATCGCTGGAAGGCTTCCTTGACTCCCCCGGTCGTGGCCTGGATATTGCCCCTGGTGGCACCGGCTGCGTGCTGCTGGTATTCATGGCAGGCGGCGCATAATCCTGCTATCTTGGAGGTTGTTCCATCTCTTTCCGTGCTGTCTGGTCGACTGTACATCCTTGCCGAGGCGCTTTGTCGAAGATGCTGGCTTAGATCACCTTCTTGGACAACAGAAATGTAACACTCGTTCTCGTCGTCTCCGGTTGTCACACAACCGAGGTGGCCGCAAGAGTAGTAGAAATATAATGTCGGTCGGGTATTGCTCATCGTGGATGAATAATCTTTGAAATCTTGGTTTGATATGATTGGGAGATGGAAGCAATGGGGCGATGCTGCCAATGCGAAATCAGGCCAGGGCCTTTTATACTTGTAAAACGCCAACTCATCGATGCCCCACCGAAACAACATATGCATCCCGCCTCAAACTAGAGAGCCCAGACAAAATTCGAGCTCAAAACGCGCATGCTAAAACATTCGCTCTTTGGAGCTCTTCTCAATGCTCAAGGTGACGGGGTCGTCGCTGTTGAACACTTCTTCCAACTCCTCCAATGTACGCCCTTTTGTTTCGACGAAATATGCATTGATGACGGCCTGGCGGATTCGGTTAGAACAAACGAATCCGAAGGACGAATTTCGGAGCTTTGTGCGTCTTACCGCTTCCACAAAATCCCACACACAGAACAGAAAGAAGAACATTGGTCCTAGTCTTGCCATTGCCGCTGGAGCGACAAGCGTATTCAGCTGTTGTTACCCGTTAGTAAACGGTCTAATTGTCATATGGTAGCTGCAATAACACTTACACATCCGGCGGACCCTCCACACATGGTTGCAACTGCCATACCGCGAGCTCGCATGTCATTCGTCATGACTTCGGCGGGGTAAACAGGCTGGTTCGGGTTAAGTTTATATCAGCTCGGAAAAACGCTGATGTCCTGTTCGTTGCCTAGCGCCTACCTGCATGCTTGTATATCCGGTTGCGAAGATGACTCCGAACGTATAAATCATTACAAGGGAGAACACAGAGTAGAGGAATTCGCCAGTTCGATAGTACATGCCCATGGACAAAGCCAAAAGGCCCATACAAGTGGCGAGGCCTGAAGTGCAATTGTAAAGCCTAGGTACCGTTAGTAGTGTCGGTAGGAAAGGTTTAGGGATGACACACATTTTACGCCTACCATAGTAGTCGTGCAGTCGAGCACCTACGGCGGCCGCAGTCCATCCTATTATGGCGTAGAGTCCGTTGAGATAGAGCTTCGTGCCCATTTCTTTGATTCCTACATCGTGAAGCATGGTCGGCAGGTAATAAGAGATAATCTACACCATATTAGTACCAATAGATGTGAGGAAGAATGAACCCAAAACCTACATTATTCCCAGACATCTGCCCAAACAAGCTCATACAAAGAAGAATATACAGGCGCCTTCTCCTAGACTTGGTTGAGTACAAGACGGTCCAGCCTGTGGGCATGCCATCCCTCTGTTTCACGTCTGCCTCCATCTGTGCGAACTCCTCTTGAACTTTGCGACTTGGTACACCATTGGCATGGAGGCTTGCCATAACGTCACGGGCTTCCGAAGATCGAGAGTTGGCGGCCAGCCTTGAGAGATGTTAGTCCAGCCGATACGACTCTGAACGATGAACGATGTATATACCATCGAGGAGATTCGGGAATGTAACGAACACCCGATGCTACTATGGCAGGGAAAACGCATTGCAGCAGCACCGGGACCCTCCACGCCGTATGGCCGTGATATAGAGATTGAGAGACGAGAACAGCGAGCGTGGCGAGAATGGACCCGAGAAAGAATAAAGTATCTGATTCCCATTAGATTGTCTCGTCATAGATAAATGCGAGAACTCTTACTATAAAGCCCGGCGATTGTTCCACGGCGCTCGGCCGGCGATATTTCGATCAGATAGATTGACGAAGAGCGACAAGCTAAGGTTGAGAAGAAGCCGAGGGTAAATCTCCCCATGATGAACATCCACACTGGAGAGTTGGTCAGCAGGTCGTCCTCCCGGTATTCGGCCGGGCACCTTTCGCATACTGGAACGTGAGAAGCCCTGTATAAGGGCTCCACAGATCACACCAATGGAACCAAGTTGGATGCAGAAGAGCCTACCCCTGCTATCCGCAAGCCTCAGTGTGAAGGCCCCGAGGATCCCGCCGACCTACTAGCGCATCCAGTCAGCCTCCCTCCCACCCGGCACACTTCGAATACCCATCTACTACCTGCATAGACGCAAATATCATCCCTGTGGTGGCTTTTGATGTACCGGTACCGAAGAAAGTCTGGAAGGCGGGGAGGGTGTTGAGGTTTCCTATGAGCGAGGCGTCGAGGCCCGCCATCGTCGAGTCTACACGCAAGTTAACGATTGGCCGTCGAAAGCGAACGGGGGGCATACTGAGATATATTAAGCCGCATATCGAATATAGCTTGCTATAACTGACGCCGTAGCGTGTCTGGCGAGAGAGAAAGGGTGGCATCCGGTAAAGTAGAATTCGAACAGTCGAAATCTGGGGTAGTTGGCCGAAGGGCGGTCGAGACTGGTCCGGCTCGCGATGTATGTGGCACAGGCGAAATACAACACAACGCGGAAAGCAGAAACTGGATCCGCCAAATCTGAGTGGTCTCATGAATCGAATCGAGTCGACTGAGGTCCGGAATCTGGACAGAAAGGAGCGGAGTTCTAAGAGAAGTCCTCTTGATAGGGTCATTCAATATGTACATGAAGGAAGATTAGAGACAGTATCAGCAATCCCCCTGCCTCGAGTGCCTGGATTCGAATATTCGAGGCCACAGCAATCCTATCGACGTCGCGTCATGTTATCGACTATCCGAAAAACTGCCGATTGAGTTGACTAAACAAGCCATTGCTGTGAGTTAATGTATTCTGCGCTTGCCCCGACATCATCGACAGGTAAAGTTGATGATAAGGGTTAGTGTATGTAGGGGCGGTCAGTCCGCTGCGTAGACTGAGTCCGTAAAACAACCCGAGTTCAAACCCGTCCCGGAAGCTAGGGACATGATCAGTTTGTACGTCGACTTCCTTACGTACGATTTCGGTTTGCGTCGCGGTCGTGTTCTGTTCAACCACCTGCACTTTCGAAATCCCATGGTTGACCCCATATATCTTTTCCCATGTGAGTTCTTCGGGTTCACCTCCGTCTATGAGAAAATACTCAATCTGTGCGGCAAGAAGGTTTTCCTGTAAGACGTGGTTCAAATATGCTCGCCTCCATTCGACCGGAGCGAATAGTTGCGTTCCGCTTTCACTGTGGTGATTTGTTATTCCCATAAGATAGGTTCCTAGATTCCTTTTTGGAAGCCCGGCTAACTCATGAAGGAACCCCTTTGCTGTATCCCAGATGTGTAGTACCAGTGCTTCTCTTATTTCATCCCTCCTCGCATTATCCCCTTGCTTATATTCGGCGAATAAGTCGTTATAGTAATTGATATCTTGGCTCTCCATATGATCCTTCCAAAGGTTATCCATCTTCACTCCAGAGTAAGTGAAATACAGGCAGTCTAGTACTTTCGGTACCTTGACGCAGCTGAAATCTGTATTTATTCCAAACCGTCCTAAACAATGCTTCAATTCGCCCGTATCAAGCTCAATCGCCTCGTCAAAGTCCATCGGTTTCGTTTTGGCGCGAACACCACCATTTGTCCGAGCAAATCCGAAGTCGCAGGGTACAGTATGGCTCATTACAGTGGCCCCTTTCCCGTTATACTTTTTGAATCCCTGGACGGTGGATTCTCGTTGCTGGTCCCCTACCCATCGTTTGAGATACCCCTTCTCCTTTGCTGTTGGCTTGTCAGCTGTTTGTAGCCGCTGCTGCAAATCGTTGAAAGTTATCGTGCCTGTGGGGTCATGAAAAGTAGTGGGGTTACACTGCATGAAGAGGTAGATATTCAGGCCGTCAACGATACCCAGAGGATCTGCGCTCAGCCAACGGCATATATTCGGAACGTAATATCTTTGCCCAAAGTAGTATAAGCCGGTTTCTTTGTCTTGCTCTTTCCCGGCGAATCTGTACTTCTTTTCATAGACGTTTCCGCTATAAAGAGTTTGTCCGTAAGATGAGTATTCCTCATATGAGATTCTGTCGCCCAACTCGTCAAGCTCTAGCATGATGGACTGGCTTCGCTCTGAAAGCTGGTATCTCAAGATATGCTCTGGTAAGCCCTTTCTAGCTCTATCAGCACCCTTCCATGTCTCGATGATGACAAATGGGTCGCCGTTGACCTCAATAGTTAGCGCCTGGCGCTCCAAACTTATGTTGCCTCTGCCATCATATTTGCGGAGGAATTCCGTATTATCGAGGTAGGCGTTGTCGCGAATCTTAGCTCCATCGTTTTGCCGCTCAACAACTTTGCGCACTCTTGAGGCCTCCGTGGAATAGGTGTACCAAACAGTTTCCGGTGTGCCCTCGTTCCGCTTTTGTGAAACGGTGCAGGATAATGCGTCTTGAAAGTTCCATTTCAACATGGTCAAGTCTGGCATCTTTACCGTATTTCCATGCTTGTCGTATAGGTAGTCCTCAAAACTTTCTCCGACCTTCACTTGCTTCAACTGGTTGTTGGAATATGTGAACTCCTTAGTCCACCCAGGATGCGTTTTGCTAGCGATTTTGTGATCTAACACCAACAAATTGCCGACCAGGTCATAATGGAAGGTTTCGGTGTAGCTCGCGAATGCATTTTCATCCTTCAATGCATACAACGGTGGAATTCCCGATATTTCTGAAAAAGGACGGCCGTTTGTCTGCCCTAGGTGCTCGCGACCACTCGCCGATACTAGTCTGTAGAGCGCGTCGTAGGTGTACACATTGACCGGGTCCACGATTTCATTCTGGAAAAATGTCCTCTTCTCTGTCGGGCGCATTGCAAACAGAACGTTGCCGACTGCGTCATAGACATATTGAAGATCCAACTGGAGTTTTCCATGCTGCTTAACCGTCTTTCCTAAAACTAAGCCATTGAGGGGATCGTACTGGTTTGTGAGAATACTATCGTTGCCGTAATGGATTTGACAGATTCTGTTCTGGGCGTCGTACTCAATGCCTTTCAGGTACTCTTCCCCGTCGAGTTTCGATATTTTTTTAATGCCGCTTTTACCATAAGTGTACCGGATGATACTACCATCCGGGTATTTGACCTCGGTTGGCCGGCTGGCAGCATCAAACAGACTGGTGGTTTCGTAAACTTCGTCCTCAAGTGGCACAGGACTAGACCAATCTTGCGTAAACTTGTATTCCTTGGAAAGTCTCTGAGTCTTTTCGAGACAGTTGCCTTTGAAGTCGTACATTCCACAGAAAGATGCTCCACACTGCTCGTATATTGCGTAGGGTCTGTTTCTGAGATTTCTTTGGATGGCCCGGTCTTCCTCTTCACCATACGTCACCAATGCGACTAATGTATCTCCATTGTGGGTTTTCGTAAGCCGATGGAGCGGGTCGTAGCTGCGGATTATATTATTGCCTCGTTCATCCCAAGCCTTTCTGAGCTGACCAAGAACATCGAAGAAGGACCAACGGCGCCCAACATCCATCCCAGTACTTTGGATCGGCCGACCGGTCATATCATAGATTGTCGATGAAACTTTTCTTCCAAATGGATCCGTACTTGAGATTAGGTAACCCTGAATATCTATCTTCTGTCTGGTTTCTACTTTGAAGTCCTTACCATCTCGGATCGTTACGATGACTGATCCCCGGGCATCAATATACTGCGTCGTTGGCGTATCAGCGTGGGCCATGGTTTTCTCCGCTGCGATTCTCGATTTCCCACCTCTTTCCAAGGCCAAATGATACCACTGCTTGAAACCGTTCAATTTAATGCCTAGTTCGGATTCCGGGTTGGCTAATACAAGATCGTTTTTGTCATATGATCGGGATTCCCAGGGAGTCAGAACAGACCGAGTCCAAGTCCCATCCGGGTGAACAGCGGCGATGTTCCTTCCGATGGCATCGTATATCGTAGTACTCGCATATCCGACTCGGTGATCACTTTCATAGTGGTTTGTATCTGTAAAGAAAGGCTCGAATTGACTGACCGGCAAATTCTTGCTATTGAAGACTGTCCAGCCGGTTGAGCGCCATTGATTGCCGTCCGCAAGCTCTTTGGCTTGGATATCTCTCCCGAAGCCATCAGCAAATGTAAAAGTTATGCTGGCTTCCCGCTCGTAGGAACCATTATGAGTGAAGGCGCTGATAGACGACTTCCAGTTGGGTTTCTTGTCTCCTCTAAGATAATAACTTTCGTTGTCGTAGATAAAACGGGCAGTTGAGGTCCCGAGCAATCTGCTGGAAGAGGGATTCGCGAAGTAATCGTCCAGATCTTGCCTATTGAGATTTCTTTGGAAGGTGTCAAAGCTGTCACCCTCACCTTTGCCCTTGGAAGCTATTCCTACGAGTCTGCCGAGTGAGTCGTAAGCATACTCGGTACAGTTTTCATTTTCGTCGATGAGTTCGACCGGACAACCCGACCAATAATCGAACTTGGCACTCGCAGTGTTATCCAGCGGGTCGACTGTTTTCGTGGCAAATAGCCAGTATCTATCGTACTCGACGAACGAAACAGACCCTAGCGGGTCCCTTGTCGCGATTGCAGTAAAGAAGGATTCCCCCGCCGCTCGAAGCTCGGCTTCGGGCAGCGTACCAGGTGCCGAATAGAACACAGTCGCACTAGGAATCCACCAACCACCGGGCCTTTTCACATACCCGGCTGCTTTTAAGTCATCCTCTGGCTCTATGATGGCATCGCCGTCTTTAGAGAAGTGTCGGAGCATGGACTCAGTGAAACAGAGTGCATAAGATTGCCCTGGGAGGCCCATGAGCCCACGCTTGCCGAGAGGAAGGAGATCGGTCAGGTCATCCTTTCTATACACGACCTCTTGCCGAGATATAAGCCTTTTGGTGGCGCCGTGGGCTCTTTCGCTACCATTCCCGGGACTAGATCCCTCTGAAATATTTATGGCTTCTCCCAAGCCTATCTCGCTGAGGTATTCAATGGGGTCGCCTGGAAAATCGGGGAATGTTTCAAGGGAATCAACACCAGTGATCTCAAAGTCTGACGTACGATAAAGGGTTGGGAGAGTGAAATAGCTGTCATTGTCGAGGGGGTCCGTGTACTCATTGAGTCTGTTGAGTAGAAAGGTCTTCTGCTGATTCGTTTTGTCTCCCTGCTTCAGAGGCGACGTCTTGCGTCCTTCATGTATGGTGGCAGAGCTCAGGACGTTCCCGTATTTGTCGATGTCAGAAACTGTTCTGGAAATTGCAGGGTCCTCTAAACATCTTTCGTAATCATAAGAGGCCGTTTCGCGAGTGAATCTTTGGAAAACCGCCCGCTTGTCTTTTGACCTATGATGTAGCATTCGGACAGCATAAGTTGCGGTCTCAACTTTATAGGGCACGTTCTCTAACGAAGTTCCATCGTCCGCGTAGATTTCAGTGCGTAAGACAGAGCCTGAGAGTGCCGCCGCGGCTTCTACCAGCTCCTCCGTATTCATAGAGTTTTCATCTAAAATTATATCCATAGACGTCTTTTCTTCAGGGGATGTACAATACTCTCTGGCGTAGTGTAAGCGTTGCCTATTCGCGTCTTTGAAAGCACCGGTGTGATACCATGTTTTCGTGTGAACAGGAGGCAGGTCACTGACTGTTGGTGAGATATCGCTGTCCCACTGCTCAACCATCCCGAACCCTCTAAACTCCCTCTCTGCTGCATCGAAGTATCCATGATGGTAACGGTAAAGTGAAGTCGATGATGCTCCTGCGACGCGATCGAAAATCTTGATGGATTGTACGCAGTGTACTGGGAACGGTATGGTTGTAATCCAAGGTTGCTTGTTTTGCTGGTCTTCCAAGTAGAATCTGGTAGAAGGTTTGTAGAGGATTTTGGTCTCAGAGCCGAGATTGTTTTTTACGGTATTAAGCAGATGAGGTTTTGAACCACCCATAATGTCCGCGTAGAGGAGTGATGGCAAAGAATCGCCGGACATCGATCCCAAATTTGACCAAACAATACAGGTAGTACCGGAGCCCAATAGATCCGAAGCCGTTAGCCTCGTGCCAGTGTTGATATACGGAACCGGAGACTTGAGCGTCACGGACTTGGATAGTGTATTCCCGGCTTGATTGAAGTAGACTTTGATCTTCCCTTTCATGTTGCAGTACACGACGTCTGCAGCACCAGAGCCATCAGTGTCCGCGAGTAGTAAACGGTCGGGGGAAAACTGGTCTAGGAAGTCGAAAGTAGGAGAGTTTCCCATCGTCACCTTGGGTCCAAATTTTCCGTAACCAAGGTTAGGCCAGTAAGTGACTTCCGTATTCTTCATTTGCACAATGTCAATCAGGCCATCGCCAGTCATATCCGCATAAAAGATACCAGCGGTCGGGTCTGAAGGGTTAAATATTGGAAGATCATGGGGCCCATCTACGGGTTGAGCTTGGCCGAACCCCTCAGAGCCAAGGGACCGGTACCAAAGAAAGGTACCCGAGCTAGGAACCATCTTATCCGCCATCCCGTCTCCGGTTAAGTCGATGTAAATGGGTTCCTTTTGTGTATTACCATATGCATCGCTAATTTGGCATTTGAATGGTCTGAAGGAGTCCAGCGCTCTTGAGCCCTCATCCGCAGTGTCTGCTACTGAGTAAAACCCAGATAGGTCGGAGCTATCCACGATATACTCTAACTTTCCGTCCCCGTCAACGTCTGTAAAGACGCCTCCCGACAAATTCGGCATCTTCTGAAGGGTTTCCATCGTCCCAAGGGTAGGTTTCTGCTCCTTAATGGTAAGTTTTTTATAATAGAATTCACCTCCCATAGACGCTAAGAGACCCGGAAGTCCATTGCTATCAAGATCGACCCACTCATAGTGAGATGCGAGCATTCCTTCGAGATTTTGACAGGAAAGTTGATCAAAGGCTTGGAATTTCGTAGATTTAAGACCTTGCCTCCCTGGTGGGGCAGTGTACCCGAATTCAAATGGGGGCATGGTTTGCGAGCTACCATCTGAACCGTAACCTGTCATTTTCATGGCGGCGATTTTTGATATATTTGGGCCTTCATCATAGTTAATATTTAGTGACGCGACGAGTGCGTTCGAATGAAGCTCCTCGAAATGGTGGTACATGAGAATTCGGTGACATAGGCGGTATGTGCGAACCTCGAAACCGGCGGTATAAGTTGAAAATGGGTCTCTTCGCACTGACCATGCTCCCTCTTCGTCGCCGTAGTCGAACCGCACCTCATAGGAGTAAGCTGCAGTACCGCTGCTTGGAACCGGTTGACTGATGCTAAGAGGCTTAATTGGGACTTTGTTCCCATACTTGATGGACTTGGGATACAACTGAGCCGTTCGACATTGGGAGTCCCGGTGACTCTCATGGCTCTGCAAAGGGTCTACACCAAGCGAGTCCTCTTTTTTGTATTCGACTTTCTGCGTGTTACCATAGAGATCGTAGGAGTAGCACAGATGCCAACTGAAGATGCGCTTGCCGTTCGAAATTCTTGATTGATCGTTCTCTCCATAGATGCTAATCAGCTGGCTGCCTGAATGGACTTTCCAGAAAGTATCACCCTGTTTTGCCCAACGTTCAATACGGGAAGTAGAAGTGCCCAGCCGTGGCATATATCTCTGGATCCACCATCCTTCCCTCTGGGAAGTAGCGGCAGCGGGGATATCGATAGGGACGAGTTCCGCACCATCCAAAAGAAAAGTATCATCATCGGTATAAGTGGGGAGGCAAGGTTTGATGCTCCTCGATATCTGCGACAGGCCCGAGACGCCCCATCCAACACCGTAAGGCCCGTTCCCGGCTCCACTACTGTAGTTCAGCGAGAGGGCAGGCGCACCAAAGCGTGGTAAGGGAGTCACCGGTACGGAGGTGCTCCATGAGAGTGTGCCAGTCGCAGTGTTCACTTGATGCGAGCCTTCAATGCTTCGAACCGAGCCGCCTCCGGTGGGCTGGGTGATACTAGGCAATTGGAAACCATTTGAAAACGGATCAGGCTTCGAATCACCATTGTTTCCTTGAGCGTCCGTTGGGTTAAGAAACCGGCGAGTACGATCCAAGCCCTGTGAAGAGCCACTGGGCCCTCCGGACCCCGAGAAGGACTTGTTTGATAGCTGGTCCATCCCGTCGGAAAGCCCCGCGGTGGGTCAAGGTGTGTTAACAATACAACCGACGACCCGCTGGGTAAAAGCTGTGGATTGATTTATGAATGACAGATTTTCAGCGTCAGTGGGTTGAAGAGTGCGGATTAGAAGCTGGGGAATTTTGTTTCGTAGCTCGACCTGGCCTGGGGAATGCTGAAGTTCTCCAAGAGATTTGTTTGACCCGGTCCCACAATGCATATCGCAGGGAGCTTGCATGCGGGGCTAATCGCATGCTAGGTATGTCAGGACACAGGCTTGGTGGGGCCCACCACTAGAAAAGTGGCCAGGCAGTATTGCCATTTGAAGTCTGCTTCCCGGCTATATCTACGTTTAATTAATAATATCAACTGCTACACGTGTGACCGCGAACCAGTCGAGAGAAAGCTGTTGCAATTTACAGTTTTCGGTACTATATAGGTGGTTTTGCAACGACCGCTTGGTTCACGAACCCCCAAAACTCTAAATCCCAGCTTTTCTCCGGGATTTCATCAGCACGACCGTTACGGTGGGAATTAGCACCACTGACTACGGCTGCGGCGCTGGGCAGTATCAATAAATATTACCTGTGCGGAGGAAGGTTGCAGTTCTGGTGGCCTTCCTTGTGTTGTCAAAAATCCAACGTCTGGGCTCCGGAACCAACACATTTGTATCACTCTCGAGCTCTCGTGGTGGTGCCTGCGGTTTTACCTGCATCGTTGGTTTCAGGTCCTAGGTATACGGTTGTGACTTCCAGTCGAGCCCTATTCGGTGTATTTTCTTCGAATTTCTCGGTCGGCATGAATCCCCCTGGGCAACTTTAAAATCTTACAATCCGTGGCCAGATTCCCATTTAAACTTCCTCGGGGGGCTGACATTGGGCACCCGGAGCCGACACCTCTACTACGTATAAATTGGTGGTGGAAGGTATCGAGACGGGCTTGGAAGGTACTACATACACAGATTATATCGGGAGAATGGTTAAATTGGTGGAGGAAGCGGGCATCTTAACGAGTATTGGTTGCTGGCGGATCCGAGGCTTGAGGCCATTCAAAGATACCTGAAGACCTTGATTAGGTTATTTTGGGAATGATACTTTTGGCTCTTTATCGAGGCTACTGCAATACTGAGGGTTTAACGAGGGGGAATTTCGAAACTTCAACTGACAAATTACGTCGACCTACTGGCCGGTGGTGACCAATATTAATATATGGATGCTAAACTGTAGTCTTTTGTATATATTTCCAGAGACTGCTCTTTGTAGAGTCTGGTTTACGAGACCATTTCCAGATATGCATGTGCAGGAGTTCGTCAATGAGATGACCGAGAGTTATTCTAATCTAGCTCTTTAGCTGCTAACAGAGGGTTCTTGGCCAAACCAAGTACTTAGTCGATCATATGGACCAGCTCCACCGATATATCATTTCTCACGAAATGGGCCTGAGTTTGCTCCCCTCACTTATCTGAAGTCGACAGATATAAATAGTTCCAAATGCAAACTTTGATTTTCCCTCTGCAACTTACGAGAAAGCACGACATATATACACGCTCCATGCGGATATTTCGACCCGGTCTGACACTTTTCCGCCCTACGAAAGAGGGAGGGGCAGGATCGCAAAACAAGAACTTTTGGATTATACACAATTTTGCGAATTTCAAAATACACATGACATCCATGCCTATCAGGACCAACCAAATATCATTTACGTCGCCACGAATCTTCCTAGCAGCATCGTCCCCTTGCTATTGGGTTGCGGGAGCGAACCGACATATACTAGCTCGTGCACAGAAGGATTCGACGGACTCTCCCCGGCGTGGGATGATAGTACGTGAACCAAGACTAGTGCCACCGGCATTTGGTTTTGCACTCCACCTTACAATGTTTTGTGATTGTACGTGTGGAAGTGACTGTTATGGTAGGCGTCGGCGCCGTCGTTACGGAAGGTTTGACGCCGATACACGAGCAAGCGCTGGAGTAACGGACGCTTCCTGAACAAGCGGACGCATACTCAGGTATCTTGGACGGGATAACAGTGACCTGCCGAGCCTCGATATCGCGAGGGTGGTTGATTTTGGTCTCAAATATGGTCGTCACAACTTTCTCGGTGACAGTGACGGTACTAGGAGATAGTTAGTCCTTGGTTGCACCTTCCCATAGCCATATCGCTCATGCTTTGAATTTCGCTGGCACTAAATTGCGGGCTTATATGATTATTGAGCTATATTAGGACAGGGTTACAGGATTTCGAATATGGAGACGAGCCGTTGAGGGGAAGTGTTCGAAGTCATGAAAAGCAATATACGTACTGTGGCGCCGGTGTCACCACGGTGAGGAGGAATGACGAGCAATCAGCAGCGCCATGTCTACCTGGAAACGCTTTACCGATGACGGCTAACTCACGACCGCGTACATTAGCATTCGCGTATATCCGAATATAATGCTGACGGGATAAATCCACGAACAGCAGGAGACCGAGCGGCTATCATACCTCTAAGACAGTTGTCGTGATTGCAACCTCTGGGACGAGTAGCAAATGCAAGAATGGAATAGAGAATTGAGAAAATTATGATCGTCAGACGCATCTTAGTAAATGGGATGAGTTTTCAATGCGCTGGTAGTGATAGCTCTAGAGAATAAGTGCGATTGAGATTGAGATTTAATATTTAGGTAGAGGATTAAAGATGGAAGCTATGCCATAATGATAGGGGCTGTCCTCTGTTTAAATATACGATCAGTGCATGCAGTGTCAGGCTTTGCAAAATCGCAATATAATGCCTCTGATGGCTGCTAAATTGACGACTGGATAACCTGGGCTATGGACCAAATCCCATCACGAAGAGGCCTGGAATCGGAGAACATGTCGGCCATCCCACCATCATGATTAACTCTCGCTGAATGCGGGCCGGTGTAACCACGGCAGGGGAATGTGGCACTGTTGCATCTTGGGCTTCTTGGCTTGCACTATAATTCCAGGGTTTCCGAGATCCCTCAAGCCCAAGCTTCAACTCATCATTATCGGCATCTCCCATATCGCCCGGAAGAAAAAGGAAGTTGAACTGAAGGAGGTATTGGAACCAAACCACCACAGATCCGCAGAGTGTATATATCTAAGGAGAAAGCGGCTCAAAACGTGTAATACTAAGCACGTGAACACAAGACCGAAGGAGATCAGTCGTCCTGTTCCAAGCCTGACTACATGTGTATCTGGGATTTCAATAAACTCTTATAAATTGCAACAAAATCTTCACAAATGTGTTGCCCTATCGATGCCAACAGCTAGAATTGAAGTACACCGATCAAAATTTAAAAAATTATTTCAGCCTAAGGGACGTTGTAACTGAAACAATTAACTAGCGGAAACTAACTGGTTTGTAATCTACCGCGTTTCTCCACAAGTTGGAACGAACTGGTTGGGTATTAATTGATTTTTGAAGCTGCACAAGTTAACCTCGTCAAGCTTGTGGTTTACCAATTAGGTGAGCTGACCTGGAACAGTGGGCCGACACCTTGTAGATATACCTAGGAAGGATCTATGAATGGCAAAACTTAAAATTAAATGTGAGCATACATGGTATGGACCTCTCCTGTATACATGTAGTGCTCCGGGAAGGGGAAGGCTTTCACGAGAAGGATATCACAAATGTCAAAGACCCGTTGGTAGAGAAACTTCATCATAACGTATACCTGTTATCTGGATGTCAAAGGCGCAATCTTATGATGTCATCGTTGGCTATTACCTGATATCTGAGTTTCCGCTACTGCAATAACAAAAGGATAATCTAAAATTAGATATCATAAGTATCCTCGAGATGAATGATTTGTCACGCTTGGTTCGGCGTTGTCATTCATACCGCTTTTCCGCCAAAGTTTATTAAATCCGACCAAGCCGTAAGTAATCAGGTCGTTCTGCCCCTACTGTTGGGTCTGGTCTGGAGGAAAGGTGGCCTTCTTACACATCACTACAGGAGGAGGGTAGCTAGGTAAGGTCAAAACTGGATCAAAAGATGGTGGAGCGCTGGGCTCTAGTACGAACTTGGCAGAACTCTCCCCTCAGAGGATTTTCTTAACATTACATCGACTATTAAGGGCGTTAAGTTCTTAGGTGATGTGTAAGTACACTGGTGACTAGCTCTCTAACTCTACGACCTATATTGCCTCCTCCTCACCCTTAAGTTGCTCCCAATAGTACCGATGACGTTCACCCCTTCGACGAGACCGGGAACCTTTGAACCGATCGCCATATTCCCCAGTTCACGGTGCGTTTCAATGATACCGTCGATGAGAATACCACTAATCATGCTAAGCGGCGTCTGGCCTGTCTTGGGTACGATTCCTATCTTCATCTGCTGATCGATCACAAAGTCGAATTGGAGGTCTTGGGTATCCCGAAGAGAAGGTACCGAAATTAAGGTGCTCTTAGGAGCCTCTCCGACGAATCCATATGCGACTTGAACGTTATCAGGGCGCTGTACACGGCCCCACTCAGTCGGGGTGATGGTGATGAAGCCTCTGTACCCACAGGGCTGGGGTTGGGCGCCCTGTTTTAAAGTTACTGATCCAACGATCTGGAAACCGATTTCTATTCTACCAGGAAGTACGTTTTCTCCCAGGTTCACCTCCCTCCCAAATTTGACATGGCCGATGTTTACTGGAGCGGAGGGGTCGGAGGACATTTTCGGGACTTGCAGTGGTAGTTTGAGACTGCCGCTGGCAAGATTTAGACCATTCTGGGAATAACGTACCGTGCGTTAGTCGTTAATGATATTGAAATTGATGATTTTCGTTGAAAGTTAGGCTTGCGCGGGTTGATACCTTTTGATTCTTAAATTTATTACCATTTGTGCCCCAGCCGGAGAATTCGCCGAAGAATGGACCGGGCTCGAGGACCACTTCGACGCTCATGATGGAGAATTTCAGACCTGCGGCAAGGGTGCCCAAGTCGATTTTTGTGTTGAGGTCGGCCATTGTAAGGGTTTAACGGTCAGGATCCGGAATATATTAGTTGTAATATGGAATTAAGCTCGATATAGACGGCTGGGGCGGAAGGGAATTAAGAATTATCAAGTGCACAGGCCGATATGGGGCAATAGATAAAATAGATATATATGATTCTCGCAGAACAGGCCAGCCTATTCGGTCGCGAGTGCAGAAGTGAAAATGTTTGATGCAGCTGGAAATGACCAAGGAAAAGCAGAATCCCCGACAACGGGCATCACGTTTTAATTAAATACATATCCTTCATGAACCTACGACGCTGGGATCGGGTATTCCACAATAGGGTTCAACAGCATAGATTAATTGGATCGGTCTGTAGGTTTCGAATTCTAGGTTTGAGCCTCAAAATCACTGATCTTAAACACCGCGATGCCTGCGACTCTGGAAATTGCAGATGGAACTTCCAGTCCCGCGTAAGCCTTCTTTTTTTTGTCCAGATATCTGGAACATTAGCATTGTCAACCAAACCGCGCCGGGTATGTATCACGAGAATGAGTCCGGGGACTTTTGGGATATCTGAGGGCAGGCCTTTTGTTGACCCGCCTTTTGCATGCTTCTCATTTGATTGCACCTATTAGACGCAATGCCAGTACAGTATGGTAACTAAGTAAGTAGTCTCGGCTTGAGACTGGGCGGAGACATCGCACCTAAATTATGCTGTGTAACCTTGCTGTGGTCTCGACACGAACTGGTTTACCTTTTCGAAATTTGGGCTCGAAACTGCACTGGGAAGTGCCACCATGCGAATTTGTGTCATTTTGTAACAACAGATAGCTTGCTGCCGGCTGTGGGGGGTCTCAGAATCGGCTTGAGGCGTCTCGTGGTTCGAGAAAATGCCGGCCCTGCATTTGCATTTTGCATTGGCGTTGAGCGGGCTGTGAGTCGAATGCCGGGCGGGTTTCTCCGAGACGAATAGAATTGCGGATTTTTTCTTGGTGGAGCTTCATGCACATGCACGGGCTAGGCTTCGGCTGCACTGCTGTGAGCTCCAGGCGAAACTTAAAGGATGGTGCCCCAGAAAGCTCTGAAAGGAAGGAGAAGAACCAAGCTGGGACATGAGGTTTCAGCTATATAAATTTAAGCCAGTCAAACCATATTCACATTTAACATTTGTCTAGGTTCGCGAAAGCACTCTCGTGACGTCTAACATGTAAGCTCAATGGCGCAGACGTTTATATACGTAATATCAGGTTCGAGTTAAGGTAAAAGTCGCCGCGGGCGCAGCCACAACCCGTATGGGTAATGGTGAATATCCAAAGAGGCTACGCTATTACTATAATCATCCCTTTACAAACGGTATCGTTGTGGTTTCTGTGCTTAAGAGGCCCCTCAATGCAGACGGCCACATCATGGTATATCGGCCGCAGAGATGGCGCTTCGGGTTT
The DNA here is from genome assembly GCA_036971245.1 of Arthrobotrys sphaeroides. Classification (NCBI taxonomy): domain Eukaryota; kingdom Fungi; phylum Ascomycota; class Orbiliomycetes; order Orbiliales; family Orbiliaceae; genus Arthrobotrys; species Arthrobotrys sphaeroides. The sequence continues at coordinate 36,757 of JAJTTW010000013.1, read as the reverse complement.
GAAGCGACGACGTTCAGTTCAAGTCCGCCGGGTGGGTGCCGTGCCGTGCGGCAGGGCCTGATTCATGAACTCAAAATATATCAATCCTTGAAATTAGTATGTATACGAGTATCTGCATACGCGCATCCGCTAACCAGACGGCACTTCGTTCCGGGACAATGGGAATCTTTTATATGTGGAGAGAATCCTAGGACGCGACACCAAAAGCTGTCAAGAGCACAGTAGGTGTCGACATAGACAGAGAGAAACACTGTCGCAAAAGCTATAGATGACAATTTCGAAGGGTCCAAGCACCAACGGCTGTATGGCAGCATCCTTTTGACGTCCTGGGGCTGCAGGCTCTCCTTCGAACTGAAATTGGCTTGAAAAAACGTCAGATCCTCGCTCGGGGATACCGACGGCTATATTGCTATCGCGCTTTGCCGAAGTTGGTTTCGAGATACTGCAACGGAGGCGCCGTTCAGTATGTATATCTATATATGCAACAAGTACGCATGCTGAAGCCCGCAATTAGCATCCCGCGAGGCAAGCCATTGCGGTATTACTGCTCCGTAATCTGGAGCCCCATCTCACTTTCGGGAGCAGGAGCAACTCTAGGGAATCCGGACGGTGATAATTCCCACTGGATTGATATAAAGTTTCGGCGAATTGTTGAAGGCCGAAGCCGGACTGAAAAAGACGGACGTTTATCTAACTTTCACCGTCAAGGAGCAAAATCCCATGGATTTAGAATCCAAGCTGGTTCCTTGATTTCGACTCCTCGCCAAGCGTTCAAGGGTCTCCGTATCTCAAATGCAACAGTGTATATATGCCAGTGTTACAATACTATAGTACACTGAGATATAGATGCTGATAGTCATGGGTCTAACGAGCGGAATGGGCCTTGAATGCCTCTATATGCCTTCCCGACAGTCGCCCTTCCAATTATCTGACCAAGATTGTTGATCAAAATGATTGATTGCTCCTCCCTTATTAACTTCCATTTTTTGGTTCAGTCAACCTTACCAGGTTCGTTACAGCCTGAGTTCAGCGCCAGTGTGACTACATGATAGCGGCGATAACCCTTAGAAAGTAGCCGAGCCATGGCCGCAGAATTTCCGCGATAACGGTTATCACGGTTTCGATTTGTATCCCCATATTGTCTATTAATTATGATGAAGTTTGCCGGCTGGTGGTTTATCAATTGCGAAGCAAAGACGGCTGAGTTTGTCGATCTTAAAACTTTGCCCAGCACAACAATTAGCTGGGGTGAGCGCCGAGTTTCCTGCAACAGGGCTTCAGGAACACACCACTCTGTAAGAACTTGCTGGTAAGCGAGGCTTGAACAAGATTGGGTGGTTATAATTATCCGTGGACCTGGATTGACCGGAGGCTTCTAATTATGTAATATATCTCGGGCGACCACGAAGAGGCTTATGTATCTAAGGAACGAGATCTCGAGCTTAGCTATGCATGCATGCAGCTCTGCAGCCCTTCCGAAATTCCTGCTAGTTCGAACACTTGACTTCTCTCAGTGCAGAGAGATTGATATATCGTTTAAATTATAAACTCTGTCTCGATTTTTTCTTTGTGATTAGTTATCCCCTCGTACATAGCCGTCGGAGCGCCCAAGTGGGGCGCGGGGGAAGCGGGAGGCGTTCAGTAATCAACAACGGGTATTCTGATATTGTCTGATACTTGCACTTCCATGTTCGCCTGAGGCTATTTGGAACCGAATTAAAACTGCAAGAGGAAAATTTCACCAGATAAAATCCTTCCTTGTTGAAATTTATATACTTGTAACTGCACAGGAGCACTTTGTGGGCCCTATGCAATACCCCTGCAGACGCCTGTGATTGGCAGGCTGCAGGTGTTATTGATCTCGTATTCTTAAGTAGATACATATTCTCAAAAGAGTCGGTAACCATTCAGATTAGCACGCATCACAGCTTCATCCATTGACCACCCTGCCATCAAACGGATTCCTCTGTCAAAGACCCACGTCCCGGGCCCTATAGACTCTGTTCAGTAAATTTGAATTCGCCGGCTATACCCAGGTCGATGCCCTGTCGAACGACAGAGATTTTCTATCGCCTCGTATTGGACCACTGTGCAGCCTGAGCTGCGCGCACCAGCATTGAGACTCTTGCAGATATCAGAAATTTTGGATGGATTATCTCGATACATCGAGTAACGGAGGATATGTTCGCCGGTTCCGGCGAGCTTTACGTCGTGCTCGGATTTGATTTCATCCGGCGTCCTCCAGATCGGGAACTGCGGTGACAGCTTCAATGATAAGTCAATCGTGTGAAAGGAAGAACGGAAAAGTATAAATAGAGCCCTTGAGGACACTGGATTCAATGCTTTCAACATCATCAGTACAGCTTCCAACAGAAAGCATCATACCCGCCCTCGAATCAAGATAATCTATCTTCTCCGAGACGCAAACGCAAACAATTGAGAGATCCGTATGTCCCTAACATGGAGACGATGAAAGGGATGTATACTAAATTTTCTAATGTAGTTATCAAGAACGAAACTACCTTCAATATATCAAGATGCAGATCAAGGCTATCGCGCTCGCCCTCCTCACTAGCGGCCCACTCGCCGCCCTCGCCGCCAATTGTCAAGGAACTCCCGGCCTTCCAGGTGGTCAATGTGTCAAGTTCTGGACTGGAGCTACCGGCTGCACTGGTAGCTTCCTCAGCTACAAGCCTGACTGTAGTGGAGCTTGCTTCAGATACGACAGCTTCACGGGCATCAAGGCCAGCGGCGACGGATACTTCGGAACCAACTGCGCCATTTTCTCGGATGTCAATTGCCAGAACCAGATTGCTTCCACCGGAAATCATATCACCGAGCCACAATGTTTCAAGAAGGTTGGGAAGTCCATGAAGTGCTATTTCGCCTGCTAGAGGGACAGGGTCACGTCGGGGGGCACGCGGGGGGCGACGGAAATCGAAAAATAACGTTCAAAGACCGGCAGAGATTAGGCGGAACAATTACGCTGGAGAAAGCTACGCTACGAAAGTTGTATAGGACGTTTTGAAGCCGTTCCGAAATAGATTATCCTTTTTCTCAAATCCTTCTTGTTCTATTATATAATCATCTTCCTTTACCTTACACCAAATGGAAGCAACAATATGATGTTTTCTTGCAGATCTTTGGGTAGATACTTTAGGGTATTTTACCTCAAAGATTACACATTCTAGACTTGAAGATTCCATCAGTAGCCGCTCAAGCATCTGTTATGACTAAACGTTGGCTGGAACCGTCCGTAGTAGGCATAGAGGTCTAACGCTCGCTCAGTTGTGAAGAAAACCAAATCGATCGCAACCTCAATTGGGATCTTGAAAGCCGAAATAAAGTTCCATTAAAGTCATAGTCCTAACGCTTGTGGCCGACTGGCGTCTGGGACCGAGACTAGTCCTACTGTATACAGTAGTCGCAAATCTTGAAATCTAGCTGCAATTCTTTTCGTTGTTGATTCATTCTTTCTCAAGTTATCTAAATATATACATAAGCATCAATTAGAACACCAATCAGCATCGTAAACGTGCCTAGACTTTCCCGCATCGCGACGCTTTCGAATTTTGATGAATGCCCTCCTTATCCACAGATTTACCACGTCTAGGAAAGATAGGTCCAACCTCCCCCTTTCCTCAACCTCCTCTCGAATATCTAGGAGCAATTCTTTGTATGAGAGCCTTAGCCCTTGGCTGAACTCGTCCGTATTGGACAAGACGAACTTTTCCGCCTGTTTCGTTTCTCTCCTATACTTCCGCATCTTCTTTGCCCTGTTTTCGAGTATGGCTCTGTAATCCATCGGCCGTTGCCATCGGTCGCGTCGTTCGAGTCCCTCGTGGAACCTTTCCGTGTAGTCTCGGGCGGCATGACATCGCATCCATTCTCCCATACCCCCTTCCGCGTAAAGAATGAGCATCCGACCATATTCTTCCATAACAGAAAAGTCGTCCGTGGCAATATCCTGTCCGTCAACGATTCGTTGGGTGTACAAATCGAGAGTGGCAGTCTCGCATAATCTCACTGCAATGTTGTACAAACCATGGCACTTTTGTTCCATAGTTTCTGCGTAGAACTGTTTCAGTCGATTCTTTGATTCTGAATTAAGGGTCTGGTTTCCGCGCAAAATACATTCCAGGAAGTCGCTTGGGATATCGTGTAGGCTGCAGGTAAATCTCTTCAGAGTGGAGACAGCAATGTGACCTAGCTGAAGGGAACTAGCCGAGGTCTCCTCACTCTCCTCGAAAAAGCCGTTAAGATAAGTGTACGAACAATATCGACGCGATTCAACGATTGAAAGGCTTTCGAGGTTAGCTAAAGGACACTTTGCGAAGTCTTGCCACCATTTAGGAGATAATACGCAATCTAGCTCCAGCTCCCTAACGCTATCCGGCGGAATGACGAAGAAGGATGGGTGGAGGAAGTAGTAGCCAAGTTTTATTTTCCTAAGATGTTGAAGACCTGTGATAGCGATTTGAAGCTCCTCGAGCGGTTCGGATATCTTCGAGAGAAGTCGTCTCTCTTCGTCTGGTACAATATCATCGCGCCACCCGAAGAAACGAAGATTCGGTGTGTTAGTGAGGAGTGCTGCAAGCATTTTTATTTCTGCTTTCATAGATGTTTTGTCTGACCCTCCCCTAGAGGTAGAGTCCAGCATGAGATTTGTGACCTTTGTGAGCTCTACGTATTCGGGGAGTTTAGGGTGCAGAACAGACTCCAGATGTATGCGGAAATCTCGCGTTAATCTGGATTCACTGTATGCCTTGAGACTTGACAGGAACGTGGTATTCCAGGGCCACCCGCGGGTATCTAAATCCAATACATTATATATGCGTTAGATCAGCCACTTCCTTCGGATTGGGTTACAGTTGGTTCTATCACTTAAGCTATATTCCATCCCGCCTATCGACCACTCAAGACACAAAGGTCTCAGCTTTCCTTCATCTAGTAATCGAAAAAAGGCTTGAAAGCCATCGGAGTCTCTCTTAGAGCACTGAAGGAGGTCGCCCAACACGACATGCCTGGAGTATTGAAGCCAAGGGGAACTCGCTAGGTACTTTTGGATGAACTCGGCTAAGTTTTCGCGGTAGTCGCTCGGCATCCCCCAACTTTTGTTGTATCGATTCCGCCCCAACCTGAGGGTACTCCAGGCTACTCGGAGACAGGGATGAAGGAGGGCTTTGCAGGTCAGGGCCACGCGCAAGGCCTGTTCCTCGGCCAGGTATTTCGCGATGTTCTCGTGGATTTCCGGGGGTAATGCGTTGAGAGACGCCATTGGTAAACCCTTCTGGCGATTGGATGATTCGTTGATCTTGTTTGAGATGTCGAGAGCGGTAGCCGGAGTATTTAAGCTCGATGAATACGACCCTGCCCAAAAGTACATTTTGAAATTGTACCGCGCCGTGTCGGAGGAATTCAACTCAAGCAGAACCTCCCGATAGCGTGTCAACGCAAACCTTACTTAGGGCCGAAGTAGAACGGGGGCATTTCATTGAATAGCGCCGTTCATAAGGGTCTAACTGCGAGGGTTCCCGAATTTGGGGGTAAATGAAGGCGTTAACGAAGGTGATCGATTAATATTTTTGTGCGCAATGTTGGCAACATTCTAGACCTCCCAAGTTGGCCGGGAAGCTGGAAACAAGATTCTCATTTAGTGGAAAACCCCTTGGTCTGAAGATAATTCTAGAGACGTAGTAAGGGGCCGTCGAATACTTCAGCTTCCGGGCTAGGAACTCGAGATTTAGATCTCCGCCGTCTATGAGAAGTAAGCCCTCGCTGACTGGTGACCTAACCATGGATGGACAACCCGGTGGCCCCACGATTACGAGCTAGCCCGCGCAACCCCCGGTAACAGCCAAACTGTCAAAATTGTGGCTGCTTCACCACGGCCCAGGCGTTAGATACCGTAGGGAAAATCGTACGTTTTTTAGGACGGTAAATTCGCCTGGCGACTGAATTAAAGCGTCCTAAAGATGATATACACCGTCTTGAGAGCTCAAAGTTGTTCCGGAAAACCCATCCAAAACCCGTACGGTATCTACTCGTTATATTCTGACACAAGCCATTGCTGATATGTCAAAAACAAATGTACGTTTTGCGAAGAAGTAGCAGCCGCCCACGCAGGCTCTAACGGCGCCGTTTGTCCATGGACATGTCAGCCTTTGAAACTAGCTAACTGTATAACTTAAATTTTTTTTTTTTTTTTTTTTTTTAAAAAAAAAAACTCCCGATCTTTGTTTGGTTCGAGGGTGCGGCCGCGGGTGTCGGGACCGTTGGCGGCTCTTAAGTATGGCATTGAGCGATGCTGGGTCCGCGGCTAACGCCGCCGACAGTACCCCGAAGAACGAAGACACATAGTGGATTGAAAATGACGCGATGGCCGATTGATTCTCTGGTTTGGCGTTAGTGACCCGTTGATCATGAACGGAGATATCTTCTGCTCTCGTAGAAGGCGTCCTGCCCTGTGCAAGTTTCCTTCGACCTTACATCACTATCCCACAACGTTGTGATACCGCCTCTTTCCCATGCTATATTGTATATTGTTCAACATAGATGTACCGTAAAAGTTTGTCGGTAACGCCGTGTTGTCTTGTTTCAAGCCCCGCTCCTATACGCGGAGAGCAAGACCTTCAATACCTAGCTCCTGGAGCGGTCTGCAAAGAAGCCACCTGTTTACCTCTGCGTGGTTGAACCCGTGTAAGTTTAGGTTAATGAATTAACAGGGAGTGATATTATGCTGTGCACAATTCGGCTGCAACACATTTTGTTTCCATCTTGGAACAGGAGGAGTCTTGTGCTGGGGCCGCCGCCTTCCGTCCTGACGATTCACATGGTGCATGGTATCCTCCTACGGCACCGAGAACCGGACTCCTTGCTAAAAATATGGGTTGCAGTCGACGGTGGCTTCCGTCGGGCATCCAGGGAATATCCTTCCTGGAATACGGACTGGCGATAGAAATTCATAGGCTCGTGTAGCATCCATGGTATGGTAGACGAAATAAGTATCTCAGTACCGGTGGTCGCGCAGTAGAAAGCTACTTGGCCAGCACTACTTGGTTTAAATGGCGCTGCCGGTGCCCTCAAGATAAATTCATCAATAGGCGTTGTCGATGATATCATAATGTGAGTTGAAGTTCTAGGTGTTGTCGATGATGTATTGAAGCAAGGTTCTAGGCGTTAGCAATCCCAAATCTTGACAACATCCAGGTTGTGTGAGAACGTTATTGGTGTTGTACTATACAATACACGGTTGCGAGTCAATCGCTCTTTTGTATTGTCTTGAACTCTCTCGTACCGAACCATCACTCTTCAGTACCAATAAAACAATACCACTCCTTATCTTCTGCCTTCCAATATATCTTGTTAGTTCGCAATCTTATAATTTCGGTGACTTGGGATCAGTAACCCGTGAATATTATCCTGGGTTCAGGCACGTTACAGCGACCGACCAGTGCCTGTCTCAGCGCTAGACCCGGTACAAAATTGGAAACCGGAGTGGCGCAGTAAGCTACGTAAGATCAATAAGGAAGCTTAGCACTGGGCGCACTTTCTGGGGTTGAAGTTCCCCCATCCTTCTGCCGCAACGGCCCAGAAGCTCCCAAGTCCATGGTTCACCGGTTGTAGAACTGTGTTGTGTACTGTTGTATTTTGTGTCTTGGTCCCTTGGCTCGGATGAATTCCGGAAAGTTTCTCAGTTGGTTCCTGGAAGCCGTTCCCGACGCCGGTACCGAGCCGTGCGCCGAGGTCCTGCGAGTTCATGCTTCATATGATCATGCTGGCATAAAAGCTGCGAACCCTGCTGCTCTCCAAGCTCTAAAGTATAACAAAATGGCCAACCCTGAGAAAGATACTGAAGCTATCGCGTTCGCCCGGACGTTGGACAATGTCCCCTGGTGTGATGATTACGAGAAAATGATTTCTGGGGTTCTGTGAGGCTGTTCCTATAGCCGGTCCCTGCCGTCAAGATATAAGTTAACAGATCGATACAATTAGGTACAACCCACTAGCATCTGAGCTCGCCGAGGGCCGTTTTCGTGCACGCAAATTAGTGCACAGGTATAATAACTACTTTCCACAGGATGCCACCAGGGAATCCCTCACCGACGAAAGGGAAGTTATGCTACGCCAGATGTTCGGAGGGGTTGGCAAGAATCCTTTCGTTGAACCTCCAATCAACATCGATTATGGCTGCAACATCATCGTCGGCGATAGTTTCTACTCAAATTTCGGGTCAGCCTCTTTCACGCTTAACGACTTATATTTATCCGTTCCATGTTTGCTGACTTGTAGTAGCCTCGTCATTCTAGACACAGCGATTGTTAAGATCGGGAACAGGGTTATGTTCGGGCCTAACGTTTCCATCTTCTCTGCGACTCATGAGACTAGTGTCCAGTCACGTCGCGACTGCATAGAGTATGGAAAAGAGGTCGCTGTCGGAGACGACTGTTGGATCGGAGGCAATGTGGCAATCGTGGCTGGTGTCACCATTGGGAAAGGATGTACCATTGGAGCAGGCTCTGTCGTTACCAAAGACGTTCCAGACTGGAGCGTTGCCGTTGGGTCACCCGCAAAAGTTATTAAAAAGGTGGATCCGGTACCTGATATCTAATTCGATATTCACTTTTATTGATATTTTAGGGGATTTATGCTTTGGGAGGATCACGATGTTACCAGGCTCGTGATATCGGTGGCGGACACAGAGGTCTAGATAGATTTTGGACTTACTTATCAAAATGATTGTCACCGTAAGTCGGGCAAACCTAGAGGTACCTGACAGGTGCGTAGTGTCTTGACACGTTCTCAAACAGGCCCTAAAACAAATGGTTTCCACTAATTCTGATATTCCGATTCAGGCTTAACTATTTACACGTAAATCGGTATTGATGACCTCACTGTTCCTTCGAGGCGCATATAAACCATTATCTATCCACCCTATTCACGTCTCTGAGTTAGACTAGAGACTCTCTAGCCCCTGTATACGGCAGGCCCAGGCATGGTGTAGTTTGTGACTGGGGGCCAGTATGGGTTAAAGTAAATGCCTGGGTCCGTAGCCTTGTAAATACCGGGAAGCTTTCCGACTGGTCTAGGTGTGCCGCCGGTTCCGCCGCTAACTTCGATCTGAGCGCACCCAATATAAAACTGTGCGCCACCGATTGAGCCAGAGCCGTGAACAGCAATATGCTCTCCACGAAGCAGATATTGACCGTTTGGTATCGCTCTGGGGATCGTAAACGTATAACTCCTGAATCCATCGCTCAGCCATGTCATGGCGGTATTAGAGGTAGCGAAGTCTTTGACGCCAAGCTCATAGATTTTGAACCAGTCACCAGAGCCGTCGTAGGTGTTGACGTTAGCAGTCGTCGACTTGGACAGATACGCATAAAGTGGACCAGGATGACCGATATAATCGCGAATGGTGAAGCCCACGGTGCTTCCGGCGGTGACCTTATAAGTCTTGGTGGTCGCAGCGTAACCGAACGACCCGACGTTACAGCGGATGTCGTTTGAGTTGACGTCTTGAACAGGGGAATTTGAGTTCGTCGTACGGCGGACATACTCATACTCGCCCGTAACAGTGCTACCAACGATAAGCCTGTCAAAGTTGTAGTGGCCGAAGGCCGAGGGCACAATTGCCGCGGCTGTGACGAGGATAGAGGAAAAGAGCTTCATGGTGACGACGAGCTCAAAGCAATTTTACCAGAAGATGGAAGAGTGGTTTATATAAGCTGATATAAGTATAGACTAGTCTGGATTTTATCCACTAATAGGCAATATAATACACTCTGTAGTCGACAGTCCACAGCCTTTATATAACATCGAGGTCGCCTACATAGACGCGGGGTGCGTACTGCTGTTGGTGATGACGTTTCTGAATTCTTTCCGAGCTGACCAATTATCTCGACAGGTTCTCTATGTGTCAGGAACCCGAGGGACCGTCGGGGCGATAACCCACTTAGACAAAAGGAGCGACCGGAATAGCTGCATCTTTACCCGAATCTCGTTTGCATACTTCAGGCACACTACCAGGTTTTAATTTCTCGTTTCCACTGCAGGGATCGCGTTCGCTAAGGTACACGACCCATGGCACCAAGGCGGAATACCAAAGATCCAGGCGGATGAAACCACGGGCTCGTCAGTCCGACGGTTATAATATTATATAAATAAGACACCTCCCTGTCGAGCAACGCTCCCAACGCGGTCCGACAGCCATTCCGCACGCCATATTCCCTGCCATGTTTGGGTGTTGTCGAGTCAGGAATGTCAGACCCAGGCTTATAGTATTGCAGGATCCCGGGAGACGTCGACATCGACGAATATTAGGGCGACCCCCGCTATGGTAGCAAACATAGCTATAGCGGCGGACGACCGAGGTATATATCGGGAACTCAACTAATCGACTTATTGGTGGATTTGGACCCAGGACATATTAAATATATATGCGTGTCGACGTCTCGGTGACGAACATCTCAGCCAACTACGATATCAATATACCATAGTCGCGAAGCCTTCAACCAGACCATGATACCGGCAATGTATAAGTCTGAAGGGTTGAAGAAATTCCACATCAGAGTGCGAATGCCAACGCTCGGAAGTACACATTCACGCAATTGCAGCCTTAAGGCCTTTGAGCCTTCATCTAGTAATTTAATGTTCACTGAATACTTACCTAAGTAGGTGCGGCATATGTTTAGCATCGAAAAGGGAAATGGTTCCTTTGCCTAGATTTAGTTGATCAACAGTTCCTGAACTGAGGATGGGTGTCTGGCATCTTTTAAGCCTCCGCTCCGGTAAAAAATGTGTGTCTCTTGATGTATGTACAGCTTTAAAGCATCAAAAAGGTAGGCAGTAAATCGGTATCTATAAATAGAGAGGAACAAGGAGCTATCTATATTTTACTTCAAAATAGTGGTTTCAATAGACCGACATAGTGAATTACACTTCTGGAGGAGATAGTTGTCGCACTCACATGGCTAAATACAAATGAATTATCTTTATGTGACTTGGGTTCCAGAACAATCTGTCCGTTCAATGAATGAACCTCTGCGTAATTGGCATCGACTGCTGCCCGCCCCGATTGTATACTAAGGATGTAGTATTTATGTCCAAAGCCCCCCGATAATCGATCGGGCTGAAGGCGGCAAGTCGGCGGTCGCCAGGACGCGTGCGTTGGGTATGCGAGATTGCAACATCTGGGTCATCAGCTAACACTGAGGTCGGGGAAGCCTCGATATAATCTTGCCTAACCGGTGCGTTCAGTTTGCTTCATGTTAGTCATCCTCCGAATTACAATATCGCAGTTTTGTGTTCATTGCAAGGGTTCTGTTTCGTTTTTCATTTGCTTGTTGGGTTTGTTCGTGTTTTTTTTTTTTTTTATTCAAGCTAGCAAACCGGCTTCACGGTATCATCTATCGAGTGAGTGTTGGGCTGAGGCCATTGAAAGAAAAGCCATCCACACGCTGTATCTAGGTATCACTAGGCCTCGGCCGACGTGCCAGGCCCAACCACCTCTGCGAGGTTTGCACGTGGTATCTTGGATATTGCTGGAAGCGAAGCGAATTATTCTGTGCAGTCTATAACTCTAGGACGTACATGAGTCTCATATAGCCGAGCAAATCGGCAGCACGTTTCTCTCTGGTTCCGCATAAGATTTGAGTATTCGCTGAGAGCGAACGGGCGCTGCAAGCCCAATGCAAAGTAATCAATATATTTTTTTTGATGGCAGGCATCGAAGAACGGTGTTCTTGTCAATTGACCAATATGTGAAGGTCCAGTATTCGTCCGAACTCAATAGACCCTGTTGTTCGCAGCCACTGGAGGCTCTGCCAAGCAGTTGGCCAAGACCATATCAGGTCCATGCGGATGTGCTCGATTCCTTTCAGATTGGTACAAGAAAGTTCTCGAATTATTCGGGATCAGAACTTTTATCTGCACCAATCAGCCCGAGGTGGGTTGATGCTCACCAGCGGTTCTGAATCCAACTGGAGAGTTAACCGCCCGCAAATACTTCACACTGTGTGCGATAACTGTATATCTCCTGTGGATCAAATCACATATATGCGCCTGTGCACATACATGATTCTAGGAGTCAGGAAGCAGCCGAACTATACTAGACCTGCGTAACCGGTCCAATATGCTGGGAGTCTCTGGAAAAAGCGAGTGTTTGGACTCCTAGTAGTTCGGCGCGGTGTATAAATCCCCTTCGATTTCTCCTGCCTATGCGTTAGCAGAGATATCGCGATAATCCTGGATAGTGAGATTACCGTACTCTCTACCAGCAATTCTTTCTCCAGGACCGTGGACAAATTAATAAATTTAAGTTGTGTAACTTTCAAGATGGTGCACCCGCTCGGCAGCGGGAAAACCCTGCATAGGGTTGTCACAAGTCTCATCTTGATAGCGTACTTCGGCAATATTCGGCCAATTGGCGCCGTCGCCAGCACGCCCAGGGAGACTTCGTCGTTCCCTACTCTCACCATCCAAAACTCGACTGTTCTCAGAAATGAGACGCGCTTGACAGGTGTCAGCGGAATTTCTAGAGCGGTCGTTGACAGGGTCTCCCTCACTACAGAACGTAGCAGCTCCTCGGTAGTAGTAACTACGTCGATTGATTATGAGGGGTCAGCTTCCCAGCCACATCCGCTGGATGCCTCTGCAACACCCGAAAGCGATGAGAGCTCTGGTTGGTCCGAAACTACTCCTCCTGGACCAACCACCCGGAAAAATACCACATCGGCAACACGGACGAGCTCCGACCTTCATCACAGTGATGGAACACCTTTGAGAACGACATCTACTAGATTTCCGACCGTATATTTGCCTGTTAACTCGACTTCGAAACCAACTGGAGATCTCGCCCATACTACCCGGAGCGTCTCTTCAAGCAGCCCTAGCGGTCATACAACGTTTGGCAATGTTGCCCATCAAAACCCACCTCTTCCGATTTTTCAGAAGGCAGGGGCATTTGGAGCAGAGAATCTGGACCCCCTAGCGGCTGATTCAGCACCAGCCGAAGGTGTTCCACCACATAAGAGTGACCAACGGCCTCAGGGCCAGCCGGGGGCCTCTCATGTTGATAAACGAGACCAACTCGAGAAAAGGCGGTTTTGGGGTCTTCGAAGCTCATGGACTGAATACTGTCCCCAGGTCCCACCACTCAAACGGGATCTTGACAGCCAACGTCTATGGCCACAAGTGGATACTACGGACCCACTGCCGCTTGATGGCTTTCCTAAAGCTGCCTATATTCCGGACGGTGAGGCGGTGACGTTTATCCCCAAGCACACCCCACTTGTTCGAAATATCGAGATGGCCTCTCCGGAAGAGGCTCAAAAATATAAAAAACAGCTTGCGGCAAGGCTTAGAAAACGCAGCCATGACGATTCGCCCGTCGATGTCTGCAATTGTAATCAAGGTAACAGAAATAGGATTTGCGATACTCTCAATTTTTGGACGCCCTGGTCCAATTGTGAGAGCATTTGCATCTGTTGCCAAGGCTACTGGGATCGTTGTGAGGTTGGCATACACGATCCACAGAACATAAATCCATTTTCGCCGCACTACACCACACGTTGCTACGGTGCACCCGTCCCACCTGTAGTAACGCCGGCGCCGGCGCCAACCCCTGCAACCTCAGCAGTCCAGCCCGTTGCTACGAGATGTCCCGGAAGTACCCGAGGCTGCATCTACGGTCGTACGTTTCAATCAAAGCTTCTAGTTAGTTATGGTCCGCTAGCTTATACACCCGACCAATACAGAATCCTGTTGCAATGCTCATTGCATCCCCCCGACCGCGGTTTGTTGCGGTACAGGCTACTGCGCCCCTGGAAGCAGCTGCCAAAATGGTCGATGTATCCCATACGACCATAGACTTTGCCCGTGAGTACATCGTTGCGCACAAAGCACGTATCTCTGAGCCCAATCTAATGACGTGTCTTGAATAATAAGATCTGGTGCTTTGTGCCGGCTTAACCAATTCTGCTGTGGCAATATGTGTGGAAACTCAGGATCAACTTGTTGCCCTGGAGAGCGTAGAATCTGCCCTTGGGGTACATTTTGCTGGGATTGGGGACGACTTTGTGTAGACAATAGTCTAAGATACTGTGATCGAGGGCAGCATACTTGCCCGAATTTTCAATGGTGCTGCGGAAGCGGATGGTATGTTTACAGTGTCCTTCATTGTCTTGATCATCACCTTCATCTTGTAATAGAACAATCGCTGACGCTCTAGCTTATACAGTGGCGGTGACTGGCAGAAATGTTGCCCAGGTGAATCTGCTGTCTGTTGGAATGACGAGGTTTGTTGCGGCGATAGATGTTGTCCGGCAGGCTACACCTGCTGTAACGGTCAATGTTATCAAACCTGGGGACCGGGCACCTGTTGTGGTAGCGGTGCTTGCCAAGCAGGTCAAAAATGCTGTCAAGGAAGATGTATCGCGCAAGACGCAACTTGCTGCGATAATGGCGTGGGCTGTTCACCGAATACGTATTGCTGCGGAAGCGGCTGTTGTCCGAATGGGCAGCAATGTGCTGATGGCGTATGCTTAGACCCCGGCGTGACCCAATGCCAGGACCGACACAGGTGCTTCAACGGGCAATGGTGCTGCGGTGCTACTTGTGGAGGCCCCGGAGCCAATGGAGACTCCTGTTGCTTCAGTCAGGAAAGGCAGCAGGAGTATAAGTGCGACGCTGGAACGACTTGCTGCGGAAGTGGGTGTTGTCCGAACGGGCAGCAATGCTATAATGGCCAATGCCTTGCCCCTGGGGTTACCCAATGCGGTGCGGGGCACCAGTGTGGGAACCATACATGGTGCTGTGGAACCACTTGTGGCGGGCCGGGAAATAACGGAGACTCATGTTGCTGGAACTCAGCCACGAACTCAGAGTATAAATGTGACGCTGGCACGTCGTGCTGTGGTGGTGGCTGCTGTCCTGCCGGTCGGGAATGCTCAAATGGCGAGTGTCTCCCCGAGGGCGTTCATCGATGGTATACTCCCTTTTCTAACACTTGCTAATGCATATCCTCTGGCTAATGACTTTGCGGTGAAATTTAGCGCAGACGGCCATACCTGCAGTGATAACAAGTGGTGCTGTGGGAATAGCGTGAGTAACACCCGTCAGTAAAATGGTTGGGGCGATATATAGTCTGTTTGCTAACTGAATATGGCTTATAGTGCGGCGGCCCTGGTGCTAACGGCGACTCATGCTGTTGGAGCTCATCACAAAACAAGGAATATCTCTGTGACCCAGAATCAAATTGCTGTGGCGATAGCTGTTGCCCGAAAAATCGAAAATGCGTTAATGGAGAATGTATGCCCGAGGGCCAGGACCGCTGTCCACATGATAACCACGTCTGCTCTGACAACAAGTGGTGCTGCGGTGCTTCGTGTGGTGGTCCAGGTGCTAACGGGGAGTCCTGCTGCTGGAGCCCTGTTCGTCACCATGAATTCCTATGCGCAGCCAACAGCACCTGTTGCGGTGACGGTTGCGCGACCGCCGAGCAGCAGTGCTGCCCCGGATCCACAGAAACGAGCGTACGCTTCCCATGCGCCCAGGATAGGGTCTGTTGCGGTGATACCTGCTGCCCTCCGGGACAAAGCTGTTGTACCGGCGGGGTGTGCTGTGTCCTTCCCAAGATTAACACAAGCATCGCGCCATGGCAATATATGGGTTGCTACGTGGATCAGGCAAGCCCGCGTCTACTGGGGAGCCGAACGGACGACAACGTCGGAATGACGATGGAAAAGTGCCTGCTGGAGATTGCTGGAGAAAACTATCAGTACGCCGGTATTGAATATGGAAGGTAAGTGCTCTTGATGCTAAAGATTTCGCGACAAGAGATGCACTCTTAGCGTTTGGAAACCCATCTAACTGCGAAAAGTGAGTGCTACTATGGAATCACACTTCCCACGAATGCCGAGCTAGCGACGAGCGGCTGTGATATGTCCTGTTCTGGGAGGGCGGGAGAAGCCTGTGGCGGTGGTTATAGATTAACCCTATATCGTAACACCGCATACTTGCCACCTCCAACCTTCAACCCCGGAGTGGACGGCTATCAGTTGCTGGGATGCTACTCCGATAATGTTAACAGCAGAGGCCTCCAACATAACTGGAATAATTATCAGTATATGACCGTCGAAGAGTGCATCCGTCGGGCGGCAGCCCAAGGCTATAGATATGCAGCGGTCGAATACTACGGGGAATGCTACATGGGAAACGTCTTAGCATCGACATCTACAGTTCTTTCGAACGCTCTATGCAACGCCAGATGCAATGGCCTTCGATCCGAAATATGTGGTGGGTCAGATGCAATGGCAGTTTACGAAAATACAGCCTACGTCGTAAATACCGGAGACTTCGTCTATGAAGGATGCTATACAGACGACGCAAACAATAGAGCTCTCGATCACTATGCTGTGAACTGGGATCATATGACCAACGAGCTATGCGCCCAGTACGCAGCCGGATTCAAGTATTTCGGAACCGAGTACTACGGTGAATGCTTCTGGGGAAATACGTTGGAGGGATCGACCCTCGCCGGCAGCGGATGCGATACCCCTTGTGCCGGCGACAATGCCCAGATGTGCGGCGGCGGAAGTCGTCTCTCGCTGCATATTAACAGCGCTTATGAGGAACCAGCTCCTCCAACTGTAAACGAGGGCTACTATCCTTGGGTCCTTCAAGGTTGCTTCGATGACAGCATCAATAATAGGGCTCTCCAGAACGTCCACATCAGCGACACTATGACGATTGATAGTTGCTTCGATCTGGCGATATCATACAAGTACGTTGCGGCTCAGGAAGGGTATGCTTGCTATTGGGGCGACGAACTCGGTACATCCAACCAGAACACCAATCTCGCCGACTGCGATGTCGGCTGCGCAGGCAAGCCGAGCGAGGTCTGCGGAGGTATCGTTAGAAATATTCTTTATGAAAACATCGAGTATGATCCTGCCGGTGACATTCAAGATATCATAGATGCCCTCGCCGCGCTGATTGCTGCGTGGGTTGATCTGACGGCAAAGATTGAGGAAGTGGTTGCCATTATTGCTCTCCCTCCTGAAGAGCCCGAAAAGCTGAGGAAGCGTAGTGCAACTTCACCACTGCTACCTGGGAAAGTTCAAGCCATGAAAGCTTCAGCGAAGAATAATAGTGAGTTAATGGCGAAGTGACGATTCGGATGCGATGAACTAATACTAGTATCCACTAGGGAATACTTTACAAAAGATTAAAGCAGAGCTTCGCAAGAAGTCACCAAGGGCGGTAGGGATCCGTGTACTCGATCAACTCAAAGAGACCTCACTAACGGCTCGATTTAGAAAGCTCATATTGAAAGGAGCGAAACAGCGTTACGGAATGAACAAAAGATTCAAGATATGCTTTCACTGGCGGAAAGTAGTAGAGCATTGAAGCAGGTGGAAGAGGCGTCTGTTTCCTCGATCAGCGTCATCGCGAGCGGTGGTGGTACGGCCGTTGGTGGAGCCGCTGGCGCAGTCTCTACCTTCCTACGCGGGCTAGTATGTGATCAATAACTCACCGGTTTTGTCAAAGACCAACTTACTGACCCCCTTTCAAGTTTGGAATAGGAGCAATCGCCAGTAAGGACCCTTGGACCCACGACCCTGATTGTTTGCTGACGTTTGTTTTCTGTTAAAGCAATACCGACGATCGCTTTACTGGCGCACATGCGACGGTGGCAGCCGGAGGCAGGTGAAGGAGAAGGAGGGCAGCCTGAGCCTGAAGAAGAGGAAGACGAATGCGATGATGAAGGAGAGCCTCTTGAACTGATGATTATGTTCAAAGATGGTACGACTGATGCAGCGTACGAAGATATAATTGCGGCACTACCTCGAAATCCAGAAAATCTGAGAATAGATTATCCTAAAGTGAACTGGCGTCTTTATCGGACCGTTATTAGCTCCTGCTGGCAAGAAAAGCTGATGTTGCTTTGGGACGATATCAACAGCCCTATCCGATTTATTATCCACGATGAGGAAATTGAATGGTACGAAAGCACCAGCGGAGGCGAGATTATCAAGCGGAGTGAGGCGGAAGACAAAGCACGGCTGGCAAAACGTGACATCGCAATCCCAAGATTTCCTGTCGACTGGAACGTTGTCATTCAGTCAGGTGCACCACGGCATCTGGATTGGCTGACTTCGCCACATAAGAACGTGGGCGTACCCGGTAGAGCCTACTTGTTCGGAGCAGGCGACACATACACCTTTCTGGACGAACAGCAAGGCGCCGGTTCCCTGATCTATGTCATCGAC
Source organism: Arthrobotrys sphaeroides (assembly GCA_036971245.1). NCBI lineage: Eukaryota > Fungi > Ascomycota > Orbiliomycetes > Orbiliales > Orbiliaceae > Arthrobotrys > Arthrobotrys sphaeroides. Next base: position 18,485 of record JAJTTW010000013.1, on the reverse strand, counting down.
AAAGACTTCCTCGAAAACCACAACGTAAGTTCTGGGCAAACACATTGCGCAAATAGGGCGGAATATCACTGCTTACTCGATCATGCGCACTAGGATTATCAAGCAAACGTGAGGGGCCACATTCCGCCGCTCGCGCAGTGGGTAGCGACGAGGCCGGAGAAAGATCATGGAACTTGTTGTACCTCCTTAGCCGCCGGGATTTTCGCCGGCGTAGCTAAAGGAGTTGGTTTAATTCTTTGCTCGACTTTCAATCAGAGAAAGATTCTACATGTGAGGGAAGAGGCTACACGCAAGAACTCTTACGTTTACTACAAATTAATGGGAGAGATTCTTCAGCACGCCGTCACATGGCCAGGGAAAGCCGTAATATCGATGTCTATGGGTCAGTATAGGTATTCTGTCGGAGGATTATCTGCGCCAATGACATAGATTAACGGAGTTGCAATGTATTAGGTCTCGACGCGAAACCCTTTGAGTTCCAAACAAGGCATAGCTTCGATCCGAACGGAGTACGCTGGTGGGACGCTGTGTTCGACAAACTCGATGAGGCGAGGATTGTGATGGTCGTTGCAGCTGGAAATGACCACCCTGCGCCTATCGAAAAATATCCTGCTAAGGCCGGAGGAACTGATATGAGTTTAATAGTCGTTGGAAACGCCTGGACTGATGATGGGCGGCAGGAAGATTCACAGTTCGCACCGCACTCCAAAGGAATCGTATCAGCATACGCTGTTGGGTCGAATGTTTGGTGTGCGAGTAGCTCGGGTGTCGATGTCTTTCAAATGAATACAGGATCGTCAATGGCGACTCCGCAGGTCGCTGCGATTATCGCAGCTATGCTCTCTTTTCAGCCGATGCAGTCCAGAATCACTGATCAGTTGGGCCTGGCTTCGGGAAAATGGGGACTCGCCCTTAAAAATACAGTACGCGATTTTGGTTTCAACCGGAAGGGGAATGTATTCCCTGGTGATCCTGACACCGGTGATGTTGCTCGGGTAGCCTGGGGGGTAACGATCCCTTGTGCTGGGGATGCTAACACGGGTGTTGGGGATGTTCCAGCAAATCCGGGTGCCACGGACCTGGCAAGGCCGGACCCCGTATACTTTACAACAACTGCGGTCAACCCGGGTGTTTTCTCTGCTCTAGCGGCCGGTGGAACTCTGTTATTGCAGGAGACGGTGAGAAATCCCCAACACATGGCATCTGGCCTCATAACTGACAGCGATACTTTCCAGCCCGTATGCGTCCGTATGCCTAACCCTATTCCGCCTGAGGATATTGACGACCCAATGGAGATCGACTAGGTTTGTGGTCGCAATCCAATACCACCAAGTTACGCGCGTACGCGGAAGAAGAGCCAAATGTACCAACTTCTATTAGCAACAACCGAACCCGAATAACCCAGAACCAACCCTTTTTATCTGACTTTCCAAAGCAGTATCGTAACATTTTCACACATAAAAGTGTCTGCTTCGCTATGGCCTGGCTTATTTCCCCAATTACCAGTTCCCCATCAGCTAAATCGCAATTTAGCCCTACCTTGTGTTCAGGATTAAATGGTGGATCAAACGTCAAAAAGTCGAACTTGTAGGGAATCCGCAGTGAGAGTTTTCGTCTTGAAACTGAACATGACAAAGTCTGACGCTGTGATCAAGCTTGACACTTTTTCAAACAAATGATGTGAGGAGTATCGAATTCTGTTTGTACATGTGGCATCCAATACATTATCCAACGTGAAATCTTTATTTGGTGAGACGTTGTCAGATATTCATGTGAGGTGGCGGGAGCGTGCTTGGAGGGACCGTTGGAATACCACACGACAACACAGGAGACGTTTGGAAAAACACGGATAAGCACCATCACCTTAAGATCATAACATTTATGCCGAAGATTTACAAAAGACCTTGAAATATTAAGTGTAGATTGATATTTCATCTCTCGTTCTAATAAAAATTAAATTATAATCAGATAACTTTAATCCGCATATACTGTAATACGTAGGCGCTTGTGGTGGTTAACAGTGTAGATTCATGGTGTTGGTGGGCCTGTTCGTATAGCAGGCTGCAACACCACAGCACGAACGGCCAGCTAGGCAGGCTCCCACATAGACTTCAGAATTGACGCTGTCGCACCTTTCGAATGATCTTGAAGCCATTTATATTGTAGTGTTGCGCCAGCCCGTCTACTCGAATCAGAATCCTTGCGACGAAGCCTTAGTCACACCCGAATGAACCCATCCATCGTGGTTTTAGAACGTTGGGGGATAAAACAAGACAGAAGATTATGGTGGTACGCATACCGATATCATGATTAAAATAGCAAAAGCGATCAAAGCAAAGCGAAGAAATCTGGGCTATCGCCTACTGCGCTGAATTTGAAGCAAGTGTAGGTGACGAAGAGCAAATATCGATATGGTTGTCAAATAGAACTAGAAGAGCCATAAATTTAGATATTTCTCCTAGCATCTAACCGGCTTGACACCAACCTCTACACAGAGCAACTTCGGGTACTACAGTTTACTAGCATAGTGGTAAGTGAGCCTCTCCGAAAAGGTATAAGATGTTGGAACTAGGCACTAATTCCAACCTCCCTCACCACATATCATATGATCTGATTCTGAATAATAAAACCGAGTTTCTTCGGGACGCTTTTTGGTGGAATGACCTGGGTTCAGGATTTTGGATTCCGGAACCCGGAATTGATCTCGGGGGACACGCACGGCTCACAACCACGGCTCTAGCATCATTACGGAGGTCATCTTAGCCCACTCAAGGCGGATCTATTGAATGTTGAATCAAACAAATAACCTAAATGCTTAATCGTCTGGCTTCTTCTTACCCTTTTTCCCTTGATGTTGCTGGAGGTGGATTGACGCAACGTCGATACCTCGCACAGTTGGGTGGGTTTATTGCTAATTAGCTGTGATAAGCTATTCTATAGCGTCCTGCCTGGGACCCTATCCGACATGCTCTTTGTCTACCTTTTTTTGCCCGTCCATACGAAAATTCATACCGTATAGGTAGACTGGTTTTTTTAGAAAGGTTCGTCAAGTGACCTGGGACAGGTTAAACACTATGATACAAGTGGGTCCACTTCACAAACTCGCCTATATGGATAATCTCAAGACAGGTCCACAAAACTCAAACGAATCATTCCTCGTATATCATTTACTCCGCCTCTAACAAGGCACCTTAAAAGGTTGAAAGCTACGAAGTATGACTATCTTTGAGGATAGGTATGCGACGTAATTGCTAGAACGGAGAAGGGATATACGACGAATACTAGCAAACGAACGGTTCGGATCAATCTCAAGGCGTAAAACCAGCCCCTCTTAAAGCAGCTCATGAGGAAACGCCATCTAGAAGGCAGTCAGCGGGTATATATAGTGCCGCTAGCATGGTATTTGTGGTGGACTGTGTGGCCGAGACGACTTCGAGGCACCTTGATAACTTTACCACGCCCGCAGATGAGAACGGAAACTGACTATCCTTTAATTCAGTTGTGCAGCCCTAGAACAGCCGCTATAACTTTAATAGTAGAGAGAGCAAAGAGCTCGTCAAAGCAATGTTAGTGCTTGTAAGGTATACCGATACTCTAATGGTACCGCCGATATCAAAGTGTTGTTTTCCGCGATAAAATGGTGACCTTTGAGCCCCACGTCGCAATTATCCGGGGATAGATCGCACCTAGGAATAGTGCCTGGCAATCAACCTCGCGTCCAATTTTCCGGATATTCCGAAAGTGTCGGTAGCAAACTTTGATCTAGCTCACGCTTAAATGTATTAACTGGATCGGTAAACGATAGATTGCTGTCTGGGTAATGATGGGATTTAGGCACTTTACCAGACTAACTTCTAAGCCATCGAATTGATGGAGACCTGATGGCTTTGTTGGCCGGAAATCTCGTATTCGGAGAGACGTCTCGACGCTAGCGTCCGACGTAACAGCGGTCAATTTTCATGGGAGATCAACGACGGATGTCTGCAATCCTTCCCTAGATCTATAGAGTTCCCTTGTATATAATGTCGTCTAAGGCCAAGTTCGTTATCCTCCACTCGGCATCGAATTCAGAACTCAACATATTCAACCTCCCAACCATGATTAAATATAAATATAAAATAATCATCTTTCTCTACGGACTTATTGGTGTCTCGGGTAACCCGGTTTCACCCGCTCTAGCAGATCTGGATAGTGCTCTAACAATTTTAAGGGACAACGATCTCTACGGTGGGCTTGTTCTGCGCAACTAGTTTCTCCTTCCGTTGGCTAACGACAGCAACTCTTATAGCGCAATATACCACTAAGACCAGCGATGGTATTCTCGTCGAGGCCGAAAAATCCCTCCTGGTGGCTCATAAGGCTTGTGAAAGCCTTGGAGAGTCACTATGGAACCCAGATATCGAAAACTTTTCCGCTGGTCTGAATAATTCGCTGTCGTACCAGAAATACCTGGGAAAGTTTTCAGCAGGCCAGCAATTCTGGGTCGGATCAACAGGCACAACATGTCGGGCAATCGACTTCAAGGGAAGGTTCCAGACCTTGGATTGCCATCGAAAGCTCCCAGCCATCTGCACCCAGAGTGCTCCGCTTAGCAATCTTAGCTTCGTGGACACCTCACCAAGATTTCACATCACCAAAGCTATGGGAGATCAAACTCTGACCGGCTACAGAGACATAAACAGTTGGCGATTTTTAGGAGTAAGATTTTCTGCAGCGCCACAGAGGTTCGGATATTCCTCTGTCTATTCTGGCAAAGGCCACGCGATGGCAATCGATGAACCTCCCCGTTGCCTTCAGAACCTCAACTCAGAGGCTATCGGAAGTGAGGATTGTCTGTTCCTCAACCTCTGGACCCCGTATCTTCCTGGCAAAAGAATTGTCAAGAAAGATCTTAAACCTGTCATGTTTTGGCTGTACGGCGGTGGTAACGTCGTTGGAACGATTAGCGATCCTGGCGCTGACTGCGGAAACTTCGTAGCTCGTGGCGACGTTGTCTGTGTCGGAATAAATTACCGTCTCGGAAACTTTGGCTGGCTTGCCGTGGATAACACCACTATTACGGGCAATTATGCTCTGTCAGATATGGTCACTGGCCTCAAATGGGTTCACAAATATATCAAATATTTCGGTGGAGATCCCGCAAGAGTAACAATCTTGGGAGAATCGGCTGGGGCAGCTGGCGTCCGTGCCTTGTTAGCCTCTAAGGCTGCGAAGGGGCTTTTCCACGCTGCCATCATGGAGTCACAACCAGTTGGTTACATACCCCATCGTTGGTATGCAGAATATAGAACAATCGCGGAACATACAAGTGCCTTTGGAGTTTCGGAAGCTGTCAACTGCGCCAACGCATCGGACAAGGTGGCTTGCCTACGAGCAACTGATGCAAGTACCTTGACATTGCTACCAGCGGACAAAGTAGCCAAGTACGTAAACATACGTCCGCCATAGCCTCGAACGAATCTACAATTAACAACAGCCTAGTTATCCCGTCATTGATGGGAGATACCTCGAGTCAAATGGGCTCCAAATCACGGGCAAGGGATTCATCAACAGGGTTCCGACGATGATCGGTGCCACCAGAGATGAGTCCGCGATCGCCCTAGGACCACTACCCCGTTTTACTAACTTCACAGAATCCCTCGCCCTGATATCATACTTACTGACACAAGACGTAACTGCAGCTGCCAATAGTCCAGCTTTCTCACTGCCACCTGGAGATCTGGCGGAAGCGGTCTTCAACGCGACAGTGCGGGTGGCAACTGATGGGACTATAAAATGCCTCGGCTTGGCCACCGCGTATTCCGCTGCCGAACACAAAACCCTCCCTTCAATGTATGTCTTTGAGTTCAACAGAACTTACTCCCCACCGAATTACACGAGCGCACTCTGTTCTCCCCCGATCACCGCTGAGTTTCCGCTGGGTGACGCGAACCGGGAGTACTACAAATGTCACGCGGGTGAGGTCATTTTGGTTTTCGGTACTGTACTCAGACTCGGTCTTCCAGACCGTGACGGACTGGATATCCCATTCTCACAGACGGTAATTGATCATTGGGCATCGTTTATGTGGCGGTACGATCCGAACCCGGACCCGGGCTACCTCAAAGCTAGAGGTTATTTTAACACCCTGAATCAAATCAGTCTTTCCGGAAAATGGGAAAGGGTAAAGTCGAAAAGACCGGAACTCAGAGTACTTCAGTGGAATAGTATGTCGATCCCTTTCTCGGAGGGACCCCAGTGCGCCGCCTTAGGTTATCCACTGAACTATTATGAGTCATACCTTTGAACAAGGCCATATCATCCATGTATGTTATTAAAGGTTCCTGAAAATTATCTATTTTATAGCCAAGTTTAACCAGTCATTTAAGTCATTCTGGACAATGGTTAATAATGAAATACAGAAGGTTGATTTCTTGAAATGAATGAATCACTTTACTAACACTATTCGTGTGTTACAGGTTATGAATAATTGTAGTTTATAAACAATAATTCCTAATCCCACCTTTTCCACTACTTCTCCCAAAATTTAGTATTGTATTAGATTTTGATTGTTCAAAAAAATATCAACCTAATCTATATTTAAATAATTTTTAAATAATATTTTAGAATTTTTATTATTATTTATAAAAAGATTGATATTATTATTAATATTAATTTAATTACTGATTTATATTGAATATTTATTAAACTCAGTAATATTGTTAATAATGATAATTGTTAGATATATAGAACAATCTATGTCCCATACTGAGAACAGTCTGTAACTTATATGTGACCCAATATTTAGCATTTTACTAAATATCTATACATTTTATATTATCAATATATTCTATTATTTTTAGACCAATATGTATCCTATATATTGTATAATATATATATTATTTTAACATGTTATTAATATTAGATTTTATAATCTGAATTTATATTATAATCTATATTTTATATTTTATTATTTATTTTGTAATATATAAAATAAATTTTTAAATATAATTTATATATAATTGTATTTTAATGATAAAATATATGATTTAGATTAGAATATCTGAATATTCTGAATCTGCAATCTATTTAGAAATATTAGAATTAATAAATAATGATATAAACTACATTATTTAAAAATAAAAAATTAAGGACTAATTTAAAGCTTATATATATAATAGATATTATTTATTAAATTTTATTAAATCTTTTTTTTATATACATTTTATATAAATTTTTTTTGATTTATAAATAATTAATAAAATAAAAAATATATTAATTAATTTATAATTTAATTTATAAATTATTATAAAATTAAAAAAAGTAATAACAAAAGTATAGGAAAAAAGGTAATAAAATATTACCATAATCTATCCATCAAATAGGTCAAGGTTTGGTTTTGAAAAATAATAGATTTCATACTTAATATAATAAATTAAACAAAAATACAAAACTTACCATTACACCTCATATAAATTTATATATGTTTTTGCTTAAAAAAAATACCATATATATTACACTATATTAAAATTATAATAATAAATAAAATAATAATTAATAAATAAAAAAAATTATAAAAAATAAAATATATTAAATATATCAAAATAAAATAAATAATATTTTTTTTAAATTTTTTAATAATATATTTAATGATTTATTATTATTTTTAATAAATATTACAAAAATATTAAATTTATTATTATATCTTATATAAATTTGTATAAAATTTTATTTAATAAAAATATTATATAATTAATATTATAATAAAATTATACAATATTAAACTTACTATTACATTTCATATAAATTTATATAGGATTTTGTTTAATAAAAAGATTATATAATTAATATTATAACAAAATTATATAGTACTAAATTTATCATTATATTTTATATAAATTTGTATAGAATTTTATTTAATTAAAGTATTTATTTAAATTTTTGATTAATGTTTAATAAAAAGATTATATAATTAATATTATAACAAAATTATATAGTACTAAATTTATCATTATATTTTATATAAATTTGTATAGAATTTTATTTAATTAAAGTATTTATTTAAATTTTTGATTAATTTTTTTTTTTTTTTTATAAAATTTTATTATAAATATTATTATTTTTAATAATAATTAAAATTAAACTTATTTTTTATTATATTAAATTTAATTTATTATTTAATAATAATAAATTTATTAAATTTGTTTAAATTTGATAATGTTAAATTATTTTAAAATATATTTTATTATATATTAATTAAAGATTAAGTAAAGATAATAGTATAGTAAAATCATAAACATATTAAACAATATTAATAAAAAAAAAGATTATAAAAATAATAATAATAATAAATTAAAAAAAATTAAAATAAATAAGATCTTTATATTAATAATAGTTACAATTTGTTCAATATTATAAATAAAATATTAATAAATTCAGATATTTCAAAATTATTTAATTTCTTAATCAATAAAAAAGTTTAATTATTATAAATTAAATAAATAGTTTTATAAGTATTAATATAATTATTTTTTCTAATATAAAATAATTTTAATATAAAATTTATTTAATTATTATTTATTTTTTTTTTATTATCTTCTAATTAAATTATTGAATAAATTTTTATAAATTTTTTAACACAATCATTATAATTGTCACGACCTCCATACATCCGGTATGAGAGGTAGGCACGTAACAAACATCCCTGTTCTCCCTGCTTCTTGTTTCGCATTCCTATTTTCCCACAGAATCATTCTTTTTATAATATTCCGGACTACTGCTTATCTCGAGCATCAGCTTGCACTTTCTGACTCATTATGTTTGCTCAGTATGTTTATCTCTTTTGGCTGGATGGTCTAATGCTGAGAATTCCCGATTGTTTGAATTATTTGTTCATAATACATTAAGCGCAATTACACTTTGCCAAGACCGGCGCAAGAGAGTGCAATTCCTGCGACACTTGCGATGACCTGCGCCGTACCAAGAATGGCGCAAGGAGCGCAAGCACCCACACCATATTTATATGGCATATACTATTCCTATGTATTCAGGCTTCATGTATTTAAAAATCCTCTTAAACAATGATGTTCTGATTTATTTCTGAACCTTATCGGTTAATTTACCTTTCAAGTTTATTACTATAGTAATATTATTTTATAGTTTTTATTCTTGAATCTTTTACCCTTGTAGAAAGAGTTATATTTTTAATTTAACCTTTTAATCTAATTTATGAATGCTTTTCTTTTAGAACGATAAATGGAGTAAAAGATTGGAAAGAGATTAGTTAAATGGGATTAGTTGTTTCAGGAAGTTAAAAGCTTTGGCAATCTGGGACAGGTGTAATATTTTGACTGATCCTTCTGTTTTAAGTTGAAAAGAAGATTCATGCATGTTAGGTGAAAGTAGTTATGAGGACGCAACAGATACAAGTTTATCACAGGAATATGAAGATGTAGAAGAGATATTTCCTTTATTAAAAAAGAAATATCGATACAATGCTTATTATAGGTACTATATTAGACATACTAACAAGCTAGTAGAATTCAGCCCCTACCCCAGAGATTTACAAGGTATACCATAAGAAGAAGACACATCGGGCGCAGAAAGCGTTACAAACAGCGAAGATGAATCTATGTATAGATCGTTAAACGACTTTTACATTACTTTGAAAAGCAACGGTGAAAGAACAGAAACTACTGACAGTATTACACAAATAAGGCCTTATTTTAGGGAATTATGAGAGGGACGCCTTTCGCCTATCGAAATTGCATACGAAACTATCGAGTCATCAGTAAAAGCACAACCAACAAGTCAAGGATTTAAGGACTTTATAAATTCTTGGACAGAAGTTAAAATAGTACCAAAACCACCATTATATCACTGTACAGACAGTCTATTCTCAGAAATCCTCGACATTATCGACATGGCTACTACCACCACCCTCGAACATGCCATGGAAGGAATGGCTATCGACGAACAAGGGTCCAGTTCAAACACAAACGTCACCTACCCCATTCTTCCACCGGAACCAACAAATAAAGAAAAACAACCAGAAAACTCATCTGGAGGCTCGGGCGCCTCAGGGGGATCAGGAGTCTTAGGAGGCTCAAATCCTCCCGGAGGGTCAGGACCTCCAGGAGACTTAGGCAATGGACCAGGAAATCCAAACAACAATAACAATAATGAAGACCTTCATAAAAAGATCAATCGCCTACTTACCAGCAAACCCCCCAGAATCGCAGACCCCAATAAGTTTCGTAGAGAACCAAAAAAATTTGATTAATTCCTCTATCAACTCTCAGTACAATTCACTCTTCAAAAAAACCAATTCCCTAACGATACTACCAAAATAGTATACACAAAATCGTTCCTTGAAAGACCAATTCTTCAATCCTACATTACCTATTATCATCACTACCACAACAATGACAACAAAGAGGAACTTTGCGATAAAAACATTTGGGAAATTATCAACATCTACAGCAAATTCGTCAAGTTTTTCCGACAATTTTACAGAAAAAACAACAAACACCTTTGCGCACAAAAAAAGCTTGACACCTTCAAGCAAACCGGCTCTGCTCGAAATTATTTTCACCAATTTAACCAACTTACCGTTCTCACCAAATAAAACAAAACTAACCTCTACTATAGGGTTAAAAAAAATTTTAAAAAAGATCTTAAACTTCAAATCACTTTAGAAAAACACCACAAAAAGGATGATAAAAATTCTTTTAACCGCATAAAAATATAACAAACCGCCATCAAAATTAACAACCTAACCTTTAAAAATTCCAAGGAACAGTCCTACCAATCTAACAACAAACCCTTCAGAAACTCAAATTACCAAAAGAATCATTTCCAAAACAAATCCTTCGGATCTAAAAAATCCACTCTCTTCATTCCAAACAATAACAAGCCCAACTAGCAAAAAGAAGCTGACGGACAATTCCATCCTAACAAAACGTTTAAACCAGCACCTATAAAACTAAATACCACCTATACCTATCCTCATAATCATCCCCCACATAAACCAAAATCCAACACACCTTTATATTTCAACTACAACAAACCAAAACATTTTAGAAACCACTGCCCAGAACCTTAAAAAAATACCATACAACACAAAAATCAGCAACAAGTTCACAACACCCAGCATAAAAAAAAAAAACCAACACGCCACCTGCAAATAACCCATCATTCCACTCTCAAAAACTTCGAACAAATCCAACAAAAAATTCTCAATATTACCAAATCACCACCTAACTCTTCTAAAATCACTCCACAAAAAGGTATTGTGCAAGCAAAACTGTTTACCCAAACCGCTCTTAACTTGCAAGAAGAAATGGAAGCCAAAACAGAGATAAAATCTACCTCAAACAAAGAAATACCAACCCCAAAATCGGAAGTAACAGAAAACAAAGAGGTGATCTCGCATCCTACCCGTCCTGATAAACCAAATCAAATCAAATACCATTGGCTCTAGAACAACCTGTATCCCGGAACGCACCAATACTACATACGCCTATCCAATAAAACACTATTCCAATATTACCTACAAAAAGATCAACAAACCTATTGATAAGTTTACACCGATACTCAGAAACCAATCCTACACCTTCACATTACCACCCTACACCCAATCTCAGAACTCCCCGAAATGTCTTAAACACCCGAAAGAAAATGCAAACTTTGCCATCAAATCATCAAAGAAATACCTCTCTTCAAAAAAAACAAACTTTCCCTGTACACCTGCAAGAATTGCTTTAAATGCAGACTCGCAGGACACAACCTAATGACTTTGTGGAAATAATCTGACAAATTAAAACATCGCGTTGCGTTATGGTACGCTTAAAAAGAATGCTATGATGAATGCTTTGCAGATTATTAGGTTCAATACCATAAAACCATTAACAATCCTGACCCTTTAATAAATAAAATTTTTCCACGCATCTACAAACCTAATATTATAAAATACTTACCACCAAAAAATTCACAAACTCGATGATCTCCTTGTAAACTCTGTAAAAACAGACAATCCGATTATCTTATATATAGAGAAGCTATATCAATTTACAATCATTACCTCTTTAATTAGTATGAATACACCGGCAACAACATTGCCGTGGCCTTATGGAAATTTAAGGGAGGCCAATATCCCTTCTAATATCACAATTGCCATCCTTGTCCAAAATTCAAAACCCTTATTCAACGAAATATGCACGCTGACATGTGCAGGGCTGGAGAAAGCACCGAATTAGCTCATCAACACCTCTACGAAAAATCCCTACAATCCACCGAACCCCTTCCCACAAGTTACCTTACCATCCATGGAATTTTTCATTCCCACATATTACCTAAATGCTACAGATTAGATCCTTACGACAAAACTCCCTGCACCAACAAAGTCGATTTTATAATGTACAACCAAAGGTATTTATGCGAATACCATACCAAAGAATGAGCCAGTCGAACTGGTTACAACCACATTCTCGAGAGAACTGAAGCAAAAAAATTCTCTCGAGGATAGGGATGCCCAAACTGCCCCGTACAATACAAAAACTAGCACAGATTCCTTAGTCACTTGGAAAAAGTACACCCCGACAAATATTTATTAAGCAACTTACAAATACTCACCAATAGAAATATTCATATAGAACCAACTCTCGCCCCATATGATTCCGAAGCAATCTTTGGAAACAAACACTCTGAATCTTCAGATTCCGACCACTTTAGCAGAAAAAGCACCCGAAAATTCTCTTCAGATAACTCTGGCTCAGAAACAAGAACTAATCTAGGAAACACCAACAACGATCTCATAGATTTCATTGATTTTGACGCTGAGTTAAACTAAATCAGCCTCAAAAAACAACACCACCTAAACAATCTAACTTATGCGTCTTAAAATAAGATCAGAAAAGCAAAACTTATCAACCAAACCAACCCCATCTTATTCTCCCTTTACACATCAACAATATTTTAGCACACGTTTTTCTCAACCCCAGAGCAGAAGCAGGATATATTCACCCTCACATAATTTCAAAACTCAATCTTACCAAAAAACGAAAAAAAATATTCATAAAAATATCTACCTTTAACACCAATATTATTAAAATAGCCAAAAAAAAAACAACCATTACCTTAATAATTCAAAAACACATCAAAGAAATTACTCTCGACATTTTAGATATAAAATATAATCTCATCCTAAAACATAACTAAGTTTGGTTACACAACCCAAAAATTAATTAGAAAAGCGAAACCCTTATATTCTTTCAATATCACTATCAACACATCTCTTTAAAAAATCTAACAAAACAAAAATCTACACCAAAAAAAACCCATTTACGCCTCACCCAACATCTATCTCAGAAAGAAATCAAGAATCGACTACGCAACAAACCTCAAACCCTTAGAAGAATACTCTTACGCATCAAAAAAATGCCAAAAAATAAAAAAGAAATACTCGAATAAATTAACAAACTCATTTATAAAGTTTTCAAACCCCCCAACAGATCAGAATCTTTACCCGAAATCAATCAATTTATACACACAATACCTCTCAAAAAAGGAACTTAATTTAAATCCTTACCCATCTATACCTACACCAAAAAAGAAACTACAGCACTACAAAAATACATTAACAAAAACCTCAAAAAAAGATACATACAACCTTCTAACTCTCCCGCAAGACACCCAATCCTGTTTATTCCAAAACCCAACAGAAAGCTACGAATATGCATAGACTATCACAGTTTTAATACCATCATTATTAAAAACACAAGACCCCTATCACTCATTAACAAATCTTTTGACAAAATTCTTGGAGCCAAATATTTCTCACACCTTAATCTCATCAATGAATACCATCACATACGTATAAATCCAAAAGAAGAATGAAAAACAGCCTTTAAATATCACTATAACCTATTTAAATATATGGTCATACCTATAGAACTCACCAATACCTCCGCTACATTTCAAGCATTAATAAATCACGTCCTAGTCAACTATTTAGATAACATTTATATCATATATTTTGATGATATCCTAATCTTTAGTAAAATTTGAGAAGAACATCGAAGACACATTAATTTAATACTCAAAGTATTTAACAAAGCCAACCTACAAATATCCCTCAAAAAGTTAAAATTTAAAGTTACCAAATATACATTTCTAAAAACCATTGTTACTCCAAATGATGTCAAAATAGACCCAAAAAAGGTTCAAGCCATTCAAGATTGGCTAATCCCAGAAACTGTCACCGACATACAATCATTTCTAAAACTTTGCAATTACTATCGAAAATTCATTCAAAAATATAGTTATATATCAGCAGCTTTGAGCAAGCTTACCAAAAAAGATACAAAATTCGAAATCACATCTGAACAACAACAAGCCTTTGAAACCCTCAAAAAAGCCTTCATTTCAACACCAGTTCTCAAAATTTTCGACCCAAAACTTCCTACAAAAGTTAAAACCAACACCTCTGAAACAGCTCTAAAAACCTACCTACTTCAACTACACCCCAACAACAAATAGCACCCTGTTACTTACCTATCTCACAAATTTGATGCCACTCAGCTACAATATACCATCCACGACAAAAAACTTATAGCTATCGTAAAAGCATACAAAAAATAGCAAGTCTACCTTCAAAGAAAAAAACCATTTACTATTCTCACCAACCACAAAAACCTTACTACCTTTATGACCACTAAAGAACTTAGCAGACAACAAGTTCGATGGTGGGAAACCCTATATAAATTCAATATACGAATTCTATATTTTAAAAAAAAAGAGAATACTCTTACCAATACCATCAGTAAATAATTAAACCTCATAAATAATATCAAACCCGACAAAGAAGCAATATTCAAGCAAAAAAACGATTATTTCACGATCAATAAGGCATTCAACCTCACAACTCACGAATTAAGCAATAAATTCCACTAAAAATTACAATAAGCCTATCCAAACAATTTTGTCGCCAAACAAGTTCTTGATAAATCCGATAACATACCAGAACATTTCACACAATAAGATGGAATTGTTCTCTTCCAAGAAAATTTTTACATTCCTAGCAAAAAACTCCAAACTGAAGTGATGTTAATACATTATAATTCTCCAGCACATCATCACTTAGAAGTAGAAAAAACTATCAAACTCATCACCAAAAACTATTATTAGCCTAAAATGCGCAAGACAATCCAGAAATACATTAACACTTACAATATATATCAAAAAAATAAACCTAATTGACATAAACCTTACGGAACATTTGAAATTCATGACATATTTTCTTTATCCTTCGAAGTCATTACTTATGACTTTATACAAGGATTATTGGAATCCCGAAACCCCCTTACAAACACTTTATACAACGAAATACTAGTAATCATTGACAAGTTTACCAGAATTGCTATCTTCATATTTTGGAATAGCAATTGGGGAGCAAAAAAAATGCAAGTTGTTTACGATAAGCATGTCTTTTGCAAATATAGCATTCAAAAAAAACACATTTCTGACCGAGACCCGCTATTTACTAGTAAATTTTGGAACTCTCTTATGAATCAAACCAAAACAAAGCTCAACATCGCAACCAAAAATCACACTCAAACTAATAGAGCAACCAAACGACTTATCCAAACCCTCAAAATCTACCTCCGATATTTTCTAAACTATGCTCAGAATAACTGGTTATCCCTACTACCAATGGCAGAATTCACCTATAATAGCTCTCAACATTCGACAACCAAGCACAATCCATTCGAAACCCTCATGAAATAGACACCAAAAGCCATTTTACCCCCTCTTCAACCAAAAGACCAGGTCCCCGAAGCCAATAAGTACATAGAAAACATTAAGAATTTTTATGCCAGTCTCTGAAAAGACATCCAATTCTCTCAAAAACAAATGGCTTACTATTACAACCTTAAGCGAGAGGAAGCCCCTTTATTAAAAGAAGGAGATAAAGCATATTTGTTTGCACAAAATCTTAAGACGGCCCAACCTAACAAAAAACTCGACTATCAGAAATTTGGACCTTACACCATTCTCCAGAAGTTAAAAAAACATCAGTATGTTTTAAACATACCTAAACCTACCCGAATCCACAGAACATTCCACGTTTCACTTTTTGAACCAGCACCGCCAGATCTTAGAAAAGATCCGAATGTCGAAGCAATCGAACTAAAAAATAATACCCCGTATAATGTTGAAAAGATTTTTAAAAGACCTGACAAAAAAAACCGTTACCTGATCAAATAGTCTCTACCTTATAATCCAGAAGACGACTCCTAGATCCCTAAGGAAAACATCTCACCAAACCTCGTCAAAAATTTCCTTAAACAACCTAAAACACCTACTCAACAACAAAACATTACAGCACCAAAAAAGAAAAAAAAAAGACCTAAAAAAAATTAATACCCTCAAAAAAAGATTACAAACTACAAAAATTATATTCACCAACATCTACCCGCAACCTTGTTTATATACGCAAAAACCCAGCAAGAACTCCCTATATTAGAAGTCCAACTCCTCCTCCCACATCTCCCAAACATTAAAATACACCCAAAAAAACAAATGTATCCCACCAGGAGACCACCAAACAACCAACCAAAAAAACTCGACCATATAGGTCACAGAATTAATAAAAGGGACCAAATCCCAAACACAATTTAAACAAAACATAATTAATATATTTACTTAAAGTACAAACAAAAGAAGATTAAAATAAATTACCTAAGATATCCTCCATTTTAGTCATACAACTCGAACCATCAAAAACCATATCGAAATTGACAAAATCAGAAAAATCCACCAATAGAATTGTCACCACCTCCCTGGAAACACCCACACTGCCATGGATGTCTTCCACAACACCAAAACCCGACAATCAAATTTCTAGATCCAAACTATCCATCACAAATAAACCACTGTTATAATAATTTATCATAGAACCAGCCACCGAAGGTCCTAAACCTGAAACCTCTTCCTCCGAATCAGAAGCAACTATACTTTCTAATACCTCCCATTCCTCCAGCAACGTTTCTGTATGTTCCATACTCTCAGTATACTTTTCAATAACAACGCCAAATTCACATTGTTTGTGAAGAACTTTAGCTGCCGCAATATTAAATTTTCCCATTACTTTTTCTAACTTGGATTACACTTTCTCTAGTTCTGATTAAGTGTTCTTCACCTCCTGCTAAAAAATCTCCAGCTTGGATAAAACTACAACCAACTTTTCTATCTTATAAGTGTGTAATTCAGAAAGATACTTTACTGTATAAGTATTAGTGAATTATTTGTGAAATGAATCGTAGAAATGAATAACTTATTTGGAAGTGTTGTATATAATTTTCTTGTTTTGGTATAAACTGAATACTTTTTGTTTCCTGTTAATATTATGTAATAAATTTTCAGTTGATTATAGTAATGATACGGACTGAGGTTCTCAATTCTAAACTTTGTAATCTTAGCTGCTTATAAAGGATGAATATCTTTCTACACCGGTACATTTTTATTCATTTTCTTTTAAACCTTATTCCACTACATAATACGAAAGTGTTGTTTGTTTCTGACTGTAAGATTGTTTAATGATTAAAGTTTTGATTCTTCTTTATTAACATTTTACAGTTTTCTTATAGTACATGTTGTTTATATAATCTATATATTCCATACGGGATAATTCCCTTGTATAGAATCCTGCACGCAATTTTCGCTTATATGGGATTTTCCTACTATTAATCTGTTACCCTACTTAAGTCTTTTTTTATATAAGAAGATCTTGTACGGGAATATTCCTTGCTGGAAATTCTTTTATGAAAGAAGGAGATAGTGTTATGACCTTTATACATCCGGTATGAGAGATAGGCACGTGATAAACATCCCTGTTCTCCTTGCTTCTTGTTTCGCATTCCTATTTTCCTATAGAATCATTCTTTCTATAATATTCTGGATTACTGTTTATTTTGAGTATTAGTTTGTACTTTCTGATTTATTATGTTTGTTCAGCATGTTTATTTTTTTTGGCTGGATGGTCCAATGCTAAGAATTCTTGATTGTTCGAATTGTTTGTTTACAACATATTAAACGCAGTTGCACTTTGTTAAAACCGGTGCAAGAGAGCGTAATTCTTGTAACACTTACGACGACCTACGCCGTGTTAAGAACGGCATAAGGAGTGTAAGTACTTATACTATGTTTGTATGGCATATATTATTCTTATGTATTCAGGCTTTATGTACTTAAGAATCTTTTTGAATGATGATGTTCTGATTTATTTCTAAATTTTATCGGTTAACTTACCTTTTAAGTTTATTATTATAGTAATACTATTTTATAGTTTTTATTTTTGAATCTTTTACCCTTGTAAAAAGAGTTATATTTTTAATCTAGTTTTTTAATCCAACCTATGAATGTTTTTTCCTTAGGATGATAAACGGAGCAAAAGACTGGAAAGAGACTAGTTAAGTGGGACTAATTGTTTCAGGAAGCCAAAAGCC